>OZ010787.1:492342929-493542929 GCA_963932465.1 Maratus speciosus
TAGAGAGGACCTAAATAAGCAGATTTTGTATAGGAATGTGGGTTCGGAAATGCAGCGTTGAGGCAGTAGAGGGCGTCTTTGAGTGCGGCGGATGAATGCTCTTCGTTGGCTTGAATCGTCATTTCCCGCACGGATTTCGAGAAACATGGATTATTACACTTGCCGACATGCATTTTATGTACGGGACTGCGCAAAGGAAATTGACTGGCTGCTCAAAGGACTTAGATTGAACGATCCCCAGGTAGGATTCTACCGGATCCCCGAATATTTAAGAGTCTTCATTAGGAATTGTGCGCAAGTGGATCGTTTTATGCTTCCAGGCGTCATAAGGGCACTATAAGATATCGCAGAATTCCTGCAGTGGAAGAAGCAGTAATACGCACAGTGACAGTGGAGGATAGTCCTTCGACAAACTCAAAAGCTGTTGGGTGTGAACCATTTCCTTGCTTAGCCCCATACATAAAATGCATGTCAGCAAGCTCCACATTGGTGTAACGATGCATGTTGCTCGAAATCTGGGGGGGGGGGGATGACAATTCAAGCTAGCGAAGTGCTTTCATCCACCGAACTTAACAGCGCCCTCTACTGCCTCAACGCTGCATTTCTGTACCCACATTCCTACACGAAATCTGCTTATTTAGGTCCCCTCTACCTGCCTTTGCATTTTTGACATATAGTTCTGAACCACCCTGTATATATATATATATATATATATATATGTGGGACATACTCACAATCTTTTGACTTTCATGTCCCTGAATAATAATTTTTATTTTAATACACCTTTTGTGTTTTTTTTTTTTTCTTCATATACTGGGGAACATCCCATTGCATGATTGCACAACAATATTAACGAGATAAATAAGTTTTGGACGATGTTGGGAGTTCAAAAACCTGGAAAACTCCTATACCGTCCCATGTCCCTGATGCTGATTTTTAAGTTTGGAGCAGTCTGGATAAAACTGTTTCACTAAACAAAATTCGATGTAATTTTTTACTGAAACTTGAACTATTGTTTTATATAAATATGTAGCTAAAAATTAACTTGCACACATTTTTAGGGTTGTTATTATTTTTTAAACTCTTTCCCTGGGTTTTAGATTCCTTACCATCCCTCTTCTAAAATTATACAGAAAATCATTTCAAATGCAGCCACAGAATATTTTCAAGTTTTTTCTCATGCAGAAGTATGCTAGAGAAAGAATGTCTAAAATTCTTTGGCAGGAAATTTAGTGTAGAATTGAAATCAGTATTTATATATCAATTTCAAGCATCGTGGCTTTATGGGTAGTCTCAACATCCCCAAGGTTTATTCCTGCACTTTTCGAGGTAAATAAATAAATAAATAAAAAAAAAATAATAATAATAATAATAATCCAATGTTAACAACTGTTTCTAAAAATCAATGAACATTGTGGTTATCACTTAGTATTAACACGATTTTCCTAAAAATAGGTGGTAATTTTCTTTACCGTCCCTTTTTTTACATTTCGTCCCTTTTTTCCAATAACATCCCCTTTTTTTACCTTACCGTCCCTTCTTTAACACCCCTTTAAGACAATGTTATACAAAAATTCTGTATTAAATGTACTACATTGTTATTATTTCTTATTTTAATGTCCGGTGGGTACTATGCAAATTCATTATAAGTAAAAATTTAGAAGAAAATAAAAAGTTATAGGGGTAAAATGGTAAGGAAAATTAAACTCGCAAGTTTAACTTAAACCTCAGTTAAATAAAAAAAATTTCGCTGCTGACCAGTTTTTCTTTATTTTGAATCATTAAGGCATTCCTCTATCAGATTAAAATGTTAATTTAGCAAGTTTAATTTTGTCAGATTTTTTTCCCCAAAAGTCAAAAGATTGTGAGAATGCCCCATATATATATATGTATAACATTGAGTTTTAAATTATTTCTATTAGAGGTAAACATAACTTAGTGCAGTCTCAAATGCAATTTTGGGGCCATCGAACCACATTATTTTTTAATAAATATTAGCTTGTTACAGTTTTTTCACTATTTTTTATTCGTTTCTAGATAAAATCATACATCGTTCTGATTAACGTGCTATTTTTATGGCAGAATCCCGCAATTTTGAAAATGCTTCAACTCATTCGGGTACGTATACATTAAATCCAAAATCTTTATTATTTTTTTTAAGAGGATAGTAAATCAGAGAGATAGCTTTTATTCATAATTACAAAATTAAACTGGTTCATCTGCAAAATAAATTAAAACTGAATACATAGATCTAGTACGAAATGCATCGCCGTAGTTAACAGCAGTGAATGTGAAATAATACTTATCCAACATCAGCATTAAATCACTCCCTTTAGCGACAGATTTTAACCCCTTGGGGATGAGCGTCACGTATACGTGACGCATAAGGTGCTCAAGATCCTTGATTATTCCTACAAGTTATTTTTTATTGCAAATTTTGCCTTATTTAATCAGAACATTTTCTCCATTCAATTAGGAAAAAAATTCTGTTTTGTAAAACTGGTAATAAATGATTAAAAATTCTGTAAAAGACACTCGTCGCGAAGAGGTTAGGGGAGATCGGGGGAATGGCGACACCTTAAGGGAATTTAAATTTTTTCACATTAAAAAAAAGGTTATTTTTTTTAAAGTAAAAATACTAAACCTGAATCATGATCTTTAGTATCTGTACAAATTTAACCGTAATCATAACTGTAAAGTAAGCCCACATAAAAATTCAACCTCTGTACAGTGGCGGGATACTGGGGTAATTTCGCCACTATATCGGGGTAATGACGCCACTCTTTAATGACCTAGTAAATACATAAAACGGATACTAGGAAACATATAACCTTCTGAAAATATTTAGAAAGCAATGTAATTTAGTAGAATAATGAATAGTTACAATGTTCCTTAAGCTAGATTTATTAATGTGCTAAGCTTACAATTTAACTCAAATTGGAAAAGTCACCCTTTGCCAAGGTGACGGCATTACCCCGAGAGGACACTATAGCGAAATCCCCCAGCAAAGCCGAAAGAAGAACCGAACTTGTTCAACAAATTGCATCAAAATGTCGGCGAATGCATGTAGATTACGGGTAATATTACCTTAAGTACCTAATGTTGCAATAAAAGGTGTTAACTTCTACTCATTTGAAGCTCTAAACTAAGAATCAACTAGATGAAAACTAAATTTTTCGCTAGAACAAACGAACGACGTACAACAAAATCACTCTCACTCTAGGCATTGTTTCTATTGTTGGCCGCTATAGTGCAGGCGCATTCACCATCTCAAACTGCCGTTAGTTTTTAAACTAGGCGGGATGGCGGCATAACCCCGAGTTGTGCCATTCCCCCGGTCTCCCCTAATTACCTAAATATAGTTGAATAGAAAAGCACACAAGTACCCACATTCCTTACTTATTACATATAATCAAATTTTTATAGAAATTTTTAATAAAGCAGACGGCTCCGGCGAGTGTGCAGAAATTTAGAAAATGCTGCAACAGTCATACTACTAACAAGGGAATCGCTTTTGGTGAAGCTCTCACTTAAGCATTGAGACTTCGTGCATGTGTAGACCTATAGGCCAAAGTTAGAGAATAAATAAAATATGTCTGCAAAAATTGTATTTATTGATTTTACAGCAGCATGACTTTCGGGAAACGGAATTTTTGAGACCACTTATCAGGCTATTAACACAGAAGTAATTTTAAAGAATAACTTTAAAATACAAATAATAAGCACAAAATATTGAAAAATTCCTCCAAGAACCAAGGAATTTCATTTTCATAAAATAAACAGTATAATTGCATTTTTGGTGGCGTGAAATTGGCTTTATTATTTACCGTAGAATTTTCCGACATACCTGACCGGGATTGTATCTGACTCAAAAACAAAATTATTTGTTTATATTGCATTTTTCTTTAAAAAAAAATTCTATGATCAAAGATTTTAACAATAATATATACTATAAATATTTGTATTGTCTGCTTTAAAAAAACTACTTATCAGCTATGGAAATTAACAATAACAAAAAAAGTAACCTGGTTTAATTTTAACATGTGCAACATACACGTAGACATAGTGCAGTATGAAGCAGGATATATAGTGTATACATTTGTAGCACCCTATTTAGCGACTTAACTCACTTTCAACTTGAAATTAGCAATTAAAAAATCATTATATTTAAAAATTAAATGTATACAAAAATATATATATAATACGATTTTTGCAGACATATTTTATCAGTACTCTAACTTCAGCCTGGCCTATAAAATGCACCAGGTTTCAACGCTAGGTGCGAGTTTCAACAAAAGTGGTTCCTTTGTAAGGAAAAAGATTATCTAAAGTTTACTATCAAGATAAGAAATTATATTTTAAATTAACTTGTAAACTCTCAGCGATAAAATGCAAGATATTTTAGAGCGCCTCATTTTGCCGTAATTCCTTATTTTATTTTTGAAAATTTGAGAATAACCCATGTTGACTTTACTTTATTCCCGATATAACAAAATTTGTTCTCCAAAAAGCAATAAAAGGAAAGAAATAATCCGAAACTCTATGCCTATAATTCAATAAATCTCAACAGTTTCATACTTTTTTTGTTTTTTTTCTTAGAAGAAATAACCTTTTTCTAGTGAAAGACTTTTCAAATCAAATGGTATAAAAGCATCAGGTCATGTTCACAAATATGACTCAAGAAAAAAGTTTTTAATCTATTCTCTTTATCAGTTATGTAGTAGATTTGTTGAACTGCTAAGGTGTAACTCAATCTGTTGAAAACAAATAGCCAATGCGATATTTCGCTTTTAGAACCGTAGTTTTCCATTTTGTTCGGAGGAAAATATCCTTATGTCTAGTCAACAGAAAAAAATTAATATCGAAACTATTTTCTTTAAGAGGAGAGCTTAAAAAGAAAAAAAAAAGGAGCATCTAATATATCACGATTCCACTATAAATTAAATTACATACTTCTGCTGAATTTCCTATTAAACGAATAATGAATAAAATTTCAAACGGTAAATTTTATGCTTAACTGACTACTCTAACTGAAAAATTATATTACTTGAAATTTACGGGAATAATTCAATCGAGTAGTCAAACAGAGGACAAATGGGAATAAGGAAAGAAGAATTAGAAAATAACATTGCACAAGAAACATTTTTTGCCGATAAATACGATTCTGAAAAAGATCTATTTTACAGACTGAAAAGTATTTGAATTCCGTAATGACGACATGATTTATATGTTCGCATACTGAGTATAATTTTCGTAGTGTTTTAAAAGTCGCAAGTTGAACCTGTTTACCTTAAAGTTTCTTGTTTTTTTTTTTTTTTTCCCAGTTATAAATTAATTTTCTTGAGGGATCGTCTACATACATTTTTTAATTCAAACTTTGCAAATTTTAATTTCAACCTCTATTTTTTATATTTAGTTTTAACATGCCACATTTGTTCTAAATACAAATTTTCAGTGTTCTATCTTTAAAAACATGTTAAATCTAAGCTAAAACGTACTTCTAGACCGTGTCAAATTGAGAAACTCACTGTGACGATTGAGTTAAAATGTGACTATAACGATTAAAGTAAGGGTATAACAATTATTTGTTAACGAGAGTTAAAGTGCTGATATGAAAATCCAATGAAGAGTGATAATCTCATCAATAGCCATTCTTTGTTATAAGAAATTCAATGGGACAATTGTAGTTTCACACGTCATAACCAAGAAGACAAAAAATAAAGCCGGCAGATGTTATGTGCAATATTATTAAATTTAACACTTAACTGCTGTGACAAAAAAATATCAGATACTTTGAGCGATCTCGGAGATCACCTGATCGAAGGATAAATAAAAGGCTCGATTAACTCACACGATACTGTTTCTGTACCAAACTTTATATATATGACTATTAGAAATAAAAATCACCTATTCAGAAGACTCTAGTTATAATACTAGTACTCCAAACGAAATAAAATTTTACTCGTATCTACAATTAAACTGAAAATTAAAAGTTAAACTATTAAAAAAAAAAAAAAACAGCGGACTGTGAGATCGTTAACAGCAGTTAAGAGTTAAAACGATGGGTGAATGCAAAACCTAAATTTAATGAATGCAAAAAAAACTTTTCACGTGTTTTCAAAGCATGGAAATATACCGGGTGTCCCAAAAATGACTGATGGATTTTAAAATTCAATAACTTGCAAACAGTCACAGATATTAAAAAAAATTCTTGCAGGAGTGTTATGTAAAATGTCAGGAGTTTTTATGCTGTGATTCTCAGTTTTAGTTACAAATAGCATCGACAGATGGCGCTGCAAGCAATAACCGCTAAATCCAGGCTCAAATTTTCGGCCTCTCCCTTCTTCCATGCGAAAAAAGGAGATTAAATGCATTGAATGGATCCCGAAGTACCAAAAATCGGGTCTGGACTGAGCGCCTATTGCTCTCAGCGCCATCTATTGCTTGAAATTCGAACTAAAATCAAGAATCACTGTAAAAAATCTCCTGACATCATACATAACATCCCTGCAAGATTTTTTTTAATATCTGTCACCGTTTGCAAGTTATCAAATTTTAAAATCCATCAGTCATTTTTGGGACACCCAGTATATACTTGTATAAGTATATATACAATATACACAATTTACTTTTGCCCGTAGTCCTCTTTTGTTGTTATTCTTAATTGATTTAGCTTGTTACTTTTTCAGATTCAGTCTATTAGTTTGAAATTAATAGGTAATGTTCAATCATAATATATATACTTGTCTATAAATATATATACATGGATACTTGCTTAGTCTAAAAATAGTCGTAATAATATTTAAAGGAACGCCTTTATTCTCATTTTTATACACTCGTTTAATCGCTATATTAAAACTTTAAAGGCCCAAATTTAATACAACTTGCCGAAACAGCTGCATACAAGAGTGTCTGTCATGCGTGCATTTTTTCATCAAAATACATTTTCGTCCTCCAATACTTATAAAGCAAAAAGAAACATTTACAATATTGTATAACTTAAGGTTAAAAGACACAACAAAAAAAAAAAAAAAACTGTAAATATTATATTATTATCTAAAAGGTGAAGCGGTGAGGGTTTTTAGTTCAACCTTCGACTTCTAGATTAGTCTGTCTAATAAAATCTATTGAGTTTTACTTTTATCCGTAGTCCTTTTTTGTTACTATTCTTAATTGATTTAGCTTGTTACTTTTTCAGATAAAATCAGTTAGTTTCAAATTAATAGGTAATGTTAAATCATAAATAAAATGGATCTTTCATTGATATTTTCAATGGCCAGGTCTATGACTAAAAGATTCTTTCAAACGCAAATATATTGGCAAATTTTAAACGGTTTTCACGAAAACCATTTGAATGAAGTGCTTTTTTATATTTCAGTGCTTATTTTTCTGAAATAAAAAAAGGAAATATTTTATCAAAAATTCAAAATTTTCAAGTTAAACGTTCCCCATATTGTTTAATTTGTTTAATCTCTTTATTGTTGTAAAGTCTCCATTTTGTTAAAAGTTTCTGAAATTTTTAAAAATGTGGTTTTCTTTAATATGTTAAATACTTTTATTTTAAACATGATTCAATTCTGTTTGTAACATGATTTTTTTCCTTCTTTAAAATTTTTTTAACATGGTTTCGCTTGTTTTTTCTTATGGTCTAAATCAGAGCAAGACTGTAAAAAGTCTTTAAAACGCCCAAAAATAATTACTATATCTTCAGGGGATTGTGATATATATTTTTTAATTGTTTCCAAATACACTTTTTCCAAACACACAATTGATTTTACAATGCTGTTCTTTTCTTTTGAAAACAAAAACGTAATTTATTAACAATACAATTTTGTTAATAAATTGCGCTTATATGGTCTGTAAATTAATAAAAATAATGTAAATGTCACGCTTCCCCCCCCCCCCTTTATAAATCAGCATCACACCATAATATTTTTGTCCTCCCATGATTCCATTCTGTTAGTAACAAGATTTGTTTCCTTCTTTAAGTTTTGTTAACATGGTTTCGCTTGTTTTTTTGCTTATGGTCTAAATCAGAACAAGACTGCAAAAATTCTTTAAAACGCCGAAAAATAATTACTATATCTTCAGGGGATTGTAATATTTTTTCTGAAAAAAAAAAATATTGTTTCCAAATACACTTTTTCCAAACGCACAATTGATTTTACAATGTTCTTCTTTTTCTTTTCAAAACAAAAACGTAATTTATTAACAATAAAGTTTTGTTAATAAATTGCGATTATGGTCTTAAATTAATAAAAATAATCTAAATATCATGCTTCTTCCCCTTTTTATAAATTAGTATCACTTCTTAATATTTTTCCTCCATATTTTTCAAAGTTACTTTTCCTTAGCTGGTAAATGGAGAAGAAAATATAGTTAAATAATTTATTTGTACAACCATGTTAAATCTCATTTGAATTAAATGTAGTTGTTATTTCACAGTAAACATAGTTACCTCTTGATACATTTTCTGTATAAAAGACAGTCACAATGTTCATTTCAATGTACAATTAAGATCGGCTTTTTTTTTTATATTTTACGATGCTGTTATTTTATGCGAAGTATTTTTCATTATTTAAGTCACGTGCTTCTGGGGGATATATCTATCCGCCATTCTAGTTACGAGTACAGTAAATGATGATTATCCACGATCAAGTGTCTGCTTCGCTTATCTTTCTTTGCTTTTTCAACTTCAAAAATAGCATGTTTCTTAAAAGATGGGGAGGGATAGGTATTTAAAGTGTGACTGTAATCTACCCCTCCCCTCGGCGGAAATACGGTTAACATACAAGAACAGAACAAAAGACTTCTAAGCCAAAGAAAAAAAAATAATTCCCCCTTTATCATCTCTTAGGGATCACTTTTATTGGGATCGAGCAGAGCAACGTGATGCTGATGAGGGAATCTCCGAATTGAATTGATTTTTGGTGAAACTCTCAGATACAACTAGTGATGCTTAAATTTATGTTTTCTTCATGATCTCACCCTGTCTTTTCAGCATGTGGTTAAAGTCTATAAGCATTCCTTATAATACAACTAATTAAAATAAAGGCTTTTTTTCTTTTCGTATATCATTTTTTCTCGAGGTTTTTTTTAGGTTATCCTTGAAGATTCTTTCCTATAATTGCTTTTACAATGGTTATTGTCTAGAAAAAAACAAAAGCTTTTTTTGCGAAGATGTATTCTTGTTGCTTCTGGAAAGGTAAAGAATAGTGACTAGCAGGGATGGCGAACCTATTGCACGCGTGCCACTTTTGGCACGCGAAAGAATAATTTTGGCACGGCATTACTTGTGGTTCTAATTCAAAATAAAGTGAAATTTCACAAAATCGCGACTGTTTTTTTCTAAATTCGATTAAATGGAAATTGAAAATTTTTAATTGCAGTATATTTTATTCCAATCTAATTTATTATGGTCTCAAAAAATTTTCAAACAAAGACGATATTTGAAAATTATCGGCGGAATTGGTTATTGGACATTACTAAATTCCGAAGGTAAAGTTATGCAACTTTGAATTTATTTCAGAGCTATTCAAAAAAACTGGTGTTTGACATTTTAACTGTTTTTTTTGCCTATTTATGCTTTCGAGTCGCTGTTTTCACAAGTGAATAATATCAAAACTCATACTGAAAGTACTTGTCAGATAAATCCGGCATTAAGTTTGATTAAAATTAACCTAATATTAAGATGCAATAACAGAAATCAAATTACATAACATTAATTTTTTTATTAATTTCCAAAATATATTTGTTACCATAATTATTATAGTGTACCCCACTATATGTATGTTTGTCATATAAATCCGGATAACTTTGCTTTAATATTAACCTGGTATTAAGATGTAACAACAGAAATCAAATTTCATCGCATTCATTTTTTAAAATTAATTTCTAAAATATATTAATTTCCATAATTATTATAGTGTACATGTATGTTTCTAATATTTTTTAAATCTTAATAGAAAATTTTAAATAATTTTAATCCACTATTTTTCCACCTAGTAAATTTGTTTTTTAGTTGGCGTTGACACGTCATGGTCACGTAAAATATTTTTTGACCAAATTTGGCACGCGTCAACAAAAAAGGTTCGCCAACCCTGGACTAGGGTCTGATCAGAATGACCGGTATAGTAAAACTGAACAATAAAACAGAGCATGAATATAATACAGGGAGTCCAAAAATTCCTGGATACATTTTAAAATTCAATATAAAATCAACTAATTGTTGTACAGGAGTGCGGTTTGGACTAAAATGATTCTCAGAATGATTTTTTTTTATTAAAGTGAATAAAAATAATTAGTTTAAAATTTCGATCATAGATGACGCCACTTGTCTGTTAGTCTGCTTTCAAACATGTGTTTTTTTCTTATTTTCAGATTTATCTTGACGCTGTGACGCCAGCGCTGGGAGTTGTCATTCCTGTGTTCCAGCGTCAAAATTAATCTGAAAATCAGAAAAAAACGCAGGTTAGCCAACATGCGGAGAAGTGATCGCCATCTATGATCGAAATTTTGAACTAATTATTTTCATTCACTTGAAGAAAACTTTACATCCTGAGAAGCATTTTAGTCCAATCCGCACTGCTTGATTGCAAAATTGCTTAATTTTATATGAAATTTTAAAATGTATCCAGGAATATTCGGACACCCTGTATTATACTCATGTTCTGTTTTATTTCTCAGTTATACTATACCGGTCATTCTGATCAGCGAAAAACGAAAGAAACTTTTAAAGACAGCCTAAATTTTAAATTGTCGAATGTCGCATCAATCTAAAATCGCGCATATATCATACTGAAATAGAAATAAACACCGTTAGGATCTAAAATTAACATAATATAAAATTTAGAATAACTTTTGAATAGGATAAGAACATTAAAACGTTGAAAAAATTGGTATGGTACATAAGGCAAAAAACTTATTAATAACACCAGTCCATGACAAATAGTCTTGCTCCAGCCTGCAAAGCGGTAGGACATCTTCTTTGTGAATGAAGAACACAGACAATGTTCGTTTGAAAGGCTTTGCGCATTTCTTAATTTTATGGTGTTTTTAAGAAGTTTTGACTTTATAGAATTCAAATACGCACACTGAATATAAAATAATATCTTATAATAAGTAGTTCAAATGCGAAAAATGTCCTAGATTGGCTGACAAAACAATCCATATCCCTGTTTTTAAAACTCTATTGAAGTAATTATGTTTTTATTTAAAATATATACTCTCATTTACAAAATATTTTTTTCAACTTCTTATATTCTTATCACTTAATATACGCTATTAATATAACTGAAACAAAGCGTTCTAAATATATTTAATAAAAATATTACAACGGTAATTTGGAAACCGACTTGCACTTGGTTTTAGATTAAAAAATGTAACTACGCTGGCGGAAAAATTAAAGGGACAGCTACAAAACGGTACTTTATGTTAATTCCATTAAGTAAAGTCCAATGAAAGGTAGGATTTTGGTAATCAAGATCAACGTTATGATGTAGTTCTATGACATTGAATTCCCTTTCGCTATACAGAAATAAGAAAATTCAATAAAATTTTCGCGTTTGGAAGGTGGAATGTGTCGTTGATAAGTAGTGTTGCAGGTGTCCCGATTTAGGCGGGATGGCCCAAATTTTCAAAGACTTTTAGACTTCTACCGCGTAACCACTGCGCGGAAAGCCAAAACTCCAGATTTTTCCAATAACGCACAAATTCTTTTAAATTTCTCTTAGTAACATACTATTCGTTAGTCTGCATCGATTGGAACTTAATACAGTCAAATGTGTGAAGACAAGAACTTATCTATAATAAATAACTTTTATAGTCCTTTCCAAAGGAATACCTAAAAAATTACATGCCTAGTCAAAAATCTGTCAAACGGCATTTTTTGTGTTTCCTAGTGATTTTGTTTACACAAGTTTTACTGTATTTTGTTCAGTAAACCCTGTGTAAAAGGAACCTGTTTATAAAGAAATTCAGTTTCAAAAGTAAGATTTCATTATCCCTATAATAGGAATACTATACAATTATACTTGCTAAGTAGGAATTTAGTTTCAGCACCGATTTAAAAGCTGCTGTCCAGCTTTTTTTGCTTCCCTGTCCTGCTTTTTTGCGACACTGGACCTGGCAACACTATTGACAAGGCACTTGGCGGTATGTGAGAAATGGCATTTAAATGAGAGAATGGAAGGTGGACAGCAAGCATGTAAAACTCTAAAGCCCCCATTTCAGCTAGGGGTGTTCACTCGCATTATATACAGTTGTAAAAAGTACCATAATTTCCTACCCCACTTTATATTACACTTCCCATATTTTTATTTAAATTTAATTTTTACAGAAATGGGATATTCTTCAATTTGAAGATATATCAGACATGACAAATTAAAGATCTTGTGCAAGTTCCATGTTTATATCTACAAAATTAGTCAAGTTACATGGGTTTTTGCTTTTTTACTTTTCTTGCCAGTGTAAATTTTATCTTAAAAAATAAAGAAATCAGAAAAATAAATTATTTTAATGCACAATATAATGCTTAAATTTTCAATATATAAAACTGTGGTTCATTATACTATAAAAAGAAAACATTCGAGAAGTAAAAAAATTCAAATTTGCACTAAAGAGTAGTACATTTTTACAGTAGTTGGAAAACCTAAAGTTTCTCTTAAATTTGGGGAACAATGATGATTCTACCTTTCCCTCAGAGCAGAAACTCAAAAGTAGAAATGAAAGTAGAAAACGCTAACATAGCTCAGCTGGAACGAAATTCTGAACAAATAAATAAATAAAAAAGTAAGGTGCTAGCTTGAAAAATTTTTCACATCTCCCCCTTACTTCTACTTACTCACGACCCCATGTTCAGTTTTTGTCAGTATCTTCGTTTCCAGATCGATTTTTTGGAAAGTGAAGCAAAGCTGGCAGTATTTTATACAACAGAGATAACTTACATATTTAACTACTCGTAAACGTTAGCTTCCCTTGTTAAAAACTACGAATTCACAAAAGGCATGTTACATTTTTCACGGACTCTTTTCCTTACGAATTCCACTTTGTGACAATTTATAAGTTTATTTATTTACTTAAAAGCACGCAAAAGCAGTGATAGAATACATAGACATTATTTCTCCCCTGACAAATATTTTTAAACAAGAGGGAATGGATGCCAAATTGTTGCATTTGTATTAGAATAACGTCCTACTTATGCCAGAAACACGAATGTGCAAATTTTCACTTTTTGGGTCTGTTAGGTCTGTTGGGTCTGTTTGGGACTCCGTGAATTTTTTGCGCCCACGTCCATAAATTCGTGAATGGTGCAAGAAATTCATGGAGTTCGGCTCAGTGTTGGATAAAGCAAGGAGTGGAAGAAATATTATCAGAGGAAAACGTCGACGATTATTGCTTTGACGTGCTTCGTGCAAAATATGGTGCACATACTAAATATTATATAATGAATTATTATTTGATGCAAAAAATATCAATATATACTTCTAATAATATACTATTTTCCATACACGTATCTGCTCATTTGTGTTTGTAATAAAAGCTTAAAATTGTAAAGAAACTTTGTGGACACCTTGCATTATAAGTCAAAGCCGCTTCGAAGATATCAAATAACGAACCATTCGGATAACACAAAATAACCCTGAAAAATTACTCATTTTCAATAACGTGACATTAAAATAATGTTTTTAAATATCTGCAAGGGAATTACTAAGACATTTTTTACATGTTAAATGGATTTTCCATATTTTAATTTCTATAATAAACTAAAAACGATTGGATAAATCACAATGGTCGTTGCATAAATCGTAACACTGTATAAATTATATAAATATAATCAATGACATTTAATACATTCTAAATATCTATGTTTTAACGATGAATAATAATAAACTTTAATAAAAATAACAGTTTGAGAAGTTAGTTTAACGATAGTGAGATAAAAAAAATAGAAACGATAAAAAAAAGAAAAATCCACGATAAAGGAATTAAAAAAATATCCATAATCACTGAGTGTATGGAAGGAAAACGAAACATTTCTTAAAATTATAAACAAAAAAACCTGTTTTAAACATGGATTACTTTGTCTTTTTATTTCACACAAAATCATATTTAATAACTAATATTGATAGCAATAAAATAATAAGTGACATATTTAATCAAAGTTATATTCTTCCTTTAATAGTTTTATTCAAGTTTAAGCCTCTTTATTCTCTGAACAAAACGAATAAATTGTCCAATGCACGAAAAAAAAAAAAAAAAAAAAAAAAAAGGAACATAAAGAAGTTTTATTTAAATATCCCGGATATCCCTTTGTGCAAAAACTACATCCGTTTGTCCTGCCAAACACGCTTGGACTTACAGGAAACAGACACGAAATTTCTCGATACTTTGAATATGAATGCATAGCTTATACGAAAAATGCACAGAAGGTTAATGCACATGTATTGTCTGATGACATACCACGTTAGAGACTCACGATGTTAAATGTTTAATTTAATCATTATACCTCTCTCTCTCTCTCTCTCTCTCTCTCTCTCTCTCTCTCTATATATATATATATATATATATATATATATATATTATATAATAAGGATGAAATCACAAATATATGAACAAATTGGTAAAATTCAAAAGATGAAAAAGATATGGAAACCAGTATGTAAAATAAGAAACTATGAATAACCCATATTAGTGTAAAAATTTGTTGAAGTGAAGATTAAGTTGAGTTAAAGTGTGTTTGTATTTCTGTAAGTGATACCGTAAGAATTGATAATTAAATTCCGAAGTATGCAGAGTTTAGTTCAGCACTATTTGGATGTTAGCAACTTCTACCTTTTTTCATGATATCTTATTTCACAAAGAGAAATGAGTCTTTTTGAAATTTTGTTAAAATAGCCTCACTTGTTTAAGTTGTGAACAGAAGTCTGAATTCGGATTGGTTTGAGATACCTTGTATTTTTTTTTTTTTTTTTTTTTTTTTTTAGCATTTAATAAATATTTTTAGTAGCCCATTAACGACACAAAAAAGCATTTATATATAAAAAATATCAATTATTCCAATAAAGTTTTGAAATTTATTAAAAGCAATATTTTCGTATTATCGTCATGCCTGGGATTAACAGCCGAAGAAATCTCCAAAGATTCCAGTATTTACAGCAGACTTTTTTATTCGGATTATTTCAGTGTTTAAGTGCATAGTTCAATATATTTGTTGTATTTGTTTTATATTTTCTTTTATTTATTTATGAAGTTTTAATTTCTTCACGGAATATTCGTCGAAAACAAATGTTGAACTATTTATAATATTTAAGGACAAACGGATTAATCTTTCGTAATCAAGCCGCAGATAGAGATAGATTTTTAAATAAATGCATACTTGAAATTATGTTACTTGCTTGATACGGGTTAACCTTTAGTAATCAAGCAGCAGATAGGGATAGATTTTCAAATAAATGCATATTAAAAATTATTTTAAAAATCATAAAAATCAATAAATTGAGATGTAACATTCAGACAAATCGCATATGAAAGTACATTTTTTCAATATCCAAAAATATAAAAATTAAAATTGCAGGATTGTTAGAAGTTAATAAATTTGTGAAAAATGTTGTGGTCGTTGCCACCGTCAAAATGACGTTAGCTTCACTCACTGACATGTTTTTGCTTTATAATACAAGGTGTGACTACCAATTTCCAGGATTGTAAGAACAATTATTAGAATTCAAAAATTCGTTGGTTGGTTAACGATGATACTTGAATGGTCGCGTATCTGTGTACAATATGCGCTCTGCGCGTCATTCTCGTTTTCCTTTCTGGAATTGAAACACGCATGTAAACGCTGTCAAAGCATTATTGTTAAAGTGAAAAAAAAATGGACCAGAGAATAATTTTTGTTTTTCAAATTGGGAAAAAATGCTAGAGAAAAACGTAAAATGTTGCATCAAGTGTACAGTTACACTATAAAAAAAAAAAAAAAAAAAAAAAAAAAAAAAAAAAAAAAAAAAAACTGAGATTCTACTGGCAATCGTGACGCCGGTACTATTTCCGTATTTTAACGGAAATTTAACTTTCAAATAACATAAATTCCAGGATTGTAGGAACAATTATTAGAATTGAAAACTTCGTTGGTTGGTTAACGATGATACTTGAATGGTCGCGTATCTGTGTACAATATCTGCGCTGCGCGTCATTCTCGTTTTCCTTTCTGGAATTGTAGTCCAGTCATTTGGTAGAAAATAGGGGAAAGTTTTGGTGTAGTTTTGATATTTGGTGCTTTTATGTTTTTTGGGTCGCTGAACACGAATCTGTAGTTTGCCAACAAAATTTATCCCGGGAAACACGTTTTTTTGGCAAAAAAATGGAAAAAAAGCAGGATTTTCTTTGATTTTTCAAAATAACTTCAAAATTATGCATTTTACGCAAAAGTCTTCAATACATAAATTAAAGAGGATAAAATTTCCTACATTTTATGTATTAAAAGTTTTTTCTCTGATCAATGTTATAGCCGTGACAACGCCGCAAAAATGGGTGTGAAAATAAAAAAAATTCTGAAAAAATGGGAATTACGGCAGTGCACGGTGGTGATTTACCGATTCTAGCTGGCCAAAATTATTTTTGGTGTCAATATAGTCACATCGCCATGAAATTGAAAAATGTTACTGATATTCAGTATTGAATGTTAGGTATTGTAAAATGTTGCGTGTAGCAGTCATAATTTTGTTACAGGGACATTCAAAAGTATTTCAATACATTACGGCAAATGGGATAAAATCGTTTATCACTAGAACGCCGGAAAATTTTTAGGTAAGTTTTGAAAAAATATATTAAACCAGAAAATTTATTTAAAATTATTTAAGTCAACTAGTTAGCTTATTTCAGCGTAATATATTTGTAACTTATTTTATGAAGAAATTTCTGGTTCGAATCGACAGTTAGTCTATTGGTCGGTGTGGAATTGACACTTGCTCGGCGTTCTAGTGTTAAGGAGATTCTTAATAATGTTTCATAATTTCAAACACTTTGAAATTTATATACATATCTATGAAGTGCACTACAAGATGATTTCTTATAGAATATGGTATGGGTAGTATTTATCGATCATTTACAGGGCAGTAAAAAGAATTATGTTACATTACGGTCTATGGAGAAAAATTGTTTGTGGTGTATTTTGTTCATGTTCATGTTACACCTTTTCAAAAGTATTTAAATTGATATATATCTCCGAGGTGCTCTATAAGATGCTTACTATTGAATATGATGTGCCATTCATCTTTCTTATACATGGGTACACAAAATAAATCAGTTATATTTTTCTCTGTATGAACAATAATTAATGGAAATGCGTTTTCAGTTGTGGAACACTTTTTTAAATTTTAAAAATTGCATACTATTTAGCGTGTATAAATTCTATAAATTATATATAGGGCTGTACAAGGCATCTATATACCCGCTTATTGCCGGAAATTGCTAACGAGAAATTTTCAACTGTGCTATGCGTTCACTAACAGTTCTAAATTTTAGCATATTGTGAATTATATGATAAATGTATCGTTCATATACAGGGATGTACAAAATTTTCAGCTATTTCTTCGATTTTGGTTGAAATTGTGTTTTCAAACGTGCTAAATGTTTTACAAATTATTACTTAGACATCGTTTTTCACGTTATTAAACAATGAAGTTTTATTATAGTAGTCCGAATGCGTTAAAAAATGTTCCATAATCTGATTGACGCATGATTTTACGTTCTTCTTGATAATTTTAATAATATTTTCTTAACGGCATGGAAGCAGTGATGAAACTATTTTTGTATTATTATAACAAATTCTAAAATTTCTTTTTCTAAAATTTAAGGTACGGGACAAACATTCTACAGCATTAATGAAACTTGTGTGTTGCATATTCTTTTGTATATTCATATTTATTTCTGCATAAACCTTACAGGAAACTCATGTAAAGTTAAGGAATCATAAGATATCATGATTAATATATCATGAGAAAATACCTACATTATGTTTTGCATTGTACCAAATCTGAATTTGGAGAATTAGTCTGGATCAATTTTGTAACCACTCAGAATTTTAATATATTTTAAATGAATTTGTTCCGATATATCTACATACAACTGGCAATTTTTGTCCGAATTTGGTCATAAATTTAAACATTTCGCTCTTGCAAAACTTCATGTGCTCTTCATTGTAATTTTCCTCTTTACAAAATATTTTCAACCAAATTCACATTTTCGTTACATTTTAAATCTTATTGGCGTTGGATAATGGTGCAAAAGTTTATTTATTTGACTAACTTAAATTCTGCTGTCTTTGATTAAAAAAAAAATGGTACTTTAATTAAAATGTCAAGAAAAAGTCATGCCAGAAGGTATCAAATATTTTTTATTAAAAAAAAACATTTATTTTATACTGTTGGTAGTAATAAAAACACCCACTAATTCCATACGTCTATTTTCTATGCTGTAGATGTCGGTGAAAAGCAGGGATTCTCAAGTAAAATAAAGCGGAAATAATATTTTTTGTTTTTTAAATAAATGTACTTACTAATGTACATGTTTATTTATAATTAAATAATGATTCATAATGAGTCGTCTTATTTATTATCAGCAAATTCATTGTAAAATGTAGTGATTCATATAATCTTTAGTATAATTTATAGTCAATGCTTGTGTAAAATTGTCAGTTTTCATGTTAAATCTACGTACAGCGGCGTAATTCCCGTTTTCTCTGAATTTTTTGATTTTCACTCCCATTTTTGTGGCGTTGTCACGGCTAAACCATTGATCAGAGAAAAATACTTTTAATGCATAAAATGTAGGAAATTTTATCCTCTTTAATTTATGTATTGAGGACTTTTACGTAAAAGGTATAATTTTGAAGTTATTTGGGAAAAAAACAAAGAAAATCCCGTTTTTTGTCAAAAAACGTGTTTCCCGGGATAAATTTTGTTGGCAAACTTCAGATTCGTGTTCAGCGACCTACAAAACATAAAGGCACCAAATATCAAAACTACACCAAAACTTTCCCCTATTTGTCCTTTTTGAGCACCTAATGCCTGGACTATTGAAACACGCATGTAAACGCTGTCAAAGCATTATAGTTGAAGTGAAAATAATCGACCAGAGAATTTTTTTTTTTTCAAATTGGGAAAAAATGCTAGAGAAAAGCGTAAAATGTTGCATCAAGTGTACGGTTACACTATTTAAAAAAAAAAAAAAAAAAAAAGCGGACTAAAAAAACGGAGATTCTACTGGCAATCGTGACGCCAGTACTATTTCCGTATTTTAACAGAAATCCCCCCCCCCCCAATAAATTCCAGAAATCCGTATTTTTACGGAATTTTTTCCCCATAAATTACAGAAAATTTTCCGTTTCTCTGGAATTTATGGGGGAAATATTCCGTTAAATTACGAAAATAGTAGTGGCGTCTCGATTGCCAATAGAATCTCCGTTTTTTTTTTTTTTTTTTTTTTTTTTTTTTTTTTTTTTTTTTTTTTTTTTTTTAACAGTGTGTGACGCCTAATCAAATTGAATGCTTTGGCAAGACAACACCCGTCCACACAATGCCTTGCCTGTGAAACGTTTTTTTTTTTTTTTTTTTTTTTTTTTTGGCCAAGCATGACATCGTGCAGTTATAACCCTCCATGGTCATCGGACTTGGCACCCACAAATTATTTTCTGTTTCCTAAACTGAAAACATCACTAGAGGGCACAAGATCTCTGAATATTGATAAAATAGAGGAAAACGTGATGGTCGTAACTAAGAGGATTCCAAAAGATGACTTAGCAAGTTTTTTTTAACTCAATTGTACAACCACGCGCAAAAGTGTATTACGTCAGACGGAACTTACTTCGACACATCTTAAACAGTTATGTACTGTGCATTCATATTTCAGAAATTATTTCACCAGTCCGGGAAATTAATAGTCACACCTTATATCTATAGATAATCTTGTTTCAATAATGTAAATAAAAAATACTTTTTTTTTTTTTTTAATTATCTCTCGCATAAAACGATTTTCTATTCTCAAACTAAATGAAAAATTTCTTAAAATTTATCATCACAAACCAGAGACACAACTTGAAGGAAAATTGAGAATGTTACAGAGTTTACCTTGATTGCAACTCAATTGAATTATCCTGAGGTTCCATAGAACAAAAGGCGAAAATAGTAAAAGCTTTGAATCTTATCTCCTTAGCTTGGAAAGAAATCGGGGAAAAAGATGCACCTGGTTCGGTGCAGTTTCCCCCCCCCCCCCCCCTTGGGTCAAAACTGCACCTAAGCTGGTGCATCGTTTTCCCCCTTGGGTCAGCACTTTGTGAAAAAAAAAAAATATTTTCATGAAATTTATTATATTTTAGTGAGAAAAAAAATGTAACGAAAGATCAACTCCAGTTACTCGAACCCAACTAAAAAAAAACCTGAGAAAACAATAAGTTACAAAGATTTACGGGAAAAGTTTGTAAAATAAATGGGCCCCTTTGCTGCCGATAAATTTCGTAAACCTAGTGGTTCTTCTAACAAAGATTTCTAGAAATTTAGGTTAACTCGTGTTTACACTCTATTTTCGTAAATGTTTCTCTCACATAGAAAACGTTTTCACACATTTTTATCTTTTTTTGTGCACGAAATGTGCTTATAAAATTACTAAGTTCCCTTTTAAGTTTGAAATTTTCATGCATATCACATCTGAAAGTAAAGAAATTTAATATACATTTTAAATATATACAGTAGTACCCCGATGTACGTTCCCTCGATGTACGTCACCCCGCATTTACATCGTCTGGCCTGGAAAAAAATATTACATAATTATGACGCACTTTCAACTTTTTTTGAAGACTTTTGGTTTTACGAAGGGAAAGTTTCCAGCGACAGTTAAGTGATAGTGACAAGCAAATAAAAAAAGTCACTAGAAAAGGTTTAAAAACTCACTCTACGAAGCTGAAAGAGATTCTAAGAGAATAAAAAAGAAAAAGAAAAAAGTGTTGGTTCAGACGTGATTGTCAGATTTTTTTCACATCCTCAATGATTCGAACGGAGCAACTACAACTTATTTATTTATTCAAAGTTCTTGTGTTGTAAACTCATTTTTTACCCAACTGAAAAGAAGGGTTGTGTGTTTCACGCATATCTGTGTATGTGGATTTCTTTATATCCTCGAAACATCCCAACGTCTGGATGGATTTTAATGAATGAGGTCTCTATTGATTCGTCTTAACCTCCCGATGATTATAGGATAGGTTTTGTTTTTATAAATTCAAAATGGCGGTAGAGACGAAAAAAAAATACGTACCCTATTGAGTGGCATATCATTGGATAGATCTTTCAAAATGAAGACGATGTTTCATTGACCATTTTCCAGTCAGAAGCTCCGTTTAAATATTACACAACCTGGAAGTTGTGTACTTTGGATCTCTACCTTTACTGTAACTCTAACCTTCATAATAGACATCTATAGGCCTCATCAAAACAGTGTTTGTAGATGGGAACTAATAATTAAACACAACTTAAAAGTCATCAATACAAGTAAATAATAAAAAAAAAAGGTAAATAATATAAAAAATAGTTTTACATTGATGAGAAATAATTAGTTCGCTTTTTACGTAGTCGGGTTTTTTTGATTTTTTAAATTTAATATATTTATTTGCTAATGTTAAACGTATGTAACATAATCCCTAAATATAATAGAATATGGTCATTAGATTTTGGAGAATTTTTATTACTTATCCTTTTTTGCTTATCTAAATGTACTTCGACTTTCATCGTTTTCGACTTAAGTCGCTAGTCTTGGAACGAATTGCTTACGTAAGTCGAGGTATTACTATGGAGGTAATAAGTGACAAAATTGAAAAAATTGAACTAAGTGCACAGACGACCTGGAAATATGCTTTTTTCTTTTCAGGTAAAGAAATATAAGTGATTTTCTAATTGTGTGTTGTGTTTTAGAGATAAACCACTTTTGCCGAATAATGATCAATATTGATTAATTATAAATTTAAAGAAAATTGCATTCTACTCTTTTCACATTTATTGAAATAAGAGTTCAAAGACTACTGTGAAACCACGCAGCAGTTTCCTATTTCAATTCAGTGAATTATTATTGATGTTCAACTTTAACGTCAATTATCTTTGAACTCAATTTACTCCAAATCGAAATTTTGTCACTTGTACCCCTTGGCTTCTGATGTCCTCATATATATCTAGTTCTAATTTTAAGTACACTGTAAAAAAGGCAAATGTTTTTTAATATAATAAAATAAAACTACATACGAAAATATACTATAATCTCTTCCGACTTACCCATGATTTCAAAAATCTTTCTTCGTCTTTAGAAGCCAATATATTTTCGGTATTGAAAGAAGCATTTATTAAAACAAAGCTTCTTTTGCTGCCACTGATTATTGGAAATGTTTCCGAGTAGTTTTTATAGTGTGCAATTCAGTTTTCTCAAAATGGAATAACTATTTTTAGAATACTATCTGTTCTCATTTAAGCATTTTCAGCTGAGTAATTGAATTTATACCTGCATGAGTAACAAAACCATATTAATATATATGTTAATGCTGCTAATTTATCATGTTTGTTTGTAAAACATGTTTGTTGAACATTTTCATGTTCAATTGAGAATTGACTCACAAATCCGCAAAATCTATTTCCCAGGTTGATGAAACTCATTAACACACTATAAAAACTACTCAGAAATGTTTCCGAAAATCGGTGGCAGCAAAATAAATGACTCTTTAAAATTTGAATGTTTATTCGTTTCTGTTGTTTCTAAATATAAAGAACACATAAAATATAACGAAAGAGTAGGTAACTCGAAAAATGTTTTTGTATACTTTTGTGCGTTTTTATTTTATATTTCCCTAAACATTTGTCTTCTTTTTACACTGTAATGTGATGCAATTCGTAAAAATAAATCAAAATATGGATTTAACAATGCAAATCGAAGCATATATAATTAAAGTTATTGGCATTTCGTTAAAAATGAGTAAACGAGCCACATTTGGCACAATCCTTTGATTCATACCGAATTTAAAACTTGTGCACAACTATGAAACTATCGTTTCATACAAAACTTTTCCTAAACATTTGTCGTCTTTTTACAGTGTAATGTGATGCAATTCGTAGAAATAAATCAAAATATGGATTTAACAGTGCAAATCGAAACACATATAATTAAAGTTATTGGCATTTCGCTAAATATCAGCAAACGAGCCACATTTTGCACAATCGTTTGATTCATACCGAATTTAAAACTTGCGCACAACTATGAAACTATCGTTTCATAAGCAACTTTTTCTTGCATTTTTCATTATTACGTTCTTCACCATCATATGTCTGCTAAAACATGAATGGCACAAGCACTTTAATTACCGGAAAAAATAATTTGCATAATAATCAGAATGAGCAGATCTTCGGCTGTATAAAACTAATCTTACTGGCAAAATGCTAACTCCAGAAATTTAACATCATTACCGCAGTAGTTTAAAGCTGGCTATTTCATGCATTTATGTTACATCCGTTCATGAATACCGAGGGTAATTTGGATGACGTCTCATAATTTAGGAGGTACAATTTCGATACCAGTTTTCATCTAATATATATAACGACCTAAGATTTATAATAAAGCGTAATACATAATAGTATATATAAAGCGGGTAATTAATATTTCTTCAAAGTCATTTAGAAAAATACGTATTTTAGAAGTAAATCCTAGTTTAAATTTTATGCTGAGAAGAATATAAAAAAGATTTAAATTTTTGTAAGATTTACACAAAATAAATTTTCACGCGAATCAAATAACGCTATAGATATTTGGAATGTAAGGCTTTTAAAATTTATTTTTCTAACTAACAATGTAGGGCCATGAAGCCCAATGGTTAGTGTACTAGCTACAAATATAACAAGTTGAAAATTGCTCGTCAAACGTGGCAAATGAGGTGCGTTCGTACTATAATTAGTTTTATAATAATTTTTTGCACCGCATATTATACTGAATGCATATTTTAGTGCACTTCATAAGTGCATATCAATTTCATTATGTTCGAAAGGCTGTAAAAGCATTAAAATGCACTTGAAATATTTTTTTCTCATTGACCTTAACGTAACGAAAAACTTTTGACTGTCCCTGTAATTAAATTATACATCCGATTTTCATAAAATTTGAAATGAGTCGGCAAAATTTTGCAACAATTATATATTTAAAATTTCAGACCATTTGGATGGCTGTAACATCATTAAAATGCACTTGAAATAATTTTTTTTCCATTGGCCGAAATGTAACGAAAAAATTTGACTGTCCCTGTAATTAAACTATAGATCCGATTTTCATGAAATTTGAAATGACTCGACAAAATTTTGCAACAATAATATATTTGAAATTTCAGACCATTCGGTTGGGTAGTTTTGCTCTACGGACTGAACGACGACTATAGGTGCTACTTATTTATATAACTACAAACGCACCTAAAAAGCTATGAACAAGGGTTGTAGAACTCATTTTGTTCTCAGGATGCTTTTGCTCACCCAGTTTCCGTGTAAATCAAAGGACTCTTACGGATATTTTGGAATACAAGATAGAATAAACAATTAAATTTAAAAAATCAAAAACCCTCTTAAAAAAATTCTCTTACTGACCTAAGTAGGAATTGATTTAAAATACTTTTTTTTTATATTACTTGTTTATATTACTTACCATTTTTTTTATTTGCTTGTATTGATGACTTTTAAGTTGTGTTCAACTGTTAGTTCCTATCTATAAACACTGTTTTGACGAGGTCTATAGATGTCTATGATAGTTAGAGTTGCAGTAAAACTAGAGATCCACAATACATACACAACTTCCAGGTTGTATAATATTTTAACGGAGCTTCTGACTGTAAAAAAGTCAATGAAACATCGTCTTCATTTTGAAAGACCTATCCAATGATATGCCACTCAATAGGGTGCGTAATTTTTTTTTCGTCTCTACCGCCATTTTGAATTTCTAAAATCAAAACTTAGCCTATAACCATCGGGCCGTTAAGACAAATTGATAGAGACCTCATTCATTAAAATCCATCCAGCCGTTGGTATGTTTTGAGGGTATAAAGACATCCACATACACAAATACGCATGAAACACATAACCCTTCTTTTCAGTCGGGTAAAAAACATGTTTATCAACCTATCAGTTCGAAGCCATTCAAATTCAATAGTTTGTGTACCATCCAAGAGACACTATATGTCAAAAAGTCACCAGATAACTTCGATTTTAAACGTTTTTTCGAATATATAGATATTTGGATGTTTATCAACCTATCATATTTCGAAGCCATTCAAATTCAATAGTTTGTGTATTATCCAAGAGACACTATATGTCAAAAAGTCACCGGATAACTTCAATTTTAAACGTTTTGTCGAATATATAGATAAATACTCGAGGAATTCTTCTGGAAGTAACAGGACAGTAAAGAAAATGTTATGCCTCATATGTTTTAATAATGATTTGACCACGAGATCAAATAGGGGTACAACAACAAATCGATGAACAAAAATAATTTTTATGCTCACCCTTCTAAAACAAAATGCACGAAATGGTCTGTTGCTGCAACACATGACTATGTGGATATTGTAGATTGGTTGATTGTGTTTATGACAGCCAATTATCAACACGAGGGATATAGGCCCAAAGGGAGAGAAGTGCCCTCCGTGGGGGTCTTTCTAAGGGATCCTAACCCGTATTTAAGCTTGGAAAACCAAGAAGATAGAAACCAAGAAGCTTGTAAACCAAACCGTGGTTCGAAGAAAACCACGAAAACTATGAACGATTAGGCCGACGGGTGCGATTGGGATCGAACCCAGCACCTCCCGTCTACCAGCTTCGAGAGCAAAACCTCTCGGCCACTGGTGGGGATTGGACATTGTAGAACATTTGTGTAAACATAGAACGTATATTTATGGATATATAACAATTTCTTTAAAAGAAGGTAATGAAATGTTATTTATAGCACACATGGTTTTCAACCAAATTTAATGTCATTTTCATAAAATTTGATAAAATGTAGTAGAAACAACGTAGTATAAATGGAATATAAATATATTAATGAAATATGAGCACTTGTGAGAAATAATGTTTAACTGCGTATGCGCGAACTATGCCAAGATAAGATAATATACCGTAAGATATACCCAGGGTTCGTACGGATGAAGGGATTCATGAGATTTTACGTGTTTTAGTACCAGAAATTTAGTAAAGTACTCGTCGCTATATCTGAAGATAGAACTTTTTTTCGTTAAATAAGGCAAATATTACTTTACAAAAAATCTGGTAAAAGGTGCTTGAAAGTCCTTGAAGCGTACGAACCCTGATACCATAAGATTTTATTTTCCATGATTTCAGCTGAATTTCTGTCGCATTTGACTAGTATCCGGATGATAAAGGATTTTCCACAAATTCTCATTTTTTATTAATTGATTTCCAACAAAGAAGTTAGTATATATGAATGTCAACGAGTAGCTATGGAACGGACACTTCGATTCTGAAAATTCTTTTTCTGTTGAAATAGGCTAGTTTTTGTGGTTTTCCAAGAGCATCTAAAGCATCAACAAAAAAGAAAATTATAAAAATTAAAACGACAATTTGTGGGAAATCCCTTATCATCTACCTACTTTTAGAAAGCAACTGAAAATCAGCTCATTCTATATAGATTTCTTTCTGAATTTTCACGATATTTGACTGGTCTTTCTATACGAGTTGCTCTATAGAATCGACTACGAAAACATGAAATGAATCTTTGGTATTGTTTGCGCAGGCGCAGTTAAAAATTATTTCATACAAATATTCAGATATCATCAAATATTTAATATAATCGTATTCAAAGTGTATTATATTGTTTGCAATGTCCCTTTGTCATGTTTACTGAAAGTGGCGTTACATTTTGTTAAAAACACTGCATGTTATTAAAAAAAACTGCAAATTTTGTTTAATCTGTTGACAAAACTTATCTCTATGAATATGCATGCGATTCTTACATAAATGTTGAATATGACCAGCATAGTCATGCGCTGCAGCTGCAGATCCTTTCGAATATTTTATTTTACAGAGTGGTCCCAAATATTTTTTCCTGCAGTTTGATATTCGTACCCTAATTGCTTTCGTGATCAAAACTTCACTGAAAATTACGAGGTTCGACATGTTATTTAAATTCCATGTTATTAAGTTCTAGAAGAATTCGGGAAGTATCTCTCTATATATTCGACAAAACGTCTATAATGCATAAGATATCTAGCACTCGTTGGATATATTTAATTCCTATGACATTAAAAAGGTAATTTATATTGAAAGAGAAAAAACTTTGATGTACAACCACTCAGGCAATCTTTCTTCGTGAATTAACCATCATCAAACATTCCCCAAGAATTATTTAATAGAATCACTATAGTCACTTTACTATTACGTCCAATCAAATTTCAGTAATTGGAGGAGAATTTAAATTAAAATAATGATAAATAGATCTTTTTTTTTCAAAATATATTTTTCCATATTTTAACAGTAATGATAAAAGACAAACACAACAGCACATCCCATGCGGTTATTAGTTAGTTTCATTTAGACGTTCCCTTTATCTCAATCATTTAGACGGAGTTAAGTAAATAATTATATCCATTACTTAGCTATTTAAATATGAGCCATTCATGCCAAAAATGCAATTTATGATCATAGATAAAAAGCACTAAATTAGAAATAGTAGTTATTAATTCTATTAATGGATTTTTTTCAAACCATATTTGCTTTTAAATAAGGCATGTTACGTTTTATTAAAAAACTATTCGAAATAAGATTTAAATTAATTAGAATTTATAGATGAAAAGAATTTAAGACTGCATTTTCCCTAATATCGTAATAGGGAAATTGCTTTATGTTTTAAATCAAACATTTAGCTAATATCGTGTCAAAATGTTATAAAATCTTACGTTTAGTGTAATTATTTTTTTAAATGAAAATTAATAAATTATATGTAAAAAAAATATTTTGAAGACATGCTTTTATTATAATGCACTAAAAAGGAAAAAATGTTGAAGGAAAACTGACTGAAATAAATATCTTTTTTAAAGAAATAAATTAGGTTCCGAGTGATTCTTTATCCGTAAAAATAATAATAAAATGGACAGACAATTTTAAATCCAGCTTTACTGGACAGAAAAAAAAATCGATCGGTGTCCTCCTGAGGATCGAACCCACATCTATTGTCCCACTTCGCGGAACTAAAATATGGCGCATTTACCAATCATGCCACAGTTCATTCGAAAAACATCAGCTCATTTCTGAGCAATCAATGAGACATACCTGATGACATTGACTTACCCTTATTGAACAAAAGTTTTTGCCCCCTGAGGGGTGTAGGAGGCAAATTTAATTTTTTTTTTCTTTTACAGAATATTGTATTGGCATACGTAATACACTACACTGCCGATAAATCAGGTAGATTGTAGCACAGGAAGTGTGCTAAAACTGGATTGCAAGATTTGAGCCGAACATACAAACAAAGGCAAGTTAAATAAAGTCTTGTAAAAACAGTGCGTCATTCGAATTAGCTCAAGTTTTTAACTCAAATATTTTATAGCAATTCGTGTCGCCCAAGAATAGTTGTTGCCTCTGGTGGGTGACTGTCTAGCTTCAAACAGCTCCTTCTGAATGCAATAAAATCACACCCGTTCGAGAAGTGAGAGTCTATAAAAATCTTCATTAAATATGAAATTTATTTATTGCTGTTTCGAAAACATTTGGAAGCGATCACAGAACTCCCGGTTTAAAAGGATCGTAGATTTTATCTCTGTGCCACGGATTCACTTTCTCTCTTCTCTCTTTTTTTTTTTTTTTTTTTTTTTTTTTAATTTTCTTTTTGTTTCTTTTCCAGTGCTTCATTATTTATTGTGCGTTTTTTTTCCTTTCTTTCATATATATATTTTTTTTTTTTTTTATCTCTGAGATGAAATTTTCTCTCGCCTCTGTATGTGATGGGGTTGGTGACTGTCTCGCTTCAAACAGCTCCTTCTGAATGCTATAAAATCACACACGTTCGAGAAGCGGGAGTCTATAAAAATCTTCATCAAATATGAAATTTATTTATTGCTGTTTCGAAAACATTTGGAAGCGATCACAGAATTCCCGGTTTAAAAGGGTCGTAATTTTTATCTCTGTGCCACGGATTCGCTCTTTTTTTTTTTTCGATTTTCCTTATATTTCCTTTTCCAGTGCTTCATTATTTATTTTATTTTATTTTTATTATTATTTTTTTAAATCTCGAGATGAAATTTTCCCAATCGATAATCTCATAAGAATTTTTTCTTCTTGAAAAATAACGGAAAGTGAAAAATGAAGTGCATTAGTGTCTTTTATCTCGCATGACAAATATTTTCAAAAACCAGACACTAAAAACTTTTTAAAAAAGTAAAAAAAAAAACTGAAAATATTATAAAATAATGAATTTCTCTCTTTTATCATCTATCATCTTTTAACTATCTCTCTAAACTGAACCTATACACGTCTAGAAAACTAATAAATGTACAAAGTGAGAAATAATTACAAGTCTGCTTTCATTCGTACACCAAAAATAGTTTAGCAAAAGAGTGATTGGAATTGGAGATTTTCTGGTGACGCCTTAGAAACTCAAGCAAACAAAATGCGAAGTCATCAGGATGAGAAATCGTTTCTCAGCTCTCTGTATTCGAAGAAATATGTCGAGGGAAAATTACTCTCTAGCTTAAAGTGTCACTTAGATAGAAGAAGCTGAACACTGAAGAATCCTGGAGCGGTTTAATTTAATACAGGAAAATAACACCATAGCGCATTTTAAAATGTTGGGGAGATTTTAAGACTTGATAAATGGATCCCTGAGCTAACACAATTATGCATTTACTTAATACATCAAACAATTTACCCCAAGTCTGTACGGAGTATTACATCATTTTAAGTTAAGTCAGTGTTACTAAACGAAATAATTAGATTATCTTAGTTTTCTATTTAGATGCTAGGACAAAATTTAGTTACAACAGATACTAAATGTGTATGCGTATATAGCCATTTTCTATTTTTGGCGATATTGGGTTGGGTTGATTTTTGACGGCCAATTATCAACTCGAGGGATAGGCCCAGGGGGGGGGGTGCCCTTCGTGGGGGTCTTTCTAAGGAAACCTAACCCGTATTTACGCATGGACATCCATAGTTCGAAGAAAACCACGAAAACTCCGAACGATTAGGTCGACGGGCACGATTGGATTCGAACCCAGCACCTCCCGTCTACCAGCTTCGACAGCAGAACCTTTCGGCCACTGGTGGGGTTTTGGCGATATTGTTTTAGGGATGTTGGTCAATCAGATCTGAAATTCCCCTCGCTAATGTTAAGCTTTTGGGCATTGGATGCATTCATATTTTAAAGATATCTGATCAGAAAATTAATATTTTCAAATTCTTTCTCCTGTGTACACTTCTTAAAGGATGTTTCTTTTTTTCACTTTTCAAAATATTTCTAATTATTTAGAATGTTAAAATCTTACTCATATCTCATCAGGTTTTGACACATAAAATATTAAATTAAGCATAGCTTTTTGAAATTTTTTGCAAATTAAAAATAAATAAAATACTGGCGTATACTCTATCCATGAATGTTCATGACTTTAGCGTATACCCTCTATGTGTACTCTTTTTTTTGGGGGGGGGGGGGGAAGGGGGGATCACATGACGGAAAATTTTAAGACTTAGTTTTATATAAAAGGACGTCATTCGCATCCTCTGAAGAATTACTCATTTATAATCTAGTCTTAAACAACATCTACATTCTACAGTAAATTATTCATATGACGTCACTATCGCTGAGTAATACACAAATCCAAAAAATCAAAAACAAAAACAGATGTCACTCAAGAAACTCGACGAAAAAAAAAATAGGCTATCTAATGATTAATATGCCTTAATTTGTTTGTAATATAGATAATTAAATTAGATATAGTTTATAATAGCTCCATGTTTTATCAGAAATCAATCATTTATATTTTTTCAAAATAGCACGCATTTTAATGACATTTTTTTTTTCAGTAGTTATGGGAAAATGGCAACAAAGAGATATAATTACTATTTTCCAACTATTTTTTCTTTACTTTCTACAGAAATGGAGTACTTGAGTTGCCAAAATTAAACAAATGGCGCTAAAAACTACAAAAAAATTAATATCTCAAAAATAAATTGAGATGCAGTTTCCAAACAAATTGGATTAAGAAGTTTTTTTTTTTTCCCGAATACGACGGTATAAAAATAGAAAATGTGCGACACTTAGAAGTAGAAGTTAAAAAAATTGCAGTAGAGTATATAACGGTACAATGATATACCTGCTTTGTTTTACGGCTGACTTATACAACGAAACCTTATTTTTTGGAGACGACACTTTATTTGCTGGGAGAAAGAAATAGCATATCGGAGGCTAAAAAAAGGGAAGAGAGAGATCCTTTAAGAAGAGTATATTTAAAAAATACGAATGCCTAATGCCTTCCATGCTCATAGGTTTAACATTAGTGAGGGAGATTTGAGAGCTCACTGATCAACACCCTTAACCTTAAGTGGTGGGGTGATTTTTTTTTTATAACGGAAGTGGTGAGGCGGGGTGTATGTAACACCAAAATTTGATTTCTTGTGCACCCCTTAAAATTTAGCGAATTAAAATAAGAACATTTCCTGTGAATTTTGTATTATTTATTTACTTGTAAAAAATACTGAAAAAGTACTGTAAGTACATACATATACATATAAATTCACGATCTAAATACCACAAAAATTTTGTTTACAAATGTAGAGCTCATATGTAATTTCTCCGGGGTACAAAACACCCCACCTCATAAGTTAAGTGTTAAGAAGCGCACCTTTATTAAGATATTTTGAAGGAAACGAATTCCGAAATTTCATTTCCGTGCTAGAGAGAGCTGTTATGGACTTCCTATAACTGAACCGACGAAATTCGGCACAAAGCTACTCGGATTTGTGGCGGGAAAGCTAACCAATGAAGTGATTGAGCTCATTATAGATCGAAAAAATGACTCGTTTTCTCGTCTTGGTTTACACAGCATTACATAAAACTTAATAATTTACTGACTGTATTTTGATTTGATTAGAACATATAAGGCTAAGAAACAGAAAAGAACTTATATATCAGCAGTGACAGTCAGATATGTGAGAGATATTTTAGGGAATACGGTTAAATTTGTAATAACCGACAAAAGTCATCCAAAATAATAAAAGAAAAGACTGGTACATCTAGATAAAATGGCACCCTGAACTTCTAGAACTCCTAGAAGCAAAGAAGTACTATCGGTGATTATATGCCAATGCTTTTAATTTAAAATTCAAAATTATCAATTTAAAAAATGTGCTTGGGATGGTAAATTTTATTTATTTAATAATAATAATAAAGAAAGAAGCAAATTCTATAACTTTCCCCCCAAAAATGAAATAAAATTTACATTATTGAACTAAGTTATAAGAATACTAACAGTGCTAGAGAAAATCCTAAACCATAAGCGGGGTTCGAAACCATGCTCCCTTTAGACAACGATAATTCCTCTGTCTGTCGCTTCAGACCACTGAGCCATCTCGACTTCGTCCGACATTTCTCTGAAATAAAACCAGTTCAAAACTGCTTTCCCACTCTATTTAGCGACGGAGAATCATCCTGAGGCAGACTGCCCACTGAGGCGACTCAAGCAGCATGAAGTGCGACTTACGAGAAGAAACATGTCGAAACAAAGAAGAAAGCGGTTTTAAACCTATTTTTTTCTACGACGTCGAGCAACATGTTGCATGAGTTACCTCAGTGTGCGGCCTGCCTAAAATGCTTATTGAGCATGCTCAGATCAGCGGAAATTAGCATAAACTTTCGGCTTTGCGTTTTAAATATATAGACTGTTGTTTTTAAAGTTATGAATATATCAACTTTGATATAAAATACAATAGTACCCCGACTTACGTCACCCCTCATTTGCGTCGTCCGAGACGCACTTTGAATTTTTTTGAAGACTTTTGATTCTATGAAGGGACACTTTCCCGGGACAGTCAAGTGATAGTGACACACAAATAAAAGAAGTCACTAGAAAAAGCGTAGAAACCTCACTCTGCTGTTACAAAGAGCTTTTAAAAGTAAAAAAGAAAAATTTGTCGGTTCAAACTTTATTGCAAGATTTTTCCCTATCCTCAAAGACTCGAAAGGGGCGGCTAGAAGAACAATAAATTGTAAGTTAACAAAGTATTGATTTATTCCGAATTCTTGTATTGCAAATGCATTTTATTGCTAATGTTAAATGTGTGTAACATAACCCCTAAATGCAATAGAATATGTTCATTAGATTTTGCAGAATTTTTATTACTTATCTTTTTTTGCTTATCTAAATGTACCTCGACTTACGTTGCTAGTCTTGGAACGAATTACTGACGTAAGTCGAGGTATTACTGTAAAGTAATTTCTTCAAATTTTGCTTTTTTTTTATATTGGTGCTGTTAATATACATGGTGTATAGTTTCATACAAAATCGACAATGTTTTACAACATTAATTATTGCATACCTTCAATATGAGATAAAATCACTAAATCTCGAATACCCGCCGCTTGGGGATTGTGCTTTTAGCAGGCTATCTCATTGGGCCGTGCATTCTATATATGTGTTTAGACCAGGGCTGCGGAGTAGGGCCCATTTTTCAGCGAAAGAGTCGGAGTCGGATCTGTTAAAATTCCTGGAGTCGGAGTAGTCCATTTCACAAGGAGGTCTGCGTTGTCGGAGTCGTCCATTTTTCTCACCGACTCCGCAGCCTTGGTTTAGACATTACTTACATAATAGGTTTTGCTCGTACACCAATTATCTTAATAAGTCACTTTCATGAATCAAATGATCGATAACAAAATGCAAATACTCAAAATCTTATTTTGATCCTGCATTATGATCAGTCACTTAATTGGGTAAAAATATAATGCGCAAATGCGATTCACATAAGCAGTTTCGTTTAGCATAGACGAGGATGCCTAAAGTATATGTGAGCTTAAATTATAGATTAACAGAATATCGATACTTCAAAATCGTCTATTTAAAGTTGTCTCCCTATATTTACAATTATAGACTTTTACTTTGAAAAATATAGCGCATTCAGATTCAAGAAAGCATTAAAAGAAGCGGCAAGACACATTTTATTAAATAATGAGATTTAAAAAGAAACATATTGCTGCACATTCAAGATATGAAATTGTTTATCATTGCAAAATATGGTTTAGAGACTATCTTGAGATATCCTTTTTTGATAAAGAAAAAAAAACTCAACTTCTCATTAAAATCTTGTGTCCGACAACATAACAAATCGTAATTATTTCAGATATTTCGACTACTTTTGCTGATTATACTAGAAAGTGAAATCATCTTCAGAGAATTATATTCACATGGAAACCACAAATAAAACATTTTTTAACATCATCAGTATGTTAAATTTAATCAACTACTTTTTTTTTTTAAACAAATTTTATTCAAGCCATAATCATTATATTAATGAGGCTCGCTTAGAATGAGGCTCTTTTCTCCAGTATTTAAGTTCTGCTTGGGGATCATTTGTAAGCATCGCAAATAATAAAAAAATACATATACATACGTATTAAACATACCGCCTTTGACCCAGATGCATTATAAACTCGCTCATTAGCAAGCAACTATGATGAGTTTTGAAAACAAAACTCTGAGCAAACCATGGCAGGTTACAAAAAAGCTTGAAACGATCAGAATTTCTTATGACGAGAGATTATCAATGTTGTTTCGTGCTATGGATATATCGATTCTAAGCCTGTATAATTAGGAGTCAGAAGAATAAAATAAAAATATTTCAGAAACTTCTAATGAGTATTTTAAAAGCTGCATATAAAGGAGAGGCTAATAGTTCGGGAAAATGTGCATGCTTAAACAAGAACAGCATCAAGTTTTCGCTCTATAACGGTAGGCGTACTATTTTGGATGCATAATAGAATTTGCAAAAATTTACATTTAAATGAAATTTGTCAACATGGAAGATTTTGTATCTTTGTTTATTCGTTTCTTTTGAGTAACTGAAAGGCTTATTCGGCAGAAAAATTGTTAAATTAGAATCTTTGAAAAAGGCTCTTATTGCGGCAATTTTTAAGAATGCCTGAAAAATTAAGAAATTCATCGTTTTAAAAACATTTGCAAATAGTAGGGTTAAAAAACAGAAATGAAGTTTAATAAGACAAAGTCATGAGGATTCCTTCAAGTAACATTTTATCACAAAAACTTCAAATATTGCTTTAATAACAAAATTACGCTTGTGATTTTTTGGCTCTCTTAGTAAAACTTTCGGCTCATCGAGTATAATATTTTACTCATGTTTGTTTCCTTCTATTTGGGAAATATATAGGTAATAATTTTCCCGTATTCCCCAAATATCGGGGAAATGTTAAAATAGTACTTTGAGAGTTTCGAGTAAAATACCGATATTTCGGAAATACTGTTAATACGTAGAAAGTATTTCAATTATAAGTGAAATTTTGCCACAGTGGTGGAGGTGTTTTGTTGCAAAATACATTTAGAGTAAGGAATATAGGCCTAGGGGTGGATTGCCCTCTGTGGAGGGTCTGTCTAAAAGATCTTACTGTGTATTTACGGAATGTTCGAAGAAAATCACGGAAAACGGCTAACGGTTAGGCGTATGATCGATTGCAACACCACCCGCGTTTACCACTTTGAGAGCAGAAATACTGGAAATATACCGAAAATACACTGAAAATAGCTCAATTATAAGGGCAATTTTGCCACTATTTTGGAAGAATACTGAAAATACACGCTAAATATTTCCATTACAAAATGATTTTTTAATCGATATTGAGACAATATTGATTTACTACCCAGGATCTACCGCTCTATTCTAGACATTTGAAAGATTTCATAATGCTACTTGAATGATAATTATTTTTACAAACGAAGAATTTACATTATGAAATTTTGAAGAATTTATGAAATTTATTCTGGGTTTGCAGTAGTTAAAGGGTAGCCACTTTGATACTCGTGTACAAGCAGAGAATGTGAACGTTAAAGCATAGAACCGAAAGTTCTTTCTGGGTGGTTACTAAACTGGGAAGAAAGTATAGAACCAGGATAATTTCATCCTTTCGATAATGATCAGAAGCTTTGTGAACATCACAGGAGCATAGGTCATTTCTATAGTGGCTCTAAAATAAAATGTTCAAGAATAACAAAAGCTTCAATAGCCGAAAGGTCTTAGTTGGCAAATTTATACAAAAAACCAAGATTACTTCTTCTAGAATGCAAGATTACTCCTTCTAGAAATATTTGAATCATCTTGTCGTATTCTATTTAGTTCTAACGATGTCGTAGTTCTATAATAAGGTGACTTACATTTATTTGAGCGGCATAAGGCCAATGCCCTGAATTCCTTTACATGGGGGCTAGGACAGCATCTGTCCTAGAATACATGCTTAGGAGGACAGATGCTGTCCGAGCCCCCTGAACAGGTTAACAAGCGCCTCATAGTTTCACAAACAAAAAATATTTTAAATTCTCACTTTAATATAAAAAAAACCTTATTAAACATTAAAATTAAGTAATAACAGTCCTTAAACCTGTAAGTTATATATAAGGTTTATTAAAAGTATAATGTTAAACACATATACAAAAACATATCAGTATTAAGTTGCGATATTTTATAATAACTACAGCAATCTGAAGATAGGTCACAATTGTACCTTGATAAAATTTACATGGGCACTTTCAGGGGAAAAAAAAACCAAAAAAAAAACATATATTAATTTGTATTATGGCAGTATTACGTGATACACTACACCAACAAAATCGGGATAAACAGGAATCTTTTTTTTAAAGAGATCTTACAAAGCAAATTACAAAGTCATTTGGACGAATTAGAACTTGCCGAATTTATTTTAATGGTGCGAAATTATACGAGAAAGTTAGTCTTTGATACTCTATATGGCGTAAAAACGGCGTAATTTTCTTCTTTTCTTCAATGTAATAACCAAGTCATAATGTTAAGTAATAAAGAAAGTTTCTTGCTATACACAGAAATGATCAATATTTGTAAGTTGTGTGTTAAAATGTTAAGATCACAGTATAGCCAACATAAAACATTAGATTAAATTATTCCGTAATCTTATATTTAACTGCATTTACCATGAAACGGAATTTGTGACTTCTCGGAATAAAATGCTACTTGAGACTTAATACATAATTACATCTAATTGATACAGTAACATTGTCCCAACTGTATGGGTACAAAATTTAAGCTGGAACATCTCGAAATGACATCATATCGCATTTACGGAAAGCCGACATACAGTGCACGCTTACCTGTCATTGTTATAATGTTCTGTGAAACATAATCACATCGCTGTCAACATCAGTGTTGTCAGACAGCAATTGAAGATGAAGAGTACATTGTGGTAAAGAGAAGAAGAATGAGAGGAAATAATAAAACCGCTATAGAAAAATGATGAATTTGTTATTTAAGAGAGGTACTTTCTATAATAAATTAATATACATATATATATCGTCTCAAGCACCTAATAGATGCTATAGCAGTGACAGAAATTTGGGAAAACAATAGCGTTAGAAAATTATTTATGATTTTCAAAATTTGCTTTTAAACAAAGAGAAATGTTCCATTCAGCAATCATAGAAACACAATAGTATAATTCGTTGATTGTATAATTATTTTAATCGCATTTTGAAAGCGTAGAATCTTTGTAGTTTATATTTTGAAACATTCTCAATTAACTTAGCTCAATTTTAGGTTCGCAAGATTTAAATCTCCTAAAACAACTTCATGATACATGTGTGAAAGAATTGAAACTACGTTCGAAAATTTAAAATCAAACATATGTATAAAATTGGAGAGTGTCTTTGGTTTTTAGAAGAAAACCAACTTCTAAGTTCATTCGACGGTTGTGACGTATAGTCAAAAATAACATTTATATATATATATTATACCGGGTGAGCCAAAAGTTCGTTAAAACTTTAAAAACTCATAAAAAAAGGAAGAAATTATAATAAAGGAATGCGGTTTGCAAGAAAAGCCTCACAAGGTAGTCCGATGTTTTTAGCAGCAAAAAAAGAAAAAAAAAGTTAAAAAATCACATGTAGAGGGCGCTGACGACCCGAAACACAATGAACAGGAAAACAGTTGTATCGTAGAATGGTTTTGGAGGTCATGTTGAACAGTTGTTATTGGAAGAACAAATGAATGGAGAGTATTGCTGTCCTGTTCATTTTGTTTCGGGTCGTCAGCGCCCTCTACATGTGCTTTTTAAACTTTTTTTTTGCTGCAAAAAAGAAACAGACTACCTTGTGAGCCCTTTTTAAATTTGTAATGAACTTTCGGCTCACAAGGTATATGTTTGTCTGCCTATATGTCTATCCGCAAGGCTCAGAAACGGTTTCGTAACAAACACTAAACTTATCAGAAGGAGATGGAGAAGCTTCTGTTTGTTACAATCTACAGTTTGTCACATTCTGATACCTAAAAAAGTCCATATCCGGAAAGGTACTCGAATTCTTTTGAATACTTGATTTCCTTATAAAGAATTCGGTACTCGATTTTCTTATAAATAAAGGAAAAATGCTTCGCACTCCATATTCTACTGAAAGCTTGCTTTAGTGCACCAGATAAATTCATATCAGTTTCATTATGTTTTTAACAAAGTAAGATCATTAAAACGATTTCTTCTTTAGACCATAAGGTAACGAAATTCTTTTGAGTGTATCTGTAAACAAACTGTAAACGCTACACATTTCATTTTCAATAGCAAACATGCCATAAACATTAGTAACATGCATTAACCTTTATCTACTACATTATGATCTACTGCATTTTTTTTTAAGTTACTACAATGAAAATTAAAGGATATACATTAAAAAAATACTCACCCGTTAAATTGACATAGTTTTATTTTACACATAAAATATGAGTAAAAATTCAAATTTGATGGTATTAAAAAACAACAATTTTTTGAGGTTTCGATTTTGTTAGCAGTCCTATAGTTATGCGACGCTTATATTCCAGAGACAACATGTTATCTCACATCTCCACATATGCAATATATGAATTTACATATGTCATTTCTAGCATAGCTAAAAAGAACCGTTGCCACAACTTTTCGACTTCCTATGAAAAATAATAATGAAACAGAAAAGAAATACCAGAAAAAAAATTATTACACTACAATTTAGTAATTACATTATAAAGCAGATAAAAACGATGGATAACCACACAGATGAAAAGTAAATAAGAATATTGAGTATATTAAGTGTATTGATATTAAGAAACATATTACCTATGTAATTTAAAGTTGAAATTTTGAAAAAACCACCTGGGTTTTTTGGGTTGGGCAAAATCATAACAATCATATAACTACATAGATGAAAAGTGAACAAGAAGTTTTTCCTCCAACACCCAGTGAACTGGCGCTACTTATAAGTACCGCCGAGTTATTCAACTGTTAAATCGAATACATACATCATTCACTTAAAATAGCTAGTCAAATTGTATACTAAGATCATAATGAATACATAAAAAATCCAACGCTTATCCTATGTCTTTTACTATGTTTGCAGCAATAAAAAGACAATCGTGACAATCTGTACAAAATGTCGGCACAACACTCATCGACTGTTTCAAAGATAGCCTCCTTCCTCGCTAAAATAACGAACCTAGAACTACAGCTGCCATGTACCCTGAAAAAAGTGGAGTTAATAGAGTGTTTTCGCAAAGCACCATTCGAATATTAGTAATATTCACTATGGGATGAAAGTTTAAATTGAGTGGTACTTATAAGTACCACCAGTAGATAAAGGGTTAATTACAGGATAATTCGAGTATATTTACGAGATTTAAAGTATGGACAGACGGAAGACAGACAATCCGAAATCTAACACTTTTCACCTACATTGGAAAGTGTGAAAATTTGTTCAATTGAATCTTTTCCTACGTCCATACTATACATGAAAAAGGCAAACACTTTCTGTTGAAAATATAAACAAGCATAAATATTACTAAATATTTCTTGAATCAAAATATCTTAGTCAGCAGTATTTTGAGGATAACGCATTCTCTCTCAAACACCCTCGAGTTCTTTTTTCAGTTTTTAAAAGAACACGGATTTCCTCTAAAGTCGAGATGAAGCACTCTCCAAATTAGTAATTACTCTCTACATTTCAAAAAGAATGTGATCAATAAATATAATCCCGCCAACACAGGAAGAAGCGAATTTGATTAATATATATGTATACAGATGGAGCAGTCTTAATTTCCAGTTAATCTACTGAAATGGAATTTTTAAATTTAGTTCATCAGCGACTTCTCATTTTTCAGGAGTAAATTCTGTATTCATTTAGTTTATATTTAGGTTATGTGCATAAGCATTTTCTATTCAAAGATTTTTTTTAAAGCGCATTTCTGGCAGAAATTGTTTTGCATTTAATCTTAACATTTTGCATGTATACCAATTTTTACATCAATGATTAAAAATAGAAGAAGGAAATAAATTAAAAAATGATTGACGTAGTTTTAAACAAATAAAATAAATACTGTTTCTAAATCAACAATTTTTACAAAGAGCAAGTTTTTAGAAAGCAGAAATATGTTAGATAGAAATCATTTTTAGAAATCAACCCTACGATGTCATAATTGGAATTCTTTTTTTAACTCCACGGAATATGACATAGAAAAGGCGTATATAAAAGAACATAGTTACTGAATATTCTCTTTAAATATTAAATAGCGCTTAAAACTGTAGTGACAAAGAACATTTTCATCATTTTACTACGTCAAGCAATGCGATCGTTCGGTCAAATTTATGGCAATTCAAGTGCGATTAAATGAAACACGAGTGTATGAATAAATACAAAAAACAAACAAGAAAAAAATCATTATTTGATACTAATTTTATTATTTTGTTTGTTAAAAGTACAGTATTATCAAAAAATAAATTACACCACGATCTCCCTAAATGGACCTTGCGCCATTAATCCCCATACAACCACTCATCGAACTTTCAAAGTTCCCTGTATTGCACTCTACTGCTTCGATTGGGTAAATCTATATATAGTATCAATGGCGAGTTTATCATTTATTAAATAAAATAAAAAAAAATAGTAGAAAGATTTTCCGAAATGTGGGCTGTAGAAATAAAATAAGTGTTCAACAAATTTATGCATTGTAATGTTCTATATGCTATATATAAGGCTTGTAATTTAATATTTTATATTTATGTGCTACAATAAATATTCGATATGTCTTATTTCATTGCAGATGCGCCATTTCAAAAATTTCTTCGAGAGGTAGGTAAAAGTTCTTCGATCTTGTTGTGCAAAGCTGACAAGCAGTTGATACAATTTTGTTCTCACATATAAAATTTTTAATTTAGCCAAAGTATTTATTAATGCTAAATGCGTCATTTTCAAAGTATTGCAATAGCAAGGCTTTAACAAATATTATTGATAATTTTTAATTCATGTGCTTAAAACGTTTGTGTAATTAATGTTCATGTTTCTATTTTATTCAAATCTGACAAATTAATTTAGCTTTTGTGAAATTCCTGAAAAATTCTTTTGACTGTGGTTTGAATGATTTATGCATTCTGAAATATAAAATTCCTTGAAGAAGCCCACCGTTCCTTCTAGTCTCCCAAAAATGGTGTCTTCGGTTCATTGTGAACAACTTGCTGCAATTGCAGAACCATATTTTCGACCGTTGAGGACAGTAAGAGTGGTTCAAAACCTCATAGATTGCGGCAAGTGCTTTCTTTAAAAACAGGCATATATACAGAAATACGATTTTGGAATTACAGTTGCTGAATATGAAGAGGTCGTAACTAGCATTTATTGTAGCTTAACATTTTTGTAAAGTCATATTGGGTATTAAAATATATAAGCCTGTTGAACATTAATTTGAGTGCTACGGCCCTACCTTTCGGGAAACTTTTGTACTAACAATTTTATTTTACAAAAGATGAACGCATTATCTCAGTCGCGTGGTTTATCTTATGATCTTAAAAACGCATCACGTGTCCAACACGTGGTACTCTATTTGGAGTCATGGAGTTATTGTCATGTCCAAAAGAGTATTATGAAACTAGAAATCGGGTCGGGTAACTGGATTTTACCCGAACAGCGGGTTGAGATAAAATTGATATTAGAGATATAACTGTAGACTACTTTTCCAAAATTGTATTAAAATATGGGTTAATTCTCTTTTACGTGGGTTCGGGGGTTCGCGTCGGGTTTCGGGTTAACTTTAAAGAGATATTTCGGGATCTGATCAGGTATAATTTCTCAGTGGAAGAGCTGTTGCGAGAGCCTCAAGAGAAGTTGGACTTCCGAAAACCGGAATACTTGTCTTGTTAGTAGATAACCCGGGGAGTGAAAATTCACGATTCCAACAAAATCAAAAAGAAATTTCTGTCATGAATTTAAAGACATAATTTTTAATGTTTTTCCTCAATTTTTACATACGTTTTCAGTAGCAATATAATAAAATATATAAAGAAATATCGGAATTTGTTAAATGATATAGACAAAAAAAAAAAAAAAAAAAAAAAAATCTACGATAAAAGTAGAAAAATGTATCAGAAATAATAATACATTTCAATTTAAGCAAAAAAGTTTAAAATATTTTAAATGGCTTCGAAATAACGAATGATATAATGTTCAGATGGAGAAACTAGCGAACACTTTAATAAACATGTGACAAACCCTCATCAATTTGAAGGAAATAATTTACAAAAATACAGTCGTAGCCAGTTAAAATGCTCACTTTTTAATAAGCGACCCCGCTTAATACGGGAATTTTTCCGGTCCCCTGAACATCGCCCATAGGGCTAAAGCAAAAATATCCCGCTTAATACGCGACAGATTTTCAGTTTTTTGAGGCAAAAAAATCACGCTTAAGATGCGAACTCGCAGATCAGGATGTGAATTCCTTCGCTGTTCTCCAATTGTGGCCAATTTAGCGGATTTTTTTTTTCCGAATAAAAACCACTGTTTCCAAATAGTAGTATTTGTTTACTTAATAGAAAATTAATCAAGGCGAACATTACTAATCTGAAATAGTGGAAGATATTTGAATTTTTAAAAATCCACTCAGTTAGAAACACTGCAATTCATCTTTGATCAACTCGTCCTAAAATTATTTGTCTCTGTCTCTCTCCATGTATATTTTTACTACAGTAGAAAGCGATAGACCAATTATGGATGCTAAGATAGCTTATAAAAATTATTATGATTCGAGATGATTATACCTGATGCATTAGTGAGGTTTTAAATATACGTTACATAACTAATACAAGGTGGCCATAATTAAACTGACAGTTCTGAGTGTTCTGGACCCCGATCTAATTGAGAGAATGACGCCAAATTTTGCAAGAAGATTAAAAAGACGGGGGACGTAGGATTCCGCGAAAAAAAAAAACTGTTCCAAAAGTCACCTCTAGGGGAATATGTGGCGCTGTGCAACAAGAGAGTTTTAAAAAATGCAAAATCAATACTGCAATAAAATTACCTATTATTTAGCCCATTTAACGATTTAATTCAAGTTCAATATGGCAACATTTTTTAAAAAGATAAAACTTTATATAAATGATTATATAGGCACTTTATCTGCAATTTCGCTTACTGAGTCCCAAAGGAAGCAGCAGCACAAGAAGTTCTTTAATCAAATTTCACGTTACTTCCTTTGTCACAGTGAAATATTGTTGGGCTTTCTGCATTTTTAAAACTCTCTTTTCTGTTAAACAGTGCTAAATATCATCCTAGCGGTGACTTTTGGAACTAATTTTTTTTTTTTCGCGGAATCCTTCGTACCCCGTCTTGTTCAATCTTCTTACAAAATTTGGCGTCATTCTCTAAATTAGATCGCGCTACAGAACACTCTGAGTACTGTCAGTTTAATTATGGCCACCTTGTACATTTTATGATTCATATTATAGCAAAAAAAAAAAAAAAAAAAAAAAAGACTCGTGAAGATTAAACAAATACGACTGCGATTGTAGAATCCCTTTACGTTTTCTATGTTTTATTTACGTTTTGCTGCGCCAACAATACTTTTTACACAAAGATTAATAAGGGTTGTTTCTTTTTTTTAATTTATTAAAAATTAAGGGCTTTTTATAAGGGTACTGGTTATCACATATACGAAATATGATTTTGATAACTGGATTGTGGTTCAAAGATTTAAAAATTTTTCCTTGTGTTAAAAACCTTAGCAGGAAAATTATTTTTGTTCTTTTATTTTTGATTGTAACGTATTAATCGACAAGAAAGTCATGTTGGAATCCATATTTATTTTCAATTATTATATTCCAGTTTGTTCTATAAAAAGAAAGAAAAAGTTAAATGTTGAATAAAGCTGTGTTGAATAATAAAATGTTGAATTTTAAACTAAATATACATAAAAGATACAACTTTCGACAGTAACATAAATGAAAGCTCTAAAGCTCATTTATATATGTAAATAAGCCCAGTTCTTGCAATATTTATGCACATAACGCTTAATGCGCGATCCCGCTTAATACGCGACTTTTGTCCGGGTTCGACTGTAAATTGGGATAATGAATTAAAAGATTTCGTTCACTATTGTAGGCAGTTGACAGGTGTTAGCTAAAACAGCTGTAGCTCTCGTTCTAACAAGGGTATGACTCCAAACTTTTTCTGAGATATAACACTAGGATTAAGGTTATATATTTCAAACTTAAATTTTTTAGAATATATTGGACTGTTAAACATGAAATTCATAAAACCGATATTTTTGTAAATTTTCAAAAAATTTTACCTCAAAATTTTGATTTAAAAATACAAAAAAAAAAAAAAAAAAAAAAAAAAAAAAAAATTGTACACAATGTTTTCGTGGCATTAAACATCTTGCATAGTATAATATTCTAATAATTATACATTTCATTCACTTGTATACAAATATTTAGAAAGAGTAAATTACACAAAAAAAATTCTGAAATGTATTTTCAAAATCATAACAGTACTTGTAGAATTTTGAATTTAATTTAGTTTCTTTAAAAATAACAGAAAGTTGTTGTAAGACACGAAATCAGATCCAGAATAAAAAATTTGGATAAAAGTTAAAGATGTTTCATTAAAATCTACTCCAGAAAAACGGAAACTGAGTTAGAAATATCAAATATAGAACATCTTAATTAAGCAGGTTAATATCAATATGTTTCCTCGTCGCACAAAATAAATTTTGTTAAAATAAAAAAAGAGTTTTTCACATCTATAAGGCTTAAATTTTAAATATTTATTTGGTTAGTAAATAATAAGCTGACACGTGCATTTTTAAAACAATTTCCCGCTAATGTAAACAACAAAAAATGATTAATGAATTCTATAATAAATACTGCTTAATTAATTTTTCACCCATAAACTTAGATGTTATTTCACAAAAATCAGTTTTTGATATTTTTCAAACAACTTAAAGCACATTGTTTTTAAAGTATGTATAAATTTTATTACTTATTTTTAAATCGTATTCTATGTATTATTCAATATATATTACAAATATTAGCCCATCTTTGGTTAATTAAAACTATCAAATTAAAAATATTTGGCTTATCAAATACTATTATACGCTAATGTTAATTGCTCCATTTGCGCATGTTCTTTGTGTATTATTTTGTCCATTATTTTGCAAAATTTTTTATACCTACTTTTATAAGATATACCATTTATATCAATAAAATATTATATATATGCACCTTATAAATTATATATATATATATATATGCGCCTGAAAGTAATTCTTGTAGAGGTATTTGTACTGTTTATATGAACCATTTATATCAGGCAGTTTTTTTTTTATCGCATTGGCTCTTTTTTTTAATAAAAAAATTATATTCTTATTTGAATTATTTATATTCAATATTGTTATTTTGTTTGAATATAATATTCATCTTTTAATTCATTTCATTAATACTATAATTAATTATTTTGTTTGATTATAATATTCATCTTTTAATTCATTTCATTAATACTATAATTAATTATTTTATTTAGATATGATGTATCACTCGTGTAAGTATAACTGTTGTTTCTTTTATGTTTATATCTATATAATTTTGTTACTGATTTATATACTATATTAGCACAAATGAGTCCAAGATCTCATTTGCGTTTAATTACTGACTGTTAAGACTTGCTGTCTTAATTTCACTCCAAGTACATTATAAAAGTTTGTATAAATGTAGTCCTGAAGTAGAATTTAAATCTTCAAAAATTAAATAACCCAGTAGCTACCCACGATTCTAGAAGCATTCCCCTTATGACGAGAAACATTTAGGATACAAACCAATCAGAAATCTAAAAAATTAATAGGTTTCTAAAATTAACTGAAATGTCTTTTCCGAAATTTACGAACAAAATCGAGTCCTTTTTATTTTTTAAACATTTCTGTGAATCTCAGAAACGTATTACTTGATGTGGTTTCGATTGCTTTTTCTGAAGAAAGGAGAAGAATATCCAAATATCTGCTAGCTACACTGCTGCACTGAAATTTCGTAAAATTTTCTTCTTGAAGGGGAAAATACTTACATATTACAAGATTCAAACAGTCATTACTTTTGAGCACCACACTTTCCAAACAGTAATCTTCGGCTTATTGAATCAGAAAATTTATATATACTAGCAGACCCGCCGAGGTTGCGCGGCCCCAATCAAAAATTTAGCCTGGCCCGGCCCCTGACTAATGAAAGACAATTTTCACGAGACAGCCCTGTGAGCCGCTTATGGCTCTGGCTCGCAAAAAAGAAGAAACTAAAATAAAAATTTTGATGACGCCCTATACGAGTAAATCGATAAAAAACAACAATAACTAAACCGGGAATCTTCCATCAATACGCGAAATTGTATAAATAATTTATTTTGTTAAATCGCGCTATTGTAAAATAACTTTATAAAAATCCACTTAAAAATGTCATGGGGGGGGGGGGGGGGGAAATTACCTGTAAATTTCGATTGTGAAAAAATAAATTATTTCGTTAAAACTGTCATTCATTAATAACATGAAATTTAAAAAAAATATAATCAAAACAATGAAAACTTAAAAATTTATACGCTAATCAAAAAATATAATCAAAACAATGAAAATTAAACAATGAAAACTTAAAAATTTATTCGCTAAGTTGAAAACTGAAAACATTTGGTAGTGCAGAATTTTTTCGAAAATATAATCCAGCATAAGCGACCCTAACGTATTTTAACGTCACATGTTACTTTATTACATGTCACATATCAACTATTTTCTTCCAGGAGGCCTAACTCCAGGGAAGTTTTCCTTCTTCATTATCTGGATACGGAAAAAACTTTCCGTAAACTGACTTCTATTAATATTTTAATTCGTGCAAAAAAAAAAAAAAAAAAAAAATATATAATAATAATAATAATAATAATAATAATAATAAAAATATATATATATATATATATAATTTTTTAAACATTTGTTTTTTAAATGATTCCTCCATACATGGACATAATTTTTGCTTAGGTGACAAAGATTAAATACCTAGACTATTTGATAATTAAGTGCCGAAAGAGTGTCACACGCTTAAAAAATAAATAAAATAACTGTAAATCAGTCTCAGACCCACTCGGGCCTGCCTTCGTCTATCCGGAACCAAATTTTCAGACCTTTTCTTGCAATACATATCCTAAGCCATCACCAGCGCAGACACAGACATACACATACAGGGTGGTTCAGAACTATATGTCAAAAATGTAAAGGCAGGTAGAGGGGACCTAAATAAGCAGATTTCATTTAGGAATGTGGGTGCGGAAATGCAGCGTTGAGGCAGTTGAGGGCGCTGTTGAGGTAAGCGGATAAAAGCGCTCCGCTGACTTGAATCGTCATTCGCCGCTCGGATTTTGAGCAACACACGTCGTTACACCAATGCGGAGCTTGGTGATACGCATTTCATGTATGGGGCTGCCCAAGGAAATGGAGAGGTTGCTCAAAGGATGTACCTAGAACAATTCAAGGGTAGGAATCTGCTGGATCTCCAAACATTTGAGCGTCTTCATCGGAAGTTGTGCGCGAGTAGATCATTTTATGCTTCAAGGCGTGATACGGGCACTGAAATATATCACAGAATGCATGCTGTGGAAGAAGCCGTATTATGCACAGTACAGGATAGTCTTTCGACACGCTCAAGAGCTGTTGGACGTGTGTTGGGTATGAGCCATTTCTTGCGCAGCCCCATACATGAAAGGCATGTCAGCAAGCTTGGTGTAACGATGCATGTTGCTCGAAATCTGCGCGGGAAATGACGATTCAAGTCAGCGAAGCGCTTTAACCTGCCTAAATCAACAGCGGTCTCTACTGCCTCATCGCTACATTTCCGCACAAGCATTTCTGTACGAAATCTGCTTATATATGTCCCCTCTACCTGCCTTTACATTTTTGTCATATAGTTCTGAACCACCCTGTATATACACATAGTGAGAGAGAGGGGGGGGGGGACAGAGACAAAGAGAAAACACCTGCCTTTTATTAATATAGTTTATATCATTAAATAATGTAAAGATTACTCTTTAGATGCAGTTATGAACAAAGCAAATTGGCTGCGAACTTTTGAATTGGCATAATTTAACCGTAACAATCCTGTATTTTTAGTGATATTTACGACCATGACTTTTGGGGAACATGGCCTCAAATATGATACAGAGCCCCCATGCTTATACTATGTTATGTGTAAAGTTAAATAATTTTAATGCATCTCTTATGGGTGTATATTGAAATTTAAAGCGATTACTTAATGGTATATTCACGAAGTCAATTTTATTCACAAGTAAAAATTAAATTTAAAAAATCAAAAAACCCGACTGAGTAAAAGAGAACTAATTAATTATTTCTCATCAATGTTAAACTATTTTTTATATTATTTACCTTTTTTTTTTCTTGTATTGATGACTTTTAAGTTGTGTTTAATTATTACTTCCTATCTATAAACACTGTTTTGATGAGGCTTATAGATGTCTATGAAGGTTAGAGTTGCAGTAAAGCTAGAGATCCTACATACACAACTTCCAGGTTGTGTAATATTTAAATGGAGATTCTGACTGTAAAATAGTCAATGAAACATCATCTTCATTTTGAAAGACATATCCAATGATATGCCACTCAATAGGGTGCGTAATATTTTTTTCGTCTCTACCGTCATTTTGAATTTATAAAACCAAAACCTACCTTATAACTCTATAAAACTACCTTATAACTAGTATTATATACTACTTCTTAATATGACGGTTAAGAAGAATCGATAGAGACTTCATTCATTAAAATCCATCCAGACGTTGGGCTGTTTCGAGGGTATAAAGAAATCCACATACCCAGATGCGCGTGAAGCACATAGTCCTTCTTGGCAGTCGGGTAATAAGTGAACATTCACAGATATTCTTATTCAGATCTCAGGTAGCACAAATCCTTGGCAAAACGTTGTTATACCTAAAGAATCCTCGAGAAAACGTTGTAACTTTCGTGCTAATTGGAATACCAAGAAATGGAATATCGTTTCGCATTTTTATATAAAGCAAATGATATTTCATAAACTGTTCTCAAAATTGGCCTTTATAACCGCTTTTTAAGACATGGAAGTAAAGAGAAAAAATCGTCTACGGTTATGAATCTATTATAACTCGGTATATATCACTCTTTAGTATAAAATGCTGTTTGATTCCATGACACTTTTAGAGTACATCTACAAATTTCACGCTTTTACATATAAAAAGGGTTTTTGAATGAGTCAGAACGATTAGAGTAACCAATTTCTGTGCCAAAAACAAAGAATTATGAACACTCTTATATAGTTTTTAAAAGCACGCCTATTTCTTTAAGAACGATTTTAAAAGTCGAGTACATATAACTTGTTATAGTACAACATAAAAATATGTAAATAATGAATCTCACTTTCAATTTTTTAAAACTTAATACAAATTTGTCGATTCCCAATCCTAGGGGTCCGTGAACGAGTGCCCCCATGTTCTCATGCATTAATTTACCACTGACATTAATGCAATTATTACAAAAAGAACTTTCATGCGTCAATTAAAATGATACACAGAATACAGCTAAAAACATTAAAAAACTAAAAAGCAAAGTAACGAAATGTACTGTAATAAGAATTACAAGAAGTTGAATTGATATTTAAAAAAATCTAATTAAAATAATCCTTAAATTATGTACAGAAAAATTACCTACGTCTTATTTCAGCAACTACACTTGAGTGGCTAGCATAATTAACTTCATTAAATCAATACGTACCTGAAAAAGAGAAACACTGATTAATTTCATTCATGTGGAAGACATTTTTATGAGATTCAGCACAAGAACATTCATAAATACATTTTGAAATCTGTGCAACCTTCCTATAAAAATCTATATATATATTAGGCTAACGTATGTGGCACAGAAATCGCGATTATTTTTTATTGTTTAATGGCAACACCCGAGAAACGCATCTCATTGGTTATTGTGTGAAAGTCCTTTGGCAGGATTTAGGGCGATCGGGTTTATTTACGTTTAGCTCTTTCGCTGGAATTATGGAGCTTCAAAATACGTTTCGCTCTTTCGCTGCAATTATGCGGCATCAAAATATCATTTGAAATGCCCGTAAAAGATCTCGCAAATGCTTGAAAGTGAAAAAAAAAAGCCGAATTAAGGTGAGAAAATCGAAATAGAGAATCGAGAACGCCGTCAAACAGCGATCGCCAAAATAGGCTTAATAACCGTAGCATGCACGCGTTGCTTACTGATTTAAACGTTCCGGACCATAACTGTGGGACTTTGAGTATAACGTGTAATACCTGAAAAGCACTGTATTGGAAATGCGAATTAAACAGCAGCAAGAAGTTTACAAAATGTTGTCATGACGTTAAAGTAATTTTGTCTCTCTTCTCAGAAACTCCCGATTTAATAAAAGATTTATTGTGTGAAAATTCGTCCTTGGTAATTTGCACCGTCTCTACCCCCCCCCCCCCCCCCGCCATCTGTACGGACCAGCGATACAAATTTCAGGTTCATTTAAGAATACTATTACGGGTTCACCAGAAGTAAGATACAATAAAACCTGCTTAGACGGAAATGACCAGTGATAAATTCCGTTTTATGCAGGTTATTTAAATTGAATAAAGCATAATAGCATTTTTGGGGGGATGGGGGAGCTGGATTTTTTTTTTTTTTCATTTATTGTAGGATTCCGTTATAAAATAAATTCTCTATTAGAAAATAAATTTACTGGATGGTACTTTAAAAAAAAATCTATATAGTAATATTTGCTTACAATTTTATTATTTCGTTTGCAGTATTACAGTTTATGTTGCATTTGTAATTACTTTTTCATCGAAAGATTTTAAATAAAATATTAAATTATTGAAAGTATAATTAAATTTTAATTAATTGAATTCATCAATTAATTTGGAATAAAAAGTTTAAAGTATGAGGCATATAAAAATAAAAAAACTTAACCTGTGACTTTACACAACTTTGGCACTGAACAAGAGTCGGGCTCCGGTAATTTGTACTGCCTACTCCCCCCCCCCCCCCCCGCCTCTGTAACGCCGGCGAGTCAGCTAGTCTTTTTTATATTTTACATCTTCATTTCCAAAAATAATTAAGTTACGTTAGAATGACATGCAATAAAAATTACTTCAAATATTATAATTTATGAAATATTTCTAAAAAGAAATGTTTGGCATATTTAAATTTAAAAAGAAAAAGTTTGTTTTGCATAGGTGCTAACTTGGCAAATGCACATAAATAGAACTTTTTTTTTTAATTAAATGTCGCAAATACAATGACACATGCGTATGATCTAATAATTATCGGCTTGAAATATCGGTATTTTGGTAACTTCGGATTTCGATTGATCGTTCATTTAATAAGAGAACGCCACTATTTGAAATTCAGTAAGTTTCAGCTTTGTGTTTGAAAGATCTTGTTATGCTATTCGAACACTTTTAATATTTTGTAATGCAATAAACATTTTTAACTAATTACTGAGAATTAACAAATGTATGAAAAGCTGCAAGAATAATTATCTAGCAATTGAAAAGTTGAATCGCAAATATAATAAATTGGGAAAATTATCATCAGTAGAATAATTATCTAACATTGATCGTTAGAAGAGTTGGATCAACAATATAATCATCAATGGAAAACCCTCCAGCGCTGAAAGTGTGCGTGTGTGTGTGTGTGTGGGGGGGGGGATAATATACAGGTAAAATTAAAATAAGTTTTGTAAGTTTTTCGAAAATGACAATTTATTTTTAATCCTTTATGTACTGACTGTACTTATAAGTACCATTAAAATAACTTGTTATAAAATTAATTTAATAAATCGATTAGTTATAGTACAGTTCAAAATGAGTTATAACATTACTTTATCTTGTTCCAAAAGCATTATTGGTTACACAAAACAAAAATATTTTTAAAAGGATGATTTATTTTGCCTTTGCATCTTTTCAGCTTTCTAGGCGTTGGGGAGGGGGGGGGAGGAGGAGGGAGAATTTTCAATTAGGAAACATTTCTGTATTTCTATTGTAAGAACATTATATTTGTACATTTTCTAATTCTACAAAATACTAAGAAAAATATTTAAAATAAAAGATTTGAGTGGGGTTATAAATATTGCACAAAATCCCTATAAAGTCAAATTTAATTAATCCTCCAATCCTTCTAAAATTTATTAAATGATTATGTAAGTCTTCTAATGTAGTTTCAAAAATTCACGAAAAATGCTTTAGAAGATTAAATTTTCATGAAATCATAATTCAGTACATAAAGGGTTAAACGGAATTCACCACTCAATCAGACGATCTTTAAACAACGAATTCTGTTACGTCCTGCCTTGACGTTGGTTGAAGTCCACTCCTTCTCGCATTCTAGTATAACTTCGGTTTTTCTATTTGGGAACTGTCAGTAGCGTCGCATCCTTCTTATTGTAGCATGTGGGATTTTGTGTGAAATGGTCCACATTTACATGGGTTTTTCGTTATCGAACGTGACCAGGGGTCAATACTTTTAAGTAATAATGGTTAATATTCTTAGCAATGTCAAACATAATATCGATTGTGCTTTTCCTTTAACCCTTCATTACTGACGGGGCTTATTACGATTAAAATAACTTGTTATAAAATTCCGTTAATACATCGATTAGTTGTAATACAGTTTAGAATGAGTTACAGATACATTACTTTATCTTGCTCCAAAAGCATTATTGGTTACAAAAAAATATATATATTTAAAAAGGTGGATTTTTTTTTCTTCATCTTTTCAGCATTTTTGGCGTTGAGGTGGGGGGGGGGGGGGATCTTTCAATTCGGAAATATTTCTATATTTCTATTGTAGGAACATCATATAAGTACATTTCCTAATTCTACAAAATACTAACAAAAATATTTAAAATAAAAGATTTAAATGGGGTTATAAGTATTTCACAAAATCCCTAAAAATTCTAATTTAATTAATCCTTCTAAAATTTATTAAATGGTTATGTAAATCTTCTAATGTACTTTAAACAATTCACGAAAAATACTATAGAAGATAAAATTTTCATGAATTCAGTAAATAAAGAGTAAAGGTATTTATCCAGACATTAATATTGCTGTATAGCCAACAACTGGCAATGGTGTCAGTTTTTCTGATTCCAACAATACGTAAGTGTAAATATGCATATAAAAACTTTTGTTTGTTTTCATAACCTTAAAATTTTTACTAATATCGTATTATTTTGAACTTGATATAGTCCATACAGAAAATGCAATTTAAAAATTTTCAAATTGCATAATAATGAAATTAATCTAGCGCAAGAAAATGATCATAATTTCCCTTCAGATTAGTGGGCATCAGTACTTGGTAAAGATTGTTCTAAAACAAATAAGGGTTAAATTTTTTTAAACTGAATGAATAGAAATCAAGTAAATCATTCATTTTCACACAAAACTTTTAAAAGTGAAACTTTGTTGGTGGGGGGGGGGGGGGTGGGGGAGATGATAAAGGCGAATTTTAATACTTCATCTGATTATATGTTTCATGTAGATTCACTAGGAAATCGACAACTGTCCCACAAAACACACCAGTTCGCAAATAACAATTTTGAGAAATACGCACTTAAATGTTTTGAAAGAGGTATTTACGTTCGGCAGATAACTCAATCAAAAGCCTGGAGAAACGCGTTTTTTTTTTTAATAAAGCGCTGAGCAAGGTGTCATTAGAAGCGGCGAGAAACATAGAATTCTTTTGGGCTAATTTTTTTTTTTTAAAGGTACACAGCTATTTTCTTTAATCTACTGAAGTAGTTAAAATCTTTCGCACATAAAAATACAAGATATTATTATCATTTGAATATGTATCTCAGAAAGGCTATTTTTTAAGTTATGACATTTTAGTGAAAAGAGAGAGTATGTTTTTCTAGGACGTATTTTACTGCATGTAGGCAAATAAATTATTTATCTTGTTATTTGAAAACTGAAAAATTGATATAGGGAAACTAATTTCAAATTTTGAAAAAAAGGAACATTTTAACACAAAGCATTTTTTTAATGCAGAAATTTTACATTTTCTTAGGAAAAAAAAATACTTATTCAGTAAAAGGGAAGAGATACCTTTCTGCGGATTTTTTTTTCAGTTTGTGGCATACAAGTTAAGACAGATTCAAAACTCCTGTATATTTTAAAAGATGTTTCGTTATTAGTTTATTTTCTCATCAATCATCTGTTTTACTGAATGAATAATTTTCTGCTTACATACACTTATGCATATATGCTGTCACCGAAACATGGTGGAGCATCAAAATCCATGTTATGTTGTTCGGGGTTAAGAATGCGAAAAGAAAATACGTCGACACGATTTCAAACATAGCGTAAGAGATACGCTTTCATCTACTAATTAGCAGCGTTTTTTGCATACATTCTGTGCTTTATAATAAAAAAAAGAGCGTTGCTTCATTGCCATGCTATTATAAAAATTAATTATACGTTTCACCCAGAAGAAAAAGAAACGAGATCAAACGCCTAGAAATTTACGATATAGTACATTTTTAGAAAGCATAACTGTATCATCGTATTTTAAACTCAATTTTCTCAGAGTTTTACAAAACTCGGATTATACTCGACCCGAATGTGAAAATGTCATTGGAAGTTAACCCAAACCCGACCCGCACTCGAAGCGCTTTAAACCGAAATTGACCCGAATCCAAAGTGCTTCAACGTAAACCCGGCCCTAAACTCTTATTGAAAGAAAATCCTAAAATATTTAAATGCAACTACCGTAATTTCCGGCGTATAATCCGTGGATCAAACAATCATGTTTCGACCTAGAAATTTTTAAAAATAAAATGTGACTTTTTAAATTGTGGTAAATATTTGTCATCAATTACTGAATAAAATTTCTGGGTCCAATTTCTGGGTCCAATAAAATTCTGGGTCTGGGTCTGCGGATTATATGCCGGAAATTACCGTATATAAGAATAACTTAATCATATATGTAACATAAATTTCACTTTTTATGAAGTATATTAAATGCATATTGAATGCATTCACACATATAGTTATTTTCTTACGAAATAAAACTAGGATTTTATGTAAAATATAGAGTACATGCGAAACCCACCCAGAAAAACCAAAATACAACCCGAACTCCCCAATCCTCATCGAAAAAAAAAAACTGAATAAACATGATTAAGTACAGGGATGCAAAGACACTACTCAAAAACACTTGTTTTAATATCGATTAGCAAGAAATCTAGAATATAGAGTCTTATTTATTTTGGGTGGGTATGTGTAAAGTTGTAAGGAAGGAAAATTATTCTTTCAATAACGCCGTTTTAATGCAATCTTCATTTGTATAGATATTTTGTTTTCCTTTTATAGAAACAAAATTTCACTTAGTACGTTCAATAGTTTGCAAAAGATATATTTTTCATAAAGAATTCTTTCAAAGATTTAATCATTTTAATCTTAACCTTTAACTGATGTTACCGGTCTCTCAGACAGCGGCTTTTTTCAATTTTCATAGTTTAACTAGCAATTTTCAGTTTAACTACAAACATTACCGAAATTTTGTTCCGTTTGGAACTTTAGTACTATCACCAGAGACATTTGAATAGGTAAATTTTAATCATGACAGTCCTGTACAAAAAGTTTAGTACAAAAACACCACCCTATGGGTTAATCATGCCTTTTATTTATCTTTCGATGGAGTGGTCTCACAGACCGCTTCACACTAGTTATGTGACAATTTCTGTCACACCAGTTAAAGGTTAACACAAGTTTGTCTTCCTTGTTTCATACGATGGATATTTAAAGTAAGAATATTGTAATACAACCTTTTAACACAATTTTTAAAACACAAAGTTTTATATCATATTTTCTTTACTCCGAGGGAAAAAATGTATTCTGACTCCTCTTAACCCTTTCCGGCGCGGTGTCCTTAAAAAAGGACACCTAATTTTATTTCCAAAACTGACAAACGGCACCAAGAATATTTAACCAAAATTTCCCTATTATAATGTACATGAAAATAAGCAAGTTCGTATTTTCTAATAAATTCGTTTATAAATTACTCCACGCCGGTAAGGGTTAAAATAAAAAACCCTTTCTTAATCCGATTATACTTCGTGATTATTTAAATCGCAAAATATATAATACGTGCATGAAATGAAATTAAATAGGGCAGACTGGGACACAGTGGACCACTTTTGCCGTTTTCTTTCTTTTCCCTCTTTAATGGAAAGCCAAATCTGCCTAAAAATATTCTTGAAAATTCCTTAAACATTTTTACATGCCACAGAATTTTTTCAGAAACATAGTTTCAAATACATTTAAAAAAATATATTTGTATATGTTCATAAAATGGACCAGTGCACCCCAGAAGCGAGGCACACTGGTCCACTATTAAGTGTTATTTGAAATACAATATAAATTTATTTGTTATTAATCTAATTCTTTTTTTATTTCCCCTTTACCTCCAAAATAACACAATAATGCAAATTTGCAAAGGAATGCAAATTTATAAAGGAATTAGAATTCATAAATAAATTTTGATGCATTGAATTGTTACGTCCGTAACAGGCAAATGTTACGTCTGTAACAATTTTATTATCCCATGTATTAATAATTATTTTAATGTTTTCAAAATTGCAGTTTCAAACAGCTAATACGCTAATAATGAATTATTGAAGAAAAAGTTAAATGTTCTTCCTTAAAATTCACAGGATTATGACAATAACTGCAACTATATGCAATTTTGACTGTTTTGTGAATTACGTCCGTAACACCAAGATTTTATTTTTTCAAAAATTATGGGAACATTTTTCAGATTTCAAAATTTAATATTCTATTTACAATCCTTAGACCGACCTTAAATATAAAATAATCCATGTAATAAGTATTTTTTTTTTTTTTTACATTATTTATGAAGCTTTAAAGTCTCTGTTTGTTACGTCCGTAACCATGGAATGACCCTTATCTTTTCTTTTTTCAGTGTATCTAAAACAAAACACTTGTTTAAAGTTTAAACTTGGGATTATGCTAAGCGCGCTTCGAGAGGAGGTCGCGAGTTGCGATGCCACCTTGGCCCGTGCCGTGTATTTACAGATAGACTGTTAATGAACTTTTAAAGACACGGGAGGCGCATTGAGAGATCCACTCAATGCAAACTAATCACGCATCCCACAGTATTTATGTGATTAATTTTAATTAAATTAGTCTGTTTTTAACAATTTGACGTTTATTGCTTTTATACTGCTATTGGGCATTGCATTACACAAATATATCAAAATAAAAATAAAATATAAAACTGAATAACAAACTGTTGAAAGGAATAATGATTTATTTAACTACAGAAAAAATAATAAACTTTTAATTAAATAAGACTTCATGAAAAATGTAACTCATTTTTAAACTTTACTCATTTTTTTTCATAACTTTATTTTTTGTACCATCAACAATGAAGGTGTTTTTTTTGTGAATAGAATAGTGAAATAAAACATGGTAAAAATAAATAAAATATTTCATCGAATTATGCAGAAATGAGAACAGAATATATTGAGTACAGAAGAACAGTTTGAGTGATTAATTTTTTCCCTGCCTGAAACAAAGAATCGACAGGGTGCGCCATCTAGCAGGTAACTTCTAAAGCTAAAAATATGAAATATAATTATCTACGTTAAGAGAAAAAAGGGGAAGTAATTTCCTGAACGAGAATTAAATGCTAAAATATAACGAAGAGAGAAAAAAAATCCTCTAAAATAAATAGTACGCGAATTTAAAATTAACTTTATGAAAAATTTGCAACCAATTTTTCTTAAATTCCAGAACGGTATGTAATTTAATAAAACCAATATACATATTTTAAAAAAAAATTCAGGACAAAATATTCCACCCAATATAAGTAACTAAATCTCTACTCTGAATTTAATTAAATTAGAATTACTAAGATAAATTATAACAACATGTTTAAAATTTTAATTAAAATATCAAAGCCTTTTTTAATTAGGAAAGACATTTCAATAATGAAATCGGAGAAACCAACTTTTGAAAACTGAAACTGGGAATATCAAAGATATAAATTGTACACATTCATATAGTGGGTGTAATAAACATTGTAAATTGCGTGATACGTTTGGTTACATGTGCATAATCAAAATTTTACAGTTGTTTAAAGGAAACATTTCAATCCAAATTTAATTTTATAAAATTATAAAATCAGAGCCACCTTCATGCACGCTAGGACCCTGGAACCCAATTAGTTTCGGGCGCTATTTAAAAATTAATCTATTTGCATTTATTACTCTTAACCCTTTCAGGGACAAATAATTATGTTTCTGTAATGTTGAACTGACACTGAATTTCTGAAACATTTTATCTGAAAATAAGGGATTGCAATTTTGCAGCTTCACCTAAGTTACAAAAGTAAACTTCTGTAAAATAATTCTGAAAATTTTCATAAAAAATACGTAGGAAAAACTACTTCACCGCCTTTCAAGGGTTTAAAGTATTTAGAAGCAGAAATGTCTAAATTCCTTGTGGTTATAGAAATGAATCTACCAATGTTTGCATTCCATTCCTACTGACTTGCAAAAATATGTTTAAATAAGTTTTAGTTGTTATGCGATAGGAAAATATGGTACTTACTATAATACTGTGAATAATTTTTAAAGTAACTAATAATGGTTATAACAACAGTCATAATAAAGATAGACTTATTTACCACTGTCTATTGTAATTATCCCGAAATATAAATACAGTCAAACTCTGTTAACCCCTTCAGGGGCAAGTAATTGTGTTACTGTAATGTCGAATTCATACCGGAATCTTCGAAAAATTTTATTGCAAAATAAGGAAAAGCAATTTTACGATTTTTTTCCACTAAAGTTAGAAAATTAAAATTTATTAATTTTTTTTCTGGTGCAAATCTTCATTAATCTTGGGTGGATATGATATATCCCACCGCCCTTCAAGGGGTTAATACGATCCCGGCTAATACGAAGATACGGTTAAAACGAGCAATTTGCACTTTAAGAAAGGTTCATCTTTTAAACTATAGGGTGTCCATAAAAATGTCTCAGTTTCAATGGTTTTTTAAACAGTTTAATTTAGACTATTTACAACAAATCATACATCAAATTGAAGAGTTTTTCTTACAAATGTTCAATATGTGCACCTTTAGCTATACGGTACACATCCAACCTAAAGTCCAATTCTTCCCACACTTCGGTTAACATGTCTGGACGTCTGGAATAACAGAAGCAATAGCTTCTTAAATTTTGTGTCTCAACTCTGGCAAATCATTAGGTAGCGGCGGAACATAGACACGATCTTTTAAAACTGTCGCACTGTGAGTGGTCTCTGAAACCGCTTGATTGAAAGGTTAATAAAAGGCTCGATTAAATCAGAGGATACTGTTACTGTACTAAACCTTATATGCAGCACTATTATAATTAAAATTCACCTATTCAAAATTCTCTGGCGATAGTACTAGGGCTCCAAATGAAACAACACTGCCCTAGTATCTATAGCGAAACTGAAAATTGCAGTTTAAACTGTAAAAATTGTAAAAAGCAGTGATCTGCGAGACCGCTAAGAGCAATTAAGTGTTTATATCAAAAGTAAATTTCCAACTGGGCGAAAAATGCCCGGACCAGGATTCGAACCAGGAATCTCTTGGCTGAAGCCGCCAATGCTCTACCATCTGAGCTATCCCGGGCGAATCTGGTGGAACTTTTTTACGCAGCCAACCTTATTGAATATAGCATCTCGTCTCAAATCTAGTTCAGCTCAACAGAATAAATCGAAAATAATGGAACCAGAGCCCGATCAAGCTGAAGTTGGGCCCAGGGCCTGTTAAAAAGTTGGGCCCCCCTTACCTCCCATTCCCAGCGACACTTTAAGAAAAAAAAAAGTAGGTTTATTTGATGAGATAACAAAGTTGTTTGAGTGAAAGTTTCAAGTTTACAAAAAAAAAAAAAAAAAAAAAAAAAAAATAACTTACAAGAATAATCAAGAAAATGAATTACCGTCCACTTTCTCAAATAAGCATTTGTATAATTCATAAACATGTATGATCCGCAGTTTATATTGCAGAATAAATGAGGACGTCTTTTTCAAAACTCGCCTTATCCAAAATCATAAAAATTGTGTTTTCCCTAACAGTCTAGTAATCATTTTAAACTATAATTCTGACATTGTAAAATCCTCGTTTATATTGAAACCAATAGACACAGTATGCAGTTTTTGGCATTTTCCCCAAATTTAATTTTCTGGATACGGCAAGTTTTGAAAATTATAGGTAGGGGAGATGGGGGCACATGCGAACAGTTCGCATAAATATATCTTTTTCTCATAATTGGATTAATTCTTATAAATAAAAAGTAGTCAGTATAGTAAACAGAACTTTCTTTTACACGTGGAAATTTTTTTTTAATCACCTGTATAGTTTTTCTTACATGTTTTAATAGTTTTATAAATTCAAAAAATTGTTCACATGTGCCCCATCAGCGGGGTAGTTGTGAACACTCGTGGGGCACATGTGAACACAAGGAAAAAATATCCTTTGACATGCTTTTTCTCCTGTTATTAATTTGTTATCATAACCATTATTTATATTATAAGTTAAATTCACCATAAATAAAATAAAAAATATTTTTTTTCTAGTTTCTGAGTGACATGTTTAAACAAAAGATTTTAAAATGAAACTAAATATATATAAAGCTGTTCTGACACCATACCCAAGAATTATATTAGTTATCAATTTGAAAATTTTACATTTTAAGAATGTTACTGATATCCATCCCAATTCAAATTATCCTATTCATAGCTGTTTGAGAGATGGAAGTAAGCCATCACAGCAAGTTTGAGACAAATGAAAAGAAAAAAAATACAAAGTTGTTTGTCATAATATTCTTTGTATTAACAATGCATAAAAAATATTGTTTTAAACCGTTTACTAAAATAGTACATAACACTTATTGCATTTTAGGAAACATTGAATTTATTTAAATTATAATTGAACTCAAATGAGCTTCTTGCTCTTTGTGTACTTCCTGACAAATGTAGAAGTGGAAGTTTCAATACAATATCACTTTTTTGTATGACAGAAATGTCTACTATTTCAGGGAAATTATATGAATTGGATCTGAGATTCTTTCTCGGGAATTTAACATACATTTTATCATTATCAATTCTTTCTATTCGAACAACAGAGAAAGATTTTGATTTTTGTGAAGTGTTCATATCTGCCCCAACTAGTCTGTTCACAAGTGCCCCGCATGGCTGCTAGAGTTAAATTGATAAATAATTAATATTTATCAATTTTAGGGAACAAAACAACTTTATCCAAAATATTCAATAGTAGTCATAGTATATGTTAAAACATTGAAATTCGAATAACTAACTAAATAAATAAACTTTATCACTTACCAAAGTTGAAACCGACATTTTACATTTGACATCTACAAACAGTGTTTTGGCTACTAAAGACAAACAAAATGTCAAAAAGCTTCAAAAAAATTTTACCATACGTCCACAGGTACTGCCATCTTTGGTAATTTTTTTCAAATAAAACAACTTATAATAACTATTGAAAAACTGCGATGTTCACATCTGCCCCTTGTTCACATGTGCCCCATCTCCCCTACTCTCGAATTGAAAAGGACTTATACAAAAAAATTAAATATAGAGGGTTTTTATTACAGTAAAACTTTGTTTTTACGTCAGATACCGAAACATAAAATGCAAACAGTGGAAAAACTTAAATTGTGAGAAAATGCACACAAATTTGTGGGCCCCTGAAATTGGTGGGCCCAGGGCCGAGGCCCCGGAGGCCCGTGCATTAATCAGGCCCTGAATGGAACTCCAGAAATCGCTGGATGAGTAATGACACTAGATTAATTTTAACACAATTATTCTAATTGGAAAATAAATCATATCAAATGTAAATTTCCGGACCATGTTTCAAACCACAGAACCCTGGTTCGAATCCTGGTCCGGACATTTTTCGCGCAATTGGAAATTTACATTTGATATGATTTATTTACAAATTAGAATAATTGTGTTAAAATTAATCTAGTGTAATTAAGTGTTAATCCAGCTTTCTATATATCCTTAAAGTTAGCAGTCTCAGAGACCACTTCCAGGAGGTATGACAGAATTTATGAAACATGTTAAGGGTTAAACATACACATTCGTAAAAATGAACCCGTACATTTAGCCGTTTGTCATTTTTTTATCATCTGGTTGAAAATCAACTGTTACTTATTAAAACGATTTCAAAAATTTCATATTAAAGCGAGGGCTAAATGGTAATGGTGCCGAGCAACTATATCTTGAAAACCGTTGAAAAACTCTCGTATAATTCAAAAAATCACACAAAAGTGGCCTATCGCTATTAACATTTCTTTCTTTCATTTAATTATCTACTGACAAATAGCCAATGACTATCAAAAGGAGTAGAACTTTGAGAGCCATTTCTTTTAAAGATATTTGATTCATTACAACCTACAAAATCAAATGACCTCGAATCAAATTTGGGATTTACACTTCTGTAGAAAGAAATTAAAAATCTATCCTTACTCAATTATTACATTATATTAAATCAAGTAATATTAGGAAATCAATTTTAACGGCTGTTCCAACTATATATCTTTCCCTCATTACAAATATCGGATCTTTTAATGTTCATAACAGGCATACGAATAGCTAACTGATTCTCCTTTAATTCCATCGTGCTGGTATATCGTTTTTCCATTTCTGTAACAAATAATCCCAGGAAAACATGCTGTATCCCGGGAAATATCACTTAAAGAATATTTCTGAAATCGTTAGTGGTAGAAAAATACTTTCGCCTACTCAAACGTTTCAAAATGGAGCGAATATTTATCTAGTAAACTATTTAAATTAACCTCTGCACTGGAAATTAATTTACATTGAATTGTAACAAATTCATTCAAAGCAACTCGAGATAAGCAATTATTTGGTATCGTTTCTACTTAATTTCTGCATGGATTACATGTAAAAATGGGTTTTGCTATAGCATTTAGATAATTATGAACGGCATTAACTAATGTGTTATACAGCCAGACGATTTATATTTCTAGTCAATTTCACTATATTTGATTGTTCGGCATATATATCACAGTTTCGTTAATTTTTGAAACATCTGTTTAAATGTTATAGATGAAATATTTAAAGGAATATTATTCTAATGTTTATAATATTGTTACCTTCACTGTCAATTTCTATTTAGATAAAAGTAGTGCAATTAACCTTTCAGACGGCGAGTTAAAATTTATACACGAGTAGGCGCGTGATGTATATTTTTACGTAGAGTAATTACGCTAGTACAAATGTAAGATATTTCCTTCTAGTAATAAAAGATATGTTAGAAACGCAATCATACATATAAATAGCAAATACTTAATTTTAATCTAGGTGCCATTTCTGAGAGCAGAGCTTTGGAAAAAACACGTTTATCGCGAAATTTGCGTCAGGGAAGTTTAAAGTGTGTGTGTAATGTTCATTTGCGATATTACATAACATTCATCATTTTTAGTTTTGCTCTTTTCAGCGTAACATATTGTTTTACAGTTTTAGAAATATTTTTGGAATTTTATGTATCCATTTCTTTTTCAATAGTTGCGAGCTAAATTTTTGTATATCCAATAACCATTTTTTTATATGTTCATCGTATTCAATAATATTATTAGATGCCATTTCAAATTAGAGATTCGATCATTATTGTTATACGAACTTGTCAGATAATTTTTTATTTCAAAGGTATTATATATACACACACACACATATATACACTATATAGCCATTAATCACTGGACACTTTCAATTTTAGACATTTTGTCGACAGACTTGTCGGATTTTTCTGGAATTTCAGCAATATGAAGAATATGTTAGACTTCATATTTATTAATGGTGATTTGATTAGAAGGACAATTAGGTGGCCAACAAAAAGTCAAAGAAAAATAATAATGTTTGGGATCACCCTGCAAAATAAAATGCAAGAAAGGATCTTTCGCTATAGCTTATGGATATATGGATATTGTACAAAGTATGTATTCATTTGTGGAAGAATAGAATGTATATTCATGGAGATATATCAATTTTTTTCTTTTTAAGTTCAAAAGTTTTTTGCACGCTTTTTGTTTATATCATGGAGGGGTTTTTACTAAATTTAACGCCAATTTCAGAAATTTGATAAATTGTAGTAGAAATAATATAGTGCAATTGGAATGTAAATATAATAAATATTTGATTAAATATGAGGAGTTGTGTGAAATATTTTTTGCATGCGCGCACGATAATTTTTTTAATTGATTTGATAGTTAACTTTATAGAATATAGCAACTCATTAAAAAAAAAGGGGGGGGCAGTAAAATATTGTGAAAATTCACAAATATATCGGTGATAGAGTGAGCTGATTTTTCATTGTTCTCTAAAAACAGCTAAATGATGAGGGGTTTTCCAAAAATTGTCTTGCCCCACCAGTGGCCGAGAGGTTCTGCTCTCGAAGCTGGTAGACGGGAGGTGCTGGGTTCGAACCCAATCGGCCCGTCGGCCTAATCGTTCGGAGTTTTCGTGGTTTTCTTCGAACCATAAATTTCCATGCGTAAATACGGATTAGGTTCCCTTAGAAAGACCCCCACGGAGGGCACCCCCCCCCCCCTTTCACAGCCTATATCCCTCGTGCTGATAATTGGCCGCCAAAAATCAACCCAACCCAAAAATTGTCTTTTTTTATTAGCTGACTTTTAGCAAAGGAGTTTGTATTTATTAAATGTCAACGGGTATATTTAGAAGAAATGAAACCCTGCATGATATAAACAAAAAACATGCAAGAACTTTTTGAACTTAAAAAAAAAATAGATATATCTCCATGAATATACATTCTATTCTTCCACAAATGAATACATATATTGTACAATATCCATATATTCGTAAGCTTCAGCAATAGATATTTTCTTGCATTTTATTTTGCAGGGTGGTCCCAAACATTATTATTTTTCTTTGATTTTTTGTTGGTCCTCTAATTGTCCGTCAGATAAATTCGCCATTGATAAAAATGAAGTCAAACATATTCTTCATAATACTGAAATTCCGGAAGATTCCGTCAAGTATATCTTTAAATATATAAAACAAAATGTTAAAAATTGAAAGTGTCCGGTGATTAGTGGCTATATAGTGTATATATACTGGGTGCAATATGTTATCTATCGCCGACCTTTAATTTCTTAACCGTTGGTCGTAGACATATATTTCTAATTACAAAAACGTTTCAAATGAAGTAAATATTCATGTTGTGACATTTCTTGAAGTAAAAAAGTCAATTTTATAAAAATTACGAAATCTAACTTTTTATACGGTCCCCCAGTCCCTACAGTTACATTCAGTAAAAGTTTACACATATCATAACAGATATAACATAAAAAGTTTGACATCTGCGCTCGATAGATGTTCATCGCATTCGGTGAGACCAACTTCGGACCCTCTCCTTGTTAGTGCAACTTTACTTTATCTAATGTTGGTGATGCACCCAGTACTCTGCCAAGTCTTGTTTCATCACAAGCCTAAATATCATTCAAAAACTTTTAAGTTGATTAAATTTAATTCTCTTTCAAACTGATTCCTTCGTCCCTACTAAGAAAAAATTACGAATTATAATGGGTAAGTTCATTAAAACCAGCGGACTTTTTGGTATAATGATTGTTCATAATCTTCTCGACACTCGTTGGCGCATTTTCGAAATAATGAAGGGATAAGAGCTTTTAAACTCTTAAACACTGGGGACTGACTTTAAAAAGGGCAATCATGTATTTTAAAAGAATGCAAGTCAGGCTCCCAAAGAAAATTAGTGTCTTCATTTAATCCAGGACTACAAATTAAATCCAAACTGGCGATGTAAAGTGATAAAATTGCCAGCTTATCCTACATGTGTATGCATAAATGCATTATCCATACTGAAGTCTCGATTGTCGGGAATTCAGTTACACGAAACTGATTGCGGTAAACCTTTTTGTTAGGGGAATGTAATTCATGAAGACATACAATACAAAGATACATATATGCATGTTCTGATAATTCAAAACGCAGGCTTTTTTTCTAGAATCCTCTAAATACAAGGGTTCGTGTTCTATCGAAAACATAAAAGAGATATGTGCAGAATGTCGGGAGTTCAAGGTTGTGCCGCTCGAGAAGGTGGATGAGGGCTGCGAAAAATCTGTAGGGATGTTGTTGAGAATCCGAATTTTGATCACGTCCTCGAAGATATTCCCACCCATGCCTCTATGACCAAGTTTGACTATTGTCTTACCGACAATCACTATATTAAGAAAAGCAAATCCTATAGTATATAGGGGGAGTCTAGGACATTTGACCAGGTAGAAGACATAAACTACAACAAATATATATATTTTCAAATTTCATGGTATTTGGTCACTAGTTAAGTCATAATATCTATTTTACAGGTACACTGCGTTCCGCAATGACGTTTGATTTTTATCGACTGAAATACATTTTGACTTGCTAGAAGTGAACATTGTTTTTGGTTGATTTCTCGTCGTTAATTTAAAATGTGAGATATATATATAATGTATTTTTTAATTATTTTCTAACAATTTGTTGTTTCATGCTTATAAATAGTTATATCTAATTTATATTACATTTATTCTATAATCCAAAATATTTTATATTTAATTTTTATTATTTTTTGCTAAATCTCTTTGATATGGTAATACCTTTTGGTCACCTCGTTCAAATATTCCACATGCGAGGGACATCTGAGCGATTTGCAATCATAAAAAACAAATAAACACAGCACTTTTGTTTATTAACCGCTTTGGTAAAGCAGGCGCTGCACGCTTTGGTAAAGCAAGAACTACTGAACGGTAGTAAAAATTACGATTTCTGTGTAAACCTTGAATTTTTCATATGGAATGTAATCAAAATTATCATTCTTCCTGCCTTTCACTTCTTTAATTTCTTTCGGCCTTTTTGTATCCACGAAATATATTGAGTCTAAAAAAGCGAACTGCATGGACGTCAAAAATATCGAAAGAACAACAAAAACAAGTAATATAATAGAAAATAAATAGAAAAAATATATATATAGAATAGTCAAAAGTGACTACGAAAATATAACATCGTAAAAATTATTGCCGTGCAGCGATCTAGGGTTAATCTAGAATACCATGTATATATTATATTTTGTAGAAAAATAACAATTTTTCCTTTACATATCGATCCCATTTCTCTATATTAAATACAAAAGAAAATATAGCCAGTTTAGAAAAAAAAATGGTTTAATTGTTCCGGTCTCCTCCTACACAAATATGAAATCAGCGTATGCATTTATCCCACAATAAGAGTATGAAAAAGTGCAAACATTAAAACCGTCCTCAGTGCAAAGATTTGGAACTTGCAAGAAGAAATTTGCACAGTACCTGACGGAAATTTGCTAAAATATATAGGAGAGAAGCGGAATCAAGTGAAAGTTTTATTGACCAATAGTGAAACAGTAACTTACGGTTATCAGCTTCTCTCCAATATAAATATTTAAGTAAATGTTCGTCATTCTTTGCACTGAGGAGGTATGCTATAAGATATAAAGTTCCGGCGCTATTAACGTTGTTTTATATATATATATATATATAAATTATATTGCGAAAAGTATCATCTTAATAATCATTCTTCTCATTTAATCGCAAAATTTCTGTTATTAAATAAAGCAAATTATTCTTTACGAAAATAGTGGTTGCTCTGCGGCCCGCAGTTTGGACAATGTTTTCCAATAGTTTTTTGCATATCATCGTCCAAACAATTCTCGCCGAGTACAAACCTTAAAATGCCATTCTCCATCATACTTTTGCGCATAATGCCATACATAAATAAAGATGACTTTAATTTCAATATTACTTTCATTTTTTAAATTATTCAACCTATACTGACAACATCAGCCCAGTCGTTTTTTTCAAACTGTACATACGAAGGCGTTGCTTAAAAAAAAAAAAAAAATGCCATTGGGAAACTTTAATCTTGTAGTTCAAAGTCATATGACATTAATTTCTTTTGATTGACAGCATATAAGGAGGCGTTGCTCGAAAGAAATTAATGTCATTCGAGAAATTAATTTCATTTGTGTTAGTGCTCAAAAATTAAATATCTTGTTTGTTTTAGTCAATTTGTTAAATTAAACAACTAGCTCATCAGAAAACGTTTGGACTTTTGCGTTGATTAAATGCAAATATAGCAATTGTTTGAAGTTAATTATATGGGAATTTCTTGTCGATAGTAATCATTATTATAATACGTTTAGGCTTTTAAAAAAGTTTTTCAATGTCATTAAATAAGATTATTTTCATTTTAATTACAACAATAAAACATATTTAAAATGCACAATAGACATAATTAAATGGATATACAGGGACCTCCAACAAAAAGGTTCAAACATTTTTATTAAACTGTTATGCACTAGTTAATGCAAGTTGGAAAAGTATCCAAAATAAAGTAGGAAAAGATTGTTTAATATTACCCTTCCATTATTTTTCCAAAAGTTGCACTTTTAACAGATTCATACCACCATCCGAGACAAAATTTGCCAATTAGAAAAGTTGTTTCTTTCTGCTGCAACATAATCATTACAGAAAAACTGCATAAGTATATTTTTAAAATTAACTGAATTATAATTGGAAAGAAATAAGCTGAATGAAGGAAATAATCTGAACTATACAATATTTTTTCGTGTAAATTAAAACGCTGTTTCATCAGTGAAAATACAGAACATTCATAAATTGACGATGGCTTTCTTCAGATCAAAACTATGTTGCCAAGTATGAAATAATTGAATCGCAAATATATTTAAAGGAAGCATTACACATGGGATCATTTAAAAGGGGAAATGTGGTTTTAAAGCCTACAGTCATAATTTATAAGGTATATTGAAAGTGTTTCCCCCTAATTTCAATACACATGTGAACATTTCTAATAGTGCTTCTGAAAATATATTCGTCACTAATCAAGCATCATTTGTTTATATGTATTTTCGTCCGTGTTAACTCTTTCTTGCATGCAATATCTCATAGATTTATATATCTAATTTGATACATGGTCCTTCAATCACAAGTGTCAATTTTTAATTAAACATAACACATTCAATTTTTAAGAGAGGTATGCAACTTTTTGTAATGATTTTGTTGCAGCAGAAGGAACTTTTTCGTAAGTAAGCATTTTGGCCGGGGGGGGGGGGGGGTGTCCATATAAAAAATATAACGTGCCACTTTTTTAAATGTAAAAAAAAGTACTATTTAATTAATGCAATCTTAATTTCTACTATATTTTGAACAATTTTGCATTTTACAGTGCCCACTTATCTCCAACAATTTAAAATTTAAAGCACTTTTCAACCTTTCTGGGACACCCTGTAGATATATACGACGGTTGTACCAAAAATAACGAAAAAGTTTGCACAAAATTTAATATCAAATTTTGCATTGCTTTTGGAACAACCCTCGTAAAAAACAAATGGATTAAAATGAGTTTATTACTTTAAAATGATTGAAGACATTTATAGCAACACGAAAGTTTATAATTACATAAGAAGGCATATCCATTAATTCAGTTATTATACTTAGCATTTAGAAAACCATATTTCTATCTCATTAATCTGGTATGAACCACTTAAATTAAAACACTTCTTAATTTCTCATAACTATATCGATATAGCTATAAATAAACTATCAGATCAATTGAAAAATAATGTTTTGACGCAAAAATTAAAAATAAAGGAAATTTCCAATACTTAACATCACTACTTAAAAGCTCACGTTACGATTAAGGAAATGATATATTAATTTGATTATGTCTAGAAATTCCAGAAATTTCAACGAATTTTAAATGAAAACCATGATAATTTAGTAGTTAAAATTAATCAATGTAATCGTAACTTGAAAGAATTTTTTTAATTTCCTTAAGAAATGTTTAAAGACGTATTAATATAAATGCGGAAGTACGAGTGGATATAAAGAAGCAGGGAAATCACAAAAGGCAGTTCGTATCAGACATCGCCTTTTCTAGGGTGTGTTGGGGAGGGGGATATTATCTTTGAAATCAATCTGAGTATAACATAGAGAGTGTTTCAAAATTATATGTCAGAAATGTAAAAGCAGGTAGATGAAACCTTAGTAAGCAGATTTCGTACGGGAATGTGGGTGCGGAAATGCAGCGTTGAGACGGCAGAGGGTGCTGTTAAGTTCAGTGGATAAAAACATTTCGCTGGCTAGAATAGTCATTCTCAGCACAGATTTCGAGCAACATGCGTCGTTACACCAATGCGGAGCTTGCCGACATGATTTTCATGTATGAGGCTGCGCAAGAAAATGGAGCAGCTATTCAAACGATGTACATGGAACAATTTCCAAGCAGGAATCTGTCGGATCGCCGAGCAGTTGGGTGTCTTCATCGGGAGTTGTGCGCGAGAGGATCATTTTATAGTTGTGATACGGGCACTGCAAAATAGCACAGAATGCCTGTAGTAGAAAAAGCAATATTATGCACAGTAGAGGAACGTCCTTCGAAAAGCTCGAGAACTGTTGGACATGCGTTGGGTGTGAGCCATTTCCTTGCGCAGCCACATACATGAAATGCATGCCGGCAAGCTCCTGTAACGATGCATGTTGCCCGACATCCGTGCGGGGAATGACGATTCAATTCAGCGAAGCGCTTTCATCCGTCGAACTTAAAAGTGTCTTCTACTGCCTCAACGTTGCATTTCCGTACTCACATTCCTATACGAAATCTGCTTACTAAAGTCCCCTCTACCTGCCTTTACATTTCTGGCGTATAATTTTGAAACACCCTGTATAGAAATTAGTGCATTAACCTTTTAAAGGGCAAAGAACTTCTGTTGCTAAAACGTTGAAAAAATCAAATCACACAAGTATTTGCGAACAATTTTATTTGATAGCAAGTAAAAGCTTTTCTTTACATAATTTATAAAAGCAAAATTTTATTCTAAAATTTCGGTGCAACCGTAGCATTTGGAGATGAAAAATAAGTGGTGTAAACAATATACCACCAGTCTCCGAAGGGTTAACGGGTAATTAATCCTAAATATTCCATAAAGAAATTAAACTTTTTTTCCCGGTTGTAAAAAAATTCCTCAAAAATATCCAAGATCAAATTTTAATATTGATAAAAAATGTAAAATTTTAGAATTTTTATTTTAAATGAAGATGATATTTTAGCGGTTGAATTTACTCTTAACTTAGCAGATTTTGCTTTCTTTCTCTTAAGAAGTGTTTAAAGATGTATCATAAATATGTTAAGGGTGTATTCCGATCCAAACTGCTTATTTTCTGATTCATTTTTAAATTCATTTTTGCTCTCAAAACGCATCAAACTAGGAAATTCTCTTATTTAGAAACTACCTAATGTGCCGTGCTTCTCGATTTCTTGATAAATACAGAAAATATTGTAAAAAATGCTGCCAAAATCGGCGTTTTGAACCGAAATTTCCGGAAGCGGGTGATCTGGGGATGAAAAAAAATGGTCATACTGAGAAAATAATTGCTTAAAAATCAAATTCTAATTAATTGAGCGAAAAAGGAAATAACACGGCACCTTATACAACTCTTCAAAAATCACCCCAGCAAGTTTCATGTTTTTACTTTTAAAAATGAGTCTGAAAATGTCTCAGAAAATTTCGAGCTGTTGAGGGTGGAAAAATATTTTTTCGAATACACCCTTAATAGGAGAAAATAAAAATATTTTGGAAAATCACAAATTTTTGTTTGTGTGAGTCATTGTCTGTTCTTCGGGTATGTTGGGAGGGGATATTATCTATACACCCTGAGTATAATATGTAGAAAAATTGCAGTGACGTGTTGTTTAATTTTTAAGTTTAATCTTAAATTAACAAGTTTTTTTTTAATCCACTTGGAAATATTTTGTGATTAAAATATATATTCCTAAGATCTATTTTTTTTTCTTTTTTGCATGGCTACAATTGTACAGATTTGCATTTTCAATGCAATAATGTATAAATTGAATTTTCTCAAAATACACATGTATGAAGCTTGAAACAAGGAAACATCAAATCTATAAAAGTTTGTGATTACAGACACACGCGTCTTGTAATTTCCTCTTTCAGCTGAACTAAAACTAAAATTGACTGTACAAATTAGCTCTTCGCATGCAAGTAACATAAAATATTGATAAATGCAGAAACTTCTATTTTAGAAACTTTCAAAGTAAATAAATTTTACACAAGTTCCTGTCATTTTATTTAAAAGGATATATGAATCGTTTAATTAAAATTGCAGAAACTTTGCACTTAATTTAAAAATGAAAATTCACAAATAATCTATAAGCGAAAATTCAATTCAAACGCTACAGTTATATCGAAAGAACAGGCATAGCTGTAGACAATCATTTAAATTTCGGAATAATTTTATAGAGTTTTGCATATTATTAAAACAAAAATTAGTTGCATAACGTGTAAGTTCTCCTATAACTCGGAAGGTTTAGATGTCTATGAGATAGCTTTTAGAATATTTATTTCATTAAAAAGGACAACAAATAATATAAAGGGTAAATTATATAATTCCAAAAATTTAATTTCATTTCGCAACGTAATTTTACATTATATAATCTACTCTATTAAAATCCGTGCGCGTATCTATGTAACCTCAAAAAATCGGAAACCACAGGGCCCAGGGATACGAAATTTGGCACACGGGTAGGTAGCAGAGGTCCCATATACGATTGGGCCAAAAAATTCGAAAATTTTAAGTACCCTTTTTTATGTTTTTGACGAATTTTTGCCTTTTTTATGTTCAAACCGTAATCGCGCGAGTCCTAACCAGCTCTAAATGCTTACTGCAATGTGATATATATATATATTACGTACGCCACGCTGCAATATTGAGAAGCTGTAGCGGGTATTACTATAATTCTTTTACCTCACATGCAAATAATTAGAGGAGATTATAGGACACTTAATTAGTACATAAAAAAAAACATTTTAACACAAACATCAACAAAATTTTTATTCTATTTATTCCCTTATTCCAAAGATATCGTTTTATCGTCTGCTGCCATAGCAACATGATAACTCGGCAAAATTTTATTCTTGATTTTGGTTTTAGAATTAAATTCATGAACTGCCGTGCGTAGAACGGGTTAAACAGCTAGTCTCACCTTGAAACTCGTTCGTTTAGTTTTAGCACCGTTAATTATATATAGTAATTAAATGACCATTCCAATAAAATCTTATTATACAGGGTGTCCATAAAAGAATGCCCCACTTCAGAGATATATTTTAACACTTTAATTTAGACTATTTATAATTATACGATGTATAATTAAATCATACATCAACTTGAAGGTAAACTTACAAAGTTTTTCCTACAAATGTTCAATGTGTGCACCTTTAGTTATATGGCCCACATCCAACCTAAAGTCCAATTCTTCCCACACTTCGGTTAACAAGTCCGGAATAATAGAAGCAACAGCCTCTTCAATTCTGTGTTTTTCTGCCACATGGGGGGAGGGGGGGGGGAGATCACAATTAAACTTTAAACGAAACGCACGTTGAACTGAAATTACAGATTTACTCTTATACTATGTTCACACTGGGATAACGGAACTGTCTTAAACCACCGAACTCTCTTAATTTTGGGGTGATACCCTCCCGGAATGGGAAATCTGTTCACATCGAAAAACTCGCCTAAGATAACTCAGTGAACGTCACTGTGTTGTTTGCGCATGCGCTTAACATAAAACCGACCGCAACACCCAATCAGTTAATGCGAAACTTTACAGCCAGCGAGAGTGAATGGTCGTGACTGTCTCTAGCCCGAAGAAAGTTGAAACTCTCTCAGAGAGTTTGTGGAACTCCCTCAGAGAGTTCGGAGGTTTAAGATAGTTCCGATAATGCAGTTTGAACAGGGTATTAGCAAACAGCAGAATAGGACAAAACGCTTTACTCTCAGGAGTCGCCATTTTGTGTATGTGGCACTGCAAGCCTGTCAATAAAAAAGCAGAACTCGCGCATGCGCTCATCTAAAACTGTTTGACTTACTCTTTATTTGTGACCTTGAACCATGGAGTTATGAAGATTAAAAGGATACGACATACCAATCTAGAACCGTGGAGAGCGTTGAAGCCGAAAGGCGAGTTCTTTCCCCCTCTCCGACGTCCGCCATATTTGACTTTTACCGTAGTTGATTTGCGCAGAGAGAAGAAACTGGCTCAGAGCGCAGTTCACCGCGGTCAAATAGGGCGGAAGCCGGAAAGTAGGAACAGCTCCAAGTGACGTTATTCATGTCGTCTTCTTTAATCTTCATAGCTCCATGCCTTGAACCAACACTCTACAACGCTTACAAGTTGATACTATTAAATTTATAACCGACATTATTTTATGGACAACCTGTATATTCCAAAATAATTTTGAATTGATATCATGGCACTAAAAATTTAACTTTCTCTGAAAGAGGTCTGATGTTTTTACAAAATTAACGTATTTCAAAGAGATTTATTTTTCTTCAATACGTCTTATATTTTTTTTCTTTCGAACAAGCTTCAATTACGTGAAAAGTTTAAAAAGGGAACTTTTAAAACGTGTGAATCTTATCCAGAAATATACATCCTCGAAATTAAAAGAGCAATATTTAAAATAAAAATTAAATTAATGAAATGCTATAAATTTTTAAATTAAAGGGCAACATAAAATTAAGTATTTTACATTGAGTAATATAAAAGATTTATGGTTAGAACTAAAAAAAAAATAATTTCTCAAAAGAATACCTGAGAATTAAAGAGAGTGAAATAGAATAAAATTCAGAAAAAGGTACATTTTGTAATTTTTTAATTCCGTTCTGTGTTAAATCATATCGCCTTCTATGGGAACTTTTTTTAAAGCTCCAAAATTATTAGAAATATATAAGTAAACGAAAATTAACAAGCAATTTTATATACTTTCGTTTTAAAAAATATTTTTATTTAATGAAATAAAGGATTCGTAATTAAAAATTAAATAAGTAATGCTGAGAAAGAATTGACACTGTATTTTATTTTTTATTTAAATGTTCCAATATTACACACGTATTATTGCCAAAACTGACTTGGTTGCATTATGCATCTAAACACTTCATAAAAAAATATTCTTTCTTTTTAAAAACTATTTTATATTTAATAAAATAAAGGATTCATAAATTAAAAATATAAGGTTTAAAAAGAATAATTGGAAGTGAAAGAGTATAGGAAAAAGATGTATTTTGTAATGTTACGCCGTATCATCTTTTGAGAAATATTTTATTAACTTAAAAATTATTAGAAGCAAATAAGAAGATGCATATTCTCATATAATTTTACTTTGTCGCTGCATTTTAAAAATTATTATTCAAATGCTCCGGTATTGCAAATTTAGTCGCACTCCGAAACAGACTTGATTGCATTATGAATTAAAATGCTTCGAAAAGAAAATATATTTTCTTTTTAAATCTTCTCGGCTTTTATTTCTTTTCAGCATGCTTGAATTACACAAAAAATAAAAATGATGAACTGTTAAAATATGTCATTCTTGCTCCTTAGAATTTAAAAGGTTAATTTCCCTTAAATTATGATTTGGAGTTCTTGTGAAGTAGTGTGCTCCTTTTTTTCGATAAGAATTAATATACGATTCTCCCTGGAAAATCAATAAAACGTTATTTTTCCCGACAGAAAAATACATTAAACAAGGTATCTGTCAGTTATGGCGTATCATATTTTATTGTATCTTTTCTTTTTACTTAATAAAACACTTCAGGAAAGTCGATAAGGCTCCAATGTTTATTATATGCGCTTAGTTGTTTTTTTTTAATACTTTTTTTAACTGAAAGTATAACTATGTTATAGTATTTTAGTAACTAGAGAAAATAAAACGATTTCATATATTTAGTTGGTCAAGATCAGCTAAGTGATAAAAAGAAAGCAAATATGAAATAGCAATACGAGATAAATAAAATAAAATGATAGGAAATGGAAAAGTAACATTAGGGAATGATTTCCTTTTTTATTGAGCGCATAAGGGATCGGTGATAGCCAGCCATTTTTAAATATTAATTAAAATATTTTCTTTACATTCTCATAATCGATACATTAATTTCGGATACTTCAGTTGAAATTTTAAGAAAATATTAATCTTTTTTTTTTTACTGAAAAAAAAATCTCGATTCTCGTCAAATGCCAAATTTTATTTCATTGGAAATTAAAAAAATAAATTTTGGAAGAATATTAAGCTTAGATATATATTTATAGACTTTTTAATGTCAAAAACTCTTTATACGAATGTGTAAAGAACATGTAGAGACAATAAAACGACTCGATATATTTAGTTGATCAAGATAAGTTAAGTGATAAAAAGAAAACAAATATGAAATTACAATACGAAACGAATAAAATAAAATGATAGGAAATGGAAAAGTAACATTAAGAAATGATTTCCGTTTTCATTGGGCGCACAAGGAATCGGTGACAGCCAGCCATTTTCAAATATTAATTAAAATACTTTCTTTATATTCTCATATTTGATACATTAATGTCTGGTACTTCAGTCAAAATTTTAAGAGAATATTAATCTATTTTCTTGATTATTTTTTTAACTGAAAAAAAAATCCCGATACTCACCAAATGCCAAATTTTATTTCATTGGAAACGAAAAAGTCCTTCCGGCCAGTGCCGGGAGGAAGAGGTAGCTTTCATAATCCTTATTTAAAAAAAGCTAACTTATATCATGCAAACACACGAAGCTCAATTTAGTGGAAACCGAATATAGGAGATTCAAATACTAATTTTTATCAATATAATGAATGAGAATTTCGCGAAATTAGACAGCTTTATCCAAGCTGCTTTTCTTTAAAGTAACTTATATTTGGCTGCCAAATTCGGCAATTTCTTAAAGTGCCTGTCATTTTAAGACAACATGGTGGATGAGGCTAAGCAGTGAACTTGGTCGAAACCTTAGTAATTGCTGTGCACATGCTCACTCACATCGGAATAGGTTAATATATAGGAGTGCTGTCGCATGCAAAAAATCAGATTTTTCAAAATATCACCCACAATAGAAATTGAAACTGCTATATCTGAGCCATTTTTTAAGGTAAAGACAAACAAAAAATGCTCCTGACTACTTATATCAAGATCAAATACTTAAGAAAGAAACCTTTTTCAATTTCTAATTTTTTTGCACCTCACTTTAAATATATATATATTTTTTAGTTTAATGGCCGCCATTTTGAAACAAGATGGCTGATGAATCTGGCCAGCGAACTTGGTCGAGGTGTTGATGTATACTATCCACATGCCTTCTTACATCGAAATAGGCGAATACGTGTGTTATCGCGTGACAAATACAAGATCGTTTCAAAATGTTAGCCATGCTAGAAATTCAAAGTGCTATAAATCAACCATTTTTTAAGATATCAAAAAAGAACAAATTTTCAGAAACAAAAACTGCTCCGGAATCTTTGTAACAAGGCCAAACACAAAAAAAAATCTTTTTCATTTTCCAATTCTTTAATACCTCATTTTGAATTTTAAATTTATTTTTTTTTAAATGGCAACCCTTTTGAAACAAGATGGCGAATGAAGCTGGCCAACGAACTCGGTCGAGACATTGGTATGTACTATGTACAGACCAATTTACATCCAAATAGGTTCATAAATACGCCTGTTATCGCGTGACAAAAATCAGGTCGTTTTAAAATGTCAGCCACAAGAGAAATTCAAAATGCTATTACTCAGCCATTTTTTTTTTAGATATAGAAGAAAGAAAAACTGTTCCGGAATCTTTGTATTAAGGTCAAACACATACAAAAAAAAATCTTTTTCATTTTCCAATTTTTTGGTATCTCATTTATATTTTTTTATTTTTTAATTTTTTTAAATGGCCGCCATTTGGAAACAAGATGGCGGATGAAGCTGGCCAACGAACTCGGTCGAGATATTTGCATGTACTATGTACACACCAAGGTACATCCAAGTCGGTTCATAAATACGCCTGTTATTACGTGAGAAAAATCAGGACGTTTCAAAATGTCAGCCACGCTAGAAATTCAAAATGCTATAACTCAGCCATTTCTTAAGATATAGACGAAACAAAAACTGCTCCCGAATCTTTTTATCAAGGTCAAACACATAAGAAGAAAATAGTTCTTCAATTTTCAATTTTTGGTACCACATTTCAAATTTAAATTTTTCTTAAAAATTTAAATGGCCGCCATTTTTAAACAAGATGGCGGGTGAAGCTGGCCAACGAACCCGGCCGAGACATTGGTATGTACTATGTATAAACGAAGTTACATCCAAATCGGTTCATAAATACGCCTTTTATCGCGTGACAAAATTCAGGACGTTTCAAAATGTCAGCCACGCTAGAAATTCAAAATGCTATAACTCAGCCATTTTTTAAGATATAGACGAAACAGAAACTGCTTCGAAATTTTTGTATAAAGGTGAAATACATAAGAAAAAAATATTTTTCCATTTTCAATTTTTTGGTACCACATTTCAAATTTCAAATTTTTAAAAAAATTTTAAATGGCCGCCATTTTGAAACAAAATGGCGGATGAAGCCCGCCAACGAACTCGGTGGAGAGATTGGTATGTACTATGTACACACCGAATTACATCCAAATCGGTTCATAAATACGCCTTTTATCGCGTGACAAAATTCAGGACGTTTCAAAATGTCAGCCACGCTAGAAATTCAAAATGCTATAACTCAGCCATTTTTTAAGATATAGACGAAACAAAAACCGCTCCGGAATCTTTGTATAAAGGTCAAATACATAAGAAAAAAATATTTTTCCATTTTTAATTTTTTGGTGCCACATTTCAAATTTTAAATTTTTTTTAAAATTTTAAATGGCCGCCATTTTGAAACAAAACGGCGGATTAAGCTGGCCAACGAACTCGGTCGAGACATTGGTATGTACTATGTACACCCCTAATTACATCGAAATCGGTTCATAATTACGGGAGTTACAGTGTGACATAGGTCAGATATATATATATATATATATATCAATTTTGAACGGAGGGTGGTTTCGGGGTCTGGGGGTCATGATCGATGAAAATATACCAAAATTTTTTGAAATCGCTTTCCTCCGAACGGCTGCAATAGGTAGCTTTTTTGTAAAGAAAGCTACCTAAAAGAAATTTTGGAAGAATATTAAGCTTAGTAATATGTTTAGACTTTTTTTATGTCAAAAATTCTTTACACAAATATGTGTAACATAGATATCGACTTTTTTTAAAACTTAGTGTGAAACTTTCTTTTTCAGAAGCAAATTATTAGCCGGTTCCGTTGATGAAGAAGGTTTGTAATAATGGAAAAATGTCCTTATTATTATTTTTATTATTATTATGTTTGAACGTTACAGAATGTCGTACAATTGGTCCGATAGAAAAATCTTTCAATTGCAATTGTACTAAAGGTAACTAAATTAAACGACGATTGACCACGAATAATGTTGTCTAAAACTTTAAACTCAATTATCTCAAAACACTATATTTAAGCTTCATTGCCACGTTAACGTTTTAACAATTTAATGCAGACTCTTATTACATGCTCCTCATGGAAAATTCTCTACAAACATATCTTGAAAACAAACAAAACAATTTTTTTTCAAATTATAACAAAAAAATAAATAAATCATTATAATTTTTATGGATATGGAATTTATTATAATTTAATTTTTTTATTTTTAGGTATAATCTAGAAACATCATAATAAAAATTATAAAAAAAGAAATGACAACAAAAATATATGGAATACGGACTTTAAAATCGTGGAAAACTAGTTTTGGAAGTTTATTTTTTTCGTACAATATTAAAATTTTCGTTGTGGTTTTTCATAATTGCTGTTGTTTTTTTATAATTTGCAACTGCAATTATTTTTTTTACAATTTTCGCTACTGTATTGATGCAATCTTAAGTTTCCCTATCTGTTAAATAACAAATCCCCGTAATTCGTTTTATTAATATAATATGCAACATTATTGAATTCTCTGATTTTCCTCTCTCACTTCTAGTGTCCACTCGGTAAGTGAAATATTTCTGCCGCAGATTTAACGCACACGTTTCCGGCTTGCCTACGGCAGTGTTACATCAGCCGAACTCTATCTACTAGCATATGTAGCTTTAGTGTTGAAATATTGTACACTTCTGTTTAAGTAATTGAAAACGAAAATTCTTATGTTTTTAAACTATTTTTTTTCTATTTCTATAAATTAAATATTTTCAGTACATCCAGTTTAACCTTTATCTCACTACACAGACAAAAATCAGGTGCCGGGTAAAAAAGGATTTAAATATAAACAGGATCTCCCAAAAAACTTGTTAACTTTTAACTGCTGGATATTTTTACCTACATTCAATGTAAATTGCGGGTGTTTACAAAATTAGGTAAGAAATAGCATTACGTTAATGAAATATTTTTGGTATAAATTTAAAAATAACTTACACATTAAATTTTTATACGACCTTCGTAGGCAAAATCAGCCAATTACAATTCTTTCCTGCAACAAGAGCACCAGAAAAACTGCATACCTGTATCTTTAAAATTGAATGAGCTATTATTAATTGAAAATTGAACATTATGAATTGAGATCTTACATATAAAATTAAATGTAAGGATTCGAGTAGCTTAGATAAGGAGAAACCGGAAAATGCGCAAGGGGAAATTTTGAGAATAATGTGTAGCCTCACAATACCTTTACAGATTCTTAAGCACTTCATTTTTTTAAATGTTTACATTTAATTTTTAATATCAGTACAATTTTCTGCAGATGAGTTCTTGAAAGTTAAACACACAATTTTTTTCATTGTTTTAATTTCAATTTAGACTTGTTTCAAATGTTTATAAAAAATAATTTTTAAAGTTTAGAGAACAAACTTCTAATGATTTATTTATTATTATAGTATTATTTTAACACAATCAAACTGATTGGTAAAGTTACCATACGAATTGAATATTTCCAACTGAGCGAAAAAATGCCCTATAAACAGCTCAACAGAATAAACCTCACACTGTTAAAAATTTTGCAGCCTTCTGGCAGGTCATTCGACCGTTTTTTTTAAAAAAAACGGTTTCATAACCATAATTTAACTATATTCTGACCATAAAATGGCCAATAATATGGTCAGAATAGTGTTAAAATTACGGTTGTGTAACCGTTTTCGGAAAAAAACGGTCAAATGACCTGCCAGAATGCTGCAAATTTTTAACAGTGCAGGTAAAGGAACTCCATATAAACGGTGGGTACGTAGATTAACTATCCTTTTAACGCAATCAAACTGCTTGGTAAAGTTAACATACAAATTGAATATTTCCAACTGAGCGAGAAAACAGTTACAGTTAGCTTAAACGGTACACTGTTAAAAATTTGTAGCATTCTGGCAGGTCATTTGACCGTTTTTTCCGAAAACGGTTACACAACCGTAATTTTAACACTATTCTGACCATACACTGTTAAAAATTTTGTAGCATTCTGGCAGGTCATTCAACCGTTTTTTGAAAAAACGGTTTCATAACCATAATTTAACCATATTCTGACCATAAAATGGCCAATAATATGGTCAGAATAGTGTTAAAATTACAGTTGTGTAACCGTTTTTGGAAAAAACGGTCAAATGACCTGCCAGAATGCTGCAAATTTTTAACAGTGTAGAGCATTGGCCCTGTAAGCGAAGGATATGGGTTCGATTCCCGACCTGGATATTTTTTCGCTTAGTTGGAAATATTCAATTCGTATTATTATAGTGTTTGCTAATTATTTTAACTTATTTGTCTCCTGTCTTATCCCACTCAATTTCAGTGAACTGACGTTTTAACATTATTTGGCTCATTTTGCGATCTCTGCCTCTGCAATGCATTATTTAGATGTATTTGTGATGTATTTTTTTCACACTTGTTAATAAATTTATCGCCAGTTTGTATATAGTCCCTATTTACACTGAGAAATTAGCATTTTAAACATATAGTTGAAAATATTGGTTTAAGTCAACTTTTTAACTCGATTATAATTCAGTAATTTTTAAGATATCGATAGACAGCTTTTTTTAGGATGATTTTGTTGCAGCAAAATTAAAAAAAAAAATGATCCATCGATTTTATCTACGGAGGGCCAATAAAAATTTAAATAGTCCAACTTTTTGAAATTTGATGCCAGTAACAATCTTAATCCTTACCGTATTCTGAATACTTTTGCAATTTACATTGCCTTACTTATCACCAAAATTAAAAAACAATTAATACGAATTTCAATCTTTTTGGGGGCAAATACATGGTACACTATACAGTACAACTGAAAGTGCAGTTTGATTTAAACATGAAATTTTACAAAATGCTCGTTCAAAATTAAAAGTTTCTTCAGATTTGTTTAAATGAAATTTTACTTTTATATTTTAACCTGGAAATCATTCATTAAATTCATTCAAAAAATTCATTCAAATTAAATTCATTCAAATTGAATCATTCATTATTACTTCATTGTAAAATTTCCTCAAAATGAGTTGATTTAAGAGGAAATGCTGGACACATACGAGATTTTACGAAAGGTTATCGAATAGACGACTAAAGATAAAAAAAAAAAAATGATAAGGCACTATGCCAAAACACTTAAGGTGTTTCGATTAGGATTCAGCATTATTTGTGAAAGTTTTACACTCATTTGAAGTACCACTTTGATTTTCGTCTCCAAACAGATTACAATAACCAATAACTTTCATTCCAAAAATTTCTAAAGATCCGAAATCTTTAAAGGCAACTTACATGAAATACAGATTTTGCACTTCGATGCCTTTGGCAAATCGCCAATGATTTGCCGGACGTCTGGTAATCCCAACTGCAAGTCTAATCACGTAATCAAAATCCGTAGCTGGCTTTAGCAAATTAAAGGGTGGATTTGTCAATGAATCTCGACTGAATGATTTTAAGAACAGATTGACATACCAAATTCATTAGTAGATAAACTAATTGAAATTTCATGATTTACTAAAGCTAATTACCAATATTCAATAGAAAGGTAAAATCTAAGCCTAATTCTTCTACATTGTAATCAGTGGCGTACCCAGGATTTTATTTCGGGGGGGGGGGGGGGGGGGATGACTTAAATTTCCATTATGTTCTAAATCTTACGAAACACGTTGAATTGTGTTATAAACAGAAATCATTTTTGCCAATAAGGCCGTAGCCAGGGGGCGGGAAAGGGGAAGGACAGAGGTGACTTTGTTCCCCATTTTCCGAAAATTCGGACTTAAAAAATATCGCGATTTTTGACATGGTCGCCGAAAAAAAAAACGATTTCATCAATCGTTCGCAGAAAAAAAAACCTCCGATTTTTTTAAAGGATCCGAAAAGGAAAAAAACGAAATTTTGTCATAGGGCAACGGATAAAAGGCGAAGTTTGTCAAAGGATTGCGAAAAAAATGTCGAATTTTGTCAAATGATCAGGGAGAACACGCGAATTACGTCAAATGCTCGCGGAGGAAACGCTAATTTCGTCAAATGAGCACAGAAAAAACCCAAATTTCGTCGTAAGGCCGCAGAAAAAACACGAATTTCATCAAAAGTTTCCGGGGAAAGTGCGGATTTCGAAAAAAGATCTCTAAAAACACGCATTCCATCAAAGGGCTGCGAAAAAAAAAGTTAATTTCGTAAAGGATCGCAAAAAAGTTTATTTCGTCAAAGGGACAAGGAAAAAAGTAAATTTCGACAAAGGATCGCTGAAAAATACGCATTCCGTCAAAGAGAAGCGGAAAAAACGCAAATTTAGTCAAAGGGACACAGAAAAAACGTGAATTTTGTCAAAAGGCCACAGAAAAACGCAAATTTCATCAAAAAGATGAGAAAAAAAGCAAATTTCGTCAAAAAGCCGCGGAAAAAACGTAAATTTCGACGAAGGATTGCCTAAAAGAAAGAGAATTTCGGCAAATGACCACAGAAAAAACGCGAATTTCGTCAAAGGGCCGCAGAAAAAACGCGAATTTCATCAAAAAGTCGTGGAAAAAACGCGAATTTCGAAAAAAAAGATCTCTTAAAACACGCATTCCGTAAAACGGCTGCGAAAAAAAAGCTAATTTCGTAAAGGATAAAAAAAACGCGAATTTCATAAAAAAGACGGGTTAAAACGCAAATTTCGTCAAAAATCCGCAAATTTCGACGAAGAATTGCGTAAAAAAAACGCAAATTTCGGCAAATGACCTCCGAAAAAACGCAAATTTCGTCAGAGGGCTGCAGAAAAAACGCAAATTAGGACAAAGAATCGCTAAAATAACACGCATTCCTTCAAAAGAAAGCTGAAAAAGTGCAAATTTCGTCAAAGGGACAGAGAGAAACGCAAATTTCATCAAAAAGACGAGAAAAAAGTGCAAATTTCGTCAAAAAGCCGCGGACAAAACGCAAATTTCGACGAAGGATTGCATAAAAAAACGCTAATTTCAGCAAATGATCACAGAAAAAACGCGAATTTCGTCAAAGGGCCCCAGAAAAAACTCAAATTTCGACAAATGATCGCAAAAAAACACGCATTCCGTCAAAGGGAAGCAGAAAAAACGCGAAATTCGTAGGATCCAAAAAGAAGAAAAAGCAGGGTAACAAAGAAGGGCCACAGAAAAACGTGAATTTCGTCAAAAAGCGCGGATAAAAGATAATTTCCACAAAGGATCTCGAAAAAAACGCAAATGTTGTCAAAGGGCCGCCGAAAAAACGCGAATTTCCTCAAAAGGTCGCGGAAAAAACGAGAATTTCGAAAAAAAGATCGCTTAAAACACGCATTCCGTCAAAGGGCTGTGAAAAAAAATGCTAATTTAGTAAAGGATGGCAAAAAAAAAAAAAACGTGAATTTCATCAAAAAGACGAGAAAAAAAACGCAAATTTCGACGAAGGATTGCGTAAAAATAAACTCGTATTTCGGCAAATGACGTCGGAAAAGGTGCAAATTTCGACAAAGCATCGCAAAAAAAAACACGCATTCCGTCAAAGGGAAACGGAAAAAATGCGACTTTTGTCAAAGGATCGCAAAAAAGAAAAAGCAGGGTCACAAAGAAGGGCCACAGAAAAACGTGAATTCCAAAAGACGGCGGAAAAAAGCGAATTTCGTCAAACAGCCGCAAAAAAACGCTACTTTCGTCAAAGAAAACGCGAATTTCGTCAAAGAGCCGCAGAAAAAAATCGAATTTCATCAAAATGACGAGAAAAAAACGCGAATTTCGTCAAAAAAGCCACAGAAAAAAACAAATTTCGACGAAGGATTTCGTAAACAAAAACGCGAATTTCGGCAAAAATCCTCGAATAAAACTTTAATTTCATTAAAAACCCGACGAAAAACGCAGAAAAAAACACAAATTTCGACATGATCACGAAAAAAAACGCAAATTTCGACGAAGGAGTGTGCAAAAAACCCGCAAATTTCGGCAAAAAGCCGCAGAAAAAGCGAATTTTTTCAAAGGTCTGCTGAGGAAACGCAAATTTTGTCATAAAACCGTGGAAAAAACACAAATTTTTGGCATGGAGATGCGACAGAAAAATTAAAGTTAATAAGCTACTTTTACAGTCACTCTTCCGCACCTCCGGTTTTCCGATTTACCCGAAATCGACTTGTGATTAGCTGTAGTGTTACTGTGCATGAACATACCTCCGCATTGACAATCTTGGTGACCGCCGAATATGACAGAAATTAAAAATCTCCTTAAATTAAACTACTTTTAGATTTGTCGAATTTACTTGTAGGTCTCTTGAACTGACCATATACATTTTCATTTATCCCGTAAAACAGGCATGGAGCTATTTTTCAGTTATTTGAAAATTGATTTTGTGGTTTCAAGTGAATTTGTCGCAAGACTGAGGAGGAATTTGGATTAACACGAAAAACAATTTCGTGGCATGCCAGAAAATAAAACAAATTTATCTGAAAAAGAAAGAATATCAGCCCTTTTTTTCCATTTCACTGCGATCTCTTCGGAGGTGGAATAGAGCTGTAACCTCATAACCCCCGTCGCCATCGACTTCTTTGGGTGTATGCTGGGGCATCACTGTGCACTAGTATATGGGACTAACCAGAATAGCTGCGTCGCACGAAAAATATTTAAATTTATCTCAAAAGAAAGAAAAAAAAAGGTTTTTTTTCATTTTTGAGTACTTTGAAAGGGGGCCCTATAAACCCATCAGCCTCCTTCCCCTCATTGGGTATACAGCGGTGTAACTGTGCGCTGATATGACACTAGACAGAAAGTCTAGTTCGTTGTATTGCAGTACAAATTTATATCAAACGAAAAGAAAAAAAAATCACCACTTTTTTCATTTCATTTTCAACTATTTTGGGAGAGGTCTGTAAGCCCATCACCCCCTTTCTACTTCTTTGGGTATAATGTGGTGTCACTGTGCACTAATATGGAACTAAACAGAAGAGTGCGGCTAGTCTCTTGAATAATAGGAGAAAAAAATGTAAATTTATCTCAAACAGAAAGAAAAAAAGCAATATTTTTTCGAATATTTCGGGAGAAGGGGCCTGTAAGCTCATCAGCCGCCTCCCCTTCTTTCAGCATGCTGTGATGTCAATGTGAACTAATATGGATTTAACGTGAATGGCTATTTCGCTGTATGGCAGAAGAAAAATTACAAATTTATCTGAAACAAGAAGAAAAAAATCAGCCTTTTTTCCATTTCATTTTCGACTATTAAGGAAGGGGGCACCCCATTAGCCCCTTTCACCTCTTTGGGTATAATGTGGGCCCACTGTGCACAAGTATGGAACTAAAGAGAAGAGAGCGGCCAGTCTGTTGAATGATAGGCGGAAAATACAAATTTATCTCAAACAAAAAGGAAAATATCAGCCCTTTTTCATTTCATGTTCGATTTTTTGGGGAGAGGGCTGTAACCCCATTAGACCCCTTCTACCTTTTTGGGTATAACGTGGTGTCACTGTACACTAATATGAAACTACAGCGAAGGGAACGGCTAGTCTGTTGAATGATAGGGAAGAAAATGAAAATTTATCTCAGACAGACAGAAAAAAAATTCAGCACTATTTTTTCGTTTCATTTTCTACTATTTCGAGAGGAGGAAGGCTGTAATTCCAACAGACCCCTCCCCATCTTTGGGTGTGCTGTGATACCAATGTGGACTAATATGGAGTTAACGAGAATGGCTATTTTGCTGTATGACAGAAGATAAAATTACAGGTTTATCTAGAAAAGTAAGGAAAAAACACTTTTTACATTTAATTTTTCGACTATTTCAGGTTTGGGGGGGGGGGGGGGAGGGCTGTAACCCCGTCAGCCCCCTTTCCCTTCTTTGGTGTCAATATGGACTACTATGGAACTATGCGAAGGAAGCGCATATTCTGTTGAACGATAGTGAAAAAAGTGCAAATTTATCTTAAACAGGTAGAAAAAATTCAGCACTATTTTATCATTTCATTTTCGACCATTTCGAGAGGAGGGGATAAAATTCCATCAGCCCCTCCCCATCTTTGGGTATGTTGTGATGTCAATGTGAACTGATATGGTGTTAACGAGAATGTCTATTTTGCTATATGACAGAAGAAAAAAATACAGATTTACCTTAAAAAAGTAAGAAAAAATTACTTTTTCATTTCATTTTTCGACTATTTCGGGAAGAGGGGGGGGGGGGCTGTAACCCCGTCTGCCCCCTTTCTCTTCTTTGTTGTCAATGTGGACTAATATGGGACTTATGGAAATGGCTAGTCCGCTGTAAGATTGAAAAAAATAATTTTTTTTTGTATAAAAGAAAGACGAAAAAGCAGCACTTTTTCCTATCACTTTCGAAAATTTCGGGGGGGGGGGGGTAGCCAAATCAGCCCCTCCCTTGAGTACGCCCATGATTGTAATAGTTATAGTAGGATTTTTTTATCTTATACTAAATCTCACCTACGCACATTCCTTATATTTTATATGAAATTTTGTAGAAATATAAAGATATATTTTATCAATATAACGCATCTTTTCGTTAAAAATATAACGCATCTTTTCATTAAAAATATAACGCATCTTCGTAAAATTATAAAACAAATTTTAGGGTGCATTATCACACAACTAATGCAGAAAAGCAGTTTTTTGTTTGTTTGAGGAATTAGGATTAATTATTAGACATCAGCACTTTTGGAATAATAGGTACTTTTAAAGAAAAATTGACATGAATTATCATTAGCCTGTAAAGTCTGTTATCATTATAAACTCTACTTGTTCCACGAATCATAAAATTCAGCTCCAAAGTTATATTTAGATCACGCTTATAATAATGAGCTGAGTACCTCACATTCAACGTTTGTTTAAAAGGAATTACATTTTCTAAGAAATCATAGTGCTCCGGAAAACTACTACTGTATTTCATACGAGGAATTTCACAACAATATTCTGCTATATCACTGACATGTGTTGCATATGAAAATGGATATGAAGGTGTTCCTTCTTATCGCTGACCAATACCCAATTCCTAAACAGTTGCTTTTAAAAGTATAGTTCCAGTTGCAAAATGTTTCAAATGTTCTTCATTATATGAAAATCCATTTGCATCAAAATAGTTATTTTTTAAAATTTGCGAAACTTATTATTTTATATAAGGTCCCTGAATCTTATATGTTATATTTAAAAAATCATTATCCGTGCTCTATTGAGTAAAACAATAAAAATTCCATGTCTCTGCTTCCCGAATTTAAAAGACATTGAATTTTATGAATTTTCAGTGTTATCTGGCACTTAAAATTGAAAGATACGTTTTTAATCCAATTCAAACTTGCTACCTTCTGGCACATGCGAAAATTATTTTTGTATTAAAACGCACATAATTAGCAAACACTCTTATGCAGATACTATAAAATCAAGTAACGCTTTAAATTTTCGAGAAAAGAACAGAATATTTCATAACATGCTGTCAATATTGGCAATTCGCATGGAACATCCGAACGCAGCAGGCAGTGAAAGGTCAGCAAGACAGCAATAGGTTATAACTGTAGATGTTATACAGCTTGTATCGAAAAACGAAATAAGCCATTCAATTCTAAATAACTTCAGTAGTCATGCCTGCCAACTGCATGCTTTTACGTTTAAAAACGAGTGCGAGAAGTGCCAGAAAGTTTCCCGTTGTTTAGCAGAGAAAAATATGTTTTTCATAACAGTCTTGATTTTTATACACAGCGCACACATATTAAGTTAGGTATTAAAGAGATTTTTATTTATTAAATTTAATACTGAAAAATTAATATAACCTGTACATTTTAGTTACTAAAAACCTAACAAAACTTTCTAAACAGAATAAAGCTTAAAAATATTACCAACAAACACGGAGAGCTTTGGATATAAAATATAAACATTTATTTGTTGATAGTGAAAAAATAATTTTATTTTAAATTTCATGCAAAATTTTATCATTAAATCAGCAAATTTTACTTGATAAAAATATAATGTAAGGCAGTCGCTTAACAGTAATAAAATTTTATTGCTAAAGTATAAAACTTGCAGACGTGCTCTTAAAAATACTCAAAACCGCTATGTAGTTTAAAAAATATTTCTTTAAAGATCTTAAGAAAAATCATTTCATATTCAGATACGTTTTTTGCTTAAAACAAATAAAATATAACCTCTGAAAAAATTAAATTATTTTTGAAAATAAACTATTACAATTTGGCACATACTAGTTCTAATGGAATATTTTTCAAAAAACAGTTCCCATGTTACTTCAACAAACATTAAAATAATTATGTAAAAAACCGTATTTATTTTATCGGAATATTTATGTTCATCGGAATTCCAATAAATATGAACAAGCTTATGTTTATTGGAATTTTTAAATCATATTAGTGTCCTATTATTCATCTCAGTGTAAACATTTAAAATGAAGCTGTAGTGAAATATTTTAGTTTTTTTGCTTGTGCGCCTTTTTAAAATGCAAAGTACTAACTGTGAAAAAGAAATTAGCAAAGCATACCGGATAATTCGGTAATATTTGAATACTTTTGTATTCAAATATTACCGGAATTTAGAAAAGAAAAAAATTGTTGCTTCAATTAAAATGCAATTTATTAGACGTTAAGGAAATTAGAACACCAGCAGAGCGTAAAAAATAATTTCGTTAAAACTGTGTTTTGTAAAATGACTAAAAATAGTATTAGCAGGTATACAAGAGCACTGTAAAAATACAGAAAATTTTCTTCATATACCATAAACATTTTAAAAAATTCAATGCAATCTCATAGTTAAGTGCAATTCTGAAAATTTTTCCTTTATCTTTAAGAACTATTTGGAAAATTATCAATCAGAAACCTTAGAAAGAAGTAAGTTTCCCAATTTTACGGAAGCGTTGTGGAAATAAAAGTGGTTGTTTTTCACTTAAAAGCTTATAAAGATAATGATAAGTTTCCAAAGTCAGGGGAAACTACAAAATTTCATTGAATTCTTGTAAAAGTTTTAGCTGGTTTTCTTTTAAATGTGTAAAAAAAAAAAAAAAAAAAAAAAAAAAAAGATAATATTGCTCATTACATGCAGAAAAGTCATGATCAAGTTCAACATAAATTAAATATTTCTCATTACATGCAGAAAAGTCTTGATCAAGTTCAGCAGAGCGCAAATGAAAGTGCTTTCTGTTAACTAGTTTTCAGTTTACAGATAAAATTTTTAAAATGTACGAATTTTTTAGTTATAACGGAGTTGTTTTAAATAAACGATATATGAAAGCACGAAAAGAAAAACAGCGAGATATTTTTCTTAAAGAGAAACGTATGCATATCTAAAAATTATTTAGAAAAAAATCTTCAATTAGAAACAAAAGGCACAAACTGATCATGATAAAGATAATTTTAAAGACATTTCTTAAATGCCCGAAAAGCCTGTACATACAGAAAAGAAACAAGAACAAATGGAAATGCTGTGTAAATCACTTGAATTTCACTGCTCTTTTAAATTTTTTACTCAGTATAAGTTTCTTAAAGGGACCAGGAAGGTTTGAAATTGCGAAAAATATTAACTCTGATTTTTTTTTTCCACCAGCGGCAAAAGTTAAATTACAGACTGATTTTGAAATGTAAAATAGCCATAGGAAAACTAGAAAAGGAACGAGTTTCAGATTATCGTCAAACATTTTATGAAATCTTTAGTTCTTACGCTTTGAAACGCTGAAGTTCAATCTTGTGTCAAAAATATGAGCTTATATTTTTCTTCTTAAATCTTTTCCCGATGGTAATTGAAGGGACTAGAAAAGTTAGTAATGACGAAAATTGGCCGATGTTTGATCGTGGATTACAAAGCCTGTAATTTTATTAACCATTTATTTAGACTTTTTCTTTTTGCATTTATTTATCTTTGTTTTATAAAAATAAAATGTATTTGTTAAAAAAAAAAAAAAAATCACCAACAAAAGTTTTATTATTGTACGACAAAATTAATCTGGTAAAACTAGTTTTGCTACGATTTTGAAGTCCAGGTTAAATATTTTTTCATCGTTATTTCTTATATGTATTGCTTAATACGTTGTTTATCGATTGTACCCGAGACAAAACAAAGAAATAAAAACATAATGAAACATTCAAATTCCACAAAAACTAATCATACTTCTCTGTTATAACTTAACATTTTTTTTTTTTTTTTGCTTTTTATATAGGTTGCAGAGAATTTAATTTCACATTTAACATAGACATTTTTGACATTTGAAGTCCACCGAAGTGGAGATTGCTTTGGGGCTTATAGCTACAATGACTGTCGCCTCGAATGATCCTTTATTTCATACACAGAAATAATTAGGCAAATTAGATATACAATTTCGTCAAAATACAAGGACGAGATACCACAAGGAAATTTACAACACCAGAGAATTACAGCCGGGAGCTCGACAAAGATTGTGCGACGGAGCCAGCGGGAGTCAAACCCACAGATCTACACTCTCAAGCGATTAGCGGCGTCGTGCCTTAACCACTCGGCAAAGGAGGCCCCTTAATTTCCTTTATTAAAAACAGCGACAAAAGAAAAATATAAATAAACTTATTCAAATCTTATCGTGAGAAAGCCGCTGTAAAACAGTGTTTCGAGTAGAGTTTAAAGCGGCTCAATGCATATGGCTCCTACGACCGTAAACCAAATGAATGAAATTCTTAAAGATTCAAACATTATAAAAATGATCTCAAAAAATGCATTTTTTTCATCATTTTAAAATTTATTTATCCTCTTAAGGGTAATACTACTTTGAGCGGATCAACAACTGTTTTCGCTTAAAGTACTTTTTATACACACGGAAATCTTATTTTATTAGTTATCATCGATATCGAAAGTGAAAGGTGATTTTAGATCTAATTGTAGAAGTAGAGAGCGCGCTAGGGCAACGAAAACTTTCAGCGGTTTTTTTCAGAACAGCATTTTCAAAATCAGTCGATACTCTAGCTCCACCAATTTTCAATTTATCAACATTATTCCTTTCTAGTGAAATCCGTGCGATTTTTTTGGAAATATTGATACCTCGTTTTTAGGCGTAACGAAATGTTTGGACAAAATTTACATTTTACTTTGAACAAATGCCATTTCACTAAAAATGCAAAATATTTAAATAGCTACTAATCCCACTAGCTTGTGAACTAAAAGACCATTTATTTTCTTTCATTGTTCTAAGCCAAGCCTAGGATGAGTTATCATCGTGCCCACCGCTTGACCCTCCTTTATCGAAGCGCTCCCGCCCATCAGCTGTCAAGCCGCCATTTTTTAATGTATCAACAAAAAAATATTTAAAAAAATTTCAACTTTTATATATGTATAACAAATTAATATAAACGAATTTTTATAAACACTTCCCATTCTTCAAGGAAAATTCCAGAAAAAGGCTTCAATTTCAAGGCGTGAAAGTGGTGTTATCCCCTAAACATACTAGGTGCTTGCTTTATAATCGTTTTATCTTGTGATTCAATAATCATAAAAAGAAACTTGCTAAAAATATGCACCATGAAACATTTCGTAACGATTGTCCAGCACCTTTCGATTTGTGCTCAAGTCAAGTCAACGCGGTGCTTAAGGAGTACCGACGTGGAACGTATTTCCGCCACGCGAAACCTCCAACGAAAATGAAAAAATGCGACATAAATTAAATTTAGAAAAAGCGGATAAAATAACTAAAAATTTTGAAACCCTGGTGGAGAACCCTAAGGCTCATTCCGGTGTTTTGAAGCACCTGAGGTACAATTCTGCCTCGAAATAAAATGGCGCGTAGAGGATCCAAAAAAATTTCGTTGCCCTACACTTCGTTGACAGACCCGGGAAAATCGGAGAATGAAAATGCAGGTGGCGCCAGGAGTCACAGCAAGCCTGACATCCAGGAAAACTAGAGGCCCTTACTAACAATTTCTCTAAAAACCTTATAAAAAACAAAGGGGGCCATATAGCTCACGAAATTTTGAAAGTCAAGCCTAGTGTCCCTCACAGATCGTCGCAGATCTCCCGGCTTTCGCACAAATGGGGAAGCCTTTATATAAACACTTTGTGGTACCAGACATCGAGATTTCCACGACTGCGAGTTACATTTTGGCGTTGACCATGATCGAAAAATGGGGTACTTTTAATTTTAATAAAAAGCTATTAAAATATAAAAATAATTAACTACACTGAGTGAATCTGTGACCAGACCGGATAGCAACGACTCCCGTAATCCCCGAAACAGCTCGGACCGTTTAGCTCTGAAAAGAGCACTTTGCTTATCGGGTTTCCTGAGAGGTGCACACGCCGGCGGTCTTGGACAAAGCGATATAAGTAAGCGTACAATGTCAATACTGGAATCTGGAGTATATTGACACAGATGCGCCATCTAGTGGACGGAGTGACTAATGCAAATACGCGGGTTTTCAGTATGACGTCATATATGACAGAATATCTACTATCTGCGCATCTCTTGCGCATATTTTGATTCTTTACTCACTTATGGAAGATGAATCTTGTTTCCCAGTTTTATTGCAAAATATTTTTATTACAGTTTGTTTTGATAAAATTATGCACATTAAAAAAAAATAATCGCAATATCATTTCAATTTCGGGAGAAAAGCACTAATGCTACGAAAGCATTACTGCCTTTAGCCCTTAAACTAAAATGACATTGCGACTTTTTTTAAAATACACATATTTTTATTAAAATAAGCTGTAACAAAAATATTTTGCAATATATCTGGCAAACAAGATTAATCTTCTGTGAGTAACAAACAATCTGAAATTCGTAATAGAATTTTTAATAGGGATTCTCTAAATGGCTTTGTTTGCTTCAAGGAAGAAAGAAAGAAAAAAAAATCTAATCTGGCGATTTTAGGAAAATTTTTGCAGTTATTGTCTGGACTCGCAAAATATTTAAACAAATACTAAATTAACAATACTTGCTCGTTTAATAGTACAACATTTAATGCATGCATTTTAAATTAAAGTGATTCTGAATATAAAATAAAATAAATTTTAAATTAAATAAATGAACTATTTCTAATTTAAATAACATGAATACAATACGATCAAAAGAATATTGGAATAAGTTTTCGATGTATCGTCTGCGCTTGATAAACGAAGAAAAAGACTTAAAATTGAATATTTTACTTATTATTAAATTCTATACATATTCTAAACCTTGATAAACATTCTATTTTCATCTGGAATAGAACCGCGTATATCATTTTTTATAACTTTAGCACATCAAGAATTGAGTAAAAAATAAGACTACAAAATTCAATCTTTACACATTAACTACTTACTAATTTTTATGCGTCATTTTTCATTTCATTAAAAGAAAATAATTAAAATCGAGTGTATTTAAATCAACATCATTTTATAATATATATCAAATAATATTTTATTTTATTTTTTATAAATTGAAGTTAAAATACGTAACTAACTTGTTTTGCTCTTTTGAAAAGGACATATGAATTCTATAAGAAAAAGAATTTTCTTACAATTTCGAAAACTAGAGTTATTCGGTTGCCAACATTTTGCCATTTTAACAAATAATATTAGTTCTAAAAAAGAACTGCTTTTATTTAAATAATTAACTATAATAAATAAGTCAAAAAACACGAATAAAAATTAATAGAACATTATATTACTGTCAGAATATAAATGCTACAAACAAATGAAAACACGATGTTGGCGCTTGCGCAGTTATTTCATAGATGTGCAATTAATAGATTATCCATAAAGAAGAAAACAGTTAGGCATCTTTCTGTTGTTCACTCCGTCCGCTACGTGGCGTGCGACCTTGATTGATGTGACCTCGCCTTTAATCTTGTGGTTACCTCTCCCATTTAAGATAAGACGCTTACCTATATCGCTTTGGCCTTGGAAGAACTGAGGCTGGGGGTCAAAAACTGGGGTTTAAATAGAATAGCCGAGGACCTCGTGAGCAGGATCCTCTCGGCCAATGAAATTACTGGAAGGGCTAACCTGACCAGAATCGCTGATTGAAGCTAGGATGCTGACGTCATAAGGAGTCTCTGGCCCAGAAAAGGGCAGAGAAATAAAGAAAAAAATTGAGATTACAATAATAGTAACAGATTAAAATTTTAGGAATAATTGAAAAAGTAAAACTATTAAAAATAAGTTAAAAAAAAAGATTAAAATGAATTAATTAGGAAGGTTGCACTCGCGGCTGTTGTTCAAAATAACAGCAGATTGCATGATGTTGGGGTAGAGCCAAATCTAGACGAAAATTTCTTTCGGTCTAGGGAAATAGTGATTTTGCAGGGGAATTCTTCGTTTAGGTAACACCCGAAGGGTTACGTCTCGAAGTTTTTGAGCAAGGAATAAAGTCATTATCCCTAGCTAAGATAGCCAGAGGACGTTTCCGTCCATTGCCCACCCTAGCATCATACGTGCGGATAGAGTTCGACGCAGGATTCCTTACAGTGGGGATTGACCTGTGAAATTTAGTGCCAAGTTTTTTGATCTCACCAAAAATAGGCCTAATTTTTAGGTCGTGATGGATGACATCATTGCGGACATAACGGGTTGCTCTAACAAATCTAGGAAGTAATTTATTTTGAAAGACTTGAAGTTTTTCAAGATGAATTTTGCTGGCACTACCATAAACGACCGAACCATAGGTTATGATCGGTCTAATCATCGATTTATACAACAATAATTTATTTTTGATTGACAGGGGGCTTTGATAAGCCAAGAGGGGGTGGAGGGAACATACGGCAGCATTCGCACGACTCAGTGTCTCTGCGACGTGCTTGCCCCATAATAATTTTTAATCCAGGTGAATAATCAGTTATTTATAATCTAATTTCCAGGGAATTGGTTCATCATTTAATTTAAAGTTAAGAGTATTGTCGGGGGTGAATCTTTTATTTGTGAAAAAAAAAATGGCAGCACTTTTAGCATTATTTACTTTAACTCTCCATTTTTTAAACCAGGTCGAAAGTTTATCAAGGTAACTTTGGATTTGTGCTGTTTGTGTGAATGGAATTTAAATGCGGTCGATAATGTGAAATATTATATCGAGTTTACTTAAGTCTGCATTCATCTACATTAATATTTCATCCAGTTCACATTCCTAGCGTATTTTCCAAAACAGATTCCAAATCGAAGTTGGTCTTGTAGTTTAAATTTTTGAGCGGATTCCTTCTGACTTATCAGAATAAAATTAAATTCTTTAAAAAATCTTCAACTATCTGTATTATACAGAGTGATTCAACTCTAGAGGAACAAACTTCTGGGAGGGGATACACATTAGACGACTCGGAATCACATGGCAATGCAGGTTAGGAAATGTAATCCTAACTAGATAGGGGGGAGGGTTGTTGAGGGCTGAATCATTGTGATCTAAAACGGACATTTAAAGACCATAAGCTTAAAATAAGTCATGACTGTCCTGATAATGAAGTTGCCCGATGTTTCGAAACGTGGGAACGAAACAATCGTAACATGGAATCACGGATGTTTTGAAATACACCGGGCATATGTCGGACGTTCGCGGTAGCAACGAAGATGCGCCATTTCAAAACGCTCCTACTAACATCAAACGTGCAAAACTGTAAATGGTTAGAACAAGGCACGTAGGCAGAAAAGTCATGACTTATTTTACGCTTATGGTCTTTAATTGTCAATTTGCTATTATTACAATGATTCAGCCACTAACAACCCCCTTATCTCGTAAGGATTGTATTTACGACCCTGCATTACTGTGTGAATCCGAATCGTCTAGGTGTACTCCACCTCTCCTAGAAGTTTGTTCCTCTAATTTTGAATCACCCTGTATTATGTAATTCCATCAGATTATCTTACATTTCTCTTACTGTTTGAAAAGTTCTCATATTTATATTATTACGAATTGCATTGTATACTCATGAAGTATCTATATTATATTAATAAAATATTTTCTTTTATTAAGCATATTTCAGTTTATCTGCATTTGTGATACAAAGCTAACGAACCAGTCATGGATAAATGCATTTTAGAATTGGTTTTGAACAGTCACACAGACAAGTCCGTAATTTCAGACTATTTTCTTGAAAGTCAACACCTTAATATCGCGGATTATGTTAAAGCGCTCTCCACCAGGGGTACTTCACACCCACAAATATGTCGAATGGAAGAATTTCCATAAATTTGTCAGCAAATCATGAGAATAAAAAATACAGGATTGACACAAATTAGTTAGACGATTTCGGAACAGAATAATTTGCGAAATATTAATTTAAAGTAACAGTGCAATGGCTGATTACTAGTATTGTATCACAATTTGCAGATAAATCTCTTATCTCAGGGCTGAAGTCTAAGCTGGGATTGGTCAAAGAGTTGTTATTCCATGGTCACCACAACCACCACTCCTTTGAACTGTAGATTTCAGTGCACGAGGTTAATAAAGATCGTGTTTATAATCCGCCACTTCTACAATCCATTCCTGGATAGAAATCCCCAATCAACTACACTAGTTTCATTGACCTGATCATGATCAGAAACAAATGTGGCAAGAAATTATTTACCGATAGGATATTTGGAAAGTAACGAAGGACAGGCACATCGAACATTTCTAATAAAAATAAATCTTTTGTGTTTCACCACCTCATAATCATGTGTACTGTCATGTTCAGCTGTATAACTATGCATAATAATCCATTCATTCGTCCCAACTTTGGTGTGTCGTAAGGACCCTAGCTACTGATGAAGAGGTGGGCGAGTTAGGTTGCCGTTTGAACTTGACGCCGTATTTGCTGATGTTAAGAGTTAGATTACGGATAAATTTTCACAAAACTGCTTTTAAAAGAGTACATTAAAAGGCATTTTTAGAAGAGTTGAACACTAACCCAGTTAAGCCGCGTTTCAAAAGACTGGATAAAGGTCCCGTATTAACCGTGATTTGCATTATGTTGCAGAAACCTGGCTTATTTACACATTTAATCGTTTAAATAAACTTTAGAGCTTTCGTTTATACGTTTACAATCGGATATCGTGTCTTATACTCATATTTAGATTAAAATTCAACTGTATTCAAATTTAACTCATTCTTTGTTTTTATAGAAAACGACTGAAATAATAACAGAAAAAAAAAGGATTCAAATATGACTTTACTGTCCATTTAAACGTTACAACAAAAAATAAAACAAAAAAAAAAAAATGATTTTCCTGCTAGCCAAATTGTGTTTAACACAAACCAAAAGTATTAAATCTTTGAAAAACTACCAAGCTATTATTAAAATATTTAGTACTTGTAATATTGAGTAACCTTATAATCAGTATTACTTTTTTATGCAGTAAACTATGCTTGTACAATAAGAAAACACTATCTTTGTTAATCCTTCTTTAAAAAAATGTTGTTAGCATGGCAAAATGTAAACATAACATCAAAAACATAAAACAATATATATAAAACTGTAGTCGAGTTTACTCTGTCTTTACGAGTATGTCTTTTTTTTTTTCTTTTTTTTTTTTTTTGACCCGGTCTTTTTTCAACATCTGACTTTCGTAAAATGCCATCTGTTGTGATCTATGTGCATCGCGATTGCTATAACATTCATTATAAAACATAATAGTGATATAAAGTACATTAAGAAACTTCACTAACAATGAATATCAATGAAATCATCTGCATAATAATTTTTATAATATGTCTTAGCAAGATGTTGAAGGCATTTTCAGCAGCAGGTAATGTCAGAAATAGATCAGAGTTCGATTTCTTCGTCGTCTTAGTCCTTGCCTGCTTCGTCTTTGTAGTCATGGGCACACACAGAGATACCGTATATACTCGTGTATAAGTCGACTCGCGTATAAGTCGAACCCCTAACTTTCGAAAACAAATTCTGGAAAAAATCAAAAACCCGCGTATAAGTCGACCCCCTAACTTTTTACACAAAATCAAGCCAAAGATTTCACTTGCCTTTGCGAAAAGGTGGTAAGTATACAAAAATAAATCATTGATTTTTTTTTTAATGATAAATTATTATTATTTGTATATTTTATATATTATTTTTTTATTCATACACATAAAATCCATAATTTTGCAGTATTCGAAGTTTTTGTTTTTGCTTTTTAAACTGACTCGCGTATAAGTCGACCCCCCAAATTTGCTTACCGAAAATTGTCAGAAATTCCTCGACTTATACGCGAGTATATACGGTATATATGTTTTGCCATCGTTGATAATGTCTTCTGAACTTCCAAAGCCACTTGTACTGATTCCTTTATGACGCAAATTATTCTTCAAGAAAGATCTCATTTTTCCCAATGCGTTGACTCACAACAATTCAATATTCAGACAGGAGGTGGCCGATTCAATGCGTTGAGCATTACTTTTGTTTGGTGGAAAACTGGCCTCTCGGAAACAGTTTGAATGTTTTGTGTTTGACACTAAGTTAACAACACTGGAGATGAGAGAAGAAATTCGCAACTGGTCTATGAGCGGGATCGTGTATTAAACGTTAGCGTATTCAACGTGATATTTTTGCATCAGCCTTATGAGCGTTGTTGAAGGGACCGGAAAAAATTCTCTTATTAAGGGGGATCGTGTATTAACTGTGAGCGTGTTACCCTTAGAGGAGGAATTGAATAGAGAGCGAATCCTTTTGTTCTCATCCGTCAAACCCTGATGCACTCATGTCGGAGATTTCATCGCCAAAAGGGTGTCCTTTTTTGGCGGTGATCCCTTTCTTGGCAATTTTCCGTTTTCATTCTCGTGATAAAAGAAACGCTCCAAAACGAACGCAGACGAAATAGGTCTTGGTGGGATACGGGAAAAACCGGTTTGGCGCACATTCTCCCCACCATCACGTGATGGTGAGGAGCATGATATGTGCCTCAAGAAAAGGTTGCCATTTCTGCGTCCAGTTATATTAGAAGTCTATGGTGTTACCCCTTTCATGGACAAAATACTTCAGTTACTAAAATGTTGAAATGATTGAATGACACCAGGTTTTACGAACAAATAAGTTTCATAATAAGTAAAATCTTTTTCTTCACATACATTATAAATGTAAAATTCTGTTTAAAATTTCTAGTGCCATTGTTGCATTTGGTAATTTAAATTAAGTGGGACATATATATCCCACCGCCCACGAAAGGGTTAATCGGGTCTGACTGTAGTCTTTACCCGACTGCCAAGAAGGGTTATGTGTTTCACACGTATATGGACATGTGGATTTCTTTATACCCTCGAAACATCCCAACGGCTGGATGGATTTTAATGAATGAGGTCTCTATCGATTCATCTTAACAGTCCGATGGTTATAGGCTAGGTTTTGTTTTTATAAATTCAAAATGTCGGCAGATGCAAAAAAAAAAAATTGACATTCGAAAAATTTGATTTTCGAAAAAAACCCTATTGTGTGGCATATTATTGGATAGGTCTTTCAAAATGAAGACGATGTATCATTGACTATTTTACGGTCAGAAGCTCCGTTTAAATATTATACAACCTTGAAGTTGTGTAGGTAGGACCTCTAGCTTTACTGCAACTCTAACCTTCATACACATGTATAGGCCTCATCAAAACAGTGTTTATAGATAGGAACTAACAATTAAACACAACTTCAAAGTCATCAATACAAGTAAATAAATAAAAAAAATAGGTATGTAATATAAAAAATAGTTTCGCATTGGTAGGAAATAATTAATTAGTTCGCTTTTTACGCGGTCGGGTTTTTTGATTTTTTAAATTTAATTTAATGTCGTTTTCTTCGGGAAAAAATGAATTATATATTCGCATCGTTATTCTTCGAAAATAAAAATACATACATAAAATTGACACTTTCGATGATCCGCCATATCAAAGCAATCGTAAATCTAGTGTTAGGCAGGATGTCCCGGTTTGCCGTCGCGATAATAACCAACTACAGTGTTTTTTATATACCCATTTAAAAAACTAAACAAACCACGGAAAATATTACGTATCACTTCATGATTTACTTAATTACCTAATACAAAATACAGTAACGATAGAAAATGATATCTGCGCTAGAATTAAAAGAAATAAAACTAAACATAAGGAAGACAGATCATGTTTTATAGTAGGATAATAACTGTGCATCGCAGGAAATACTCAAACCTATTTTTAGATCCCAAAAATATTTCTGGAGCAAACTGCCCGGAACAAGAGGCAAAGAAATATTTTATAATAATTTCATAAACAAGGCTAAGGACATCGGGGAGGAATTTCACAAATTTATGGTGCAAGCAAAAAGGATAGGAGAAAATCGCTGATGCACATGTATGATGCGTAAGGAAATAAACTGGTGGCGCTTTACGGGAATAATAAAAAAGATAAATGAATTCTTTTGCTTTTTAAAAGCTCTTTTCTTTTTATATGAAAAGAGGGTTTTCCTTTTTACTATAGAAAAAAATCTGTTGCATTATTGACTTTTGGAAACACAAAAAAAAAAAAAACATTTCCTTCCTACGTTAAACGTTCTCTCTTTATATATTCTGCATTCTCAATGTTATCCATTATTTTAATGTTTGTTTAGGCAACTTTTATTTAAAGAAAAATTACAAATGTATAAAAATTTATTCATATTTATAGTGAAAAATCGTGGGCAGGAAACACGTTTAACTGTATTTAAAAATTTGATATTTAAATGAAGAAAAGTATAATGCATAGCATAGCATATTAGATTAACAAACATTTGTTAAAAATATGGAAATATTTTTTAAAAATAAGATTGCTTGTAATTATTTTAACTATAATGTCTATATAAATAACGCAACAAAAGTTTTTATGCACATGATTAAATGGTTTGAATATAAATATTTCAATGCATCACTTGAAAATTTCATTATTTTTGTCCTCCATAAAAAATAATGCGTTTTAAATATTGAATATATTCCAAGAAAATATTACGAAAGTTGGACTATTTATTATTTGTAAGACCCCCCCCCCCCCCCCCCGCGGTCACTCTTGCACATAAAATTACAAATCAAATCATTTAAGGGGTCTTGTACCGTTTAAACACGACGAAAATCAACAAAAATATTCAAAGTTCAAATTAGCGTATCTCCAAAATATTTTTATGCATAAATATGAAATTTTGACTATTAATTAAAGAGTCTGTGTTTTTAATATGCTACCATTAGAAACTGGCCAATCTTTTACAGAATTTGTGTATTGTTAAAATTAAAATAGCTCTGTTTTTTTACTCCGTCAATCATTGCGCGAATATCTTGAGAACATATACATGGATAGTTATGAAATTTGATATATATATATAATAAGGACATATGTATTTTTAAAATGACCTACTCTTAGGTCAAAATTGTTTTATTATGTAAAAAAATATAAAAAATGTAAAAAAATATATCTTCTTTAGAAAAAAATGAAAATTTTACATCTTTTAATGAATAAAAATAGCCATAACTAAAAATCTTATCACTGTAAATAATTAAAAGTAGATCATTTTATGAATATGTGTTTATTATCTATATTGAATTTCATAGCAATCCATACATATGTTCTCAAGATATCATACGCGCAATGTCTTACGGAGTATAACGAAAGAGCTATTTTAACCCTTAACAGGTGCGGTGGGGTGTTTTGCACCCCAGAGAAATTTAAATTCTGAAATATTGCCATTTTACATTACTAGATGGACTGTATACTTACACATGTATGTACACTTACAGTACTTTTTCCGTTGTTTTTACAGATGCAAATAATTCAAAATTCACAAGAAATGTTCTTATTTTAATTAGCTAAATTTTGTGGAGTGCACAAGAAATCAAATTTTGGGGTTACATACACCCCACCTCACCACTTATGTTATATAAAAAAAAAATCCCCTCACCACTTAAGGCTTAATTTCAACACTGCACAAATTCTGTAAAAGACTAGTCAGTTTTTAAATGGTATTATATTGAAGAGCATTTAAAATCAAAACCAGCAATTAATCCTAATGAATATTGTAATAATTTTCTGCGTTCTCAAACAAAATTATTGGTGTTGTCTGTAGAGAATTTCAACAACCCACTTAATTTACATATTGCAGTGTTATTTAAATGCACTCCTCCCCCCCCCCCCCCATTCTAAAAACCTGCTAGAGCACAATGCATTACACAACTATTAATTCCTTTGTCAGAAACCATAAAATAGAAAATAAAACAACGTTAGTTTGAGATTAAAAATAAACCGAAGCATAAGAATAGCACGCAGCGACATTTTGCGATTCATGTCGCTTGTGTGTTCTTAGAAAATTTTACTCCTAAAAATATGAAAATTTAGCAATTGGGTGACACTCTATCTTAGAATTTTATGGAAAGCTCTTCAGGATTATTCAAATTGATGTCAAATATGGCATTCAAATTTATGCATCTCCCCTCCCCCCCCCCCCCTCCCTCAAACATAAAAAACAACTTCCACGAACCATGAATTGTATAACGATTGATTCGTTTGTTAGAGAAAATAAGACATAAAATAAAACGACGCAACGTTAGTTTTGAATTGAAAAATAACAGAGTTCTTCATCGGGTTAACAAAAACATGGAACAAGGTGCGAGACATGCAAACTTGTACGTCTTAAGAAAACTTTACTCTTTAATAAAATAAGAAAAAATAACAACTGGAAACTACAACGGAATTCTATAGAAACTTGTACAAAATCCTTCACAATGTTGTCAAATATATCGAAATTTGATGTTAAAATTTATTGGCAATGCTTTATCCTAAAATCAGCAATATTCACCAATTTTCACAAGATAATAGCTGAAGTAGCGTGTGATAGCCATTATAGAAGATATGCTCGTACGTGAAATTCCAAGTATGATAAATATTATAGGAATTTCTAATGAGAATATGGACCTCGCGAGATACTGTTGACGATCATTAGGTCGGAATGCTCATTCTAAAACATGACACTTTAAAGACGGTTGTAAATAGAGAAAAGGTACTCGCTTTATGTTGACAAATTCAAGTAAATATTAAAACATTTTATGGTAATTGAAAAATATCCTCTAATAAAAATATATTACAATTTAGATGAACGGAATTTTATACATAGTAGTATTTGGCTGGTCTTAGATAATATCTAAACTGTCAAAAATAAGATATAAATTAATTTCTGTTAGTCTACAAAATTATTAAGCATGCTTTATTTTTTTGTGCAAGTTTCGACTGTTTTAAATGTAATTATGGGGAAATGGTTGTTTTTCGACTTAGGAAAAAAGCATATAACATGTAAAAATAACTACATTTAGAAACATGATATAAATATGTAGGTCTTTACATAAAAAAAGCAAGACCTTTTCAAATACACTTTATTATTTTTTATTGAAAAAGACACCTTTTGTATTCACTTTTCCCCGACATTCTGCGCCTTCCCAGCCCACTGGCCGATGTCTTAAACATTTTTATATTTTTTTCGGTGGGATCTTCCATGCTCGAGACTGCCTCCTAGCGGTTTATTTGTCTGAGTGGTTTCATCCGAAATCAATGAAAGAGGAGGACATACATAATTTTCTAATACTTCGAAATTTTTAATTTTAGCAAATGACGGGCCGTCAGATTTAATGTAACATTTTTCAACCAATAAAAAATTAATTTTGTTTGTTCATAAAAAAAATGAATACATACATACACACACACACACACACACATATATATATATATTAAAGAAACGGCCAATAAAAACTTTTATTTTTGAAAAATGAAGTTCGTTTATCCGTTGCTGAAATATTGCTTGTACAAAAAACTGTTTCGAGAAAATCACGTATAAAATTTTGCAACAAGTATCACTCGTTCGTGCACTATTTTACAAGAATCGCTATATCTTTTTATGACAGTTTAAATATTAAAACCGGATTTCAGGGAACATTTTCAAAATACCAGACCTTCAGAAAATGCAAAAAATAAAATCAATTTTTGAAGGCGATGTTGCGCGAACTTGCATGCCTTCTTAATGAATCATTTTTTATTGATTACTTAATCATTTTTGAAAGTTATTTTACTGTGCTTTTATGAAAGGACTGTTTATAAGATTTGTATTTTAACATCCATTGATTTCTATACAACTGCATAATTATTAACAATGCCTAAATTTCTCTCTAAATTCAGAGATTTCATAAAGAAATTAATATTTTCTTATTAATATTTAATCATTTTAAAAAGATATTTTACTATAGTTTTAAGAAAAATATTCTTTGTTAGATTTAATAGTTTTTCGTTACGTCTACTAAATTTTCCGGAATTATAAATAATTCGTTTTAAAAAAGCTTGTTAATATTTATATAGCTGCATTAAAATAATGAAATCTGGCAAATGAAAAAAATATTATAAGTGAACAAATCCATTTTATGGAGAACATTACAATAAATATATTTTTGATCAGAATTATCTTTCACATAACACCAAGAGAATCAAAACCATAATAAACACAATAATTTTTTTCGCTACATACATAAATATTAATAATATTCGATTTATTTCAAAATAATTTTTAACTTTCGTGCACCCCCTCCCCCCCCCCCCTTTAAAACGAGTATTTAAATATTTTTTAAATGGAGCTTTGCTAAAAGCCTGTAAAACATGTTTTAAATCAGTTTTAAATAACAAGAAAACTATTGTTTAATTAGATTTATATTTGAATATTCGCTGAAAATGTTTATTAAATTTTCCGGCTTGTGAATAATTTTGAATAGTAGTAGAGAGGAAACAATAATTTGAATAACGTAATTTAAATGAAATTATCTTTATAAGCATCAAGAAATGAATTATTAACCACCTTTTAAAGCTTAAATTTTTTATTAAAAATTCTCGAAAGTATCTTGCTTTTTATAGAAATTATTCTGGAACAATGCACGATGAGTTAAGAATTCAAAGCATCTCGAGTTCATATGTATAGCTAGCATTAAAAGATGATTAATTATGTCCTTGACCCAACACAAAACTTACAAAAGTTTCGTATTATACAGAAAACTTGGATTAAAATTATGAGACTACTTTGAAATTTGTAATTAACTACGCTCATCATTAATTTTATAATTAGCTAACTGTATTCATTACTAATTTTACTGATAAATCTATCAAGAAAATAAACTTAAATTGTCAACTACCTACATATTCTTAGATAATATTTAATCTTAAATGAAATTTTTAAATATTGCAGACAGTAAATGGTTCTTATCATTCGAAAGAAATAATTTCAATAGAAAAAAATCTACTTTTAACACTACAATCTATGCTCTATACAAGGAAAAGGGAATATTTGCGATGAGTTTAAGTAAAATATGTTGGTACAATACATAATTTGTTGTTGAGTTGAACCAACTTTTGATATTTCAGTCACATATAAGATAGTATAACCTCGTTGTAACACTTGGTGCTCCAGTTGAACCATAAATGTGTCTAGGTTTAACTATGAATTGGGAAAATATTGAACAATAAACTGGTAAAAATGGGGAACTATAAAATAGTAAAATGAGAAACAATAAACTGGTAAAATAAGGAACAATAAACTGGTAAAATGTGAAACAATAAACTGATAAGATTTTGAACCATAAATTCGCTACGTTTATCCATTTTAAACAAAGGCGGGACCAGGATCCCTGATTAAAGTGGAATCCAACACATTATAAGCATCAAAACATAAATCGGGATTGGAACTTAACACCACCAGCTAATTTGTATCTAGCATTATAACCACTAGACAAGGACCAAGCCGCTAGAACCACTTTGGTGTCAATAGCGACTCGTCAAGGGGTTCACAATCAGTTTACTACCAGAATTTTAGTATATAAAATTTGATCTTATTAAATCATGGGGTGTTCTACGATTAAATATGGAGAAATTTGGTTTACGAAATTACTGGTAGTAAAATGATTGTGAGCCTCCTGGCGAGCCCTTACTGTTCGGTGTTCTTAACCAGCGGAATCACACTGCACAGAGCTGACTCGCTCTTGAATAGCTTCATTTATGGTGAAAATTGAAATATTTTCGATGTTGAGCCAGGGAGTTTAAGAACGTTATTTCTTATTGTTCTAATTACCTTACATTTTGAACCAATATTTCTATCAGCGTTTGGTTAAAAAAAATCACACAGCAATTTTCGCGATACGTAAACCATTGAATGTCCGCTTGTGTTTTGATAACACGATGATAGTCTAGCCCTAGGGATATTTTATACTCTGAAAAGTTTTATGACAAATATCTTGTTACTTTGTTAGTTAAAATTCCAGTTTTATTTTCTATTCAATGCAAGAACGTTTACGTTCCTATTTTCCTTACACTGTAAAAATTTAATAAATGTTTTATGATATAACAGAAATTTCACGCTACGTCATAAAACTTAGATAAATCGAGGTTTACGAAAACGTTAGTGAAATGAAGGTTCTTTTTTTTACGTAAATTTCAGAAACGTTAGGAAGTAGTTTTTACAGTGTAGATTCTACGTCATAAACCATTTCAATCAGGAAAACAAATCGAATAATCTGTATAATGCTAAATTCAGAAGGAAGAAATATTTAAGAAATAAGTACGATGAATAAGAATATTCTTAAAATACTCTCACAAAATTTTATTGCGGTAAAGGATTCAGTTTAAATAAAAATTCCAAACAGATAGCACGACAGTAAATCACTAGAACAGACGAAGATCACCGAAAGGGAAAAGATCGGAAACTTCTATATTAGGTCATTTAAAAGCCATTCTCAAACAATGACACTGCTTTTCGATTTCTACGCATACTATGAATGCAAATTAATCTGAAATTCTGATTTAATGACAATGAAAACCCATCAGGACAGCATCTAGGCGCCATTAGAAAACATTTACTCAGAATAATCACTTTCAATAGGCAGAATAAATGTAACCAATCTTTTGCTATATATTTAAAATATTGTGCATGCAGATAACACCACGTTTAAAAATAATCATTCATTTTTCTAAAATAAACTTTCATTTTAACATACTTCTTTATGAGTTCTAAATTCTTAAGTAATTAGTTAAATAAAGTTCGTATAGCTTCAATTCAGTGGTGAATTTGCATAAATTTGAACATCTTAATAAAATGTTATGATACTGTCTAGTGATAAATCATTGAAATTATTGATACTAGTTAAACTAACTGAATGGGTGTCTTTTTTAAACCCTTACGTGGTGAGGTTATTTTTTTTTTATAACGCAAGTGGTGTGATGGGGTTTGGGATGACCCCAAAATTTGATTTCTTGTGCACTCCACAAAATTTAGCAAATTAAAATATGAAAATTTCCTGTGGATTTTGTATTATTTACTTGTATAAAAACAACTGAAAAAGTACTGTAAGTGTACAGTCCATCTAGTAATGTAAAATGCAGTATTTCAGAATTTAAATTTCTCTGGGGTGCGAAACACCCCACCTCACAAGTTAAGGGTTAAAAAAATAATCTAAGTTCAAAGCAGTAAAATAATACTATTATTATTAATAGTTCAGAAGCTTCAGAAATCGATTCTGATACGCGTTATCCGATTTAGATTATATGGGACTAAGCAGGAAGTAGCGATGTAAAAATAAATTACACGAGGGCAAATCAAAAAATAAGTTACACTTTCATGTTATGGCTATTTATTAAACCAGATATACACAGGCAACACGTCTATGACAACATTCAATGAAAGTTCACTTTTCCACATAGTACCCAAGAAACTGTAAGCATTTCTCGGAACGGTCAACCAACTTTTCGATTCCGGATGCGTAGAAATCTCCTGCAGCGCTATGTAACCACCCGGGGACAGCGAAATCCAATGTGCTCGTGAACAATGGAGAACACACTGCCGTATGAAATGTTCAGCATGTGCGGATATCACGGACGAATATCGCGAAGGCTGGCCCGCAACGTTGCAAATTATGACCATGTGGATGCGATCATTAGAGAGAATCGGCGCATAACACTCCAGGAAATTGCCAGCATGCTGTACATTTCATACGACAGTGTGTTCTCCATTGTTCACGAGCACCTTGGATTTCGCTGTCTTCGGGTGGTTACGTAGCGCTGGAGGAGATTTCTACACATCCGGAACCAAAAAGTTGATGGACCGTTCCGAGAAAAGTTTACAGTCTCTTGGGGATTATGTAGAAAAGTGAACTTACATTGTATGTTGTCATAGCCATGTTGCCTATGTATATGTGGTTTAATAAATAGTCATAACTTGGAAGTGTAACTTATTTTTTGATTTGCCCTCGTAGATAATAAAGTTTGGAAAAAAGAATAGGCAAATGCATTTGTATGTCACGTGTTTAATAAAATATATGTTCCATTTATAGCCAATGAGTTAAGAAATCTCATTTAAAAGGCATTAATAAAATTCATATATATATATATATATATATTAAATGGTTCACTTGTAAAATGCATTTCTTTAATGAGGGGAAAAAAATATATACAATCAGAATTAATTATGTTGTACCCGAATTGCGAGAGAACATTATTATATACATCTCGCTTAATACAGATAGGACCACTACATGTATTTTCATAAAGAAAGATATAATGCACTTTTAGCATGCATTAAAAGTTTACAAAAAAATGTAAATTCTTTATAAAGACATTATATTAGACATGATATTTCGTGACAAAACTGTGCAATATTAATATATTTTTTTTAAATGAAACTCGTTTTTCAGGGTTTCGTTGATCTGACGAAACCCTATCTGTCTCACTCCTCAGTCTGTCTGTCTGTCCGTCCGTCCGTCTGTCACAGAGCCCGTTCTCAGAAACTATATATGTTGGTGACTTGAAATTTTGCATTCTTATAGCTGAACACCTCACATCAAACGACAAATCATGAAATTTTGAAAAAGTCGTAATTAACGGACGTTATTAATTAAAAAACCCCAATTACAAGATCGGAAAAGCATTCATAATTTAACAAATGCATGGATTTTTTATCAAATTACAAAAACGATATCTTCAACGGATTAAAAACAGGTGTCATCTTAAAGGCAGATAAGGACTGGCGATTTCTTTAAGGCGCGATTACTTTTTTCTACGCATCCCAGAAATTCGAAATTAGTACCATAAAACGGGCAAAAAAAAAAAAAAAAAAAAAATCAGCTTTCAGAAATTCTAAAAATTATCTCGATCGTACTATAAACACTCGAAAATTCGTTAAAAATCGAGAAAAAAAATCTTTTATTTTCCTTCATCTGTGAAGGCCACTGATGTCCGATGAAATTGCATTTTCGATGGTAAACAAGAGAATATAAAAAAGGTGCGTCTTGTGGTTAGAAGTTTTAAATATCGATTTTTGAGCTACGATTTTTACGCCGTCCGACGTAAAATTTCCTTTTCTTTCAGAATATGCCTTTATTTTTTAATTTCAACAATCGGAAGTGAAACTAATTAATTTTTTGGTAATTAATTCCAGAAGTGCGTTTTTTGCACAGGAAAAAAGATATTTTTATACTAGGGTTTGAAAATGGAAGTACAGAAAATTTTAACTATTAATTTTACAACTTTGGTTCTTTCACATCCGGATGTTATTTCATACGCTGATTCATAAAATCTAAAGGTAAAAAAATCGGATCACAGCTTTCCGATTTATGAAAAAATCGATTTTTAAACTTATAAAAGAGATGCTTTTTCGAACAATTGACGGGGATTTGTTAAAATTAGGAAAACTAAAGAACCGATCATTTTTAAGAAGACTTTTAAAAATAGAGCATAAATTTTACTTATTCAATAGAAAGAATTCCTAAGTATACCACTGTTTTCAAATAGTAATTTCAGAAAATATCTTAAATTCTTGCTTAAGACCCTCTTTAAACTGTAGCGTTCACTACCATTTTGCGTGCGATTTTTTGACGGCGTGATGAGATAAATATTACTTATTCAATATAAAAAAAATCTTAAGTGTTGATACCACTATTTTAGAATAGTAATTTAGCAAATCTTAAATCTTGGTGTTTAAGACCGCCACCCCCTCGACTAATGTATCTACGGATAAGTTGCAGAAAGGAGTTTTTGTTCAGATACACTTTTGTTAGGAATACAGTGCGCTTCCTGGTGGTGAAATGTAGAACTAACAGACCGCGATTTTATTTAAATTATGAAATCTAACAAGGCGATCTGTTTGAAACTTTAAGATAGCTTATAACACATAATAAAAAGTTTTCAAAAGAATGGCGCGAGACATTTCGTGGGGGGGGGGGGCATTTTTTTTAAACCTTAGAGTTTCTTACCTTTTTATGTTTCGGTTTTTAAGGATTTAATAAATATAAATTATATCAATTTGACTTTATTAATTAAAGAATAAAGTGTTTTTAAAGGAATATTAAACGAAATCCTCTATGCAATCTGTGACCACACTTACCCACTTATTTTTTTAAAGCGTTTCCTAATGATCTGATTTTTCAGCAATGTAACTTTAAAGTAACTTAAAATTCTATATGTCCAGAAGGCATTTTTACCAACCGTATTTCCAAAATGCAAATCAAGTTGCACTTATATAGCGGAGTTTAATCTTCTCTGCGATCATTTTTCACATCTAACTTAGTGAACAGATAAAATGCTTTAAATAAAAAACCATTGCTTACAAGGGGAATCTGGTCATTTAGCGAGAGCGTTGGGTAAAAATTTTGGACGATGTCGTGTAGTTATTTTAAAATTTCTTAGTCTGTATAAGTCATATATTCTTAAAAAGACATCTGACTGATCTCATTGCAAGATAAAAAAGAAATATAGTAAAGCATATTCCGCAAGAGCAAGCTATGTTTCAGCAATTCTCAAATCAAGCTTTTCTTATTTCGAAAGTAATCATACATCATGAAAGTAATCATACATCATAAAATTAATCATACATCATAAAATTAGAAGGTTTAAATATTTGAAATATTTAAATAAATGGTCAAGCAGAGGAGGACTGAGGAGACATAAGCTCCAAAACGTTGTCAAAGTCAAGAAGTCCGAATTTGAGTTCAATTTGGACAGTCGTACGAGTGGAATCATTATTAGTATGACTAGTTATATTACTTATAGTATTTATAAAGACCTTCCCTTCTTATTTAGAAAGGCAAAGCATCGGCCGTTCTCCGATGATGTGAACAGTCTTTGAGTGTAATGGAAAATAACTATTGATTTATCAAGAAGCCGGACGAATGCTTCGGCATGCCAGGACCTTTTGGAGGAGAACATATTGCCTGTCACAGAAAACATAGGATGGTTACCTTAGATGTTTCAACACGGCAATGCTTCAATCCTACAGCTAAACCTGCAATTTACATTAGCTGGCTGTGCTTTATGGATAATGGTATTAATTTAATGAACTCGACGGCAACTTTACCTGATTTAAAATCCTCCGAGAACGTTTGAAATTGACAATAGTTTGATCAGTGTACACCAATGGAAAACAGTATTCAAGTTCTACAAATCACTATATTTTTTAATATGAAAATATTAACTAAAGTGTGCTTAGAAAACTTGCTCACTCATTGCCAGATAATTTTTTTCTAATGTTATTCAAAATTCTGGTGAGTATATAAAATATTAAAAGAAAGTGGCTATATCAATATGAAACAGTAATTTTTGTATAAAATGCACACATAATCAATTGAAACATTCTAGAATTTTTTATTTCGATTTGAAACTATAAGTAATTACTCAATTTTTGAAATAAAAAATGCATAAATTTGAGAAAATAGCTTTTGTTCTGGTTTTACACTGAAAAGACAGGGTTGTAATATCATTATGAAAAGCGATGTATAAGAATTAATTTTTTAACAATTTCTAACGATCTTGCACATTCTTTCCATAAAAGAATATTAGTTTAATTTTACTGCCGATTTCATATCATCTTCCATATCGAAAAAGTCCACACTTGCCAAGCGTTTGAAACATACTGATTGACCTTAACCCTCTAATTCCCAGAGAAGAATGCGTTCCAGAAATTGCATAATTCAGATAATCGGAATTCATACCTGAAAATCTAAGTAGCAAATTTCGTTTCATTTAATGACGAAATGTCTGCTGTTATTTAAAGCAAAAATTTCTATTTTAAATTCCTATTATAAATTTCTGGTATGAATGCGGAATATCTGATTAAAAAATCCACTATATCGGGGACACTGATGGCAGCAAAAATGCTACCATGGGCATTAGAGGGTTAAGTAAGACCGCTAAAAAATATTTTAGAACTTGCCTAAGTGCTAATAGCTGTGTAGCATTTTGTCGTTATTTAAAAATTCCAAGGGCTTTGGAAACATTTATCTTATGTATACAAATCTTTCAACAAAATTATCCCAGTCACATATTCATTGCAAAAATTAATTTTTGCCTAAGAATGTATTACGGGAAATAAATGTCGTTTTATTGACATTTACAAACTTTAGTCAGACATTTTATCAAAAGGGTTAAAAAAATATATATTTCAAATTATTTCATACTCTTCAAAAATGCATGACCTTGGTTAAAACGAAAATGACAAAAAAATTTCGTGCAATAAAAATAAAAAGAACTATTAAAGTCTTTAGTCCCAGAATAATTTTCTACCGTAAAAAGTTGTCATCAAAATTAATGAGATGATAATTTAAGCATAGACTGATCGAAAGGTCAGGTAATTAACCTCGAAGCATATTTTTGTTTGCACTTAAGATAATAAAAAGTTGTATTTGTGTATTTTATTTCTTTTATTTCGGAGCTGTTTAAGATGTTTGATGTCAGTAAAAAAAATACACTCATTTACATTTGAAACAATAACTATACCTCTTGAAGCATCTTTGTAAAATCGATTAGTGACTCCGTCCTGTTTTCGTCAGAATCACTAATTCCAACTGATTGATAAAAAAAAAAAAAAATCTATACTACCTGAAAAACATATTTCACATAAAATTTAATTGGTTAAAAATATATATATAGTGTTTAAAAATAATTAAAGAACAACTTATATAATTAAAGCATATAAAATCTTTAACCTCGAGTGAGCGCGCTGTCGCAAATTTTAAGGCAAAAGTGATTTTTCCGAAATTTTGTTCTCTCAAATGGCATCTAAATTAATATTAAAATTTTTACCACTGCTCTTTGTTATTTAAAATCTGGAATTTGTAAGAGTAACTGTCGTCCGCAAAAAAAAAAAAAAAAATAAGTGACGCGTCCGATCGTGCAAAAATCGCACCTGCAGAAAGGTTACTGTTAAAGGAATCGAAAATTATTATATGATAGGTCGGTAGCAACAGCAAGATTTTACAAGTAATTGTTAAACAAAAAATAAAACCGATCACAAGGGATTTTTCTTAATTCATGTTCAAAAACGGTCATGTAAAAAACTATTGACTTTCAATTTCCTATTTCTTTTGTTTACCATATGGCATATTTTAGAGAGCAAACCAGATGAGTTTTTGTGACAACCCTTTGTTGTAATCTACATTTATTTTAAATGACATTTGTGCCAGAAATGCCCATGCTTAGCGTATAGCAGACAATCGCATATTAAAAATTTTGGCGTCACCTAAGGAATTATACACGATACCTATTTTTAAAACGTAATGAATTATTATATGCTTTAAAAACATAGTCAAATTTTCCAGCAATCGGCCAGTTTTTACGAAAATAATGTAAAAATGTCTAAATAAAAATGGTAAAAATGCCTAAAAGTTAAAAAATAGGAAACAAACAGGCAGACAAACACACCATTTCTTTTCTTTCTTTTTTATCCCAATGCAATATATATACTGGATCGCCAGCAGAACCACCCATTTTTTACGACAATTTTGTAAAAGTGTCTAAATAAAAAGATAAAAAGTCTTAAAAGGTAAAAAACAAGGAAACATACAGTCAGACAAACACACCATTAAAAAAAATTCTATGCAATACATACTAGATCGCCACCAAAATCTCCTCTTTCCAACAAAAATAAAAAAATAAAAAATGAAAATCGGGACATCCGTTCAAATGTTATGCATGGACTAGACATAGTTTAAAAACAAAACATGGATGAAAAACCATGCATCAAGCATAGATTATAAAACACTTTCCAACACTTTTAAAATAATGTAACAAAGCTTAACCGCGTAATAAAATGAAAGATGACGTCTAAGTAAACAATTTGGAAAAAGCATAACACATTTGAAAACACAATTACAGCAATTAACATCTACAGTTGAAAAATTATCTGAAATCTTTTCTGCATCCCTGTATATGATCTATGGATTTGTACGTATAGTACATAGTATGCAAAATCTCAGTTCAGTTAGGAAACACATAACACAATAGAAAATTTTCCTTCAACAATTTCCGGCAATAAGCAGTGCTGCTCTATATGATCTATAGAATTTATAGACGTCGAGTTACATTAAAAAAATAAGTTAGTATTAGAACCTCATACCAAAATTGAACGTGCATTTCCAGCAATTCGCTCAAAGACAGTTACCAAATTCTTTTGAGTGTCCCTGTAAACGAACAATAAATGTTATGAAAACTCTACTCTATAGTAACCATCTTCTAGTGAACCTCAGTGATGCATATCAATTTCAATATATCTGAAATAGTGTAACAGCATTAAAATTCACTGCAAACGATTTTTCCTCATTGACCATAATGTAGCGGATTTCTTTTGATTACCCCGGTAAGAAAACAATGCTACACACTAGATTTTTAATACTGAAAATGCCATTGTAAACTTCAATAACATATATAAATTACATGGAAATTAGAGAATATTTACCCGAATTAGAGGGCGGATAGACAGATGACTCGACAAACCGAATTGATAAACACTTTTCAAGTATGTTGGAAAGTGTTAAAAAGAATATAGGGGAAGGTAGGATAATGACGCTCAGAAGGGCAATCCCGCTCACCCAATATCTGTAAACAGCATAGAATTGAAAACGTGCGATCGGTACCGGCAACCTAGCGAACTTCATCGTTAGTTCCCAGTAAGGATATAGTGACCGTCCGAAGGAAAGTATTTTTGTGTCCTCACGTTAGTAGTTTGCAGTTGTTTTATTATAAAATTCTACAACATCTAACTTGAAGGTAAGTGTACACTCTTATTTTCAAATGTTAATTTACTCATTATGTCTACAAAATATATACATTTAGACGTACTTTCATGCTTTTACTTATTTTTGTAGTGAGTTGTTACGCCAGTTATTATGCATTAAAACCCAACATGGCGATAACGGGTAATAAAACGATAAAAAAAATTCCTTAAATTTTTATGCAAATTAGTTGATTGCAAACTGATCCTTATGCTTTGGAGTTATACTTAGTTAATAAAATATTGATTTTTTTTTTTTTGCCTAAATTTGACTAGCTAATAATGTTTTCTCTTAAGTGAAAGCCATTCCCCTACTTTTCCCTATACAAACTAATTTCATATTATAACTTACATTGTAATAAGTCGGTTAAAAAAGACAAAACTCTGTGTGAGTAATTAAAAGTAACAATTAATCATATAGTTGTAGAAGTTCGACTAACATTTTCAGCAAGCGAAATAATCTAGTTGTTTTATTTGAGAAATTAAATAAAAGGTAATCTTTATAAAATAAATCGTAAAACTTTAGATTTTAATAAATTAGGATGCTGCATATGCTTGGTATTACATTAATGATGTACGCATATAAATTGTTAAGTTCCGTTTATCTTATATGAAGGAAACTGTCTAGATTCAGAATCCTTAATGCAAGTTTCATATCCTGCAATTTCAAGAGAAAATGATAGGAGTCATTCCTGAGCGAAAAGGAGAAACAACAGATCTCCAATCTATATACATTTCATGCGACATCTAATCAATCAACCGTACCTTTATCCAAATAATTGGGATACAGTCTGACAGTATCTTATTAATATAAGTAGAAATCATATTTAATAAGTGTTGGTCTGAACTTTTTATAGTTTACCTAAATGCAATTGGTTTACATGAAGATTGTTATTTCATATAAGCTAGTATAGAAAAATAACTTTTTGGGACGTACGATGATAAACTATATTCTAATAAAATGAAATATTCTTATATCATAGTCACTGTGACGTTAAAAAAGACTACACACACAGAATGTGCAAGAAATATGACAGCTTTAATTAGTCACATATTGACTGAAGTGACCATTTTTTTTTGGCGAATACAATGTAAAATTACCGTGATAGTTTCTTCGTGATTAGTCATCTAAATAAAAAGGTAACTGTGCGTAAATACAAAGATAACTGTAAAGCGACCTGAATGATAACACATCCAAAACAGCAAAAGACAACTGATTAACATCGGCCGACTATCCGAATTGTCGCAGAAGGTTAATATGATATTAGTTAGACCATCTCTTTTTAATGTTAAATTTCTTAGCTTTACGGTATTAAAAACGGACAAACAAAATTTTAGTGCCGGAAAGTTCCGAAATTTCATAAAATACAATGTATCATAACTTGGTAAGTTTTGGCCATAGAAGAGTGGAATTTTTACTGTTTTACTTGTCGAACCACAGAGAAAATTTTTCGAAACATACTTTAGAGGACCCGAGAACCCTATAAAAAAGTGTGCAACTAACATTATCTTAAATTTTACATTAATTTGAACACTATTGCAATTCACGGTGAATACTTATTTCCAACAGATAAAATTTTAAAACGCTTTTCAATGTTTTTAGGATACCCTATATATAAAGAAGAAGTGGGTTCGAGGAATAGGTTTATTGACAAATAAAATTACAGGAAATTACATGGAACAGCCAATAGTAAATTACATAGGAAAAGGAACTGTTAATATGAAAAAATTGCAAGTAGAAATTAAGAAAAATTGGTTTTTATATAATATTTCTAACAATCGGAGAATGAGAAAAGGGCGAAGTCACAATTAAAAACATTTTTATGGTTATTACAGATAATGTTTTTAGAAAGCCAAGTTCAAGTATAGAACTAGGTTTAAAAATAATTTTAGCTGAGTTAAAGTCAATCTTATGGTTCACCTAAAGGCCGATTTGTTACTTTTTTGGTTTACGAATATATTTTTTGTGCTCTTTTATTCGACATTTTAATTTCGCTTGTCCAATAAAGGAAAGACCACACTGAGAAGTAATACTTTAGATACCCCTAGAATTAGGCGCATCAATAGTGTCTTTCAGTTTGGAGAGAAAGAGTTTATTGGTACGGGTGAAAAGTATTGCAAGCATATTGTTTAGGAAATTTAGCAATGGGGAGGCCGGATTTAAGAAAGTAAGAGAAAACAATCCTAATATTGGGAAGAGAAGCTAGAGGTGAACGTGAGGAACTGGGAAGGTGTAGTTTAAATAGAGCAGCATGAATTATAGAAGAGCCGTAAGCTCTGTCAATAGCAAAATTAAATATATTCAATATCAGAAATAAGTGACAGGGAATCGGAACAAAACAGTATGACACGATTTACAAAGGTATAAAAATCGGCCATTGTTTTACTAGAAGGCTGACGTGAACTGGCATGGAGAGGTAGAAGGAAACAGCGAAACTTTTGCGATAAACGAAATTAGAGAAACCTTTTCAAGTGCGAGTGACAAGGGTATACTGGAAAAGGGAGTGGACTATTATATTCTACTTCATAAGTAAATTGAATATTACTGTCAATCGAGTTCATAATGCTAAGGATATTATAAATAGTGTGAAGAGAGATGACAGTTAAGGTGAATGTGACCCAGCGAGTCCAGAATGGGAAATATATTTTAATAAATAGGGTGCATTCAATTTCTCAAATGACAATAAAGTTTGATCTTTTCAATAAAATTGAGACAATGAAAATAAAACTAAATGCTCTGAAGGCTATAAAAACGTAAATTCATTTATTAAATTATTAAATTATTTTATTTAAAAAATGTACAAATTAAATTAACCTGTAACATCATATAAAATTTAAAATGTACATACGAATATCAAAAGAAAGGAATATAGTGGGCGTTTATTCTGTTAGAAAGAATAGAACTACCCACTCGGAGAACGGTACAGTGCACTTGGAAAAGAACACAATGCACTCGGGAAAAGGTACCGTGGGCGTAACACAGCACTAAATATCTCTCAAATAATTATCTCCTACAGTTCGCCAAATAAATAACACCTTACAGTAAAACAAAAATTTTATACTTTAAAATAGTCTAATATTTGTATACTTACATTAAAAAAAGTCTTTATCTAATCATGACAGCTTATTAAGCTCACGAAACTTCATCAATTAAACAGGATACAGTTCAGCACTTTTAATGATTAAAAATTTTAATTAAAATGGGTTTAGCCATAAAATGAAGAAGTTAAAATGATATTGAGCCATGTAAACTAAAGATAACCATAGCAACTAGAAGGAAAAAATAAGATTAAAAATCTCTCCAATTAATTGCAGCTGGGTTGGTGTTCCCAATTTCACCCACGGGAATATATCAATCTAGAACCTTCTTGTTTAATTACATTCTAGGCTATAACAACCTACTTTGGTTTCTGAAATTTGAATAACCTGCACAAGTATATGTACGATTCTTGTACTACAAACTACTTTTAAAAAATGAATATTTAAAAGATCTAATTTTTAATAGTAGACTTTTACTCAAAAATGCGTATTCCTGCATTCTTTAACCATTTATATCCTGGCCGTACTTTATAGCAGTGTTTTCCAACATTTTTATCTACCGGCACTCTTAAATCCACAATCAAACTTCCAAGGCACAATAAATTTATGAGGATGAAACATATGACATACCTAGTTTGTTCAGTAACACAAAGAAAGTTCTATCAGAGACAAAAGGATCAAATTATTTTTAATAAAAAGTAATACTAAAATTCTTATAAACTGATTTTATATTAACTTTTGTGTTTACTTATTTTACATTTCAAAGAATGTTAAAACTCTTATAAATTTATATGCATTAACTTTTAAAGATATATCGGAGATGTAAGCCTTTTCCTTCAGAAGGCATAGTTTTCACAGAAAGAATTAAATCTATCTGATGATGTGAGACCATTTTCTTGAATCCATTGCATATTCTTATACAGTGTATATAAACAGAGAAATAAACTCCCAAATAATGCAACGTTATGATACTAAATCTCATTTCGAAGTAAATAGCATAGTATGAAATGTTGGATATTAAATTATCGATACTTTTGTAAATTATTAAAATCTTGATGTAACTCGAATTAAAATTTTCGCGACACACCTCATCAAAGAAAGAAACAGTGGGCCATCAGCTGGAAAAAAGATGGCAGCCAGCACTGCCATCAGCGATAAAGTGCAATTGTGCCATTACTAAAACCAGTACAAAAGTGTCCGTGCGGAATGCAGATGGCCAACAGAAGGCCAGCATTGGTATGCCATCACATTACGTCAATCCGGTACTTTTCCTGCGGTGCTAGCACCGATCCTACTGCTATTCCTTTGCTGGCCCAGCACTTTCCCTTACAAAAATTTCTTATAGAATTCTATAAAAAACAAAGTATTAGGGCTCTTTTTTCTATAAGCTAGTTCCACCAAGAGCTATAAGTGTCTATATAACAGAAATATCTATACAAATATTTGAACTTGCAGCGGTTTCCATGTGGTCACCCTCCCAAATACTGACCGTGCTCGGTGCTGTTTGGTTTTCGTGATCGGACATGAACAACTACTTTCAGCGTATCCTACGAGTGTTCGTAGTTTTCAAGTTCTCATTACACTATTTGAAGTTTGTTTCTTTTGTGATTTACGTTCCCAATCATTAAACTGGCATAGAAATCCTATATATTTCATACGCCTTTTTTTTTTTTTTTTTTTTTTCTCTTTTTAAATTGATTCTCAACTGTGTAAATTATGAAAACCGAAATCCTTTGTAACTTACAAGGGAACCACTTTTGGTGTTGCTCGCACCTAGCATTGAGACCTGATGCATTTTAAAGCCCTATATTATGAAGTTTGAGAATCGATAAAATTTTTCTGTTAAAATAATATTTCTTGACTATACGGCTGCATAACTTTCTGAAAATGCAATTTTCGAGACCACTAATCGGACTATTAATATTGAATTTTTTTTTTAAAGAAAAGCATTTAAAAATAAAAATTAGTTAATAATAAGTATAAAATATTGAAAAAAGTTTGAAAATTCCTTCAAAAACCCACGAATTTGATTTTGAAAAATTGCAACTTTATATTCATATTTTTGACGGGGAAACAGTTGGCGTTTATTTTCAAAAGTAGAGCTTTCCGGCAACCATAGCCAAATGTCACAGCTGAATTTGTAATAGCTAGAATTTGCAATGTCCGACCTATTTCGCCACAGTAATTTTTCTAAATTGTGTAAAAATATTAATTTATGATTATTTTTACCGAAGGACCATTTAATACAGCAACATTTCATTTTAAACATTCGAAACTTTATTTCATTCGATTTCAAAAGAAAATAGTTTGCTTATTTTCTATTTAACTAAAAGATAGTTTTCAATGATTTTCGAAGCTTTTAAAGAATTATATTTATTACTTACATATTTATCGTCTGCATAGAAAAAAAATAAAAACCTAACATTTGTTTCTTATGCTATCAATTATAAAAAAAAATCGAAATCTGATATAATTCTAGTAATATGTTCTGTACATTTTCTCTTTGGATAAAGCGGGCGGAAAAATTGTAGCTCCATATTTGGCGACTTAACTCACTTTTGGGGTGAAATAAACAAATATGTAATAATAAAAAATTAAAAGTATAAAAAGTATATAAAATATTTTTTTAACAGAGAATTTTTTTTCGGTTCTCTAACTTTTATGTATAGGGCTACAAAACGCATCAGGTCTCGATGCTAGGTGCGAGCAACACCAAAAGTGGTTCCCTTGTTAGTAAAACCAGATTTAAGGAGAGAAAAAAATTGCGTTGAAATAAAGAATTTATTTATTTATTCATTTACTTATTTATTTTGCTGGTGACAGTGGTACTATATTATTTACAGTTTAAAAAAAATTAGCTTCACAGCTTAAATTGTGTTCAGATATTCATTTCAGATTTGTGTTCAAATACTCAATGTCTTCAATATTCGCAGCGCCACCTAGCGTAAGGGTTCCCAGCAATAATACTGCAAAAGTTCGCGCACTTCCATGTAGTGGTGGGCCAGCGCATCAGATAAAACGGAAGCCCACCAGAATTTTATCTGATGATTTCCAACAGCAAAATTGACTGAAGCTGTCCAGCAGTGGTCATGCAGTAGTAGACCTTTAACCAGCACTTTTCCATCATTGCCAGCACCTATCTTGCTGCTGGCCAGCAATTTCCTCATTGCTGGGTCCGTTTGAGAACTATTACTTTAAAGTACTATTAAAAAAACATATTACAAAATTCAATTAAGGGGACAAGAAAGGTTTGAAGTGACGAAAATGGACATAAGTTTGATTGTGAAAGAGGAAACTTCTAATTAATTTAGATTATTACTTCATTTTGTATATTCATTAGTGTTCCATATAAATAAAAGAAATGCATTTGTTAAATTGTAAAAAAAAAAAATAATAAAGTTTTTATATTGTACAACAAAATTAATATTCAAAACTACTTTTGCCATGATTTTGGAGTCCAGGTTCCATATTTTTGAGTTCTCATTTCTTCTTTAAACTACTTATTATATTGTTTCTCGATTATACACGACAAAAAGAAATATAATAAAATTTTAAAACGATAAAAGTTTTTTTTTTTTAAGTTATAACAAAAATATGATAAAGTTTTCTTTTGTTTGTTTTTTTAGGTAGAATCGATAAACAATGTAATAAGCAGCTTAACCCTTTATATACTCAATTAATTCATGAAAAGTTTATCTTCTAAAGCTTTTTTTGTGAATTGTTTAAACTACATTAGAAGATTTACATAATCATTTAATAAATTTCAGAAGAATTTTAAAAGGATTGGAGGATTTAGAAGGATTAATTAAATTTGAATTTATAGAGATTTTGTACACTATTTATAACCCCACTCAAATCTTTTATTTTAAATATTTTTCTTAGTATTTTCTAGAATTAGGAAATGTACAAATATAATGTTCTTACAATAGAAATATAGAAATATTTCCGAATTGAATCCCCCCCCCCCCCCCAACACCAAGAAAGCTCAAAAGATGCAATGCAGAATAAATCATCCTTTTAAAAATATTTTTGTTTTGTGTAATCAAAAATGCTTTTGGAACAAGATAAAGTAATGTATCTATAACTCATTCTAAACTGTATTATAACTACACGGAAAGAACGATTTTGTTAAAACAACAAAAAAATAGTTGTGCCAACCAAATTTTGCCCCCACCAAATATTTTTTGTTGGACTGACAAAATCCTTTTGTTAGTTCAATAAAATCTTATTGAAAGAACAAAATCATTTGATCAGTCAAACCAACATTTGGTCAGTCCAACCAAACATTTTAGCTGGGGCTATATTAACAAAATCTTTTTTTCCGTGTAATCGATGTATTAAATGAATTTTATAAGTTATTTTAATGGTACTTATAAGTACTGTCAGTAGATAAAGGGATAAGGAAGAAATGACGACTCAAAAACATGGAACCTGGATTTCAAAGTTTTACAATATTAATTTGTCATGCAAAATTAAAGTTTGTTACTTTTTTTTTTTTTTTTTTTTTTTTTTTTTTTTTTTTTTTACAATTCAACAAATATCTTTGTTTATAGAACATCAATAAATAAATGTAAAATGAAATGAAAGCAAAAATTAATTACAGGCTTCTTAATCAATGATCATAGTTCAGACAATTTCTGTCATTTCAAACATTTCTGGTCTCGTTAAGTGGCCGCTTCACTAACCCCCCCCCCCCCCCCCCCCAATCACGCAATCCCATGTTAACCTATGGGAAAACTTAGAAGCGTGAGTATTCATTACCTAATATAATTAATAAAATACGGTTTTCACCATCAGAAAGTAGACATCAGATGCCGACGATCTGCGTTTTATAAATTTGCCATAAATATTAAGTATTTTTAAGAAGATGATGTAATTTCGTGAAGTGGAAATTTCGAAGTTTATACAAATTTTCAACCCCTTCTCTGTCTTTTTTTTTTTTTTTCGAATTTCCAATCCCAAAAAAGCATTTTTTTTTTTTTATTATTGCTGAAAATTAATATACGTTCTATCCTGAATTGGAAAAATGTAAAATATTTTCGTCTGTAAACAATTTTTTTGCGACCATTGGTCCAAAAAAAAAAAAAAAAAAAAAAAAAAAAAGAAGAAGAAGAAGAAGAAAGAAAGAAAGAAAAGAAAAGTTACTGAACCCCAGTTTTTCCTCCAATGCACTCAAGTTTAAAATTTAAAAAAAATAGCCTGAAACTATATTTATCAAATCTATTTGAAGTATAAACACAAAGTTGGCAACATTTCGCCAAATTTGGCAAAATCTTGCCAACATTTATTTTCTGAACAGCTTTTTACATAAAATTTATACACATAAAAGATTTTCTCGTATTATAATATTAGATAAATATCTGCATAAAAAGAATTATTAAAAATTATTATATATACGTATTATATAAGTCACAGCTCTCATCTTCTGACTGAGAGATATTATAATCACTTCCCTCAGAAGAATCACTCTCTGAATCCACCATATATGCCATTTTGACATGGAACAATAACTAACAAACGCCGATATTACAGCAAATTCGAAAATAATAGAACTAGTTGCATCACCTCTTATCACTATGCAGAAATACAAAAAACGATCCCAGAATATACCGACGTGCAAGTTGCGACAAATTCACTTTCAATGATGAAAATTTTCTTCGCGTCGCATGACATGCGACGCCGACCGTACCTGAACAAAAACGCCGACAGAGAAGGGGTTAAAGTACTTAAAATTTACTGAGACAATTTTTAAAAACGCACATCTTCTGAAAACCGTATTTCAATAATTATATTAGGTAATGAGCAATTGTGCTTCTAATTTTTTGCATAGGTTAACATGGGATTCCGCGATCGGAGAGTTTCAGTGAAGATGTGCGTTCTTAAAAATTGTCTCCGTAAATTTTAAGTGCATGTAAGAAGATGATAAAGTTTCATTACGTGGTAATTGAAAAGTTTATAGAGGTTTTTTAAGAACTTAAAATTCAAGAAGACAATTTTTAAAGACGCACATCGTCGTCAACTGACGTCTACTTTCTGATGGTGAAAACTATCTCTTGATAATTATATTAGTTAAGGAGTAATCGCTCTTCTAAGTTTTCTCACAGGTTAACATGGAATTTACCGATCGTAGAGTTTCAGGAAAGCGGCCCCTTAACACATTGTTTGGAAATACAGGCTGTCCGAAAATCCCTGGACACATTTTTAAATTCAATAGAAAATCAAGTAAATGTCGTACATGAGTGCGGTGTGGACTAAAATGCTTCTCGGGATGAAATTTTTTTAGACGTGAATAAAAATAATTAGTTCCAAATTTCGATCATAGACGCCGCCACTTGTCCGCACGTGTTGCTTTCAAACATGCGACTCCCAGTACTGGCAGTCGTCATTTCTGTATCACAGCATCAATATTAATCTGAGAATCACAAAACAAAAATGCATGCTTCAAAGGAAACATACCGACAACTGGCGCCATCTGTGATCGAAATTTGTAACTAATTATTGTCATTCACTTCAAGGAAACTTTTCTTCCTGAGAAGATTTTAGCGAGAGAAGATTTTTTGAGAAGATTTTAGAACTCCTGCACGACAATTACTTGATTTTATATCGAATTTTAAAATGTGTCCAGGAATTTTCGGACACCCTGTAATACAATTTAGGATGACTTCAAGTTTCTTTTCTTCATCATGTTCCAAAAGCATTACACGCTGCACAAAACAAAAATATTTCTAAATAAATACGTATTTGTTACTAATTATAACGGTTCAGATATTCTTATATGCAAAGGCATAGAGTAGGAAGTTTCGGATCTGAAAAATTTTTACATTTATATTGTAAGGCCATTTTTATTGCACATTTTCTAATTCTATAACTATAAAAACGATATTTTAAATGAATGATTTGTGTTGTACATATTCTATAAACCACCATAAATATCAATTTAGTTTATTAATTTTAATATGCGAAGTCTGTCTTTAATCTGTGTGTGAGTAACACTGACGTTATGTTGACGGTGGCAACACCTGACCAATAAATTTTGCTTTTACTTTAGTTTTTTTTTAACTTCTAAAAATTGCACAATTACAATTTTTACACCACCGAATAGAAAAAAAAAATGCTTTCAAATGTAATTTGTTTGAAACTTGAAAAAAAAAATGCTTTCAAATGCAATTTGTTTGAAACTGTACCTCAACTGCCTGATTTTTTATGGTTTTTAAAATAATTTTCATGGTTGAATTTCTGTTAAATCTATCTTTATCGCGTGCAACCCGACTACGAAAGGTTAATCCGTTTGCACTTAAATAAATATAAATATTGCAGGATTTGTTTCCTTATAATATTCCAAAACGACATTAAAACTTCATCAATAAAGGAAAAATATAATTAAAAATCATTGAATTTCCAACACCAAGTTAAAACACTTTTTATCAATATATCTTATTTTGTCTAGTATTAGAAAATATCATTTAACAACATTCAAAAAATATGTATCGTATTGAAAAATATCAAGTTAAAGATTATTAACAAAAATGCTTTGAAGAACTATTTATTTCTTATATAACGGAAATTCAATATTTTTGATGAAACATCTACATTAAATAAAAGCGCTTTTATGTTTTAAAAAAAAAAAATCGATTTCTTTCCGAAATTCTTATAAAATAAATTGAACTTATGTAAGGGAAATAGAAAGTCGGTGGCAAGTTATGTCCACATATTAGTTCAGTGATAATCTTCTTTTCTATGTCAGATTGTAGAGGAAAGTATCCGAAATGAAGTGATAGATAAAATTGCAAATACAAAATAAATAAAATCGATTTTGACCTATTATTTTCTCCGCTTACTCGATTGCAACTGAAATATCATAGAAGCAAAATTCAATGCATTTCTAGAAACATCTGGAATTCAATTAGATTGTCTAAATAGCTTAGAATTTTCTTTTAGAAAAATAACTATTGTGATACATATTAGAGATCCACGATGATGCATTTACTCCTCTAAACTGTTTGTTCAGAATCCATAAGAAGTTTCACTGCTTTAGTTTACTTTTACTTTCTTTTAATTTATTATTCTTGAAAGCAAACAAAAATAATCCTATCTTAAAAATAAATGATAAGTAAAATAAAATCTACCTATTGAAACTGGAAATTCTTAATTAAATATTGAATTGCAGTTTTTTTTTTTTTTTTTTTTTTTTTTTTTTTTTTTTTTTTTTAATATTTTACTGGTGATGTAGTAAGAAATACTTTCTTTAAAGACCTACAAATGCGATTTACCAGTGTAATTCTATTGGCACTTTACCGTTTTCTTTCACCTCACATCTTTTATTATTCACCGCACAAAAGCCAGACCAGATTTACTCAAATGCTTGTTTACTTCAAATACTAATTAGTATTTAGTCATTTGAGTTCTCTTTTACTTTAAAATTTAAAGAAAAGTGTAGACGCATTCATAATGCAAATATATGTGGATAGCAGAAGTTTGACTAAAGAATGGCTGGTTGTCAAATCTACCGGGTCTCCCAAAAATGACTGGTGTATTTTGAAATTCAATAACTTCCAAACGGTGACAGATATTTCAAAAATTCTTGCAGGAGGGTTATGTATGATGTCAGGAGTTTTTGTACTGTGATTCTTGAATTTAGTTCGAATTTCAAACAATAGATGGCGCTCAGAGCAATAGGTGCTCAGTCCAGACCCGATTTCTGGTACTTCGGGATCCATTCAATACATTTTAATCTTCTTTTTTTTTGCATGGAAGAAGAGAAAGGCCGAAAAATAGTGCCTGGATTTAGCGGTTATTGCTTGCAGCACCATCTATCGATGATATTTGTAACTAAAACTGAGAATGATGCATAAAATCTCCTGACATCTTACATAACACACCTGCAAGAATTTTTTTAATATCTGTCACCGTTTGCAAGTTATGGAATTTTAAAATCCATCAGTCATTTTTGGGACACCCAGTATATGCCCCATGGCTCAGGGTACTTTCAAATTTCGGAAGATAATCTGTAAAAAAAAAGAAAAGATCAAAACTACAGAATTTTTGTATTTTAAAAGTTTAAAATGACAAGAAACTGTAGCGAGTTTCACTACGGTAAAATGCAAATTGAAACGTTTGACAAAACCTATGTATCCATATGCTATACATACATAAGTTATTTGTTCTAGTAAGTTGTTCGTAATTTTTATTTAATTATATATGTATCAATTATCTCTTTAATCAATGGCTTATCTAGTACTCCTGATTTTCCAAGTATTTGGAAAGCATTAATATAATTTCCCCTTTTTGGTTTCTTTTTCTCTCGTTCTCCGGTAGATGTCGCTACTTGTTCTCTCAGTCGTTTCATCTGCTTCTGTCTCATTGGTAGTTTTTGGTGCATTCACTACCCGTATCGGGTACATAGCACGCTGTGTCTTGCTGTATCTTGCACTGAAGAAGAATCTCGCTAGTAGATTCGAAACAGCTGTTTTCTGCTTTTCCCGTATTATTTGTGCATTTTTAAACGTTGGTTTTCTGCTTTTTAATATTCCTGCACAAAGGCTTTAATTGCCATTTAAATACATATTTATCATCTTGATTGCACTTATTTTGATATTGTACTAATTTTTGATGGTTTGCTTCAAAAGCTATGCTTTTAGTTTGGCTTCATTTGCTTCAATTTGTTTCACAGAACGTGATGCATAATTAGTATCGCAAATGTGAGGATGAATGTTTGCAAGTCAGTTTCAACACTGGTTTACTGTTAACATATTTTCACAATAAATTTAAGGCAATTTGGTTCTTGCTTGAATAGTATTATTATCTTTTTAGTATGAAATGAACACAACCCCACCCCTTGGTCTATGAAAAAATATACAAATTTAAACAAAATATATTTAAATAAACTTTGAAGTGTTTGCTGTCAAAATACATGATGGCAAAATAGTTTAGAATGAGATTAGCTGGCTAAAAACTCAAATATCTATCGACAACACTAATGGAAAAAACGAAATTTTTATTTCCATACAACCAATATCTTAAAAGCTTAGGTTCTTCTTTTCTTGTATCATTGAACTAGTTCTTTACGCAGAAAACTTCATTAAAATAAATATTCTATAAAATAAGTTTTGGCATTATCATCAATCGTATTATCTTAATCTGCTTCAGACCAAATTTATGTGCTTCGTGGCTAACATTATATATAGATAAAATATAGATCATATCGTGGATCATTAGAATAACTTCCTATCAGAAATCGAACAATGAATGAACTTTGAACGGAATACAAAAAGTAAATAAAGTATGAGAAATCAGCCAGCCGACAGAAGGATGGCCAAAGCTATCAATCATCTTGCCAAAAAAATACCTTTCCTTTAGAATAATTCACAAGACTAGGAATGACAAATTTTGCGTGGGTCATCTTTTCGGCTATCTGGTTGGTAGAATAACGAAAAAAAAAAAAAAAAGAAATCGACAGGAATTCTTCTAATATGTACAGTAGTCGCGTAGGGACTATATTCGAAATAATGATGTAGCAGAAGCGCTGTTAAAGGATTAGAATTCGGAATCCGAGATCATCTTTGTTATTTTGTTAGAATCGAAGTCAGATGTAGAATTCTAGGCAGGTTTTCATAAGGCAAAGTAAAGTATATTACACACTTTTATGTTTAGTTTCTGCCATGGAAAACGATCCTCATTAAATAGAAAGCTGTTTCCTTTGTCACATTTATTGTAAGTTTTTTCCAGGTAATAAAATGGCCAGCTAGGTTATTTGTTTGATTTCAATCAGTTTCAGAGTTTTAAACATCTCTGTTCATTAAAATATTCATCAACGATATTACAGGTGGCCTTTTTCTGATTTTATTACACATTCACAGCATCTCCCAGAAACCTCCGTTTTGAAATTATCATAACCAACACTAGAGTTTGAGGCACCACGCCATTTTAATCGAAACTTCCGATCAAGATTAAAAATGCTATCGAAGCAAACGGGGGCAGAGATACTACAAAATGTCTCTAAATTTATACATTACAAGGTTTATGTTACATATTTTCCCTTATCTGAATAGCACCGCAGACTCCTCAATGCTGTGGAACTGCAAAGGTTCTACACTGTAGAAACATAGATACTACAGGTACAAAGAAAAATATCACGTTCCAACAGTCCGCATATTTCCTATTTCTGTTTTAAAAATAAAAAAAGGGAGGGAAATTTTTTGCTTATTATTTAATGTAAAATTGTAAAATGCATAAAGAATACTAAAACAAATATCCTATGAGAAAATATCAAATGAAGATAAAACATCTTTCAACTTTTCAATGTAATAAAATAATCTTTTTCAACAATTAATTACCACTAAACAATTAATTACAAACAAGAAATCAGAAGCGATTTAACAACGATTTCAGCTGTAAAATTCCACAGAATAATAATAATAGACGCTTTTTCAATGCCGCTCGAAAAAGTGGAAAGAATCTGAATTCCCCGTCTCTACGCCCAGAAGATTAAAATAAGCACTTTACTACGGTATAATATTTTTTTTTAAGTGAAAATATGGAGGAGCCGAATTTTTTTTCTTGATATTTTCCAATTCTTCCCCTTGATTTGCGGTAGCAACTTCATTTTCCTACTTGTAACTGTCTTTTGTTGCGTATTGACTGAATAAAACCCATATAGCCAATTAAATTAAAAACCCCTTCCGTAAAATGCAAGACTTTAAAATAATGCTTTATAGTAAGGCCGATAATTGGATTCCTTATTTACCGGTTCAGCTAAAATAAGCTTAAAAATAATCGAAGCCCAAACTTTTTACATATGGACTATACAAAAAAAATCCAATTTATTTAATCCTTTATTTAATGTGCAGATACCTGCAAAAAATATATATATAAAAATACTATAAAAAAATTTAAGTAATAAAATAAATTCCATTAAAATAAAAGTAAACTGAAAGCTTGAAATCAAATACTACATATTTTTTTAGTAGATAACTTTTAATAACTGGTAAAGTTATACTTTAAAGTATTAAATTCTCAGTACTAAGAATAAAATATCCAATAAAGAATGACTTTTGAGAATATATTTTTAGGACATAATTAGCGATTTTCCATAAAAAATACTCGATATCTTTCCCCGTGGCATATAAAATAAAAACATTTTTGAAAATATTTTTTAATCCCAAACAAATGTCGAATGAATAATGATTTTCTTGTGTTTAAAATTTTCTCTATTTCGATATATTTCCATTAGAGAATATCATCATAATTTTTTCATGTTAAACAGTACGCATATTAAAATAAATACGCTTCAAGATTGTTTATATCTTCTGGAATAATTTAACTCATGTAGAACATACCTTAAGGCAAGATAATTTGAATATCGATAAAAAAAGTTTTTTTTTTTTTATTGTGGATGCAAAATTTATGGTATAATTTTCGCTCAAAAAATATCATTATAAATATTCATCAAAGCTCTTTTTCTTACGGAGTTTTAATAACGCTATCTCATAAACACCAAATTTATCCAGCGGGATTAAAAGTAATTCACTTGTATTAAGTAGCGCAATTCTAAGATAAATGAAACCATACACGATAAGTCATCATTTTGCATTAAAGAAGTGTATTTATACAAATGATATTAGTTCCCTTCCCCACAAAGAACATTATGCATATTCACATGATTCTTTTCTGTTAGTTTATGAGTACTTAATAATCAATAATTATGAGACTTTTATTCAACAATATTAAAGTGCATCTGCGGTATTAAATTATCGTTTATTAAAGTTAAGTCAATTAGCCTTGACAAATATATGTAAAACTTTCTGTCGAATAACATTTTTATGTACATGGCAGCATCTTTTGCAAAAAAGAAAATTTTATGGACATTTATAACTTCATATATATCATATATTCATAATATATATATATATTCATTTTATTAATTTAGCAACTAAGGAGAGGTCTAGATTTGGCACAAGTTGGTCTGAGATTGAGCTACTTTAGGATTCTTTGCTTCAAGATTGTATACATTTTCAGGGAAAGCAATGTGAATGCAAAACAGATTTCCTCAGAAAGTTTTCCATTCTAAACATCCCTGATTTTGAATAAGTTCTCTAACTCTCTCTAAGTTACCTAATCAAAGTTCCTCTAGATTAGATTGGTAAAGCTGCGACTACACATACAACATAAACAGCATCAGATATTTTCTCATGAACAGGATTTGCAGGAGGAAAACTGTCGAACACAAACAGTGTGAAAGCACTCTTATCAGAAAACTCCATTCTTGGAGAAAACAGTACATAACAGTTTTGTGTGAAAGCTGTCATGGAAACATAAAAGAATGATTTATAATAAGGAATATTTCCACCTCTAGCTGCAATGCATTGTCGACACCGTTCTGTGCTGCTAATTAAGTTGTCGTTCACCGAAATGGGAAACGAAGACTAGACTATTTCCAGACAATTTTGTTCCAGCTCATGTAAAGACCCTGGAGGAGGACTTAAAGCAGCAAGGTAGTCCCAAACATGTTCTATCGGATTCAGGTCTGGAGATAGAATTGGCCGTTCCATTCGCTCCAAACCGTGACCCTAAAGGTAATCCTGAAAAAGAAGCTCGGTGAGGTCTCGCATTGTAATCCATTACAATGAAATCGTTACCAATACAAGCCGCATATGGGCGGAAATATCGATCAAGGATCTCGCCCCGATATCTCATACAGTCAGAGTTCCTACATGGAACACATGAAGTTTAGCGTGACCACAGAGAGAGATTCCTACCCAAACCATGATTCCGCAAACTCTGTAACTGTGTCTTTCAGCAATGTTGGATTCGTTTGTATCTGGTGCATTGTTACCTCCAGATCAGCAGAAGTATTGAATCGCTCTAGTACAGAAGCTCATTGCTGTCTCTTCCAGGAAACTTGTTCTCTTGCCCTACATAAACGGGCAATTATCTGTTGTCGGTTCAGTGGGACACACACAACTGGTCGTCTTGGACAAGAGACCTGAATTGTGAAGGCGTCTTTGCACCATAGTAGCGGATATTCTTGACCCTGAAGCGATAAATTGATATGGAACAAGCTGAGGCACAGTAGTGGTTCACCCTTCTTTGAGCCGAAAGAGCTAGACAGCAGTCTCCCGCATGCGTTGTAACTCATGGTCGGCCTGAAACAGGTCTTCTAGACACAGAATCTTCCGATGCAAACTGATTCCACAGTTGTTGGACCACATTACGACACACATTGAGACGTCTAGTAGCATCAGATTGTGACAATCCCATTTCCATCCATTCGATCGCTTGTCACTTTAATGAATTGGGTAAACGACTTTTCCGAGACATTGCTAGACTCTCCTGCCAACAACAATTGACAATCATACACAATACTTACACACAAAGTCAGGAAAGTTTGATTTTTCCACATTTCCTCTTACTCCTACATAAGCGGCAAATTTTCTAAAATAAAAGTGGTGACGAAGGTTTTTTGCATAAGTTTTCTTGATCTTTGATACTATCATTTACATATTACTAATTTATTCTTTCTGTCTTTATTCTAATGGTGAGCTTCAAAAAACATGTTGTACCTCAACTTATGGAAGGCAGTGTAGTTGTTTTAATTCTTGGACTTTACATAACTTTTATAAACACTTAAAAGCGATTACTCGTCAAATGTTTCGCGTGTTGCTTGCATTAACGGGTTCCATTCATTCTTTAAAATAACTCTACTCTCAGCACGAATATGCAGCTGAAAAGAAGCAGGAGGCAATAGCAAATATGTATACGATCATATGATAGCACGCGTGGTTGAAATTTTAGTTAATTAATTAGCGTTAAATATCCCGTATTATTGTTCAATATGTCTCCCTGTTGGTATGTATGTGCGTGTGGAAAGACAGACAATGAGATAGACTTTGTAGAAGATAAATGAAGGCGGGGTAATAAGAGACGGCCAAAAACCCCTCCTATAATATACATTGAATTAGACTAATAATATAAAATAGAACGTTAAACTTCTTATTACTTATTCAGTAATAATAATAAATATATTGGTACTTTTCCAGTATAGGGGCCTTGGCATTTTGTAAAAAACTTGGCGCAATTCGGGCTTCTGAAGGTGAGATTTGTGGCAAAATGATATAAACAGCTATGAAAACAAACTTTATGCTTGTTTATATAAGTATTGATATGTCTAATACCTAAACATTTTATGTACATATATTATATAATGCTTTTTTAGATACAAGTTACATATGTTTGTATATAAAAATACATAAATGTGTTGTTTATATTAAATAAATTATATAAATACTTAAAAAATTGCTTGTGCACAGGAAACAGTAAAGAAGTTGCCAAAAATATGTTGCCAAACCGCCTTCACTCGCCAAAGCCATTTTCTATACCTCGTTAAGGGCCTTATACTAGAAAAGTACCAATATATTTATATATACATTTTCTTTGTGTTTGAAAGTTATCGCCACTTTAAACTACTCGAAATAATTCAAAACATTTTCAAAATAAAATTTTCTAGCGTCAAATGGGCTAAAGGTTTAGATATAATTCACATATCAGTTTTTAACTAATAACATGATAATTCCATTCTACTTTATAATTTGCGAAAAGTTTTTTTAGGTACGTACTTTCAGCAATATTATGTCTCATTACAGTTTTTTTTCCCCCCTCGAGTAATAAAAGACCAGAATCTCTTACTGTCTCTTTTCATCTCTCCGTGTAACATTTCATATTTAGTCCCTTATTTCAGTCTATGAATGAGTATTACATTCATTTTTTGTATCAACAATACATCTAAAACCAATATATTTCAATATATATGTATAATATATCAATTATATAATATATCAAACACTATATATAATATATCAATTTGTTTAAAAAAAAAATTATGTATCTCAAGAAATCTCTAGTTTACACCTTCTGCAACTCAAACGAGATTTTTTTTTTTTTTTTTAGTACAACAAGCTAGTGTTAAAAGAGTTTTTTTAAGGTGCTTGTTTTATAACAAGATTCAGTTTCTCACACTCTTTATATGAATGTCGAATAGACCAATCTCTCATTACCCGAAAGGGGTAATAAGAGAGACGATTTTGGTAAAATTGAAAAGAAAAATTATTAACACTAAAAATTGGCTTCAAAATTTTCATAAAAATTACCACAACTTCAGAATCTAATGTAATTTTTACAAAATCCTTTTCTAATTACAAAAAAAGATTTTATTTTCTCCCTTATTATTTCTGTCTTTTTTTTTTTTTTTTTTTTTTTTTTTTTTTTTGTCAGTCCCTAACATATTAAAACAGTGTCTTGATAAAGTATTGCAGAATCATCAAATAAATCGTTTCATTATTAAAGCCTATTAAAATCGTAAGGATAGCCATTCTTATGCGCTATCTGATTTGAGCTCTAAATGGACAAAATATTAATGACATGCTGGAGGGTGCAGCACAATTTTCTCGATAACCATTCGTTCAGATTGTAGGTAAAATAGAATCTCAGCCTTCTATAAGTTATTTATCTTTCCTAATACGTAGCACAGCCCATCAGTAACCAATAACATGACAGTGAACAATACAAATATCGATTTTATGCGAGGTGGCAACACATTTGTAGTAACATGGACCAGATGCTAAACGATACAAAGAAAAAAAAGTGCCATTCGGCTGCTAAAAGATCAATCAACATTTATTACGCAGTATTTTAACGTAATTAAACGTACCAGCAATGAATCACTTAAAAGCATTCCGTTAATTGTTATTTGAAATTTGATAAACATAAGTTCGGGCGCAAATAATTGCAACAGAATTTCCATACTGAATTTTGAAATACGCAAAATTTAGTTGACAATAGTTATAGCTGTAAATTTATTATACAGTTGTCATTGACTGTGAAAAATTAGGTACGGTTAATGCATTTGTATAAAAAGTGAAAGATATTATGTAAAAAGTGTTTCAAGTTCTAATAAAATTCTCCCTATTACTAAATTTTATTGAAATTATAAAGGAATTTACATTGTTATCTGTCACAAGAAAAAAACATGCGCTTAATTTTAACAAAATGTGGTTAATTCATATGCATAAAAAAATTAAATAAAGATAATGTTGAAAATTCCCTTTTGCAAATTGTACAGAAAATCCCGAGTTAGAAAATTGACGAATGGTATATGTATGTATATATATATATTAACAGCAATCACATTAACAGAGTAGAGTTTAACTCCAACAAAATTTGCCCAACACATTTAAAAATTTTACCTTTTACATGTAGTGCAATATTTTCAATGGGAAATTCTTGAAATAATTTGTATGATTAAATTGCACAACATGGATACTTTGAGACAAAGCTGAAACAATTCTAAAAGGAGAAAATTTAAATACGGCCTGCGAGATGGGAAAAGTAATAGAGAATGATGGATACATCATTAACTTAATACACAATTAGCTTTTCTCATTTAGATCCGTCTGTCATAATTTTGCGTTACTTTTCCGCCATTGTAATGAAATAAATGTAAGAGAAATGATTGGATACATTATGATCCAAAAGAGAATGACAATGGGACTAAATATATCTTAAATCATGGATGGGATAATAAATTAGCTTTTGGGATCAATTGTGGCATTTTCTTTATTAGCATTAAACATTAGTAGACATCTAATTACATTGCCAACGCATTTGACATATCTGAAAATAACTAGAGGACTAACCATTAAATTTTTAATGTTTGAAGGGGGAAGAACATATAACGCACATATTCTTGAAGTGACACAATTCAGAAAGATCTATTTTAACCCGCGAGAATGCGCGCATGCCCAGGGTATGAATGGTTTTTACATTGTGAACAATAAATACAAATAAACAATTAAATTTTAAAAATCAAAAAAACCGACTGCGTAAAAAGTGAACTAATTAATTATTTCTTATCAATGTGAAACAATTTTTTTTTTTCAATTCCTACTATTAGCTCACACTCTCGCTATATATATCTTGTTCAAATTTTCAATCGTTAATAAAATACTTATTATTCATCCAACCAAGCTCAAATCAATTTATTTTTTAACTTGCAGTGGATGACACTTGATGTTAATCCAGTTTTTTTCAAATATTAATTCATTAATTAAATTAAATTAATTAATTTTCAATAATCGAGAGTGGTATTCTTGATCAAGGTATTCTAAGACCGAGAGAGCACTCTTCTTGATCAAGGCATTTTAAGCGCCTCTCAAAAGGAAAGACGAATGGGAGAAAAAAATTCTCTTATTGATCTAAGTAGGAATAGACTTAAAATATTTTTTTTTTATATATTACTTACCTATTTTGTTATTTTCTTGTATTGATGACTTTTAAGTTGTGTTTAACTGTTAGTTCTTATCTATAAACACTGTTTTGATAAGATCTATAGATGTCTATGATGGTTACAGTTGCAGTAAAGCTAGAGATCCACAATACATACACAACTTCCAGGTTGTATAATATTTTAACGGAGCTTCTGACTGTAAAATAGTCAATGAAACATCGTCTTCATTTTGAAAGACCTATCCAATAACATGACACTCAATAGGGTGCGTAATTTTTTTTTTCGTCTGTACCGCCATTTTGAATTTATAAAAATAAAACCTAGCCTATAACCATCGGGCCGTTAAGATGAATCGATACAGACCTCATTCATTAAAATCCATCCAGCCGTTGGAATGTTTCGAGGGTATAAAGAAATCCACATACACAGATACGCGTGAAACACATAACCCTTCTTTTCAGTCGGGTAATAATAATCCTCACCTTATTTAGTCGGGACATTTGTTACAAATTCTGCGATAAAGTAAGTTGAAGATTACTTAAAAAAAAAAAAAAAAAGTTGTGACAATTGTAAAAACCATACGCACTCTGGGTCTATCACGCCCGGCGCGTGTCTTCCCGGGTTAATATAGTAATACAAGTTAATCACAAAAAATGGTTTTTGATTCTTCACTAATCAAGCATTTGCTTATCAGATTAAGTTAAATAATGCTATAAAAGTGATAAAATATCTTTATTAAGATTGACGAACGTTTCATCGCACAAACGGCGACATTTTCAAAATCATTCATGATAGAAAATATTTTCACATAATTTAAAAACAATAACATAGTAAACAATGTCACGAGACATCATGCATAATGAAAAACATTGCAAACATAAAAATAAAATAAAAATTAAATTGGCTATATGCGAGCGTGGATTCATTTTCACATAATTTAAATACTAAATTCAGAAAATTAATTTCGTTTCCATTTTGTTCAGTTATCATGACTAAAAATAATTTTTCTTTATTTTGACAAACTTTAATTTTTCTATTGCGTCTTTTCCTGATATATTATTAATCCCGTAACATTTATAAACAAGAGAGAGGTAGCACTAGTTACTGGTAAGATTTTTTCATGCTCGTGTGTGACTTAATAAAGGGAGCTTGAAAAAGGAGTTTTAATAAGATAAGTGTAACTGCTCATTCAGTGCTTATATCCACTCTGGTCTTCCCGCATATGCGTGCATAAAAAGGTCCATTTTCGCAGTATAAAAAACTTTCCGGTTACTTTCACTGGATTGCATTGCACAGTGGTGGAATAGTGTAGCAGCAGAGAATCAATTGACACCGCAAAATTTCATTAGTATTCTTCATCTGACTTCAGGACAGAATTTGAGATTTTTGAAGGCGAAGAATACTAAAAAAAATTAGTGGTGAGATTTTCTCAACTGCTGCGCCACTGTTCCATCACTGCATTGCAGTATTCCTTGTATTAGGATGTTCGCGTCTCTCGATGCCACTAGTTTGCTACCAAAGAGCGATTGTAACTGTTACACTTTCTTCCCGGGTATTTGTATGCTGAATAAATAAATAAAAATTTTAAGTAAACTTTTTAACAATTTCCATCATCAGAACAATGTTTACTGCACTCTAAATTTTAAAACACACAAAAAGAAAATCAAATAATAAATTAAACAAATTTGAACAGTTTTCTTAAAAAATGTTGTTAGAAAACGAATAACCATACTTATATGGGCAAAGTAAAAAAATATTGATAAGGATATGAATATCCACTTTAACCATGTGATTAATGATACAAGATAGCTAGCAATTCGCACCTAGCTCACGACCCTGTTAACATTCTTTAATAATTTAAAGTATTTAAAATAACATTTTGGGATATTATTAAATTATTTTATGAAGGAAAATGCATTTATCAATAATGTAGAAAATTATGTTACCATAATATGAAAAATATTTGGTTTTTAAATAAAATTATTAAGTTTTTCTACTTCTAGATTTATAAATATTTTGCAGTACTTCTTTTGCATTGCTCCTTAACTTTAAGGATCAAATTATCTAAAAATTTACGATTTTAAGTGAAAAAAATGTCATTTTCAATATGCAAAAACAGATAAAAAACACTTTTTTTACTTACATTTTTATCTTTTGAATAATAAACAGCCTATAATTATTGCAAATAATTTTATAAAGCACACACTCCAAGGAACGTCAATAGAAAAAACCATGTCATTTTAGCATATTATTAAACGATTTTATGAAGGAAAATTCGTTTATTTATACAGTAGACAATTCTGTTAGTACAATATGAAAAATGTGTTTTTGAAAATAAAAATTTAAAACCCTTCTACGCGTACAGATATAAATATTTTGCATTAGTTTTGTATGTTGCTCTTTGGTGTTGCTCTTAACTTGCCGATTAAAGGTGTCTCATGCCTTTTACAATCGCCGTCGCCAGTGCAAAAGTGATGAGATTTCAAAGTTCTCATAACTTTTTAAATACTTAAATATATTACAAAGTTTTATGTAATTTCAATAAGTCATATTTAAAGCTTTATAAAATATAGAAATGACCACTTATAATATAATATGATGTAAATTACAGTTCAATTAATATTGCAAAACATTTTCACATGGTATGTCACAATCGCACGATAACTTAAAATATACATATCAACATAAAACTTATGTTAAAATGAGCTCTAACCTATACTTTATAGAATAAAATAATATTATTATGATAAGTAAATATTTTCATTATTTTGTAATCATTAAATATTTTTTCATTTTTTCCTACTTTTCAAATTCAATTGAATTTTTTAAATTGTTTCTTTCAACGAATTTACTCATCATTACTTCATTCTATAAAGTATTGTTCAAAGTTCATTTTAACATAATTTTTATGTTGATATATCTATTCTAAGTTATCGTGCGGGTTGGAACAGGCCACGTGAAAAAATTTTGCATTTTTAATTGAAATGTATTTTTATTACATTACATTATAAACGTTTATTTTATAAAGCCTTAAATATGGCTTAAATATGTTACAAAGTTTTATGTTCATTTCAATAAGTATTTAGAAAGTTATGAAAACATGAAACCACATCACCTTTGCACTACCGACGGAGATTTTAAAAGGTATGAGACCCCTTAAAAGGAAAAAAAATGTTATACCATATGCAAAAATACATTCCTACTCAATGTTTTTATTTTTTTTTAACAATAAAGTGACTTTACCATTGCAAATCTGGTCTTTAATTTCATAAATCAGACTGTAAGGAACGTCAATAGAAAAAACAAGTAAATTGAGAAATATATGTTGACGTTTTAGCATTTTGAACATACTGATATATTGAAAAAACGCAAATAAAGAAAAAAATGACAGATTGTAATAATGAATCATTTAAAGAGAAATGGAAGCTAAAGCCTCTTTCGTGTATTTATAATGATTGGATCTTTGCGTAATTTTACCAGTTATATAAGCTAAATAAGTTTTAAACAAAAAATTAGAAGACCGATGTTTTCGCCCTTTTTCGCCAAATGAAAGGTACAGAATCCCTATAAACGGTTGCCAAAGAAATCAAGTTATTAGTGTCATCTATACTATTTCAGAAGGAAAGAAATGTAGAAAATGAACCCTACAAACATCAACATTTATATTATCTAATAAATAAAATATGGCTCATTTTTACAGTTTTACATTTTTATGAGATGAATAAGTATTAAGCATAATTATCAATAATGATTATTGTGGGGTTTTTTTATATATTTATTTTCTTAGTAATGATAATTTTTATGTGTAAGTGTGTGTATTAAAATCCTCTGAAAATGTTCTACACATCTCAAAAAAAGAACAAAAATCTTAAGATTATTATTATATTAGTATTAATAATTATTATAGAGTATTTTTTTTTTATCGTTCTCTGTTGGTAATAATATTTATTCAAAAAGTACGAAAAGTATTGTCTAAAATTATCAACATCCTTGATTGGGGTTTTAAGATGATTATTATATTATTACTAATAATTATTAATGAAGTAATTTTATCTCATCATTAGCTTATAATAAAAATATTTATGTAAAAAAATAACTATATTACTAGTAAAAACTGCATTGCATTATTACTGAATTATATTATTACTAGCACATGCTCCCGCCAAAAATGACAGGAAAGTGTTATTTTAAGTTTACAACATTAAATCGGACTCAATTAAACAGGTGATTGATATGCATGATTATTCAGATAGTGGCAAGTTATCAAAAGCATTAAAAAAATTGTGTTTGCAAAAGTCAACCTTCGAAAGAAGAAAATATGAACCATCTAATGTGTGAAAAAAAAAAAGAGCTTTTTCAAACAACCCTATGGCGAAATTCTCGTTTTTTCCACACAACTTTGATAAAAGTCGTGTTTTTTTTTTTTTTTTTTTTTTTCAGCCTTTTGACAAAATGAGTGCTTTAAATCGGGATTTGTTGAAAAATTCGCGTTTTATCTGCGACCGTTTGACGAATTACACCTCTCGCGTTTCTTTGACAAAAGGGGAGAGGCTTTCAGGGAAGAGTGCCACTTGGCCAAAAAAAAAAAAAAAAAGTGCCAAAAATATTTTCAAGATGGCGGAAAAACATCATTTTTAAATCTTTATGTTATTTATAAATCAATGATTTTGCCCCAAAAATAGAAAATGATGTAGAAGCATGGATTTATAAGTAACAAAGATTTAAAAACAAAGTTTTTCCGCCATCTTGAAAATTTTGTTACGAATGCAAGTAAAATCTCGCTCACAAGTGCCAAAAAATTTATTAAATATAAAATAAAAGTAAAAGTATAAATATAAATAAATACCAATAAATGAGACGGCGATTCAGAAAAAAAGGAGAGTTTCATACAAAAAAAAAAAAAAAAAAAAAAAATTAAAATATTTACACAAAAAACAATCAATCAGTTAAAATTTACACACACACACACACAAAAAAAAACAATCAATAATTTAATGTTTTAGAAAAAGGGATCCTAGTCAGGGTCTGAAACATCGTCAAGGTATGGTACTTCTCTTCTAACTGAATTAAATTAAAATTTTGATTGACGTTTGGTAATACACCCTCGACGTTTTCAGACTTGAATTTTTTCGGCAGCTGTTGGCTGAATCTTCCGTCTCTAAAATGGTAAACCATGTAAAAATCTATATATTGGCCAATAAAGGGTGCATTTTAACCCGGGAGAACTCGCTGCATGAGATTTTCTCTCACAGTCGTACTTTTTTAAAACTCTTATTTAAATCATTTTTCATTTTAATTAAAATTTCAAAATGTTTTTTAATTACTTTACCTATTTTGTGAATAAAAGTACTAAGCCAACTAAAAAAAGTTGATATTATATGAATGTAAAGTAAAAGAAAAGCAATTGGGCATTCTCACTAGCGAGTTCTCCCGGGTTAAACAGCTAATGCAAAAATCCTAATAAAAACAAAAAGAAATAAACAGCAGAGCAAGCGAGACTTACCTTACAATCAAAATACGTTGACAGAAGCACAGGTGCATCTGAATGTATGCGGCAAATTAGTTATGCAACAGAACAGTATTCAAAATTTAGCTGACTAACGGTTCCCGTGATACTGATGAACCAATAAACTTCAAGATCTCCCGATTTCAAAATTTACATTTTTTTCAGGATCTTATATTGAAACTTGCACTTTTGCAATCTTTCAATGAAATTCTCGTTTTCTCTGTGATCCTCTAATGAAAATCCCATTTTTTCCGTGATTATTTGACGAAGTTTTTCGCGATACTTTGATGAAATAATGCGTTTTTTCTGCAATCATCTGATGAAATTCATGTTTTTTCCACGATTTTTTGGCGAAATTCACATATTCCATGATCCTTAGACGAAATATGCGTTCTAAAGGACCCTTTGGGAAAAATTGTGTTTTTTTCTGCGATCCTTTGACGAAATTCACATTCGTTTGACGAAACCACCATTTTTCTACGATCTTTTGATGATTTTCGCAATCCTTCAGGCAAAGCAGACAGACGATAGTTGCAAGCTCCTGGCTATGTTTTTTTTTCATGCTGTTTGTTTCTATACATGGACTAAATGCAGAGTAGGTCATGGGAAAGAGAAAGTCGAATGCGAAAGGAATAGAAATAAACTCAATTTGGTGCTGTTCGTACTCGCATTTTTGGTGTATTCAAATTTTGCTAACCCGCCCTAAAAATGTCAACAAATTTTAATACAGATTTGCATCAATCACAGGGATGATAAATTGCGCCGAAAAAGGGGAATTCCATGTTTTCGCTGAAAAGTGGCATGCCTGTAAATGCTTTTAACTATAATTTGGCTGTAATTTGCAAGTAAACTTAAAATATATGCATAGTTGAAATAAAAGTTTGAAATAAAACAAAAAAGCTGTTGCATTTTTCAAACAGCAAAAAATAATTCACAGAAATATATTAAATTCAGCTTAAAATATGCATAGGTGAAATAAGAAACTTAACAATAAAACAAAAAAATGTGGCATTTCTTTAAAAAATCAGATGTTTATTTTATTTTTTTTTTTTTAGATGAAACTTTAAAATTTGATTCATATATTTGGCCAAAACTAAAACACCATTATGTGCATCATTCAAAGTAATACACATACATAAAGCTATGTTTTTTAACTGTACAAAAATTTAGTAAAATTTTTTTTTAATGTAATTTTCATTTTTAAATCTTTATTATAATGAAAACGTTCCTGTGAGTGAAAAATGCTTTCAAAAATCTGAACGAACATGAACTTAAAATATGCATAGTTTAGATATAAAATAAACAAAAAATTGTGCCTATCGGTGTTTAATTCTACTCGGTGTAACCTCAGCTGAGTTTATCAGGCAAACTGAGAAATCCGTTGATTGCCGCGATCGCCAACGTGCAGTTCTTTTTCTGGTCAATTGGCACCTTCTTTCCAAAAGCGATTCATTCGGAAAATCCATAATAAAAATTTAAAACATTGTTTTAAAACATTAAAAAATAACTGCAGACAGATGAAAGTGAATAGCGGCGAAATATCAGCACGTTTTTCCTAAAGAAACAACGTTTCACTGTTGCCACTACAGAAGAGTGAAATATATGAATCATTGATATGAATCAATATTCATATGAATGATTCATATGAATAATGATGAATAATCATTAAATTGAATGAAGATAATCATTAAAACTATTAATATTTGTTGAAAACATTGATAATTCTTTTTAAAATATTTATTCAATAAATTACGTAATATTTTCATATGTAGGTCGTGAACTGACTGCTTGTAAATGTAAACAGTCGTAAATACAATTACTGCTTATAAATGTAAACAATAATGAAAAACGCATTTCGAAATACTTAAAGGCTTTAATATGCTTTTAAAAATATATTTAAAGCAAAATCAGATGTTAATCGTATTTATGAATCGTCAAAGAATCGTTCATTTGTTTCTTGACTTGGAACTTGTGTTTCTGAATGGCAACGGTTCATTTGTTTATATCGCTAATACCTTGTTGGTAGCTGCTTATTTTTAATTTAGAACTTAAAACATTATAATTGTTTAGTTTTTGAAGGTTATAGAGAAAATGAAGAAGAAAAGATGTGATGCAATGTAGATTAAATAAAGCAATTATTCTATCTATAATACGGCATCAGAATGCTTAAGCCTAATATGGCCGCGATATGTTTTTTTTTTCTTTCCGAGGATCGGCGCGACCCGGAATCGTCACCAGAATTGTCACTACGAAATTATATAAATAGATTAAAAATAATTATACATTAATATTTTCTGATGATTCTCTTAGTTATTTGAAAATGTACTAAAATCGTCTGACAACTTTCGTCTTCTTATATAAGGGATTTAAAAGCTTATAAAAAATTATTAATAAACTATAATACTTTTACTGAATTTATTAATTTCATTTCATATTGTTAATCACTTCTCTAACAAACAAGTCACATGAATATCAACTAAATATGTAACTAATCCGAACACTCAGAGATAATATGCATCAACAATTGCAAACAGGTGTTAAATAAAAATCATAAAAACAGGTTTTAATACATTGTCTACACGTATCTACATGTAAAGCCTACATTATAGATCGCACAACTGTATAATATTCTTATTTGTCTTGATAAAGGATTCGGTGAAACTAAAACATGTAGGCAGTTTATTAAGTTTCCTGTTTTTATAGGCTTTTTTAATTATTATTTAAGATGTTTTAGCAATGAAGTATATCAATATCAACTGAAAATAATTATCTTCTACTCATATAATTAACGTATTTAAATAATAAACAGGAAATAAGACAAACATTCATTGATTGAAAAGTATAGTTTTCGACAAAGCTTTAAAAAAATAATAATTGTAATTTTCATTTCATCTTTGGTCAAAATGTTTAATCAAGAAAATGAAACATTCTCTCAAGAAATAACTTCGATAAATTTCCCAGTTAAAACGAATTCTTACATGTAAATTTCCTCTTCAAAATTAAAATTCATTTAATTAAAAACTGCTTTTCTGTTTATTTAAGAAAACAGAAAGACCATCACAGATTTAAACGACACGTTAACTCGCATACTCGTTACCAGATTATTTGGCTTAAAGCCAAACATTCGAGAAATATGCAATGGCTTTTAGAGCATTTTAGAAAAGCTGTTTGAATTAAAGAGTTTGAATCGAAAAACTCAGGAAGGAAAAAGGTGAATTTGGTTCTCGGTATATAACAATTCACAGACGTGTTGGAATCGAGTTTTAAACATTAAGAGTTTTAATAATTACATTAAAAATTTGTTTCAAAATCAGTGATTTGCGAAATAATTCCCCCCCCCCCCTAAATTATAATATACGCATGTAATTTAAAATGCATGCACATTTCAATAGCTGTTATTTTAACCACTCAAACTAATGCAAAAGAAAACGTTAAAGGAATGGAAAAAGATAACCCTTAAATGCATAGTCATGGATATCTGCATCACTTTTTATTTAACTTTTAATAAATAAATAAAGTTCTTAGCAATCACTATATTTATATAGAAATAGTAATCCTGTAAAAATTACAAAAATATGCTACTAAATATAGTTAAAAATCTATCTTAAAATTTCTGGTGTCTAATCCTTAATATAAGAATAAGAAACACAATTCTGATAGAATAATTCATGCATTTAAGGGTTAAATAAAACATGAATCAGAAATAAAGTTATTCATTTAATGTACATTATTTTGCATAAATGAATGACAAGATTTTAAAAAATTATATTTTCAAAACACTTACACATATTATAATAAGTGATACACTCGAACCCCGATTTAACGAATCGTAGCAACTTTGTTCGTTAAATCGAGATTATTCGTTAAATCAAAGAAATTTCTTTTTACAACAGAACAAGTTAAAAAATGGCTGTAAATAAAAAGAACGATGCTCACTTACTTAATAATGATGTTAAACATTTGTTGCTCTAAGCAAATACATTTTATAAAAATTGATTATTTTTATACTATATATTTTACTACTATAAATCACAAGCATTGTAATTGAAAAAATCACATTTATTAAAATTTCATAAGATAAATTATAAGATATCTTTTTTTATAGATGTTTGGTTTCTTTGTTTTAATTTTGTATTCCAAACTTCTTCAACGATTTTTTCTAGAAGCTGTGGAAACAGTATCATCAACATAATGAACAATCAAATACCGTTTGAAAGTATCGAAACTGCTAAGTGTTTCTTTGAATGTTCCATGCTTCATTTCATCTTCTTCATCCGAGCCACTACTACTGCTATTATTAACCTGGGAGGACGCGCGCCGGGCCTGATAGACCCGCAATGCGTAACACTGTAAAGATTAAAAAACGGAAATACTACTGGCAATCTAGACGCCAGTACTATTTCCGTATTTTTACGGAAATTTTTCCCCATAAATTACAGAAAATTTTTCGTTTTTTTTTATTAAAAACGGAAGTTTTTCTGTAATTTATGGGGGAAAATTCCCGTAAAAAACGGAAATTGTACTGGCGTCTAGATTGCCAGTAGTATTTCCGTTTTTTAGTCCTTTACTTTGTAAAAAAAAAAAAAAGAAAAGAAAAAAAAGGACTAAAAAACGGAAATACTACTGGCAATCTAGACGCCAGTACGATTTCCATATTTTTACGGAAATTTTTCCCCATAAATTACAGAAAATTTTTCATTTTTTGGATTAAAAACGGAAGTTTTTCTGTAATTTATGGGGGAAAATTCCCGTAAAAAACGGAAATAGTACTGGCGTCTAGATTGCCAGTAGTATTTCCGTTTTTTAGTCCTTTTTTTTTTTTTTTTTACAAAGTAATCTTCAACTTCTTTTACCGCAAAATTGTCTCCGACTAAATAAGTTGACGATTATTATTTGCATTTAATGGTGACAAAGTAAAAACCATTCATACCCTGGGTATGCGCGTGTTCTCCCGGGTTAATAACCTCGCTGTAATGTACCTTTTCGCATGTAGATATTTCTGGATCATAAGATACATATTCCAAAAACTGACAATCAGGAACATGGGAATTTTTTTTTATATATATATAAATGTTAGAAAACTTCTTCAATTTTTCATTTTTTTTTAACATCGAAATTTATTCATTAATTCGGGATTATAAACTCATTAAATCGAAGTATTTTTGTTTCATTTTCGTCAGGATAAAAAAAAAATCGCTAAATCGAGAAATTCGTTAAATTAGAGGTCGACTGTACATGAAAAAGAAAACACTTTTTTTTTTTTCTTGCCGGCGCTCAATGCTGGGACGTGCGGGTAACGATTATTTATTGTTATTCACATAGCCACCAAGATCCCTGGATCCTACGTCATGTGATTTCTTTTTGGATTACATCAGAAATATTATTTTTAAACCACCATTGCCGGAAACCCTCAAAGAATTTAAAGAGCGCATCAATGCTGCATTATGAACAGTTGACAGAGTAAAACTGCAAAATGGTTGGAACAAACTTAATAACAGATTATTATTATTATTATTATTATTATTTGTATTACGAAAGGTTCAGACATCGAACATTTGTACCTGAAAATTTGGACTTCTTTATTTTTATATATCATTATAATATGTGTAATAATTTTGTAAATATAAATTTTTAAACTCCGATCATCCATTTATGCTAATCCTCTGTATATAAAAAAAAAGCTTAAAATTATAAATCTATCAATAAGTCATTCTTAGTTGTATAAATTGCGTAAGAGAATCACGCATGCTTATAAAAGATGTAATGCAGAGCATTTTCAAGATGGAAAATCCTATATCAATGAAGCGAAGAATATACTATTTACTAACACATATACAGATTATTAGTTCAATTTATGTTCACTTTCGTTTTCCGCTTAATTGCACCCGTTGAAAGATATTTCAAATAAATGGAATTAGACACGTGTTTAAGAAGGTTTGGCTGATTATATCAGAACAGTAACAAGGCAAAGTAGCTTAATGAATTGCCTTGTTGCTTTCGACGATTGTAGAAATATCGAAGCTAAGTGGTAGGTTTTCAAAATTTCATTTAGTATAGGTAGTATGTTAAAATTAAACTAGGCCTGGGGGATATATTTCTTTAATTGAGAAGCGAATTAAACGTTTTAATGCCATGGTTAAATTTTTCTCAAATGTTCACTTCATCTATATGGAACTGGTGTCAGGGTAATGAAACAGCAAAAGGAATGCGCTGTTATTAAAGGGATATGTTATAAAGTGACAACTATAAAATATTACTTACGGAAAATATACGCGAATCTAAAAAATATTGCCCAGCCAAACAATAAAATTTTGTTTATTTATTAGCCCCCGGTATGTTATTTCTTTCTCCCAGCTATTAAAGTGTCGTCTCCACAAAAATAACGTTTCGTTGTGTAAGCCAGCCGTAAAACAAAGCAGATGTATCATTGTACGGTTAAATACTCTACTGCAATTTTTTAAAATTTTAAGCATCGCACATTTTCAATTTTTATACCGTCGTATTAAAAAAAAGTACTTTCTAATGCAATTTGTTTGAAAACTGCATCTCAATTTATTTTTGAGATATTAATTTTTTTTTTTTTTTTTTTTTTTTTAAGTTTTTAGCGACATTTGTTTAATTTTGGCAAATCGAGTACTCCATTTCTGTAGAAAGTAAAGAAAAAATAGTTGTAAAATAGTAATTATATCTTTTTGTTATCATTTTCGCATAACTACTGAAAAAAAATGTAATTAAAATACATGCTATTTTGAGAAAATGTAAATGAATGATTTCTGATAAAACATGGAACTATATTTAATTTAATTATCAATATTGCAAATAAATGAAGGCATATGAACCATTAGACAGCCGTTTTTTTACTTTCTTTTTTTGACGAGTTTCTTGAGTGACGACATCTGTTATTTTTTTTATTATTTGTGTATTATCCAGTGATAGTGACGTTATATGAATACGTTCTGTGAATGAATTCTGTAGATGTTGTTTAACACTGGATCGTAAATGAGGAATTCTTCAGAGGATGCGAATGACGTCATTTTATATAAAATAAAAGCCGCGTATTGTAAGTCTTAAAACTGAAATATGTTTTGTATTATCTATATTTATATACATATTAATTTTTTTCATCAGGGGCTACACTAAAGTCTGAAAAAGCAGAATTCCTGTTTTCTAGTCTTTTTACTTTCTTCTATCTTCAATAGAAGAAAGTATTGTAATCGAAATTTGTTTTCTACGGATTTACACGTTTTAGTGGTCACGGATAACAAAAAACATGTTTATACAAAATATCTGTCTGTCTGCCCGTGTGTCGCCATTGTGCCATCAAAAAGTGTATAAAGTTATGAATAGAATTGAACCAAATTTTTTGTGTATGTTTTTGGCTATGGCAAGCAGATCCTCCTTCCATTTGCAAATATTATGCCGCAAGGGGGCACTGTAATAGCGATTTTTGTGCCATTTTCTTTATTGTACCATCGAAAAGTGTATGAAGTTATGCATATAATTGAACTAAATTTTATAGTTATGTTTTTGGCTATGGCACGGAGGTCTTCCTTGGATTTCGAAATATTCCGCGGAAGGGGAGGCTGTAATAGCGATTTTTGTATAATTTTCCCGATTTTTCGTAGTTGTGCATCGGTGGCTCGTGAAGCGGCAGAAACTTCTGATCCTGATAAGTCAGCTATTCGAAAACAGCTGATGAACAACAGAATAACGAAAAACTATTGATTTCAATAAATATCATGATCGAGTTTAACACATTAGTACTCAGATTAATTGACTGAAGCAGAAATTTAAAATGAAAATCAAAGTTGATATAGTATTGAACTAATAATATTGAAGTATTAACATTTGTAACTATTTTTTGAAATATTAAGATGTATGAGATAGAAGAAAGTTTTGTGATTGGCACATCCAACTAGTTTCCATTCCCTAAAGTTGATTGAAGCAGAGTGGGTCTCTTGAAAAAAAGTGTGATTTTGTAAAACCTGCTTACAAATTTTTTCAAACCCTTTTATATTTAATAACGTATTTCATACTAGTTCTATAAGTGTTTTTTAAATTTGTGATTAATTTTCTCGAGAATAAAGTTTTATTAATTATTTGTTCTTACTTCATTAATTAATTACGGATTTTAAGTTACTTTTGTAGTAACATCGCATATATGTTTAAGAATGTTCCCAGAGAGAATTACTGTTTCCAATGTTTACTAAGTTGAGACGCTAACTCAAATTCCCCCACAGATTTAAACTCCCCCAAAATATGTGATGCCACGGTTATTAATGCTGTAATGTAAGGCGTGATGCCATGGCTATATAGGAAACAAATAATCAAAGGTATTGTGTATATGCAGCTAATATGACATATTTAAAAAGAAATATTTAACCTTTAAAGGAGTGCAGTTTTTTTGTTGTTGTTGTTGTTGTTGCACCAAGTAGCGTGAGAGCAATTTTTTTTTTCAGAAAAAATATACAAGTTGTGCAACAGCCTGCAATTTTGTGAACGATAGTGATCATACAAACTAACTATGATAAGAAAATATTTTAAAACTTTGCGAATTCAACACTAGCTCTCTAATACGTGTACACATACGATTTTATTCCTCTTGCAGAAAACGAATATATATGGGCACAGTATGTATCCTCGGTCACAATAACAGTGTATATACGGGTGTACTACTGAATAGGTTAAGAAAAAATTCAATAAAAATAAAATAAATGTGTGTGGACTAACAATCACTAGCCCCTAGATTCGCCGCTAAATGCAGGCAGAAAATCCCTAAGTTGGCAACGCTGGAAAAAAATCTTGCATAATGAACATTAATTTATTGCAAAAATATCTCAACTTAACATCATACACCTTTGTAGCTATTTCTTGAAAGAAAAAAAAACGAAATAAACACATCTTATTAATTTATTAACTTTCTGTCGATAGCAAAAACATCACTACAAGAAAGACAAACAATTTTCCAGACAATCAACTACACGAAAAATTTACCGATCGAACACAACAATAATTCTAGAAGCATTAATTAAACAGAAGTAATTCACCTTTTTATATCGTGTTTGAAAATGCAGCGAAAAATATATTTAAAAACTATTTTCATATCTAGTGGCAATTTATTTCAGGGTGACCTCATTTGAGATAAAAATAACGCTATCCGAAATCCAACTTTGCCAATTCAAAACTAGCTCTCTAATAAGTGTACACATACGATTTTATTCCTCTTGCAGAAAACGAATATATATGGGCATACCTTCCTGGGTCACAATAAAAGTGTATATACAGGTGTACTACTGAATAGGTTAAGAGAAAATTCAATAATAAAAAAAAAATGTATGTGGAAATAATATCTGCGAATTACATTTCATTTCCCACTTAACGGAAACAACTAACAATCACCAGCCTGTAGATTCTCCGCTAAATGCAGGCAGAAAATCCCTAAGTTGGCAACGCTGGAAAAAAATCTTGCATTGAACATTAATTTATTACAAAAATCTCTCAACTTAACATCATACACCTTTGTAGCTATTTCTTGAAAGAAAAAAAAACGAAATAAACACATCTTATTAATTTATTAACTTTCTGTCGATAGCAAAAACATCACTACAAAAAAGACAAACAATTTTCCAGACAATCAACTACACGAAAAATTTACCGATCGAACACAGCAAATAATTCTAGAAGCATTAATTAAACAGAAGTAATTCACCTTTTTATATCGTGTTTGAAAATGCAGCGAAAAATATATTTAAAAACTATTTTCATATCTAGTGGCAATTTATTTCAGGGTGACCTCATTTGAGATAAAAATAATGCTATCCGAAATCCAACTTTCCAAAAAATACTTCGTTGTTTCCATCCAATAAAGCCATCAAGTACATTTTGTGACTTAATATTTTATTGATAATAATAAAGGAACATTAGTATTTTCTTTTCCGGAAAAGAACAAAAAGATAATTTTTCCAGAAATCATTTTTTCTATATCCTGCATTTTCTCGATAAAAAGATCGATATTTTCAAAATCTTTAAAGAGGCAAAAGTGTTTTAACTTTATTACTTTACTGATTGAGGAAAACTATTTTTCCTCCTAGATAATAATAAATGAAGAATGTTCAGCACATAATATTCGTGAGTCAGATACACTTTTTTAAACATTAAAACAAAAATGCAGTACAGAGAGAGTGAAAATTTATTAGCCAGTATATAGATATATTTCATTTTTTCGGAAATATACATATAATAACGCTTTAGGACTTTGCATCTGCCAACGGTATTAAAGTCACGTTTACGCAGCCGTTTTCATAAAGCTAGAACAAAAGTTGTTGCTGCCTTTGGAAATAACATCATTAATGCATCATGAAAATAAACCTATAAACATAAAAACAAAAGGCTTAAGAATGCAGGTATAGTAGTAAATATATTATACTTCTTTTCAGAAATATATATCATATTTTTTTTAGACTTTGCATTTGGTAGCTATATTAATGTCACGTGTTACATAATGCTCAAGCTAGGGAAAGAAAAATGATGACGAAAATTAAAGAAGGCATTAATGTTTCATTTATATAGGTAAAAAAAAATATTAATAATAATAATAAAGTCAAATGGAATAAGAGTGCATGCGTAGATATAATGGACAAAATTAATCAGGTATGCATATACTGGCTCATGGAACACATTTAGATTTGAAGTTGTACTCTGTCATTTCATCCCTTCAATTAAATATAAAAAATTAAATTATAGTAACAAATATCCTTCTTATACTCCACTGTTTATTAGCGAATGACGCTAGCAATTAATGTCATAAGCTTTAATAGGGGAAGTTCCTTTTCTATTTAAAATTAGACTTTGACCAATATAGTTTAGTATTCGAATAGGCTTCTTTAAGAAATTTGAAAAAAAAAATAGTTTTTCAAGACAATGCTTGGACATGTTTTGCATAAATCACAGAAGAGATATTCGTCCAGTGATAAATGTAAGTTCTTCAGCAACCAGGACCGGCTTCAGGGTATCTGACGCCCCCGAGTCAGCTCCTTTAATTGGCATTCCTATACATCCTTTATCCATGAAAAATAATCGAAAGAGTAATAAGAATACTTTGTTGCAATCATAGATGTCAAAAATATGAAACACCGTAAATGCCTAAATTGCAGGTAGCGTGCCTATTGGTTTTCCAAATTTGACGACATAGCATGTCCAACAATCGCTTTAACGGCGTTTGCGGTCGCGACTCAAAATTTTAGAGCGAATGCCAACTCACTTAGCAGTCTCGACAATATATTGAATTGCTTTTATGATTTAATTAGATTCTATCAAAATTTAATTTATTTTTACTCATTGACCAATCAAGACACAGTTGTATTTAGATACACAGTTGCAGCCCAAAATTTTTCTCCATTTCGTTCAATGATTACTATATAGTAATAATAATAATAGTAATAGACGTAGATGAAAACATTATTAAGAAATTAAACATAATGCTGTTTTAAAATTACTACGGATAAAACTATTATAAGCATCTAGGATAAAAATGTCTTTTCAATTTTCAAACATAAAAAATCGTACACATTTTGTTTCTTCTTCTTCCTATTTATGCGATGTGGGATATTCAGCAGGAAATGAAATTAAAAGTAAGAAATGTGTTTATTCTCCATGGAAAAGACATTAGAGAATCTTGTCTAATATTTGCTTACGGAAAATAAACTTATTTAAACAAATAACAACTCGATGTTTTATGTATTTTTTAAATATATGGATTATTTTATTATTTTAATGCGGGACACAATTATTTCGTTTATCCTTCAAATTAAAAAAAAAAAAATGTAAATTGCGTAAGCTTTATAATTTAACGAAAAAAATTATGGCAATTCTCGAAAACTTTATTAAATCTAAACTGTATCGCTGGTTTAGAAAGTTTGGAAACACTTTTCTAAAGCTTGGGGTGTTACTATTATGCTGGAAATGCTGAATTCCGTCTTGGACATATTTATTGTTGTTTGGAATACATTTAAGTTGGAGGTGCTGATGTCTGATATGCCTTCGTAAGCATATTAAGCGAATCGAGAATACGAAGTGTCAAATCTCATCAACCAAAAATAATAGCCACGAGGATGCAATACTCGAAATCTGTTTGATATTTTTTTTAAATATCGCTCACCCGCAAGAAAAGTGACACATCTCGCAAAAATTTATTTTACGTTTTATTGCACTAATAGGTCTGTCACAGGTATGCCTTGCTACACAAACAGTTTCATAAGTGTAGTTTTACGAAAATCCATTTATTACGCTATATGTCCATTTGTGACCACAAAAGAAGGGTGGATTGTGTGGGGAGGTAAAATTATCCTATCCTCCAAACCCCTTCCTACGTCTTCATTGGTAAGGGTTTTATGCTTTTATGCGCGTGCAGAGATAAGTGTTGCAATTTCATCTTATAGTAAAACTAATTTCATCATATAGTAATGCAAATTTTCGTTTGCCTCTCCTGTGAAATTTACTTTTGTTGAGATATGTCACTTCTCTTGCGGGTGAGAGAGATGAAGAAGTTCAACCACGTGTACATCAGCGGATTAAACAACAGAATTTTCTACCATCTGGAGATCAGTTTTATGGCAGAAAATGGAATAAAATATATAAATGAATTAATATTATTGATTCCTCTTTTATCGTTTGGAATCAATATGTTTTGCAAGCCAATAATTATGCTTAGAACCCCATACATAAAATACGTCACGCGAATTTCGTGGTTTTTTTTTTTTTAACTTCTCCATCTTCCTATGTCACAGGTTGCCACACTAGAGTCACACCTTCTTCCCTGCTCTGAAGACAGACTTTCAAATTTTCCTTAATTTTGATCTAATTTTGAATACAATAACAATATGATTACTGTTTTTATATTTAAAAAAATCTCACGTTTTCGTTAGCTATAAAATCATATTGCGTTCATAAGACAATAATGCCAGTCTTCTATATTATTTATCACTTTTATGCTACCACACTTAATCTACCAACAACATCTTCTGTCCAACCACAGAGCAACACCGTCATTGTTGATCAAACACAGTAGTTAGCTTTTATTCAAGCTGTTGCAATTCAAAGAAAATTTTTAAAATATACCTTATACCACCTGCTAAAATACATAATTTTTTATAAAATTAATTATTCTGATCGCATACAATACATACTTAATTGTTTTCATATTTTAATTGTGATGTCACAAAGTGTTAACCAATCCCCCTCCTTGTATCATACTTTATGAACGCCCTCCCTCCCCTGCTCGACTTAATTAAATGGACGATTTTTATCACCTATTATTGTAATATTTAAGATTTTTTTATGTTTAATTTCTAGTACAGCTAATTCAAGATTTCTTTTTATATTCAGATTGCCATAACATAACATAAACACAAAATAAGAGGCAAAACAATAAAAATGCATAATGTGCACCCATTTTCTACATGAAATACCTAAATACAGTAATAACATTAAATATCTGTAGATTCAGAAGCGAAACTAAATCGTGATATAAAGTTACTGAATCATTTGGATATAACTAATTGACTTTATGACATTCTGTCGCAAGAGATTATTAATCTTCTATATATAACTCCGATAATGATATCGGGGAAAATGTAATCTTTTTTAGATGATTCGCCAAAGTTATTCTAATAAGCTGGGAAAAGCGGAATTATGGAAAAAAGGATGCTAAAATATGCGTATATTTATGCTCTTTCATTTGTATTTTGATACAAATCACACAGCAAATAAGGCATTTTCACATTAATAATTTTGCGTTCGCCATTTCAGCACAATTTTCATAGTTGTAATTTTTTATTTAAATAATTATCGTCAGCATAAATTTTGTTAAAATGTTAAAGGTTATTGAAAAATTTGCATGGAATAAATGTAGTTATTTTAAAAATTATCAATTTCTTTCTTTTATAAAAACGAATTTTCGATGGAGAAAATTGCGCTTGGAAACTCTTACTTTTGTTGAATATGTTGTATTTTCAAAGCTATTTTTTCCTGACAAAAAATAAAAGAGACTCCGAAAAATATCTATACTTGATGAATTGTTCACCCATGATCTGTTTTCTATAGCTATAATAATGAAAGAAATGGATTTAAATGACATTTTCCCAGCAGTTTGCATTATATTTTCGGTCTGACAGTATGACGAACATAAATAAATAAATAAATAAATATATATATGGTCTGAAATTCACTAAACATCTTCATCTACACTCAGACCTTTTTAAACATATATTCGAAGAAACGTGAAACATATCTGATAAATAACTATCTTTAAAGTTGTGCCATTTTACCTTAAATTATTTAATATATCAAGGAAAATAAATGTCATTAGACGCTCAAGAAAATACGCAAAATTACCGTGTTTGATTAAATTAGCGATTCTTTCATTTCATGATTTTGTAACGTGAAAGGAAAAATTAAGTTAAATTCATGTCAATTAAGATCAAATATTCCTGAGTTATAATGCGGGAAGCAGAAAATTAAATTAATTTTTAATTAAAAATTCGGAGGAATGAAATGAATGTCTTTAATTGGCTGAAAATCACAGAAGTTGATATTCAATTGAATCTGCATACACAAATGAAAAAAGAAAAGATTAAAAAAATGTTCATGATGACGTACAAGATCGAAAAAGAATTCATGACATTTCAAAATTTGAAACAGAAATAAATCAGTGGATGTAGGTAAATGTGCATTGCACTAATGAATGTGTTTTTGAAATGTCTCATGTCATTTATTATAGTTAGAAAAAAAAAATATATATAATCAAATTTTAACATACGAAGGTGGCATTTTTATTTATCGTATATAGCTTAATAAACTTCATCGACTGTGAAATCACTGAAATGTAGGGGTGGCATGTAAAAAATTGTAAATTTTAATACATAATCCGGAGGAGAGTGAAATGTTATTCGCTGTTATTTATCTTTGATAGTTAAGCGTCATTTCTGAGTACAATTTTGAATTTTTTTTACACTTTTCGAAGAAAAATCATAAAAATAGCAAGCGTTTTAGTGCAATTGGTTTAGATCAATTTTTCATTTTACCCAAATTTTCATCATGAAATATTCTTCACTTTGAAAACGGTAGCGGTTCGCGAATATTTACTAGTCTCCCTTTAGGTATAAATGTGGGCTTAGCTACCAAATTCTACACTTTTTTAGTCAAATAAACACATTTGAATCAACAATTTTACTTAATAAATACAATAATATATGTAATACATTTCATTAAATAAACAGAGAACATATTAAGTAAAGTTCTTGGTTTAATATATGTTTTTATGATTAAAAAAGGCGTAGAAGTTGGCATCTATGTGTGGATCCTTAAAGCATCTAGATGTTTTGAATTTTAAATGTTCAACTAGTACAGTTAGTCAGGGTAACTTTGATCCGCATTTTCTCTATTTTCATATGCCACACTCTTATTTGAAGAATATTGTCGCAACTAGGGGAATAAAAGAGAAGAAATGATCCTAAATTGTTGTTTGACTTTAAAAAATTAAGGAATAATAAGGATAACAGCAATAAAAAAAAAATGGATTTTTAGCCTAGTTCAAAGTTACCCAGCCATTTAGGGTACTTTGCACCATATGATAAATTTTTATGTAAAATAATTAATTATAAAAAAAGTATTGTAGTCAGGACAACTTTAAACACCAAAAAAATGTTTTCAGATATGTAAAGACTGAGAATTTACATTTCCCAACATCACAAGATTTGTATAATTTATGATATTACAACAAATATCAGGCATAAGAAAAGTGGGAGAAGAGAACCATGAACACTTAGAAATAAAAAAAAAACCTGTTTATTGTTCATATAAAACATAAAAATGCAGTGAAAAACAATTTTCAATGTTTTAACTCTATAATATATCCATAGTTACAGTAATACATACAAGTACTAGTATTATTCAAACAAGAATAAAAAACGTCGAACGTATGAAATGTCAAATTTGAGTAGCTCCGCCCCTAATCACGCCTCTATATGAATTTTATGTATTTTACACATATTTGTAAAAATATTTACATGTCATATCTAATGCACACTTTCGGCATTTATGTAAAATATACGTGCAAATATGGGAAATTTTCGACAGTAGCACCTATAATCAGTAAATTATAAGCATCAGTGTAACTTTGAGCCGGCTCAAAGTTACCCTGAAAATGCTGTAAAATGCTAGTGCCTTCTTATTTTACATTTTATTAATTACTAATAAATAAATAACCACAAAATATTAAGACATTTACAACATTTAGATAATAATATGTCTGATAAATGAGTATATTGTTACTTACTATGAAAATTTATTTGGATTACAACAACTTCAAAACAGCATTCAAAATTAACTTGAAAACAGTACTTCAAAAAAAAAAAGTTAGATGATGCAATTAATTGCGCATAATGTTGCTAATTTATTTTCTAAAATAAAGAGTAAAAATCCCAGTTTAGAACATTGCCAACAGAGCACAGTTCTGGAGTTTATTTAGTCTTTTAGAGTCAAAAATATTGAAAAATAGGAGGTGGTGCAAAGTTACACCCCGTGGTACAAAGTTACTCTGATTGACTGTAAGTAATTTTATAAAGTTTGTAACAAAACTTTGTTTTAAAAATTTTCAATAATGTTTTGTTAAAGATTTCAATATACACATGCATCAAATCATAAATTATCACCCACTGCAGAGTCATTTAAAAAGAAAAGAAAAGTTAACCCTTCTACATACTTGATTTTGAAAACAATTCATCATATGTCTATCACACAAACAAATCAAAATGGTTTCAAAAATGTTTCTTAACGCATTTAATCCCTTAACTGTTTTGCCTAAGTGGCGCTCTGGCATAAAGAGTTTGCTATCTTAGATACAAAAAGCTTTTGGATACCACTTAATTTTAACTGCAATCTTTGGTTTGTTAAATGGCGATTACTTTGGCTTTTTCGATTTCACAAAGCCAAATATTTTAGCAAAAAAAAAAAAAAAAAAAAAAAATTGGTGCCGGGTTCTTATTTTTAATTTACAATGTCAAAAAAAAAAAAAAAAAACAGTTAAGCTGTTAAATATGAAAAGTGTAAAATAATATATTACAATTTGAAGTTATTTTATGAATATTTACATCCATTGAAAATTCATAAAAAAAATTACCAACGTAGAAACATTTTAAAAGTGTCCACACCTAATATATTTTAATGAAATAGTTTACAATCGGCATTTATTGAGGAAAAACTGCTTTGTAAGATGTTTAAAAGGCTTTTAACGTACTTCCAACCTATTTCATGTTGAAATATTCTGAAGCAGTTTGAAGTAAAATCTTTCGAAATCATTTCCAATCCACTGAAATTCGCAAACGCATTTTCTTAAAAATTGCCAGCTCTGCCTGCTCATTCGTACATGGAGTGCCATTAAAGATTTCTCGCGCTGATTAATGAGTTCTCGGGTTTAATTACTAAAGGGAGTTTCTAAATAAGCTAGGGAGATGCTTTCTCTCCAGATTTACATAGTTTAGATATTATGAAGTGATTATCTAAAATGATTGGTTTAAAGGATATGTTTATATTTAGTTTCACAGAGGAATTTTCGAAAATATTGAGTTTTTAGATAAATAGAATACGACAGCAGTTTCGTGTCCAAGGTTGACTTTCTTTAACAATGCCCAACATCGTAATGTCTTTCTAGTCCCATATGCAAATGTTTGGAAATGGAAATGGAAATATAATGTAGTATACATAATTTAGCAGATGTATCAATTCTTGTACTATTTACTTCTAGGATTAAAGTAATTTTCTGGAGTCCCAATTGTTAGGTAATGTATTCTAACTGCAAAATGAAATTATGTTACAATTGTTTATATGTAATTTTTAAATATAGCAAATAAAATTGAAAAGTGACAGAGAAATTCTGTTCCAAGTTGTGTTTTCCAAAAATATTAATTTAAAGTTGCGAATTCCGCCTCGCTCTTATCTGACATTTTGATGAAGTAATTTTTACATGCAAAATGTAAATTAAATGTAAAGTAATTAAATATAAAGTAATTTTTACATGTAAAGGATAAAATGCGTAGCTATTTTTATTAAAATAGCAACGAATGTCACCGTGTTTTCTTTTCTATAAAGAAAATTTTTCTGAAAAGGCAAAGGATTTCCCAAAAATTGTTATCAAGGTTGGAATTTAAGTTGATATTTAGAATGCGACAGTCGGTGAAGTTATCATCAGAGAGAAAACTGTTTTAATTAAAAGACATAACCCGCTTACCGGAAAATGAAAAATGCTTCTTCATTTTTTTTTTTTTTTTGGGGGGGGGGGGGCCTTCAACAATAATACCTGTAAATTTCACGTATTTATTTAAGCAATTGTCGCTACTGAGCAGGTAAAATGAAGAAGAAAAATTAAGGACACACTTAACCTTTAACTGATGTTACGGGTCTCACAGACCGTTGCTTTTTTCAATTTTTATGGTATAACTTGTAACTTTCAGCTTAACTGCAAACACTACCGAAATTTTGTTTCGTTTTGAACTTTAGTACTATCACTTGAGGCTTTTGAATAGATGAATTTTAATTATAATAGTCTTGTACGAAAAGTTCAGCACAAAAACATCATCCTATGAGTTAATCGCGTCTTTTATTCATCATTCAATGGAGCGGTCTCACATACCGCATCACAGTAATGATGTGACAATTTTTGTCACATCAGTTAAAGGTTAACAATATCTTTATAGTCTATCAAAAAGTAAAATTTTCTGTCTCGCGGCAACTTTTAATTTACTCATCTCTTTTTGATTAAAAACACAATTTGACTAAATATTGTGCAAAATCACAAATTAAGTTAATGGTGCTAGAGATAGACACTGTATTACTAGTAGACACGTTTAAATTTGAACTCAAATAATAAGATTTGAAAGTCACGCAGAAGTTCGCACTCCTCATGGGGCTGCTACAGAACTCTAGTGTTAGCGTCTAGACCTACAGACATCAAAATATCTGTTCAGTAAGGTCAGTTCAATTCAAACTGTGTGAACGTGTGGTCATCTTATCGCAATTTTTAGTAGTTTGGTATAAGGTAAGCCTTTTTGTTTTGTTTCTGCTTACGTTTAAGAAATTTTCTTATAGATTCCGCTTTTATATGCCTAAAATCAATATGCAGAATTCATTTGTTGTGTTTATTTTTGAAATTTGGATTAACCTGATACATTTCATTCGGATATATATTACTTGTGAGGTGACAAAGCACAATAGCCAATAGTGCACAACCCTGTCAAAAGCTTCATTCCCGATAAGAAAAGACCAAGTTACAAACATGATGCGACAACGGATAACAAAACTGGATCGGAAGAGCCTATTTGTAAGTAACCAATCGAGGTTCAAATGGTATATTGACAAATGGTTTAGCAGAAGTGAGTGCTCAAATTTTGTTTCTGCCTATGTTCAAGAAATTTTCTTATAGATTCTGCTTTTATATGACTAAACTCAATATGCAGAATTGATTTGTTGTGTGTAGTTTTGAATTTTGGATTAACCTGATACATTTCATTCGGATAGATATTAGGGGAAAGTAGGGGAATGGCGCTCACTTAAGGGAAAACATGAATTGCTAGTCAAATTTAGACAAAAAAATCAATATTTTATTAACGAAGTATAACTCCAAAGCATAAGGAACAGTTTCCAATCAACTAATTTTCATAAAAGTTTTAGGAATTTTTTTATCGTTTTATTTAAATGATCATCGATTGAGTGGTAATGCCCGACATTGGGTAATTGCGCTCAGAGTTTGAATACAGCATTTAGGTAAGATAAAAGTCACATATGTAGTAGTGTGGGCTGTTCACACCACTGCAGACTTTTGGAACCACTTTACACATATTGTGCTAGACATATAGTGGGCTACTTTTTTTATGTTTAGGTTTTTTTGATTTTTACCATTTTTTTGAAATCGTAAAATTCTCCTTGTTTAATGACATATTAATAAAAGCGAAAACAGGAAAATTTTACCATTTCAAAAAAGGAGTGTCACTGAACAAATTTGAATTTTAAAAAAGTTCTCACTGGCAACACTTTCTTCTAGAATTCCACGCGAGCGCCATTACCCGTTATCGCCATGTTGGGTTTTATTGCATTATAATTGGCATAACAACGCACTACAAAAATAAATAAAAGCATGAAAGTACAGCTAAATGTATATGTTTTGTAGACATAATGAGCAAATTAATATTTGAAAATAGGAGCGTACACTTATCTTCAAGTTAGATTTTGAAGAATTTTATAATAAAACAACTTCAAACTAATGACGTGAGGACACAAAAATACTTTCCTCCCGACGGGCACTAAATCCTTACTGGGAACTTAGGATGAAGTTCGCTAGGTGCCGGTACCGATCGCACGTTTTCAATTCTATTCTGTTTAGAGATATTTGGTGAGAGAGACTACCCTTCTGAGCGTCATTACCCTAATTTCCCCTACTTGTGACGTGAAATAGCACGATAGCCAATAGTGGAGAACCCTGTCAAAAGCTTCATTCCCGGTAACAAAAGACCGAGTTACAAACAGGATGCGACAACGGATAACAAAACTGGATCGGGGGAGTCTGTTTGTAAGTAACCAATGGGGCTCAAATGGTTTATTGATAAATGGTTTAGCAGAAGTGAGTCCTCAAAAATGCATACTCAAATTTGGCCGAAGTGAGTGTTTGTGACAAACTTTATTATTATCCATATTCATTTTAAATCCGATTGGTGCCAATATCGCTCATTTGACGCGCATTATATCGACATATGTTAAACAATTTTTGGCGCGTTCCAACAACAAATTATAAATACTAGGATGAGTATTTTAAAAACATTAAGTAGTACTACGTACTATAATAACATTCAAAAGTTTTAACGATTGGCCATTTTTAGTTAAGTTTGAGCTAGCTACTAATGTAAAAAAGAAAGATACGAAAACCATCAAAATGAGAAAAGTACCTTTTTTTTTCAAACCTAATGAATCAATACCGTATCAAAACCAGAGAAAGCTCCCAACAAAAAAAGAATTATCAACATCGGAGTAATCGTTCAAAAGTAATGAGTGGATATAGATAAAAAAAAAAAAGATAGAAAAACATACAAATGAACTGTACTAGACTACGATAAAAAGCTCGAAGACTGGCTTTTATACGGGATATAATTTACTGATATCATGTGCAAACCTGGGATTACACGTATTATCCTATCATATGGAAAATCAGATATTTCATATTAAATATCTTTTTCATGAGGAAAGCATACCATGTGACAGTTTATCTCATGAAACTTCATCAAGAACGAATTTATCACTGTCCAGTCTGTCTAAAAAGTTTTAAGCACAACCAGAAAATGTTGTTTATTAAGCATCAATAAAAAATTAAACAAAAAATGGTTATTTACTATTTGATTTGTAAAATAATTCAAATACATTATATCAAAATGACAAAATAGGTACAGTCGTCGGAAAAAAAAAAGGAAACACCCCCTACTAACTCTTCAACAAATTATCGTAGAAGAAAATTACTGGTACCGAACGATTGGAAATAAAGTCTACTTTTAAATGATGAATATAAAATTTGGAAAGGGGGCCATTTACTTATTAAAACGAACCATAACTTTGATTTTTTCAATAGCAGCACACAATTCTCACAGCATAAATGAACTCTACACCCTTCAATTAGCCTAAAAACAAATTTGTATGCAATTCGTACCATAAGTTTCCGAGAAATTAATTATTTTAAAACAAGCATATTTTAAGGTCTGTATCCAAATTGAAGTTTCGTACTCGATTGTTAACCGAGAGAGCCCCTTTCTTGATCAAGGCATCTTAAGCACCACTCAAGCAGTCAATGAAGCCTGCTAGATTACACGACAGTAGAGGAAATTTAAAAATATCTAGTCACTTCTATCACAGACGGTCCCTTAAAACATCATTTTGCCGTTTTTTAAGCATAATTTGAAAACTACTTGGAAGAAAAATGTGAAATTTTGGATTTCCATAAAGCAGGAATTAATAAAACTAAATCCATAAAAACGTAGGTTGTCATTCATAATTTTTTCGAATATTAATTTCATAATTCATATCATAAAATTATAAAAATTGAAAATTCAACGTATTTATGTTTGGGTATTAGTATTATAGCTTCACAAAAAATTAGCACATTAGGAGCATAATTTCAGGAGATATGAATAAAAATATGAAAATGTAATTTAACATTAGAAGCACTAAATTTTGAATGTTTATAATTCAAAAACTTATCATTCAATTAACTTGAAATTTGGTGTCTAGGCATAGTTTTAACCGAAGATTTGAAATATCTCGTTAAAATTGGGTATTGCCATTGAAAAAAATAAAGTTTGGATTCGTTTTAATATGTAGATGGCCCCTAAGCAAATTTTATATGCACCATTTAAAAGTAGACTTTATTTCCAATCGTTCGGTACCAGTAACTTTCGTGTACGATAATTTGCTGAGGAGTTAGTAGGGGATGTTTACTTTTTTTTCCACGACTGCACATTATTATAAATTTGACAAAGAAAAATAATAAAAATCTGTAAATATGTTCAGAAGTTTAGGCACAATGGAAAAAAATCACATCATTTAACACTTTTTCTTGATGTTATTTATTAACAGTATTTTCCTAGTTTCGGATAAATTCAAATAATCATGTTTCCATTAAATGCATTAGGTTTTAAAATATTAGGAATGCCAGAGGATGCCATGCTTTTTCAGTAGCTACTTTTATTACTTTAGTAGACATATTGCTTTCCATTCTTGTATAATTCACGTGTTAAGATGCTCTAAATATTCTCAATTGTGCTTACATCTGGACTTAAAGCTGGCTAATCTAAAACGTAAACATTTCGCGCAGAAAAACACTGTTTTTGTACTATGTGAGTTGCGGATTAATACATTCTCGTACTGAAATCTCCACCAAGGACACACTACCATGTCAACAAATGTAAGTAGATGCTGCTCTAGTATCTCTTGATACTTTGTTGAATATCATTTCCCATTGAGAAATGCCAAGGAGAATTGGCAATAAAGTAAATCCCTTCCGAAACCACCAGAGACTTTACCGCCTTGCCGTCTACTGAAGAAAGTTTATAGCTGCTTCCTAAGGTCATGCCAGTAGCACTTCCAGTCATCATAAACATTAAAATTCCACCCCTTTTCCTCACTGAATAATAAGGGGTGTTACTTGTCCCCGTACGACAAGTACGGGGACAACCCAGCCTAATATACCCTGTTTATGCTGCGATTTTAGGTACAGTTTGCAAGAGATTAAAAAAATGTTCATGTTCTTGCAGTCTCTTTTGTGTCTATATGTTGTGCACTTTAAGACATTAACACAAGGATTGTTTTTAATTTGCCTTGTGTACATATTTTGTTTTCAACAACAAGCTTCTTATTTTTCGATCCGTCTGAACATTTGTTGCAGGCAGTTTTTGAAATTATTATTTCTGGCAATTACTCGGTAGATTCCTTTGCAAGATTTAAAATTCTAGAAATTTCAATTACGGCTTTTTTTCCAATTTTAACGTGAGCATTTTTTTTTATTTTCTTAATTCTGTAGTTTTCGGAATCTTAAATAACCAACTGAAATTGAATATTCGTTATACTGCTAAGGTAAAACGGTTGATTAGTTGGTTGAAACCTATCCAACTTTTTTTTTAAATTTGCATAATGTGCCTAAACTTTTGAGACAGTAGTTTTTAACAAAAGTAAAAAAAGAAATAGTGCTGGTTTAACTATTATAATATCTCTACTATATTTCTTTCATTTACATTTTGAACATATATTATGAAATTATTCCATAGATTTATTTCTCCTTTTAATAGTATTATCATATTTTAGTGAGTAACTAAGCTTTTGAGACACTGTATGCATAGATGCCAACATCTCTTAATTATTCCGGAGTCTCATCCAAGACAAACAAGTTTAAAACCGGAAAGTGTTTGTAAGAACATGTGTCTTCTTTCAACATGGTACTTATTAGATTTCATTTTAAAATCATTTACTAAATAAAATTTCCGCAACACGTTGGAAACACGTTTGTCTTGGATTAGACTCCGGAATAATTAAGAGATGTTGGCATCTATGTGTATGTATCACCTATGATAGCTATCAACTCAAATTGCACCAACCAGAGCCCTCTAAAAATAGTTGTCCCGAGGTCTCGGCCTTTACAATAGTTTTTAAAACACTTAAGTGCGATTACTCACCAAATGTTCCGCATGTTGCTTATATTTCCTCCCCCCTGGATTACACTTATACTCTAAAGCGAAAGCTGAGATCCCAGGGGAGTGATCCTTTGTTGCTTACATTTGCGGATTCAGTTTAATCTTGAAAATAACCCAATTGGTAGCGAAAAAAACGAGTAGCAATAGCATATATTTTTGATCGTACTATATAAAGTAAATGCAATAGAGTATTTACACACAACCTCCTTGGAAATACTCCCCTTCTGCAGCTAAGCACTTTTGACAGAGCAAGTAGAGTTGCTGCAAACATTCCTGGATTCCTTTGAATGAGATCGTCTTCCTAACATCCGTCGCAGATTCCACAACCTTACAAGGGGAGGTTCCGAGGTTGGAAACAGAGAATGCGGTGACACTCTAAGTACCGATAGAGTATGTCAATAGAAAGATATATGAAAGCCATAAAGTGCGATGGCCAGGAATTCTTAGGAAAATAAGCCCCGAAATTTGTTCTTCATTTACGTATATAACATGATAAATTGCATTTGTTTCTGAGAGGCTCCGTAGCACAGTTAGTAGTGCGATGGACTTTAAAATTTGTGACATTTTTCTGGGCGCGTTCAATTACCAAACATTTTGTTATCTCTAGACAAAATAATGATAAATTAATTTAAAATTACATTTAAAAATATATACATAATTATTTAAATTTAGATAAATATAAAACAAAAAATAAGTTTTTGCGCATATACTTATTTACACAGAGAGAGAGTTTTAAAAATGAAATTTTGACATTTTTATGTAATTAATGAAAAATAAATATGAAAAAAGAATGTACATAGTTTTTATTTGTACTGCCGACAAATTTTTCCTTTTATTTATTTTACAGTATTTTAGAAGAATGGAATTCTATTTTTCTCAGCGAAACGGATTAAAATAAATAATACGAAATTAAAGTATGCTATTTTAATTTAATTTCTTTCGCCCTAAAAATTAAAAATGTTATGAGTTTTAAAAATTTGCCTTTTAAATTTTGGATGCATGACTTTTTTTAGTCTTCGAATCTTATGTTTACAATTAGAATAGGTTTTTGTTTAATTTGTAAAATATTACGACAATGCAAAATTTTAAATTAAACAACATACGTTATTTTTTTGTACCGTATTGCAATCCATTTTGCTGAAAAAATTGTTTACTCGTATAAAAACTGGTTTAAATTGGGAAAAAAGGGAAATTTTTGTCGACTGAACAAACACAAACTGCGTAATTTTTAAAATTCTTTTTTACTTTTCATTAACCTCTTCAGGGACAATTTTTTCATGGTTTAAAAAGAATTACCCTTTTTTTTTTACGATTTATTCATTTTATATTAATAGGAATTCAAAAAGCAAAATGGGAAAAACAATAAAAAATCACAAAAGAAAAAATAACGTCCACATTTGTTGCCGCTGAGAGTTAATGGTAATTTATGAGTGAAATGATTTCATAAAAAACAAAAAACTAACAGTAAATTTATTTTCTTATATTTCTACAAATTATTAAAACTTAATATATTTAATATATCTGATATTATTTTTATCAAATATTAACAATTTTTTTAAATAATCCAACAACACTGACTACCGAAAAATTACTTCACGCTTTTTTTACATCTCTAATATCAGAAATAACATTATCAGTGTATCCAAACCATAAAATTTTCAGGTGAATAAGTCACTATAAAAATTTTGTTCTTTTTATTATTGACAATAATTATGATTATAAAAAACTAAACGTCCACACATAAGGCCAAGAGCGTGCAGAGTTTAAATCCATAGAAATGCAAAATTTCATATTTAAAACTCCCTCTTTGTAAACAAATAAACAAATGCGCAAAACATGTGATTTTTTAAAAATGTTTGTCTCAAATTTAAATAATTATAATTATATATATGTGTATTTTTAATTGTAATACAAAAATGATTCATCATTATTTTGGCTAGAGATAGTATGTTCGAAGTCGCATCGATCTGAAAATCTGAAAAGTTTCAAGTCTGAAATTTTGAATTCCTGAGCGCTATCAATTTTGCACGGAGCCGCTCAGAAGGAGGGGGATTTAGCCAATTATATATGTCAACGTAAATTAAGGGCAAACTTAAGAGACTTTTCATTAAGACTGGCCATCACCACTTTTTGACTTTCATATGTTTATCTATTAACCTCTGCACGGAACATAGGTCTCTCGGACCCGTATGGTATACAATTTAGACACCAGGGAGCGCAGGGTGCCACCTTCCGCGTCAATCGTCTAGGAGAGTCTCAGTACGTTCTCGGTATTTAAAATTGTGTCCTGGTTTCTTAATAAGTGGATCAATGTTTCCATTTTTGTATTTCTTTAAAATTATGAATTTTTCTCATTATGTACAGCTCAGTGTGTATTTTTGTATAAATAAAGAATTTGAAATATTACATATTGTAATTAATTCGCCAAGTGAATCAATTTCATAGGTTAGCAGGAATAGATTTCCTGGCCTGAGAGACTGATGTTCCTTTTAACTAATAATAATAATAATAATAATAAAAGATGTTCCGTGCAGAGGATTAACCTATACTTTATCGATACACGAAGGGTAATCGCATTCTCAGTTCCCACGTTGTAGTATTCCCTTGTTAGATGGACTCTTGAAAAAAAGTCCTTTGAAATTAACTTTTACGTTGAATACAGTGCTGTATCACTATGCATCTACTACAACATGTACAATGCTTCTGCAGGTGATTTAACCAAATGCTGACAGAATTTAATATTCGCGCGCTGTTCTTTAAACGCCATTTCTACTTTCGATGAACGCGAATGCTCACAGCACATTGAAATGCATTATACGGAAAAACACTACACGGCTGACGGATTCGTAAAAAATATGTGGTCCTACTGCTCTGCTATAAGTAATTTGAAAAAGGCAAGCTAAGCAAACAAAATAAAAACATATTTGAATGGAGTAGGCTTGACTGAGTATAATTGTGCTGCACGAACTGATCGTAATTTGACAACATCAATAAAGAAATTTGACCTGTCCAACGGACAAGACAATTGCTTTCAAATAAAATCTCGTTCTTCGACCAAAAAATTTCGATCAGTGCAAACCGATACTCTACGACACAGCAAAACATTTACCTTTTCCGCTGATCTGCATTGGAGATATTAGAACAGTTTCCGGACCGTTCGATTCTAGTAGTATAATCTTCTTTGTTGCAAATTGGTTAAAAATATGATTCGATTTTTGAGAATTTCAATATAAATATCTATAAATTTTAGTCACAAACAAATATAATTCTTATCTGTCATAAAATAGAGAACATTAAGTTGAGAGCCTTACTTTACTAGAGCAATTTGGTAACTCAACATATCGCTCCACCGCAAGAAAAGTGACGCATCGCGACAAAAATAAATTTCACAGGAGAGGCAAAAGATGATTCGCATATTTTTACTGTAACATGAAATGATAGCACTTAGCTCTGCATACAGAAGTAAAAACGTGCATAAAAGCGTAAAAACCTTAATAATAACGACGCAGATGAGGGTTGGAGGGTTGAGTAATTTTATCTCCCCACACAATAGAGCAGTTCACATCACGTGACTTTTACCGGAGAACAATGAAAAAAGCTGTTGGACACACAAATAGAAAAAGAATTGATAAAGGTAGCGATAGCTGTCCTACAGCAGCAGCAAAAACCTATTCCTGACGTCACCTTGCACAGCTCCATGTACAGCTTTCTGTGGTCACGAATGGACATATAGCGTAATAAAGCGATTTTCCGTATAACTACACTTATGAAACTATTCCTGTAGCAAGACGAACATATGGCAAATCTATTAGTGGAATAAAACGCAACATCCATTTTTGCAAGTTGTGTCACTTTTCTTGCTGGTGAGCGATATATTCTTGTATTTTGTTTCAAATGTTTAAAAAAATTTAAACAGGACTTTGCAAGGATACGTAATACTCTAAGGCAAAGAAAAATTCCAAAGCACCCTATGAACACGTGCTTAAGGGGTCTCAGAACTCTTAAAATTGGAAAAAAAGGAAAAAAAGGGACCATTTTCAACATATAATATCTTAAAATGTAATTAATTTTAAGACAAAATTTTATATTGGGATGAAAGATATAAGTATGTTCTTTCATTTCATGTATTTGAAAAATTACAAGATGCAGAATTAGAATTTACAGTAGGCTCCAAAATGTCAGACATTTGACGAGCGGAAAATCGGCATAACAGATTATGCGCACGATTACAAAATAAATTTTGCAAGTAGAAAGAAAATTTTGTATCCTACTTATGCTTCACATTGTAATAATTACTCTGAACCTAAATAAATTTGAATTTAGAGCATTTTTTTAAATTTTTAATAGAAAGTTGTATTTAGTTAATGCAAAATTTAGAAATTTTCAACAGTATAATCACCTATAAAGAATATAATTCTGAACAATAAGAAGGGAATTTTAGGTTCAGTTTATACAGACTAACATGAAACATATGTTTTGAAAATTTCATGAAAAAAAATTCAGAAGTTTTTGAGATATCGTGCGCGTTATGCCCCAAAACGTCATTTGGAGAAAATTGACTTCAAAGTTTCTGAAACGCCGCTTCAGCTATTGAACGTGTATAATTCTAAAAACCATAACTTCTGTTCTAATAAGAATTTCAAGGAAACATTTATACCAAAATGTTCAGAAAAGATAGTAGTTTAATATCTAAAAAAATTAAAATTTCGAAAATTTTAAAGCTTTAAGAGTCCTGAGACCTCTTAAACATTCACATGCATATCAGAAATATTTTTTTATTTTTCTCTTACCAATGTTTAATCCCTTTGGCACGTATGCGAGCCATATAGTGTGCACGCGGTCCTTGAGTACTACTATTTCTGAATTTTTGCCTTACGAAAGCATAAAATTTCAGCAATTTAAGCCCAGTGTTGCTATTCGAAAACAGCGGGCAAATTTAAAGTCGTATAGAGACAACTCACCCCGATGGAATTAAAGGGTTACGTCCAGATAGCTGCAATTTCGTGCTTAATTTATATCATAGCCAGAATAACAATTAACCCATGGTACATAGAGTTCGACTAAATTCTTAAATATATTTGGAACTCTGTTTTCAAAATTACTTTTACTAATTTACGAAAATCGATAAACATCATAAACTCGTTAAGAATTTTCTGCATATTTCAAGGATGAACAGCTTAGAAGAATGAGCCTAACAAACGAAAAGGAAATTTGTCGCATGGAGAAAAGAGGACACGATGGTCATCTAGGTTTGCATAATGTAGAAGTGACCCTGTTTTTAAATATTGAAAATAACTGAAAACTATTTCTACATATAAAATCCTAATGTAACGAATTTAAGTAAAGTTTTTGAAACGCTTAAAAGCAGGGTTTACAGAACGTTGACAGTAATATAATACTAGTATGTTGTTACAGTCATTAACAACATATTTTTTCTTGAAGAGGGTGTACACTGCGTTGAAAGTCATTTTACAAGGGCGAAAACAATCCCCTGGTGCTGATTTTCAGAGAAATCATCACCATGATCCTGAATAACATATAATACGATGAAAATAAAATCTATCACTATGCATAGAGTTGTGTAAAACAACTCGGTTTTTACAATATTTATAGCATGTCTATATTCCGAGAATGTGGAAAATTTGTCATAGAGTAGACGAGACTAGCGTACGGCCAGTGTTCTGCACAACCTGAATCCGAAATTTATGTTTAAAGTCAACCTGAAGCAGGACATGCACCCGATAGAAAAAAAAAAATTGTTCACAGGAATCAGATAAAAAATTTTGGTTAATCCAAATCAGACGCGCTTGAATGCAACACTGATCCAAACCCAAAGTGAAGGGAAATTAATCCACAATTTAAAGCAATTAGAAAAAAAGTGGTTTAGACATATCTCTGATATCAGTTTAATCGTTTATATATAAAAACTAGATGACCCGCCTGGCGTTGCGCGAGCCCGAGATGAATAACCCTTAAATTAACCTCAAACTTGTATGATTTTATGTCTTTAACTTCATTTTATCTGAATTTATATTTTTTAAATGAAAAAATATTGAAAGTATATGCTATTTTATTTTCTGCGTAATTTGATTTTTGGAGCCTATGCGCACCGAAAGCGAGCGAAACCGCGACGAAACACTCAGGTTTTTACTGATTTCGTCGAAATTTTCATACATTTTATTTTGTAAAAAATATTTCTACGACCCCTAACGTTACGAAATGTTTGTAGGTGATGTAAATGTGGTCTATTGAGATGCTCTAAAAAGATTCTGTTACAATACGGACGTTTAGTTACTTTTAGCGCAGAAAAAAATATATCCGTGAGGCGCGAAATGACTTGCATTCGCCTGTGTATTTGAAAGCTTTAAAATTCATATCTTTAAAAACAGAAAGCACCATCGTTTAGAAGATAATTTCATCTTTAAGAACACATTTTTGGTTTGTCAGTACTTCCAAACTTGTGCCCTGGAGGGGTGAAACCGCGACGAAACAATTTTTTTACGGATATCGCCGAAATTTTCACACAATTTATTTTGTAAAACTCTTTCTGCCCCTCCGAACGTTTCAAAATTCTCGTCGGTGATGTAAATCTGATCTATTGAGATGCTCTAAAAAGATTATGTTAAAATACGGACATTTAGTTACTTTAAGCGTAAAAAAATTATAGTCTCCGTGAGGTGTTCGCCTGTGTATTTGAAAGGGTTAAAAGTCATATCTTTTAAAACCGATTACACCATCGATTAGAAGGTTTCAGCTTTACGAGCATGTTTTTGATTTGTCGGTACCTCTAAAATTTCAACCCTGAAGGGGAGTTGCAATAAAGGGAGAAAAACATTTTTCGGAAAAACGACCCTTTAATTTTTTTTTCAAAGGGTTAATTAACTGCGATATTATTTTTAAAAATGGATTGCGGCATTTGAGACGTAAGAGTATGATAATATGTCTTCCGTTTTTAATTTTACTAAGCGGTATGGCCGATGTAAGTTGATAAATAATGGCAAAGTACCCCCCTCCCTCGAAATTCCGGCTTTTCGATCTTCATTTACAACCGATGCGTAAATAAGGCGATCCGGGCACGTGCGCGATCTTTTTCCTTCTCGCAAGGACCGAGATGATTTTTTAATGAGAGAGAGAGTTGCGAGTTTTAATCAATAACCCAACTAATTATTAGAATTTTAAAATTCTAAGTCTCAGGTGCAACAAGAGACACTTTGGGCTAGCCTCACGAAACTTTTCAGAATCGTACGCCCCCTAGATTTTGCTAGCCATCGCACACGGACACACAGACAGACAGAGCGAAACTTTCTTTTATTAGTTTAGATGAAGAAGTGTATACTCTTTTGCGTTAATCACGTGCTTTTGAATTTATAATTATAATTGTTTTTTTTTTTTTAATATATGAAATTTATTTTACGAGTTATAATGTTTTTAATAATGAGAGCATTTGAATTAGAATAATTAATAGATTAATTGACAGTCTGGTGACAATTTTTAGAATAACTATTGTGTCTTTATCGCTCGTATGAAGAATTTGTGAGACGTAACCACTTGAGAGTAACGTTTTAAATCAAAACTTCAGTAGTTAACAGTATTTGTAGTGTTATAATAATGAATAAGAGAAACTGAAAAATTTTAAGCCAATTATGTTTTTGGAAGGTTTATTTTGTTTCCTTATACTGCAACACCAGGTTCATAAACTACAGGAAACGATTTTTAACTCGAAGATTAAAATATAAAGTGAATTTAAGGAGATCAAAATATTTGAATAAGACGAGATCCTTCTTGCACCACATGGTGAGCCGTCATTGTCGAATATATCGCTCACTCGCAAGAAAAGTGACACATCTCGACAAATGTAAATTTCACAGGAGAGAGAGGCAAAAGAAAATTTTGCATGATTTTACTGTAACATGAAATTATAGCACTAGAAATAAAAGCTTAAAACCCTTAACAATAAAGACGTAGGAGAGATTTTTAGAGTTGCGTAGTTTTACCTCCTCACACAATCCACCCGTCTTATGTGGTCACAAATGAACGCATGCCGTAATAAAGTGATTTTCCGTGTAACTACACGCATGAAACTTTTTGTGTAGCAAGAAGCACCTATGACAGACCTATTAATGGAATAAAATGCAAAATGAATTTTTGCGAGATGTGTCACTTTTCTTGCGGGTGAACGATATGAAAAATCTTGCAGACATTGCTTTGCAATGGAGAATTTTGAGTTACATCTTCTTTCACCTGTCCAATATTTATCCTTCGATTTAATAAATTATGAGTTTATTAATTTTTTTCTATAAAGAAAACAGCATTCATTATAAAACAAAGTACAAGGAAAAAGTTAAAAAGGAAAGAAAAAAATGTAAATATTGGGAGTAAAATTCTTTTTTTTTTTTTTTTTTAATACTGAATACTTATTTCAAGCAAATTAAATCGCAAAAAAGATATCTTTAACGGTCAAAATTAAATTTTTTTAACAGGATTATCATGCACTAACCACTCTGAACTTCATTACACAGGTTATTTTAAAGCCACTACCTCGTTTCAAATATAAATTTTAGAGAAGAGAAAAAAATTGCAATTAAAAGCGTGCTTCAAAGCATCGGCAAACTGTAGTAGCCGAAAATTACGCAGTCGGTAATTAGTATTCAATGTTTTAAATCAAAATACAGTCATACATTTAAAGTGAATTCTCCTTGCACAGTTTAATTAGTGGCAAAAGTTAATCAGACTCTTGTAAAACAAATTCCACAAATGTTTAGTAAGACTTCTAATGACTAAAATCTTCTAATGAAGTACAGTCAGTAACAAACTCGATATTAAGACGTTTAATATTCATTTGGTGCGAAAACTAATTAGAAAGGGGTCCTTACGTGAAAATAATCTACAAAGACATGAATGGCAGTCTTTTATTAAGATTTATACAAAATAATTAACTAACAAATTTTTCAATTTTGATTGAGAAATATTTAGAAATACATTTTTTTTAAATTAATGAATGATTCTTTAATACATTCCTCATATTTGTTTAAAGTTACGTTGTATTTCTTTTAATGTAGAATTATGAGACATTCTTTAAACATACGTGTTTACAGCTTCTCCTTTGTATTGTCAATTAAGCATGCAACAGTTAGTAGGGAACAAGAGAAACCGATAAGATATACAGAAACATGCAGTGTAGAAAAGTGACGATTAACTGTGAATGAATATATTAAAAAGAAAAAGAAAAGTGCCCAGTTAAACTGATGGCATTGAGCTCACAGGATATTCACATTAATTGTATATTATGCTCTTATTTAAAAGGATAATGCCCCTCAACAAATAAATTAATGGGGGACTAGCCCCTTCCGTCCCCCCCCTTTATACTTAACCACTGAACCTCTGCATCTAATCAGGGAAGCGCATTACCAGAATAAACCAGTATAACAAATGTGAAGCAAATCGGATAATTCTGCATGAAAAATCCTTTTATCTAAATTAAGGGATGGGATTATCTTCCCCATTTCCTCCCTTCATACTTAATCAATGAACCTCCAAATCTAATCAGGGAAGCGCCTTATCAGAATAAACCGGTATACCAATTTTGAAGCAAATCGGATAATTCTGCATGAAAAACCAATTTATCTAATTTAAGGGGGAAAGTTTCACCTCGTTCCCCCCTTTATACTTAATTAACCCCCAAACTAATCAGGGAACCACCTTATCGGAATGAAACAAGAAAAATATTTGAAGCAAATCGGATATTTCTATCAAGTGTTATCGCGTTACGTACATACATATGTACATACTCGTACGTACATACTCGTACAGTATGTACGAGTGGCACATTAGCACTTAGGCTTTGATAACTTTTGAGTTAAAAACCACAGAAAAATAATCCTTTCTAGAATGTCAATTGACAGATGTCCTTTTATAAATGCTATATAAAAGGTAGATAACCAACGAATTTTACTGTGTTAAACAATTAATAAATATTCATAAAATGTTTCTCTACCAGTGATCATTTTATACATCTGTCAATCTTTAAGATTGCTTCTAATTTACAAAAGAATGATTATGGTCAATACTAAGCGTAGCGAAATTATACGCCCATTTTACATCTCTACTTCGAATTTTATTTACTTTTTGACAATTAAGGGGTCTCAGGACTCTTAAAATTGGGGAAAATGGGAGAAAAGACCATTTTCAATATTTAATGTCTTAAAATGTATAAGATTTTAAAACAATTTTTTTAGAGGGCTGAAAGATATGTGTGTTCTTCAATTTCATTTATTTAAAAAATTAAAAGCTGCAGAATGGATATTTATAGGGGGTTTTAAACTGTTAGACATTTATCCAGCAGAAAATTGGTGTGACACATAACGCGAAGGAAAACAAAATAAATTTTGAAACTAGTATTAAAATTTTGGTGCCTAAGTATACTTTATATTGCAATAATAACCCTGAATTTATATAAATTTGTATTTAAAGCATTTTTATATTTTTAATACAAAGTTGTATTTAGCTAACATACAACTTTTTAAAATTTCAACAGCGTAATCACATTAAAAAATATCTTTTTTGAAAAATAAAAAGGAAATTTTAGGTTTATTTTATACAGACGAACACTAAACATACATTTTGAAAATTTTATGAAACAATATTGAGCAGTTTTTGAGATATCATACACGTTATACCCAAAAACGTCAGTTTGAAAAAAAAAAATGACTTCAAAGTTTCGGAAACACCACTTCAGCTATTTTGCGAGTGTAATTCTAAAAGTCACAATTTCTGTTTTAATGGGAATTTCAATGAAATAATTATATCAAAATGTGCAGAAAAGATAGGAGTTTAACATATATAAAAAAATTAAATTTCGAAAATTTTGAAGCTTTAATAGTCCTAAGACCCCTAGATGCAGTAATATAAATTTCAATAAAAGCTGACTATCAAGATGTATTGAAATTTACATTTATGGTAAAAGTTTAAAGACAGTACAAATCTATCAGATTATGAAATTTTTTCCAAAAACGATCAATCGCGTAAAGTTATTCTGAGAAACATTTATAGTTAACAATATTTTATATTTTTCTGTTTTGATCCAAAGAGTCTTTAATAGATCTAATATAAGACTTTTTTTTTTCATTAAGGAGGACTCTGTATCCATTGAGTATTTTATATTACCTTTTTCACATATTATTAAATAGTTTTACGAAGAAAGTGATTTAAACAAGAAAAATGCTTTTCTAATGGTAAAATTTTAAACATGTAATTAAAATCAATTTTAATGTAATTAAAAACTTTTTAAATCGACTTGTGCAATTTTGATCTTTTCGCAGCAAATGTTTTTCATAATTTTAAAGTGTAAAGATCAGATTCATTTTCTAAATGTTAACTAATTGAAAAAAAAAAAAAATGTTATGACGTTTTAAAAATACCGTGAAAATAACTTATTGACAATTTTACTTAACATTTTTATTTTTTTTTTAAATAAACTTTTTATTTTACTGTAAAAACGATCCTTAATTATATGAAACTTACTATAAGGAACGTCATTAAAAAGCCCCAACTTATTTGGGAAATATATATATATATTGAAATTTAAAGATTTTGAGCATATTGATAAAACATACTGAGAAAAGTCCGGTCTATTAGATTTTTCTCCCTCTAACAAGATTTCTAATGTGTTTTAATATTTTTGCAATCTATCAAAAATCACTGTTGTACATGTTAATGAATATTTTAGATAATTTATTACTAAATTACGGGGATTTTAAATAATTGGAGCGTTTTAGAACTGAAAAATAGAAAATAAGTATTATTTATTCAGATTGCAAAAAAGATTTGAAAATACACCGTGCGGAAAAAATACTCAAATCATAAGCCAGTCTACTTTTCATCTATATACTTATATTTTACTAACTAACATATATTCAGCATAAATTTTTGGATTTTACTTGAGAAGCACAAATTGATTTCAATAGGTCGCATATCGTTAGTCCTTCTCATTAATTTTAATAATTGACAGGGATTTCAGACTAGAGGTTTTTTATATCTGAAAGTAGAATTTCTAGCTAAACTATTCATTAGTGTTCACTATTCAAGTAATTTGCATAAAGATGCCCGAAAATGCTGACGTTCTCTCAAAATATAAATCTCGTAGAAAGAATTTTTTCCAGAAGACATGTATCTTCGTGAAGTTCAAATGTGGTGAATCTATCTTATGCCTCACCTCTCCAAACAACACTCAATATTTTGTAAATAATAAATAACATCCTTTTCAATCTTTTACTTTATTGTTTAGTTTCATCTTTTACTCCACAAATGTTGCCTTTAAATTCCAATATTAAAAAATTAATAATAAATAGTTTTTTGCTCTCGGGTTACAAATTTCGTTGATACAGTCCTCAGCAAAAATTTAGACACTGGTCATATTTAACCTTTAAATAAAATATACGAACTCTTGCGTTATACAAATGGCTATACTTATTTTTAAATATATTTTAAACATTTTAGAGCGGAAATAATGGTTTTAATGTAGGATAAGGTTTAATTTAACTGAAAAAGGGGAAATTTGCATATTGCAAAAGTTTAGACACTTTCTTGATTTTCGGCAACTGTTCACGGAAAATTGCAAATTTCAAACTTATGACGTCACATTTATGAAGTATTTAAGTTCACCTCGCGATAGCATCGGTTAGTGATAATGTCGCGAGCTAGAAATATTCAGTTAGATGAAGTAATTGAAATATGGAAGCTGAATTCGAAAGGGAAGACTGTTGCAGAATTTTCAGCTACTTTGAATCGTCCAAAGGAGTCTGTCTGTCAAGTATTTTCCAAAGGTGACTCTTTCAAAGCAAAACATAGATCTCGAAGGCCTCGTGTGACTAGAAAATGAGATGACAGAAGGATCCGCAAACTGGCATCTACACAAGTGATTTTTGTTAGTCACATTAAAAGTGAGTCAGGTCTTCCAGTGTCAACGGATACGTTTCGCAGATGAATTAAAGAAAGAGATAAATTAGTTTACATGGAAATGATAAAACAACCAGCTTTGTAATCTTACTACAAATTGACGAGAATGCAGTGGGCTCGCAAACATATGTCATATGGGCTCAAATGGTGTTCTGTAATATTCAGTGACGAAAAAAAGCGAAATTTGGATGGCTCAGATGGGTGGGCATACTATTGGCACGACTTGCGTAAAGATCCTCGGACTTTCTTTAGCCCACAACAAGGAGGTGACTCTTTGAAGATTTGGGCCTTAATTTGCATAATGCTCAAGCATCTCAGGAGTTACTCAATGGTCGTCAACGAGCGCGAGAATGCATACATACATTGCAGAACAATTTACAGCCATTTGGTGAACTGTTAGCTAGTACAAATATGCATTTGAGCAAGATAATGCATCCATTCATGATGCATAGAAAACAAAAATTTGGTTTAACTCTCAAACTATTACTGATTCTCGACTGGCCGGCGTGTAGCACTGATCTGAAACCAATCGAAAACCTTTGTGACATTATATCTCATAAGGTTTACGAAAATTTTTGACAATACTCTTCTGTTGAAGAACTTCGAACTGCTGTTGAACGTGTTTGGTACGAAACAGACCCTCAAGTGATGCATTACTTAGTTTCTTTGATGGAAAGTAACATTTTTGCACGAATTGCAGACAACGTGAGTGCAGTTCGATTTTAATTTATGGTTATTTTTCTGTAAATTTACAGATTGTCTGTACTTTTGTCACAATGTTAATTTTGTTTTTTTGTCATTATATATTATGTAAAGTGTATAATTTAAAATTTATTGTTTGTGAATAAAGGATAAGTCACAAGTAATATATGGCAGTAGAGTTACAACAATTCGTTACATACTTCTGAGTACAGAAGCATAATAGATCATTGTCTAAACTTTTGTTGTGCACTGTACGATCATTTTGATTCAAGTCATGGTGAAATAAACATATTTATAAAAGCGCGATATGGATTTTGATAAGTTCTGATAAAGCGTGCAACGGAACCCTCAGTGTCATATTTTAGTTTGAAATATACTTTTTTTAACAGCAATTAAATCTTATTTTTAACAAAAAATAGGTTGATATAAACCATCATTAATTTTACCCTTTTGAATAACAATGAGGTATTTGTTTTCATACTTTAAAATACACTTTACACATTTATTGGTCGATCTGGGTCTGATTTGCTACAAAAGTTAAGATTTGAATTAAGTAGGTATGTAGTCTATAAAGCAAAAAACAGCTCATTCTAAACTCCGATTATTCGTTTAACTAGTAATATCATATTGATACACAAACATTCGATTTTCAGATTACCTTTTTAACATTTTATGACATATTTTTAGAACATTTTTTAAGTGAAAATTAAAAAGAATACAATATAAGAGACATTTTGACAAATCATTCCATCTGAAAATACAGTGGTTTCGAATATTTAAATTTGCCTATTTCGAAAAATATTTCATGAGACTATTAATCGAAATTTCGATACTGTTTATGTCATACTTACACAAAAGAAATTAGTATCGTGTTAATGATTAGAGGTGAAGACATACGTTGAAAGTGTGCAGTACTTAAAAATGTGTGTTAAAATTTTCTTATGCACATCCAAAACGGCATACAAATTTTAAATATGTCAAAGAAAGTCTTACGTCATTACATAAGTCAACAAATAGTTTCACCTATTTCTTTAACAGACAACTCGTCGTCGTGTGTGAAAGAAACCGAATCTGTCTTCTCATTTCTTCGCGCTTTCAAGAGATCCTAGAATTCATATATCATCAAGTGCAGAAAACCTTAAAGTAATATTTCATAATATACAGTCCAATATATTTGCAAGTTTAAGAATAGCTTTTAATAAAGAAAACTAGAGAGCTGAGATACTATATTTAGCGCAAGACATTGGGAAGAGTTTTCGTTTGTGTGAAGTCGCTTCTTGCAACATCAAGAAAGGTAAACACAAAGTAAACACAAAACGGAAAACTGTCTTTATTTACTTCGTCATTTATCTAGTTTCTTTTTGTTATTTCGCTGGTGCCACGGGCCATTGGAGTTGGTTTACGTGGAACTGCAGCGTATCAATAGATCAACTCATTTAGAAACAACATATGAAGGATTTTTTTCTTTTCTTGAGAAGTAAAACTAATATTGTTTGTCTAAAAAAGGCTCAGTAAAATAAATAGCTATCCATTTACTACACTGTAAAAATTTTCAGAAACGTTACAGTCCATAACGGAAACGCTTCCTAAAATTTAGTGTATGAACTGTCTTCAGTTACTGGTTAAGTCGGAAAACGTTACGCTCATTTCCCTGTAAAGTACTTGAAGCGGATATTTTGACATTCTGCACATGAACAATATGTTCGAGAAACATCATGATCACGTGATTTTTATCACTCTGGTGTTAAAAATAGAATAGAGACATAACGTATATTTTGAGGAAAGTAAGCATGTATGTTTTATATATATATTTTTTAAAAACGATATGCTTTCTTAAAAGAATTTATCCGATTGAATTTTAATTTATAATAATACTAGAATTTCTGTTAATATTTTGTTGCACACATAAAGTTAAATAACTCCTAAGATAGTTTCTTTATACTCCTGTTCCGTGAATCTATGACAGTTATTAGATATTTTACTAACGAATAATAATGTAGTGCTAGTAATACTGAAATTTGGGTAGCACCATTTACACGTTATAATTTTTTCGTTTTGAGCTTAGGTTCCGACTGATAACTTTTATAATAATGTAAACGATTTCATTTATACGCAAAAGACATTCATAATTGCACTTATACTATACATTTTTTCCCTGTTTGTTTATCACTTACATATTAGTAAATAGATCTTATTGAAAATTGGATTTATAAAACTATAAAAAAATCTTTTTTCAAAATGCGATCTCGTGAGTTTCATCCTGCAAATAGATATATTTTGAAAATATTTAATTTTCCTACATAAATAGGTGGATATTTTATACTTTTCAATTTTTATTTTTTATCTTATAAATATAGTACATTTCAAAATATTTCATATCTGTGAATAATTATTTTATTTACATGATTGTAATGCCTATAAATAGATAATAATATTTTTTTCAATGTTTTGTCTATTAGCAGATATTTTTTAATATAATGTTTTACAATTATCATGCTTCTAACTATATTCCTTTGAAAGTATTTATTTTATTTGTATAACTTGAGATGTGCTGAGTAAACATGAGAAAATATATTTATTTATAAGTATAAAATTCATGAAAATAAAATAATTATTCGCAGATATTAACTATTTTGAAATAATATACCTCTTTAAATGATAAAAAAATAATTATTCAAAGGCATAAAAATACCCATCTATATATAAGAAAGGGAAATTAAACATTTTCATAATATATTTATTTACAGGATGTTCACCAGGCCGCATTTAAAAAAAAAAAATATTTATAAATCTATAAACCCAATTTTCAATATATTTTTACAAATATGTTATACATAAACAACGAGGATGAAACGCATAGTACAAGTGAAATTATGAATTTCTTCAGTCATATAAACGATACATTTCATCATTACAAATGTTGTGAATCGGAACATAAATTCAAAACGAAAAGATGTTAAAAACGGTACTATCTGTACTTCACTAATACTAGTACATTTATTCTTTAATCAAATACCTAATACTATTATCGATTCACGGGCAAGAGTGTATATTTCGAACAGAGTTAATTTAACTTTGTATTTGCAACAAACGATTAACAGCAACTCTAATATTATTATGCAATAAAATTTAATCGGATAATATTAATTCTTTTTAAAAAAAAGGTATTACTTTCTCAAAAAAAAAAAAAAAAAAAAAAAAAAAAGACATATTCAGGAAAGTTTCCGAAATGCACAGAAACATTTACGAAACACACAAACATATCCGAAATATACATTAACAAAGTAAATATACGCTAACATTTCTGAAATATGCAGAAACGTTTTTAAACATTCTACCGCAATATGCGGAAAAGTTTCAGAGTTATGCGGAAACGTAACTGAAAATTTGGGCCACATTGCTGCCCCATTATTTGGAGTAACATTTCCGATTTTTTTCTTTCTTACAGTGATTAAACACAAGTTAAATTTCAATAGCATTTATTAGCATTGAAGCCAATTCTTCTATTTTGTCTTTCCATTAATTACGCAGGAAGTTCAATGTGCCGTACAGGTGGTATTCGTATAAATCGGAGTATAAATAGGAGGTTTCTGCATGAATGTTGATTTGTTCTCGTTTTAAGATGCATTGCTGCTGTCAAGGTGTACGTACTATGAGTAGAATTGAAAAAATATTAATTGCTTGCAAAAAAACATTGTCTGTTAAAACATCGTATTTAAATGAAATATTAAAATTTCAGTACAGTTTATTTGAACAACTAACTCCATCAGTTACAGATTTATTCAGTGGCGTAGCATCAGGGGCCGCTACAACCGCTTTACTACCAGAGTTATTATATCCTAAATTTGTATTTATTTAATTGTATAACGTGGAAAAACAAAATAAGGCCAAATTTATTATATAATAATACTGGTAGTAAAATGATCCAGCGTCCCCTGATGCTACTGGATTTATCGGGTTTTGCTTCTATGCGTTGCAGCTTTAGTTTTAATAAATTGAGGATCAGTATATTTTGCAGAAGTAAATCGCACTTCCCTTATTCGCAAGCACGACAGTTATTTTCTTTTTCGTTATTTAAATTACAAAAGAGATAATATGTTTTCCCTCAAAGTGAAACACTTCCTGAAGTTAGAATACTCCTTCTTTCCTATTAAATTACCAACATTGAATTGCCCAAATCAATACAATGCAAAATAAAAAGTGAATGAATAATATAAACAACTTCAATACTGAGCAAATTTTATCAACCTGAGAGTCATAATTGATACTTTATTGAAATATTAAATATAAACCTGTATAATTAGCCAAAATGATATCAGCAGTTATTACAAGCAACTTTTATGGTACAATGTGTTTCTTTTAATGAGATTAATAATTTAAGAACACAACATTCCGCGCCACTTCGACCACTTGACCGGGACATATGCTATGTAGCCTTTTATGGGTCCCTACGGCTCCCTTTTTAACCCTCTCAAGAAAGCGGATGGGGATCGGAGATCACGATTCTTCATGGCTTGCAGTGTCGTGCAGATCAATTTCAGTCGTAGTAGTTGTAGTAAAATAATACAGGGTGACAAAAGTTATAAAGTTATTGTCATAGGGAATTGATTCTAGAAAGTTACTAAACAGGTGTAAGTAAGTTAGTTGTGATAACCATTATGGTCAACGAACGATCTGCCATACTTGAATTACATAAGCAAGGAATGAAACAATGTGAAATTGTTCAACGATTAAAAGTGCCTAAGCAGACGGTTTCATACGCAATCAAAAGGTTTAAAGAACTCGGACATGATGGTGACAGACCAGGAAGAGGAAGAAAGCGCACAGTTAACACATCAAGAAACCGGGTAGTTGTCAAAAAGTGAGTTCAACGAAATCCTAGGATTTCAATGAGAAAGGTTGCTAGAGAGATGAAGATCAACAGAGAAACCGCACGTTTGATGGCAATAGTAGAGCTTGGTCTTCACCCTTACAAAATGAAAGACGCTCAAACGCTAACAGTAGAGAACAAACGCTCAAGACTTCAAAAGGTGTAAAGAACTGTTAAAGCGGGCCTCATGTGATCAATGGCAAACATTTGTCTTCACAGATGAGAAACTGTTTTCGATTGAACAAGCTCACAATAGCTATAATGATAGAGTTTCGTCAGTAGAAGCACCTGGAACTTCTTGCATTGTTGAACGGTATCAACGACACCAATCTGTAATGGTTTGGGGTGGGGCATGTACTAGTGAGAAAACACCACTTGTTTTTGTTGATCAAGGAATAAAGATTAATCAACAAACATATCGCAAACTCATTTTGGAAGATGTTGTCTTACCTTGGTCACAAAAGTTCTTTGGAAACAAAAGATGGACCTTCCAACAGGATTCCGCACCTGCAAACAGAGCTAAAGGCACTCAAGATTGGTGCAAGACACATTTTCCTGACTTCATTGGAGCTCAAGAATGGCCACCGTATTCCCCAGATTTGAACCCAGTGGATTATTCTGTTTAGTCCATCTTAGAGACAAGTGTGTGTGCTAAACCTCATAAAATTTTTGCATCCCTAAAGAAATCCTTATGCAAGGAATGGGATAAAATATCAGTAAGTGAGTTGCGGCCCATAGCCGAAAATTTTGTGACATGTTTAAAGCTCTGTATTAAGGCTAAAGGTAGCCACTTTGAAAATTTGTAAATATATTAGAGGAAATAATGTATTAATATTTATTTTGAAGTTTCATCGTAATATTCTCATTAGCATTACAGTTATAATGTATCGTGTGTGTCCAAGTTATTTCTTGTCACCCTGTATAATTGTATAATGATACATAAAAAGCAACCAACACACATATGTTTGAAAATCAAATAGGCTCAATATTTTCAAGTAGATTACCGTATTTTCTCGCATAATTTACCATCCCTGCATATTACGCATTCCTTACTTTTGAAAGGAAATTGCTGCAAAAAACAAATATTTGCGGAATGTTTGTAGAAAGATTATCAGAATTTTTTTTTTAATAAAATGGGATACCGTCTTGTATGATATTAATTGTATGATATTTGAAGATATTCTTTTAAGAAATTTTTTAAAACTAGGTTTCAGTTTAGTTCCGTATCCCGAAAGAAATTAACTGGCTGTTTGTTTTCTGCGTTTTCCTCTTCACCTCCTTTAAAAACGCGGATAGCTTTCTTATTAAAAATATTACATCATTAGGTATGTGATATATTGGATTATTTACTTGAAAATAATTATGATTGGTCTAAATTTGTTTTATGATGTTTCCTGCGCTAATTATTTAATATTTACGAAAATCCAGAAAATACCTTCAAATAGCAGTATTTTTTTTTTTTTTTTTTTAAATGTATTTTAAGAAAATTCAAAATGATAGCTGTATTTTTCATCTAAAATGTTACAAATAGAAAGAATCACGCAAAATAATTCATTATCCGAACATTTAATAGTTAATATATTGATATTTTAAGAAAATGTCACATTCATCTTGAAAACAATTATTTTTGTGGTTGCTTTAATTTCCCCCTTGAACAATCTATATCAGTATATATACACTCAGGAACATCAAAAATAGCGCACCAAGAAGAAAAAAGGTACAACCACGAAACTTTGCAAATAAGTACATTGAGATCCGCTATGTAAATTATCCTAGTTTGGTGGCAATGCGCATGACCACACACCCTGCAGTGGCGCTGCAATCAGGAAGTGGGCCCTATATAAACCGGCGCATAGTGATAGATTCATAAATATGACGACCATCCGACTCTAGGACGACTTTAGAAAGCAAAGAATGCCAGGTAGACGTGTGAGAAGACATTCCTCCCAGTTAAGCGAGGTTCAGAGGGGCCACATCATCGGCATGAAAACCACAGGCAGGTCGATGGGACTTGTTTCTCGCCAGGTCAATCGTTCGGAGTGTGCTGTCAGAACATGTTGGGAGCGGTGGACACGAGATGGTACCCACGTTCGGTATACCGGGTCTGGAGTGACCAGGAGGACGACGAAGCCAGAGGATCGAATGTGCGGCAAGCGCTCGTGGATCCCACAGTGACTCATTCCACGAAGCAATCAGATGTAGGGGTGCCAGTTGTTCCACAAACCATTTCCAGATGCTTTGCGGAAGCGAATCTTAAATCCAAGCGTCCTTTTCGTGCCTTTAACGAGAAACATCGGCGACTCAGTCTACAGTGGTGCCAAGCCAGGGCGATGAAGAATGACACTGATTGTCAAAACGTGATGTTTGTGATGAATACCGGTTCGTTTCGGCGACAGATGATAACCAGGCTCGAGTTGCTTAAGACTTCCTACGTCATGTTAACACTCTTCCATGGACGGACCGCCCCCCAAACTTTCCCCTATAGACCATGTGTGGGACCAGCAGAAACATCAGATGCGCCGTGTCACTCTGTACATGATTTGGAGCTGTCTCTTCAAGAATTGTGGGCCTCAGGACAACATCAAACTTCTAATCAACTCAATAAAAAAAAAAAGATAAAAATAATTACATATAAATCTCAGTGAAAAAATATATCGATAGTTTTTATGGGTTAGTAATTTTCTGAATATTGTCGTCCAATTAATTTTTAGAAAAATTAAAATACGGTGTTAATCAAAAAGACTTCCCTTATTTCAAAGTCTTACTGTACAACAAGTGGTTACTGTAACTATTTGAGCGATACAGACTTCAAAAGGCAAAACATTTAAGTTTTGATTGTATTGTAAAAATTATAGGTACATGGAATATATGACACTAAGTGCATAAAGCTTAAATTTAATATGTATGCAGAAACACGACACAAACACGTTTGCAATTATTGCCTTATAAAATTGCAACTAAACAATAAGAAGCATTTTGTATGCTTGATTATTATACCAAGCTAGGGATGCTTGTGGGATACAACTTAGATGCTAAAACCAACAAGCTTGTGTCCTGTGGGCAACCAAGCTAACACTAGTTTAGAATAGTATTATTTGCCTTATTTAATGGCAGAAAATTTGGAATAAATTAAGATAAGAATTACCTTTGAGAAATTGTAGTTGCTATTAATATTCAGGCAAAATTGTTGTGCAGCCCTAATACAAGTAAGCCAATTTTCATTCTCCAATAGCATTTTAATCAAAAATTCAGAAACAAACTTCACGATAAAATATCCATTAATTAGATTTATAGTATTTGCAAGTTACATTTTTAGTACAAACATTCATTCTTATTCTTAATAGTATACAAAAGTTAAATGCATTACATTTTGAAAAATGTATCTTCCAATTAAATAAAACAAGCACATGTCACATAATAACTGTCGTCCAAGTTGCGTAGTAAGCGCTGCACAAGTTATTGCAAGCATTTTATTCGCTTATAAAATATCTTTTCGTCAATTTTGCGATTTAATTGGATTTGATGACAATATAGGGTAATGGAGGCGCATTTACTGTTAGTCGAAATAATCAAATGATATCGTTACCTGATTTTGATTCAGCCACGTTTGAAAAATATATAAAAAAATTTACTTTGTATATTCTTAAAATTAATTTTTCAGGTAGCAGTACTTCCGCTGTTCTCTGCGTTCAGCGCAGTCACTTAAAATTAATATATTTCTACATATCAATATGTAAAAATGCGTGCAATGATTTGTACGACATTTTAAACGCACAAATTTGCAATTCGAAAGATAGCCAAACAAAAGACACTATGTACTTAACAAATATATAATAAAAAAAAGAATATTTTTTCAATTTATTTTAATGAACAATTCATGAAAACAAAATATTTTTTTATTCATGAACAAAAGAACTCCAGTAAATTACCAAATGAAACTAATATAGCAATAATATGTAAAATATGTTTGCATACATAATTATTTTAAAAATTTGTATGTATGTATAATTTTTCATGCTTCTTTAATAAAAACACCAGAATATTCAGTAGAAAAAAAGTAATTCGAAAATTTATTTTTCTAGCGCTAAATGTAAAAAAAAAAAAAAAAAAAAAATACTGTGCCAAACCTTAAAACTATGAAATTGGAGAATTATTTTCGACTCTCCCTGTATACTAATGACACAGTTTATTAAAAAACATTCTTTATAAATTTACATAAACAATACACTACTTCATAAAACATCTAAATCGTTTATTTCTCCTGACAAACGAGCAATACTTTTCCCGAGAACTCTTCAGTTTGCCGTTAAAAAAGAAATAAAATGTAACAGAATTAAAATATCATTGTATAAACTCCAGAAATAAATCGGTCGGAATGCATTGTAACTCTTTAAAACATTAATATATTTCTACATATCAACATGTACAAATGCGTGCAATGTTTTGTACGTTATTTTAAACGAACAAATTTAGAATTCGAAAGATAGCCAACTAAAAGACACTATGTACTTACCAATTTACCAATTATATCATAAAAAAATATTTTTTTCTATTTATTTTAATAAACTATTCATAAGAATATTTCTTTTTGTTTGTGAATAAAAGACCTCCAGTACATTACTAAATGAAACTAATACGTAAAATTTGTTTGCATACATAATTATTTAAAAAAATTGTATGCATTATAATTTTTTATGCTTCTTTAATAAAACACCAAAATACGTAGATAAGTAATATAAATACCTGTACCGTAAATAATTAGAATAAAAGTAATTCGAAAATTTATTTTTCTCGCACTAAATAATAATAATAAAAAAAAAACACTGACGTGCATTGAAACTATAAAATTGGACAATGATTTTCAATTCAGCCTGTATACTAATGACACAGTTTATTAAAAAACATTCTTTATAAATTTACATAAACAATACAGTACTTGAAAAAGCATCTAAATCGTTTATTTCTCCCGACAAATGAGCAATACCTTTCTGAGAACTCTTCAGTTTGCCGTTAAAAAAGAAATAAAATGTAACAGAATTAAAATGTCATTGTATAAACTCCAAAAATAAATCGGTCGGAATGCTTTGTTTCCTCAGCTCCCACCATTATGATAGCATTAATTACGGCGTAACACGTTCGACAGAATGTTACATTTTCGTTGTACGACCAAAATTACTTACACAATCCTCGAATCCAAAAGAGAACTCCCATTCTGGGAGCAGGAAATTGGGATCGGCAACCTCATCTTTGCAGCCTGCAATTGCAAGAAACAAAGAGATTAATTTCCGGCACCAAACACTAATATTACGCAGACAGGAGTCGGAAAGAAGGGGACTTAATAGAAAGAATATACACGTGTATCTCAGAGGCATTCTGAAATCACCTTATGACAAAACCAAAAGCTGAAATTTCTGCAATTATTAATAAGAGGAGAAGTTAGCTGAGAGAATTTTTTTCTCTCCCTCTCTCTCTGATCACTGATGATCAATTAAGAAGGAAGAAAATGCGATTAAGTGAATGAATTTTCAAGGGTTTGTTTATATTTAGATGGATGATTAAATATGGAAAGTTATTTAAAAAGCATTTGCGCCGATAGGATGTGGGAGAAATACAGAGATTAATGAGATGTAGAAAATGCTGTAATCAATAAAGTCATACTTAAGGAAGCTTTTTATTGCGCTATACATAAAGAAGATGAATTATTTTTTAGCAGTAGTTTTTAACTTATTTTATGAATACCATTCGGAGTGCGATTATGCAAATCCTGCTTCGGCTTAAATGCGAAATTTTAAATATAAACTTACTTTAAAAATTATTACAGCAATTATTACAACAGAGGTTCAGCATAACGAAAAGAAAAAAGCATTTTTTTTAAGTTTTGCGTATTATTAAGATGTAATAGGGTAATGCGTATTTTTTGCATGGTGCACATTATGCCATACTTCCTCACTTGTAAATTCCATCATTAAATCATTTTTTGTCTATGTACCATTTCTCAATTTTAAAACTATCTTTCAGTTTCAATGCCACACACATGCACATAAAATCAGTGGTGCGAGGTGTTCTTCACTAACAGATCGGTAGTTGGCAGAGGGTACAATACCCCTTTCCATTAACGGTAAAAATTGCGAGGGAACTTGGAGTCAAACAGAATGCCATAAACACAATAGGTTGTCGGTCCCATAGTGCTTCAATGCGTATAAATATAAAATACGGGGTGATTCGAAATTGATTGTCCAGATTTCCAGGGATGTAGGAAATAGGATAAAACGCAATTTGACATACGAAAATTTGGTCGTAAACGTAATGTAGAAGGGTAAAATATTGCCGAAAGGTGAACGAAAGGAAACTTTATGTATGTGAGAAGTCAAATAACTTATTTTTTATCGTTATTTTAGTCGGAACTCAAACTATTTGCTGGAATATACGACGGACAGCACAGTCGCATAGACTAGCGAACATTCTGGAAAAAGTCTGGCAGGCGGCATCGGATGTTCGTGCAACAATGACCATGTCACTATTAACAGGAGTCTCGTACATAAGGTTTTTCATATCCGACAACCCACCCTATCCCATCATTAGTGGCTTAAGAAATAATCGCCATTACAAACTATTTTGAATCCCTGGTATAAAGAAAGTTCACCCGAAACTTTTACATACTTTAAATTCGGTTAAAAGTCGAAACATTGAAACTAGGTGTGGTCATGTTTTGTTACGCCCGATTATCTGTGCAAGGGATATAGACAGAGAGGGGGATTCCCGTCCGTGAGGAGTCTTTCTACGGGAACCTAACTTGTATTTCCACAAAGTTCGAAGAAAACCAGGGGAAACTGAACGGTTAGACCGACGAGAGAGACGTGGTTTCGAACTCCGCACCTCCCGTCAACCAGTTTTGAGAACAGAGCCATTTAGCCGCTGGTGGTCTGTATCATAGACATAAGATTTATACAGTTTTTATTTATTTATTTTATTTTTTATAAATTTAAAATAGTTCCCTGAAAGTAAAAATAATAAATCGACAGTCATGTTCTACAAAATGAAAATGTGTCGATAAAGTAAAACAGCCTTCCCGTTTTACCTAGAATTATGGCACAGCTTAAAGAGAAACGTTTAAAGAAATTTCTAAAAAAGCGCAGTTGAATAATGTTTAACCATCACGTCAACATCATTTTTCAGCTGAATATTACGAAGCAACAGAATAATTTGAATAATATTCCACAAGTAAAAATTGTCAGAAAAAAAGATAAAAAGCAAGTCACGCGAATGAGCTATCTTTAAAATTATCTTTTTGCCAACTAGCATAAGAACCGAACAAGGACTTTTTTTACACATGCTTACACACACAAAAAAAAGCTGCATGAAAATTTATTGTGTCAATAATTTTGTCATATTTTGAGATTTTTAAGACTGTAAAATGTCAGAGTTTTAACACTTTCACCGGTCACTCCATATTTATCATATCGACACAATATTATTTTTTATACATAATTTTTTTAATGATCTATATTCTAAATATTCTACAATAATACTTTTTCGAATGCGCATATATTTAATAATCATTCGCAAACATCGTTAAATACATAATTATTCAAATGTTCAATATTACAAACATTCTACACTAATATCTTTTACTTAGGCAGAGATTTTTTAAAATTTATTCGGAAATATCAGTTATTCAATTGAGTTAATATTCAGTTAATGCTAACAATTTTTGCTGCTATTTAGATAAAAATACTGAATGCTATTTTTTTTTATCATAAAAATATATTTTTAAATTTATAATTAGTCAATATAGCCAATATTAGTTTCATAATATATAAAATTCATATTGGAAGAGAAATTTTTAACAGATTATCCATATACAGAAGATTTAAATATGCGAATACACAGTTTCATTTCATTCCATCAAGTAGTTTTTTAAATATGCTTAGAAAATATCTGCATGCATTTTTTTTTTCAATTAACAAAATTTAACATTTAGCAAAATTTAACATTTATTAAATTAACATTAGAATTTAACCATTAAGAGTTCAAAACTTTACATCTAAGATATTCCAAAGACTCAGTGTTTGTTATCTGAAGTTACAATTTACCTAAGCATCCAAAATATGATGTCAGAATTAAGTGTTTATATTGAAAATTTAAAAGTTTCTTACAATTTCCCCTTAAAAGCGGTATCTTAAGATTATTATCAAACATACATTTAAAGAAGACAAATCCCCATTGAATGGCTATTTTCCTTTTTCTCTGCGTCTATTTGTTGATAAAGTAGAGAAGGAGGGGTTTCCTATTACATTATAATTTTGGACCGACTGCACCAATCGACTGTGAATGTCTTATTTTCGATTACAAATGCACTTTTTACCATAAATATTTACTACTGAAAATTTAAAAAAAATATTTCTCCAAATCGTAGTACCTACATATAAAATTGTTAAAAACGGATTTACCTGTTTTAAGTGTCAGAAAAAGTTGAAGATTCAGAGAAAACTTTTCTATATAACTCATAGGACGTAGCGGCTGTGTAACAGTTAGTTTTACATTTTTTTTTCTTTTTTTAACCATTTGGAAAAATGGTTATTGTCCTTGTCAGGGTAGGAAATAAAAAGCATATCTGAAGGTTTTTATTGGTTTAATCTTCATTTTATTTGTTTTCTGATTGGTCTCTATACAGTAATCTGTATTTCCCTTACTTTCAACAGAGATGGACAACAGAGTGTTGCCACTATGACAAAAAAGTAATAAAAACTACAAAAAAAATTAATAACTCAGAAACAAATTGAGATACAGCTTTCAAACAAATTGCATTTAAAAGTATATACATTTTTTTCTCTATACGACGATATAAAAAGTAATATTGTGGGATGTTTAGAAGTTTAAGAAATAAATTTCATTTAAAATAGGCCGTCAGATTTCTTGGAAATCTGACGATGGAAAAGCCTTTTCCGAAACAGCCAATGAAATGCTTGGATAATACGTAAGTTTCAGGTGGATAATACGTACGAGTCGCAGGCAATTTCTGTATCTTGCAATTTTTACGCGTAATAACACTATTAATGTTTAATTCATGGCGTACGTAATGTATGATCAACTCCGTGCTTTTTTTTATGTCTTAAATTTTAGTATTTAAAAAAATCATATTTTCCAAATGGTCGTTATAATTTGTTAAATTGCATTTTTTTTTTTTTTTTTTTTTTTTTTAAGAACTATTTTGATATAAATAGCTTTTATTACATTGAAGTATAGCATTTGAAACACTTTAGCATTTGGATTGGTATTTTTTCTGAAGACCGATAAAATAAATGTGAGATATGAGTCAGAGAGGGGAAGGGTGCCTGCGTGGGGCCTTCCTAAGCGTACCTCTTTAGAATTTGGAACAAATGCCTCCAAAATTTATGTTTCAGAAGTTAGCTATTAGACAATGATAGGAGTGGATATGGACACGCACCTCACTGTAAATTAAAATGTCTGAAATTCAAACACTTAAGTGTCTGAAACGGAGTGTTCAGTTTTCAGACATTTTAAAATGTCTGAATTTTTTCAGCCACTTTTCGTGTCTGAATTTCAGACACTTCAAACGTCTTAATAGCATCCATTTTTTTTGTAAGCATCATACGTAGCCATGTTTGAGTACGTTGAATCCTGGGAAAATATTTTGCTGGGGTCCTGCCCCCCCCCCCCCCCCTACAACCTGATTATTTTGGTGCTCCCAATTTTCGTACGCAATTTTTGTTAAGCTGATAATTTAAATCTTTTACATTTTACTGATTATAATCAATATTTTGAACTTCAGGAGTAGAACAAGATTAAAACAAAAAATATTTATCTAAATATTAGATTTTTAAAATTTGTTTTATTTTTAATCTTATTTTAATTTAAAAGCTCAAAATATTGATTATAATCAATACAATTTCGAAACAGATTTAAAATATAAGCTTTACAAATATTGCACATCAAATTTGTGGGCACTAAAATCGTAGGGGGGAGGGGCACGGCCCAGTATGCCCATTCTTTAATCAAGAAGTTCTTTTGCAAAAAATACAACCCTGCATTATTGTTATCCCAATTGAGATGTCCGATATTCGGGAGTATCCGTTGTGGAGGTTAATGGACATTCCCGAATAGCTATTCTGAAACATCTATTTAGCGAATACTTTTTTAATCCGCATGGCATACATATTTGTATATTTTTACCTCACAAAAGCAGACATCTCCGATTATCGGACAAATTCAGCGGCAAGGGCTATTGAAGTCTTTTAAAGTACATGGATAAATATATATATTTCTTATAATCTTGTCCTACTCTACTTCATATAATTTAAAAATAGATTTTTTTAAAAATTATATTGCCACATAGGCAATTTTACATATATATCAGATGATAATCACAACAGCTATTTAACTATGAATAAATAAATAAATATTCTACTTTACCCTTTGCACTCGAGGGCTCCGGAGCGAAGCCATTTTAAATTTGTCTTCAAACTCGAGGGCTCCGCTACGGAGACAATGCAAATAATTTTGTGATACCTGTCTAGAAAAGCCAAGATCACATGGTATCACAAAATTATTTGCATTGTCTCCGTAGCGGAGACCTCGAGTTTGAAGACAAATTTTAAATGGCCCCGCTCCGGAGCCCTCGAGTGCAAAGGATTAATATTGAGAAAAATTACTTCGGTATTTTGTTTATTTATATTTTGTGTTTTTTAATCTTGTCCTACTCTAAAAGTTCAAAACTTTCATTATAATCAGTGCAAGATTTAAGGTATCAACTTTACGAAAATTTCATACAAATCCCCCCCCCCCCTCCCCGAAAAAAAATAAAAATCCTTATCATTTTAAAATTAGATTTTTTTAAAATTTATATTGCCACATGGGCTTATTGTTATCATTCCTATGAGCTACTAAACAAGACATCTTTAAAGCAAAAAAAAAAAAAAAAAAGTTAGCACATGGTATCACTATGATACAAACTTGCGATGCTTATCAGTAAAGTCTAATTGGAAAATGACCTTCGAATCCACACATGCAGCGAAATCTAAATAAACAAATGATTTCCTTTTTCCTGACTGGCTTACTTTTATGTTTCAAAGTCAAAAGTTTTCACACATTAAAAGATTTAATAGCTTTAGAAATATATCTAAGAAATACTTGAGATAAACATTCATTTTCAATTATATATAAATTTCATGAAAATCAATTGATTTTCTTTTCCAAAAGCGAAAGTTTATAAATATATTTTTTAATTTCAGCTGAATATTATTCAATGGAAAAAAAAAAGGCAATCCCGAAAATCCCGGAATTTTCCAGTAAAAATTCCGGGATTTTCGGGGTTAAAATTATAGCGGGATCCCGGGATCTCAATCCGGATCCATTGAAACTAAGAACTGCCATATTGAAAACAAAACAAGAGAATGAACTTAACTTTTAAATATGTCTGTTTTTTAGTGATGCTATTACTTTAAATTTGAGAAAAAAGGTGAGAATAAATAATACATAATTTGTAATAAAAGACAACGTCATAAATTTAAAAATATATACTTCTAGAATTAGTGTTTTTTTTTTTTTTTTTTTGCAAAAAGATTCAAAACTAATTAAATTTCATGTAAGATTTTGTTTAGTACAATAAATAAAATCATAAAAGACACTAATTTTAGTACTATAAAGAAATTATAACACTTACTTCAATCGCTGTTTGCAAGAGGTAAGAAATATTCCTCGATTTGAAATTTTAAAAACTACCACAACCACAGTGAGGGAGAAAGACTTTCATCAGTTTAAAAGGTAATCCCATAATACATCCGACTAGCCATATTTAAAGAATGAGATGTTTCATCCTCAAAACAGGACCCGCCAGACAAAAGTTTCTTTTTTTTTTTTTGCCAGCTTCGACAGAACGAAGATGAATAACACAATATTACTGATATAAATTAATACGAATTAACACTAAGCCCATTGAACACGCTTTGTAGAATTTCTGGGTGTAATTTTCAACCGTCGTCTACTTCTGTTCTGTGTCTATCCCGCCCTTATATCGACGACAGCTTCTAAGAGACATTTGATGTCGAGCACACACGTCAGATGTATGTATTCAATAAATAAATAATCCAAGTTAATACGAATTAAAATCGCAGTACTTCACATTTCGCAAAAAACGAATTAAAATACACGCGTACATAAAAACAAACTTTGTTTGAATTACAACGTATACCACTTCGAACGAAGACATCTAAAACGCATGCGCAACTGGGAGTGCTAGTGCCCCCTGGTGGTTATTGCGTCGGAAGAATCAAAACGTCTTAAATTAAGACACGTTTAAAGCAATGAAGTGTCTTAAAATAAGACGTTTGCGGATATTTTAGCCATTATTCCCAGTTCGTTTACACCATGGTCATAGTAAGGCACTTATGTATCTTAAATTAAGACATCTATAACGTCTGAATTTTCAGATTAAGACACTTAACCGTCTAAAATTCTTTTTCAGTCACATATGTGTCTGAATTTAAAACGCTTCTATTTGCAGTGCTTATGCTTTTCGAATGAAAAATGAGCATTAATATGGGTTTGAGTTGAAATTTTAATAAAAATGCTTTAAGTAAACGTGCTTAAATATTAGGGAGGTGAAAATTATTTCTTCCTACACTTATTATTAGATTATCTAACCTCACTTGCATATAAAAATGCCTCTAAATTCCAAAAAAGGAACCTTTACAAATCTTTTAAATTATATCAAAAGACAATTACTGCTAATACTCTACGCAGACATATTTAGTTAATCTTTTTTATGTTATTAACAGACAATTATTGTTAATGATTTCCGCAAAAACATTCATTTAATCTTTCAAAACTTATTACAACATTTTATTCTAATAAAAAACTTGAAAGAGAAGTTAATAAAATAAAATAAATCTAATTAAAAAGACTCATTTTAATACAGTAAAAGAACCATAACTCTCATTATTGCACACTAATTATCTAATATTAATGTTTTGAAGCGGAAATATTAACGGAGAAAAAATATAATTGAATATGAATAGACAACATTCCATATAGACTTTTAATCGATTTATACTTATTGTGGAATAATATAGTGTGGTAGAATGATGAGATGACTGGTTAAAAATAATTTGGAGAAAAATGCTTAATATTCTAATAATTAAAATTGTTGGACCATTTATTTCAGAAATACTTCTAAGCATTTTTATTAATTCCGATCACTTAAGCAAATAGCAATACAACCCGTCTAGTAGGATAAAGTGATTATATAGATTACTAAACTTGCGAATTCTTTTTTTTTCTTGCATACTGGGAACCTTTCTTTAAACGTAGAAAAAGGATTAAAAGATTACTTGGGAATTCTTTATACGAATCCCGCCATTAATCTCGCAAGAGAATCTCTTTTCGTCTTCTTTATTTAAACGAAGGTCAAGATATAATGTACTAATGACATAATAGTAATCCACTGATGGCTAGATGTTTTTTTTTTTTGTTTTTTTTACGCTTGGAGTTTACTTGCTGTCATTCCGTCATTATAATTAAAACTAAAAGAGAAATGCGTGATTCTTTTAATTAGTTAAAATGTAGTTTAATATAAACGTCCATAAAAACGAAAGTTTACCATTTTATGCACAAAATTTTCCGCAAATGTTAATTAGTCAAATCAACATGGTAATTAAAATAAATTTTGTACTTGAAAGCACATAGCATATGAATAGGAAGTATGTTATAAAAGCTGGTTTTCTAAAGGGTTATATACATGTGCTATGTCAAATTCGTCATTAACGGTTTATTAAACGCTACGTACTACTTAACAAAAGTTCTCAAATTCATGACACTGGTGGATAAAACGAAACAATAAAGACGAGTAAGAGATACCCAGTTCAACAACTACCTGGGAATAAATATATATATATAATCATTAATTAAACATAATCTACCACCATCAAAAACCATAATATTATGAATTAAAGCTGTAAGTATAAAAAAAGTGCCAAATAATTTATTATAAGAATTATTATGGAAGAAAAAAGAAGAAAGTGGACACCGACAAATAATGGAAAAGCTTATATATTGAATTACGTTATCAAGGGCACAGAATTCAATGATATAATCGATATGGTAGTTTTCTGTGAGAAAAATAAGCTAAAGCTAAAAATTATTTTTCCCTGTGCCCAAACAACCATTAAAATCAAGTGAATTGATTAAAATTGAAAACAGAATAGAAACAAATAATATGAAATGGAAAAATCAATAAAACCTGTTTAAATATTTATAGGATATAATATAGAAATAATAAACAACATACCGATTAATATTTCAGTATTTTTCAATATATCCACGCGCACATGGCTACCAAAATATCGTAAAGATTAAGGTGAATAAAACAGTTAAGAAATCACAGTAATTGATACCAAAGGATGCAGTTAATACATTTTGAAATACCATGATAAATACATTTAGTATAATATAAAATAAAATAAATAGAAAGTAATTACATTATTTAAAATAACTAAAATGCACCATTAAATTAATTAATTACTATTTAACAATATCGTCAAAATTTAGCTAAAAAATCCACCTGGTGTAGTAAATTATAACTGAAAAGGAGCTGGAAAAAGCAAAATTTATAACTTATCTTCAAAAGACAAATTTTGGTGCTGCCATCTAGTAGTACTTTTATTATTCAAATGTCACAAGATAAACAATTTTAAGCTTTTGAATGTAAAAATTTTTATTAACAGCAAAACCAAACACATCCTTATATATATATAATTATAAACCTAATATAAATCACTCTATGTATTTAAAAAAAAAACTATTGTTAATAAAATTAAAAAAAAAACTATTGTTAATAAAATTAAAAAAAAAAGCATACAAAATATTCTATTATCTAACTCATTTAAACTACACTAAGAATTTAAATAATTCTATAACATTGATAATATATAGCATATAGCTATATGCTATAAAACAAAATAAATTCAATAATAATTAATATAAATAATTATTAAAAATAATATAAAAATATTTAATAAAAACTATTACATATAAGATAATTATAAAATGAACAGGAAATAAAAAACATATGGAAGTATATAGAAGATTATCAGATACTTAAATTCCCATTACCTAAAAATCTCAAATATAGTGTGTGGATTATTTTCATACATCCATAAAAATCCTAAAAGTATGAATGTGGGACATTCAAAAACATTAAACCGATAATAAATTTTATAACACAAAGTGAAAATAGATCAATATTAAAAAAAATAGAGGAATAATAATAAAAATAATTACCCAATTATAATACATACAGTATAACTTTATTTATATTAAACATACTTATATGTATATTAATCACTATAAAAATGGCATACTATTAGTAATTGATATGATATTGTCCTTAGTAAATTAAAATTTAATAACAAATGATTGTAAATAAGATTAAACAATAATTAAGCTAAATATAATATTAATGAAAGTCACCAATTACATATAAAATATCAAATCAACATCCTTATAAAATACGTATCAAAAATATAGTAATAATACAAAAGCCACATTTTTTTAATTAACCATTGCGTATTATCCAGACAACACCACCCTCCTCCGTACTCTAACATCTACCCACCCATCCAACCTATAATAATTTTTTATATTATTTTACAATTTTTAATTTTTTATAGATATTTTTTATTTTATAATTTTTTTGTAATTTTGTTTATGCATGTGTTAATTTGTTTTAAAAGATCATGTAAGTAAAGTACTAATTGTATATTAATGAATATATGAATTTTTTTGGAAAACCATGATTTAATGCATCATAAATTAGTTTTTTAATATTATTGTTAATTAGAGGAGAAGAACATAAACATTTTATTCTATATAAATGATTAAGTATTATATTTCGAAATACAGAATGATGTAGACAAGATTTAAAATTTGTAAATGTATTAACTTTGAATTTAAATTCTTTACGTTTGTCATATAAATCTGTGATTGTTTTGTTGTCATTAATTGTAATTTTAAGATCTAAGAAGTTAATTGTATTGTTAGATAAAAGGTTTTCCGTTAATTCCAAATTAGTGGGATAATCTACTGGAAATTGAGTAATTGCAGATTGATCAGTATCAATTAAAATTATGTCATCAATATAACGATATAAATGTAGATTATTATTAGTAAAATTACGTTCATAATGATATAAGTATAAGTCTGATAGTAAACTGGATGTACAACCGCCTTGTGGTATACCGACATGCTGTAAATATAAAGTGTTATCTTGCAATATATAATTATTATAGATAATGAAGTTTGTTAAAGATTTAAAATATGCAATATCTATATTAGATGGTAATTCCAGTTTTTTATAATACTTTTTAAATAATGCATTTATAATTTTATGTAAATCTAATAGGTCTATATTATTAAAAAGATCTTTGAAGTCATATGTCGTTATATTATATACACAATGAAGATTTTTTAAAATATTGACAAGTTGATAGCTATTTTTTATACAATGTGTATTATCATTGTTTGTAGTAAGTACATATAATTGATTAAGAATTTTTAAGAGAAGTGTATTGGCTTTATTATTATATGTATTGCAACCAATAGTAACAGTCCTAAATTTAATTGGAGTTTTATGAAATTTGGGAATAAGAACTAAATATGGATAATTAAAGTTAGTAGATAAAATATTTTATATATGTGTATATATATATATATATATATATATATATGTAACTAAATGAACTACAGTGAAGCCTCGTTAAACCGCCACCTCTTGGAATTGTAACACTAAACCGAGAGAGAGTATAACAGTATTTTTTTTTTGTTGTTGTTATATTGGTTAAATTCTTTTTCAATGAATATTGCAACCCATTTATGAGTTTTTACATTAGTTTGTTTTATAATAGAGGAAATTTCTTTCTACAATGCACTTAACGAGAAAAGAAACATAAAAGAGATATCACCATTACAAAATATTTATTTTACAGTTGTTATATAACAATGTATAATAAATTAGAAATTAAAACAAACTTTACTACCCCCCCCCCACACACACACACACACACACAGCAATTATGGCAAAGAACTCTGTATTTTCTTCGATTTTTTTCATTAAATTTCATTAATTCATTTTCTGGGATATCTTCTTCGGTTTTTCATAAAAAAATAAAACCCATACATAATAAAAGAAACAAATTGAAAGTTACAGCGCTTCGAAATTTGAATGTAGTACTCATTTTTTTTAACACGTTCATTGTCGCAAAAAGTAAGAATTTTCAAATTTCAAGTTGTTTGCCACCACAAATTCTGAAAGGTAAATTTCGCTTTACTAATACAGCGAAATTTCTGCCAATAAATAAGGCAAAATTGTTCATTTTAAAATAATGGTGAGAAAGTAATAAATTAAAGCCACGAATATTAAAACTACGAGTATACTCGTAACGTGGCAGTCAACGTGTTAACTATTTTGATATTAATCTCGTTTCTTTCCTTATCACAAAATTTTATTTCCTCTATCATTCTGTATTTAGCGTATGGTTTTTTTTTTTTTTTTTTTTGAAATCGTAAGTTGAAAGTGAATGTTTAACAGGTTCTCACATTTTTTGCGTAAAGTTTTATTGCGAAATTCAACATTATTTCCTTGTATCTTTTGTCGTAATTTTTAAGAAATTGGCATTATATGCGGAGTGGCGTTTTAACATGATTTTACTGTCACGGTATTCAAAAATAAAACATGAGCGGACATTCTACGTTCCCGAAAAAATATGTAAATATACTTAAATGAATGTAAAAGTTACTATAATAATAATAATAAAAAATAACATACTATTTTTTTTTTTTTTTTTAAGCAAGCGAGAATTGCTACGTTTTGCGACGGAAATAAAATTTAAAAAAATAGAAAATAATCAAATTTGTATATTAGGAATTAAACTCAAATAATGCGAAAATAAAAAGAAAGCAGGTGAGAAAACTTGGTACGTTTCCTCCAACAAGATGCGAAAAACAACTAATCAAACCTGTACGTTATGAATAAAACATAAATAACGTAGTACTAAAAAATACAGCAAAAGAGAACTCGCTACTTTCTTTCAACAAGATGTGCAAAAAACTAATCAAATCTGTATGTTATGAATAAAACATTACAAAATTCATTGATTACAACTTTTTTTACTCCTAAAAAGTCCATGAACATCACTTTTAAAAAGATGACGAAATTTCAAATTTATTTTTCTATAGAAAGTCAAATTTCAAGATTAATGTGGGATTTTGCATGCTTTTTGAATTAGATTCCACTTTGAGCGGCAGGATCTGGAATGACTTTCGATACATTAGGAATTAAGCTAATAAAAAATTCTTTTGCTAAAGGGTAATGTAATAAATTCAATTTCATGATATTTTTATAACATTTGATCTTACGAATTCAGTATCAATGCGAATGTTCTACTTAACTGGTTTGGTTTATTTTTTATAAAAGTAATTTAAATTGGGAGCTGACATTTCAAGAAAAGGATAGAAATTGTTTAATACGTGCTAATAAATTAAAAATTCAGCATTGTATTGTATTCTGTTTTTAATTTAACACGATGCATTTAGAGGTCAGGAACCTTTGAAATGAAAAAAGCTTAGTATCTCGTTTTAAAGCTTAGTATCTCGAAACAACATATTAGACAACTTTCGTCCAATATTCTGTAAGGATTTTTAAGAAACCCTTTTTCGATTTTTAAGAAATTACACTAATGTGGAATTTATTGGGACATTTGTACAAGTCGATGAATTTTCCATTTCAGGCATTTTTACTTTCTTCTGTCTTCAATAGTAGAAAGTATTGTAATCGAAATTCTTTTTCGACTTCCGGTTTTCGACGGCTTTAGTGGTCAGAGATCCCAAAAAACATGCTTATAGATAATGTCTGTCTGTCCGTATGTCCGTCGCCATAGTACCATCAAAAAGTGTATGAAGTTATGAATAGAATTGAAACAAATTTTTTTCTGTCTTTGGCGCTTTATTTATTTTATTTATTTATTTATTTTTTTTGCAATGGCAAGCAGGTCCTCCCTTAATTTGGAAAAAATCCGCCGGTACGGGGCGCTGTAATGTCGATTTTTGTGGCATTTTGAATATTGCTCCATCGAAAAGTGTATGAAGTTATGCAAAGAATTGAACCAATTTTTTGCGTATGTTTTTGGCCATGGCAAAAAAGTCCTCTCTGAAAATCCTCTCACTATAATAGCAATTTTTGTGTAATTTTCTTGATTTTTCGTAGTTCTACTGTATACCGCTGGCTAGTAAATCGGCGGAAACTTCCTATCCTGATAAGCCTACTATTCGCGAACAGCTGATATACAACAGAATAACGAAAAACTATTGATTTTAATAAATATCATAATCAAGATTAACTCATTTTTACTTCGATTACTTTACTGAAGCAGAAATTTAAGATGAAAGTCAAAGTTGATATAGTATTGAGCTAATAAAAATGTAATGTTGACATTTGTCACAACATTTTGAAATATTAACTCGTAACTGGAATTTCCTTACGCGATCAGAGACATTGAGTCAAAAAGACTCCAGTGTTATTTTCTTTTTTGTCTTTTATAAACAGCATTGGCATTTATTTTGGAAACGCAATATATTCTGGAAATCAAGTAATGATAAAAGAACTACTTGACGGCACTGAGGAGATGATTTTATTCAAGGAGAAAAACCACGTCATAATCAGAGCCAAAGAACAACGCGGAGTCATTTTGACTCCCGTCTCCAGTTACGGGTTAAAATATATGAAATAGAAGAAAGTTTTGGGATTGGCACATCAAACTAGTTTAAATTTTGTAATACTTTATGCTAGTTAGGCGATGGCAGAGTTCATTAAAAATTTCTTGGTGCTTGTAACTCAATATTTTTCTACGATTGGTTTTACTTTCATTATTTTTTTTTTTTTTTTTTTTTTTTTTTTTTTTTTGCGTGGGATATCTGATGTGGAATGCTGATATCTAATCGGCTATCTTTGTATATTTTCAATTTTGGTTGCAGTTTTTTTCCCCCTCAGAGGATACTTTAAGTTTCAGAACCATGCAAATCAGAAATTTACCAAGAAAATATCCATAAGTTTACCATTATCATCCGAATGTTTTCGAGTGACTAGCGTAGGCTTTTAAGAAGTACCAGAAGTTTACTTCATCTTAGACCATGTAAAGAACTCGCTAGAATTCACAATTTTCAGTGAAAATTTAGTTTCGAATTCACTTAGGGATGCAACAACAAATTGAATGTGAAGATATTGTAGAAAATAACTAAAATTTATATACACGATATCGAAATTTATATAACGTTAATTATACTTAACTACAATGTTAAATTAATAATAATGTCAAATTTAATAAGTTGCCCTAAATCTGCCAGCGATTATAATGCAAACAAAAATACGTAAAGAGCTATATTTTGTGTATGCCCAGTTAAATATATTTTCCTATAAGAGCTGATATCGCATCAAATATTAAATATATTATTTTAAAATTTTAGAATAATATTTATCCTACAGGTTTTAAGCTTTTTCAAAGTTTCGGTAAACATGATTCAAAACTTTACATGTCTTAAGCAAAAAATATTTTAAAAAGTGAAATCTTAAAAGAAACTTTTATATATTTATAAATTTAAACGAGCTATTTAAAAAAAAAAATGCATTTAAACATTTCATAGCAAGATAAACATTTGTAAAAGTTACAAAAAAAATTCGTTTTATGGATACAGGATGATAACAAATACTTTTTTTTTTTTTTTTTTTTTTTTAAACCAGTTGGAAAAATGGTTATTGTTCTCTGTCAGGGTAGGAAATCAAAATGCATATCTGAAGGTTTTTATTGGTTTAATCCGCATTTTATTCGTTTTGTGATTGGTCTATACAGTAATCTGTATTTCCCTTTAGTTTCAACAATGATGGATACCTTCTGTTGCCACTATGACAAAAAAGTAATAAAAACTACAAAAAAAAAAAAATTAATAACTCAGAAACAAATTGAGATATAGCTTTTAAACAAATTGCATTTAAAAGTACATTTTTTTTCTGTATCCGACGGTGTAAAAAGTAATATTGTCGGATATTTAGAAGTTTAAGAATGAAATTTCATTTAAAATGTGTCATCAGATTTCTTGGAAATCTGACGATGGAAAAGCCTTTTCACGAACAGCCAATGAAATGCTTGGATAATACGTACGAGTCGCAGGCGATTTTTGAGCTTGCAATTTTTACGTGCCATAACACTATTAATGTTTAATTCATGGCGTACGTAATGTATGATCAACTCCGTGCGATTTTTTGTCTTAAATTTTAGTCTTCGAAAAAATCATTTATGTCTCAAATTTTAGTCTTCGAAAAAATCATGTTCCAAATGGTCGTTGTAATTTGTTAAATTGCTTTTTTAGCACGCTTAAAGTTGTGTATTCTGAAAGGCATAAAATTTTCAAAGATTTTTTTTTCTTTTTAACCATTTGGAGAAATGGTTATTGTTCTCGTCAGGATGGGAAATGAAAAGCATATCTGACGGTTTTTATTGGTTTAATCCGCATTTTATTCGTGTTTTGATTGGTCTATACAGTAACCTGTATTTCCCTTTACTTTCAACAGAGATGGACAACAGAGTTTTGCCACTATGACAAAAAAGTAATAAAAACTACAAAAAAAATTAATAACTCAGAAACAAATTGAGATACAGCTTTCAAACTAATTGCATTTAAAAGTACATTTTTTTCTCTATACGACGATATAAAAAGTAATAGTGTGGGATGTTTAGAAGTTTAAGAAATAAATTTCATTTAAAATTGGCCGTCAGATTTCTTGGAAATCAAACGATGGAAAAGCCTTTTCCCGAATAGCCAATGAAATGCTTGGATAATACATAAGTTTCAGGTGGATAATACGTACGAGTCGCAGGCGATTTCCGTCGCTTGGAATTTTCATGTGTAATAACACTATTAGGTAGATTTCGTATGAAATACTACCTATTGGGATCGTTCCTATGTTGGAATTTCTGAAAAATTTTTGCAGATCTACACCGATCATGACTCCTAGAACCCAAAACCACCCTCAGTAAAAAACTTTATATATCTATCTATCTGTCTATCTATCTATGTATCTATCCTATCTATCTATCTATATATACCACTTTCTTCTGGACACGATAACTTTCGTAATTCTGCACCAATCTCTGCCAAACTGATACATAAAATCAAAGGGCATAAAATCTCGGTCAAGTTCGTTAATGGGCAAAATCGGACCAAGGGGATGGAAATAGGGAGGGGTTTTGTGAAAACCGAAAACCCCCCATAACTTCTTAATTTTTGTACATATCAAATCAGTTTAAAGATTTTATTACTTCTAAAAATAGGGCCAAAATTTTATGTATCACAGATTTTTGATAAAGTTAAAAATGAGCTCAAGGGGCGTAAAAAATAGGGTTTTTGGGAGAAAAAAATTCATAACTTCGTCAATTCTCAAGATATCAATTCCAATTAATTTTATTATAAATCTCCTTAATATTATCTACAACTTTCATATTCACAAGTTTTTGATAGGACAAATTCGTACCGCAAAAAAAAAAATTAAAAACGAAAACAAAAAGGGGGTTTGAAGAAGTAAAAAATCCATAACTCTGTCAATTCAAAAGATATAAAATCCCCATGAATTTATCATATATCTTCTTAATATTGTCTACAACATCTATATAGACAAGTTTTGGATAGGACCAATTCTTACAGTAAAAACAAATTAAAAATACATAGCGGTTGAAGAAAAAAATCATCTAAGTAAGGGTGTATTCAAATCCAAACTGCGTATTTTCTGACTCATTTTACAATTCATTTTTGCTCTCAAAGGCTTCCAATTGGTACGTTTTCTTACTCAGAAACTATATAATGTACCGTAATGGTCGATTTTTTGATAGAGGCAGAATATATTTCAAAAAATTATGTTAAAGTGGGCATTTTGAACCGAATTTCCCGAAGCGGATTGTGTTGGAAAAATCATTGCATTAAGGATGCACTCAAATCCAAACTCCTTATTTTCTGACTCATTTTTAAATTCATTTTTGCTCTCAAACGCATTTAATTGGTATATTCGCTTATTCAGAAACTATATAATGTACCGCAATGATCGATTTTTTGATAGAGGCAGAATATATTTCAAAAAATTATGTCAAAGTGGGCATTTTGAACAGAATTTCCGGAAGCAATTGTGTTATCACTTTCTTCTGGACACGATAACTTCCGCAATTCTGCACAAATCTCTTCCAAACTGATACATAATATCAAGGGACATAAAATCTCGGTCAAGTTCGTTAATGGGCAAAAGCGGACAAAGGGGATGGAAATAGGGAGGGGTTTTGTGAAAACCGAAAAAACCCCATAACTTCTTAATTTTTGTACATATCAAATCAGTTTAAAGTTTTTATTACTTCTAAAAATAGGACCAAAAATTTATGTATCACAGATTTTTGATAAAATTAAAAATGGACTCAAGAGGCGCAAAAAATAGGGTTTTTGTTGAGAAAAAAATTCCTAACTTCGTCAGTTCTCAATATATCAAATCCAATTAATTTTATTATACATCTCCTTAATAATATCTACAACTTTTATATTCACAAGTTTTTGATAGGACTAATTCGTACTGCAAGGAAAAAAAAAGAAAAAACGAAAACAAAAAAGGGGGGTTGAAGAAGAAAAAATTTCATAACTCCGTCAATTCACAAGATATAAAATCTCCATGAATTTATTATATATCTTCTTAATATTGTCTTCAACATTTATATAGACAAGTTTTTGATAGGGCCAATTCTTAAAGCAAAAACAAATTAAAAATACATAGCGGTTGACGAAAAAAATCATCTTATTAAGGGTGCATTCAAATCCAAACTGTCTATTTTCTTACACATTTTTAAATTCATTTTTGCTCTCAAACGCATCCAATTGCTAGATTCTCTTATTCAGAAACTATATAATGTACAGTAATGATCGATTTATTGATAGAGGCAGAATATATTTCAAAAAATGATGTCAAAGTGGGCATTTTGAACAGAATTTCCCGAAGCGATTGTGTTAGAAACGAAAAATATTGCCCTACTGAGAAAATAATTGTTTATTAATCAAGTTTTAATTAATTGAAAGAAAAATAAAAACACAGGTCGCTTATAAATCTTTTCAAAAATCACGTTAGCATGTTTCATATTTTTTTTTATTAAAAATTAATCTGAAAATGTGCCAGAAAATTTCGAGTTGTTGAGTATGGAAAATATTTTTTTAAATATCGCCTTAACATGATTCTCATAAAACCAGCTATTTTATAAAAAGGAAATAAAAACTCGTCAAAAGCAGACAGATAAAACTGTTAAAGTGGATTTATATCTAATCAGGATTTAGTTTTTGTTGTTGAAATTAGTATACTTAACTTCGAAATCTACCTCTGCCTGTAGGCCGGGCCGGCAGGGATTTTTTAATGTTTAATTCATGGCGTACGTAATGTAAGATCAACTCCGTGCGATTTTTTATGTCTTAAATTTTAGTTTTCGAAAAAATCATTTTCCAAATGGTCGTTGTAATTTGTTAAATTGCTTTTTTTTTTTTGTTAAATTTATTGTTGATCCTGTAGTGTTGATCCTTTCGAGACAAAATTTTTGCTGAAAAGTGCGGACTCAAGTATGTTATTCATATGTCCAAATATGAATAACGTCTATAAGTATAGGGTGTCCGGAAAAGAATGTCCCAGTTTCAAATGTATATTATAACAGTTTAATTTAGACTACTTAGAACAAATCATACATCAAAATTATCATCTTGTCATCTTACAAATGTCCAATATGTGCACCTTTAGTTATACGGCACACATCCACGGCACGACCAAAAGTGTCTGTACAGCATGTTGACCGTGTCAAAGCATCTTACCTGCGTAGTCCTAAGAAATCTATTTGAAAAGCTAGTTTTGAACTTCAGCTGTCTGACCGTGTCTACGTTCCACCGCTACCTAATGACTTGCCAGAGTTGAGACACAGAATTAAAGAGGCTATTGGCTTCCATTACTCCGGACTTGTTAACCGAAGTGTGGGAGGAATTGGACTTTAGGTTGGATGGGTGCCGTATAACTAAACATTTGTAAGAAAAACTAGGTTAGTTTACCTTCAATTGGATGTAGGGGAGACAGGGGGATTGACGCAACTCAGGGTTATGCCGCCCCCTGCCTAGTTAAAAAACTAACGGCAGTTTGAGATAGTGAATGCGCCTGACTATAGCGGCCAACAATAGAAACAGTGCCTAGAGTGAGAGTGATTTTGTTGTACGTCGTTCATTTGTTCTAGTGAAAAATTTAGTTTTCATCTAGTTGCTTCTTATTTTGGAGCTTCAAATGATTAGAGGTAAACACCTTTTAATATAACATTAGGTACTTAAGATAATATTACCCGTAATTTACATGCATTCTCCGACATTTTGATGCAATTTGTTGAACAAGTTCAATTCTTCTTTCGGCTTTGCTGGGGGATTTCCGCTGTAGTGTCCCCTCGGGGTAATGCCACCACCATGGCAAACGGTGCCTTTTGTAATTTGAGTTAATTTGTAGTTTAGCACATTAATAATTCTAGCTTAAGGAACATTGTAATTATTCATTATGCTACTAAATTACATTGTTTTCTAAATATTTTCAGTAGGTTATGTGTTTCCTAGTGTCCATTTTATGTATTTACTAGGACATTAAAGAGTGGAGTCATTACCCCGAAACAGTGGCGGAATTAGCCCAGTATCCTGGGTAATCCCGCCACTGTACAGAGGTTGAAAGAAATTTGTTTTTGTGTGCTTACTTTGCAGTTATGATTACGGTCAAATCTATACAGATACCAAAGATGATGATTCAGCTCTAGAATTTTCACTATTAAAAAATAAACATTTTTTTTCAGGTGAAAAAAATTTAATTCCCTTATGATGTCACCATTCCCTCGGTCTCCCTATGAATTGTTGTAAATAGTCTAAATTAAGCTGTTATAATATAATCAAAAATCTATTCACGCTGTACCAATTAATATGCTAGCTACTGTACGGATATTTTATTTTTATTGATTTTAAGTAATAATTTATTTTACTGTTTCCATGATTTGACATAATGCACTCAGCTTAAAACACATACGTAAATATGAATCTTTTCTCCCCTAAATATTTAGCCACAATATTTAAACTTATTTAAAATAAGCTACTTTTCAAAAATGCTTACTTTCAATAATAAATCCTAAAGATTACATAAAATCAAAACTACATAAAATAAGACAAATTTAGTCAGTGGATACTGTGATATTATGCTTGGAAAGAACAAAGCAACTACTGTAAAAGTCCTTATTTTCGCGAGCCGTAATTTTCGCGAAAATGAAGATATCGGTGATTTCGCGAATTTTATATGAACTGAACCGAAAGTTGAAAATTTTCGAAAATACCTAAATAGAACCCCTTTTGCATAAGGCAATTTAAGAAACTTCCTTTTGTCAGAAAAGTTCTCCCCCCCCCCCTCCTCCCCATCGCTCTAAAAATGAATGGCTTCAAAGAAGATGGTATAAATATTGTAAGTAAATGGAGCTGCATTCTATTAGTTGTATTATTGTTTTTATTCAAAAAGTAGTTGTATAATATTCAAAAAATAGTTGTAAGTATCCAATAAAGTTTTGTACTTATTTCTTATTTAAGTAACTGTAATCATTAAATTTCGAAAGTGAAAAATTTCTGATTTTTCATTGTTATTTGAGGTGAAATATATATATATATATATTTCGCGAGGCTTAAATTTTCGCGATTACGACGGGCTCGCGAAAATCGCGAAAATTAAAGCGTCGCGAAAATAAATGTTTTTACAGTGTTTGATAAATCATTCGTACATGAACATGAACAATTTGTTTGCTGTAACTGATGATATATCTTAAAAAAGACTTCTGTTCTGTAACAAGTTTTTTTTTTAAATATTTGTAATACAAAAATCTTTTATTTTTATTCTAATTTTCTAGTCTATCTAAGGGTATCTGACTCATCAAAATTCAGTTATCGTGTGGGTTTTGATTAAAACAGGCTCTCCGTGAAGTTAAACTGTCTTCTGTTAATCAGGCCATTCAACTGCAATCTCTGCAACTGACACTTTAGTCTCTTTACCAACTATTGATTATTCAATTACGTGTATTCGCTAGCTAGCCACAAAATGTCAGCGGAGAATGTCACACAATTAGGTGTTTTAAATAAAACTACATACATTAAATCATATTATTGCTTACATAGTGTAACTTACTAACTGTTGTGGTATGTTTACGCAGTTGGATTATTGTACGTAAAACGAAATGAACGTACACAGATTAACAGACACAGCTTTTTATTGCAGATGTTTACGGGTTTTCAACCATGAATTAAAAAATAAATGTAACAAAGCTCGATTTTTATTTCATGCGTAGTTATGCATACTGACGTCTGGTAGCTCAGTAGGTAGCACACTGTGTTATCACACTGCAGATCGGGAGTTCGCCTCCTGAATTGAGCAAGAGTTGATTAACCTTTAATTCCATCGGAGTCGATAAAAAACAAGTACCAAGCGTGATTTGGAAACTAATCCCTCTATCGAATATAGCTCCCCAGTCTCAAAGCTAGGAAAGTGGAACTGAGCACCACTTGCGTTGCAAGGCCATTGAATTTAGTTTAGTTATATGCATACATGTATCAGAAAAAGACATTTATGAAAATACATTTCATTTAGACGAATGTCATAATCAGCATGACATTTCATTTAGTAAAATTAGGTTCTTGGCAGTATATTAAAAAGACATATTTTCCCCGTCTCGAATTTTACAATCCTTAATTTAAACCAGAAGAATGCGCGCCTCTTTTTGTTACACCTAAAGGTGCGCCGGGTCATTCTGGCTTGAAACTTATTTTCTTTATAAAATAATCAGGACATTATACATTTGTTAGCAAACTATTGTGTGCGATAGCCCGAGTATTCAATCTTGATATCTTTTTACCCATTTAGCAATTTCATTACTGGTAAGATAATAATCAGGAAATTCACAAATTTCCGATTGGTTACTTGAATCTAATACCTTTTCTGAGTTCTTCTTTAACTGTTTCCCAATTTTCTTAATTTTTTTCATTGAATGATTGTTCATCAGTTCAGTTAATAATGTCTGTGATCACTCCACTTCATCTTTATAATTCAAATTAAGATGCAGTTTAAATTTATTATTCTACTCTACATAAAACAAGAAAACGCGCGCCGGATCTAATAGGTCCGGAAAGTGTTTCTCTGATAACAACAGGAATAAAAATCGGAAATACCGATTGTTGACAAGGAGATAACCTTTATTACAGCTAATGAGCAACTGGATCAAATTGATAAATAGGATGGATTACGGCGGCATATTTTTGAGTATCCGTGACTAACAGACTCACGTGCTCGCGGGTTAATTAAATTTAGCTAATTTTCAAAGATTATTTCCAAATTATATTCAAAGTGTGAAAAGAAAACCTGTACCATCCACTTTCATTTTCAAATTATTCGCTTAAAAAAGATTCGTATCAAATATTTATAAGTACTATATGTGATCTATTATTAATTGAATAACATATCAATTTTATTTCAAACAGATGTTTTTATATTCATTAACAATAACGTAGGAAAAGTTTCAAAATAGAGCCATTATCGCTAAATTTGCAACTCCGCTACAATTGAAAACCATAATTTATATATAAGCTACAGAAAATAATACGGTATTACATATAATTAATTTTCTTTTTCATATTTTCAGATTAAATCTTGAAAATTTTTAAACTCATTCTTAAGAGTTACGATACATATTTCCCTTCTTTCAGTTTTCTAAAAGTACAATAAATTATTTTCCTTTAACTCTCTTATGAAAGTTTAATTTTTAGAATTACCCTCCAGAATAAATGAATAGACGTTTATATTTTCTTAAAGAATAACCTTGGAGAACAATAAAGCAGAGGCAAAATGAGTAATACTGCGCTTGAGCATTAAAGAGACTAGAAGAGCAGCTCAATTCGATCCTAGTATTTTTCTAAAGCACAGCTACGCATAACTTTAAACCAGGTAAGGAGATTTTCATAAATTTTGCTTATTTGAAAAGGAATGTTCCGCAGACAGTTAAATTTTATTTCGAAAATATTGATGAATTGTCAGCTTATCTGACAATACAGCCACACTTTTACATAAAAATGCTCCTGGCTGTGAAATGTTAATTTGTTTAGGAAAAGTAACATAGAATACGTTTCGTTTGCAAATTAATCGCTATTAGTCATTTAAAATAAAAATATTTACTTTGAAAAAAATTTCAAATAAATATTTTCTGAAGAAGTTTAATGTAAAAGATTTAAATTATGAAAGTAAGGCTATCGAAGAATCACAGATACACTTTTCGGAATAAAAATCCTCAAAAGTTCATCAGTCATATGTCGCCTCTAATAAAGTGGAAGATTTGAAAACAGCCAGAATTATGAAAAACAAATTCAAATTTCAATATTTTAACATGCTTTTCGCCTTTCGTTAAAAACAGTTTTATTTTGCACTCGGTCAAAAGAGTCTAAAACTGATTCGTGAAAAGAAAATGGATAATTTTATGTCTAACAGGAGATTCATCTTTCAACTAATTGATAAATGTATTTACTTTTCTAAAAATGTTTATTTAAGTAAGAATAGAAGACCGACTAAATTAAAAATTTCGAACACAGCTATAACTTATTTAGCTCAAGTTTCATACTGCTCACATTTTTCAATGATATATATCGATTTCGGTTCCATAGAGGAAACCGGCTGGTAAGATAAAACTCTGTTCTTTTTGAGCAACATTTATCAGCAAAATTTACCTGCCATAAGTATGGGGGGAGATAGCTGAACATGCTGAAATTATAATGCAAAGTGAACTAGACGAGCTTGTTATCTCCCACCCTCCTAAAATCTCATGATAAGATCACGAGAATCAAGACGAAGCATCCGTATATACAGCTTTAGCAGGGCATAGAAAAATCGATTTTTTTTTTCGTCAGAACAACTCTGGAATGCCAACATCAATTGAAATAGATGACTAACCCAATCAATACATAAGCTTGCAAAAAAATTATACAGAAATATTTAAGTTAAAGTTTGTAATTAAACACTTTTTATTCTTGAATTACCTTTCTTAAAATTTGTTAACTAAATAACTAACGAGTTGAAATTCTCTTTTTAGCATGTATTGCCCACGAACTTCAGTGAATAGACGCTTTGCCATAATCAGTATTCAATGCGCGTTACGGCTTTGGAAACGTTATGCATTATTCAATACAAACGAACCATAGACGATAATATATTCGAGTTCTTTATTATAGCTCAATTTGAGAAAAAAGAAATTTTTATGCCCGATACAAAGAATATTTTCGAAAACTTCGTACGCTACCTTTAAAACATAATCAAGTATTACAGGGATATGAAAATATGAGAGCATAAAAATAAATAAACAAACAAGAGCGTGAATGGCCGATCAAAAAGAATATATTAGGGGTACATAAAATTAAACTCGCTTTCAAATATATTATTTATAAGTATACTTACTTAGTGATGCTTAAATTGGAATTTAAAAATAAATAGACGCGGAGGGATCATAGAAATCTAAGGTGATTAAACTGATAACATGTTGTTTTAAAAAACATATCAAACATTTATTTCACAAAATGAAAATACAGTAATTGTAAATACCACTGATGATAGGCCACGATTAGATCCAATTACACTTTTCATCGTGTAAAAAATGCATCTAAGAGAAACATTTCACCTATTACAATTCCAAAATAAGGATGTCCACAAATAACCTCACTGTAACTTTCATGTAAATTATGTTAGAATTTTTCATTTTTGTCCACCAACAACTAGATGAACGGTTTATATGTACCGTCAAATGGGGTAACTTTAGCCCAAATTTCTCTGTTTCATGGCATGGTCAGCATCTTCATTCTCTTATTTTATTTAAAAAATGAATACCATGTTAATTTTTTGTTTGCTAAGAACACGTAGAACCACACCGTTATCATAAATTTGTCGACATTGAATTTTTTTTTTTTACCAAAAAGTGTTTCTGAAAGTTTTGGGCCAAATGTTACCTTGAATTGGGGTAACATTGGTCCATGTGTTTAAACGAATGTTATAGGGCCTACAACATGATGTGGACCAATGTTACCTTATTGAAAAACACGGGGGAGAGAGGGTAAAAAGCGTGAAAATGTAAAGAGACAGTAAATTAGCATATATTTTAATAAAAAAAAAAATTACAAAACACATAAATATTGCTTAACGTGCATTGTCCAGGTCTGGGACTCTTAGACAGAAGATTAGATGGACTAATTTTTGCAACAATATCGTTCCATTCATACACCATCGAGTCCGGTCGCTGTGGCCAACGCCAACCCTAACATTTTAACTTATTTTCCATGCAGTCAACAACACAACACTCCTTTGATTTCAAAGTGATTCTTCCGGGATAGATATTAACATTAAACAACACAAGCACAAAATTTCTAAGGTTACAGTAAATTTTTACCCGACTGAAAAGAAGGGTTATGTGTTTCACGCGTATCTGTGTATGTGGATTTTTATACCCTCGAAACATCCCAACGGCTGAATGGATTTTAATGAATAAGGTCTATATCGATTCTACTTAACCTGTCGATGGTTATAGGTTAGATTTTGTTTTTATAAATTCAAAATGGCGGCCGTAAAATACAAAATGGCGGTAGAGATGAAAACAAATTACGGACCCTATTGAGTGGCATATTATTGGATAGGTCTTTCAAAATGAATACGATGTTTCATTGACTATTTTACAGTCAGAAGCTCAGTTAAAATATTATACAACCTGGAAGTTATGTATGTGGGATCTCTAGCTTTACTGCAACTCTAACTATCACAGACATCTATAGACCTCATCAAAACAGTGTTTATAGATAGGAACTAACAATCAAACACAACTTAAAAGTCATCAATACAAGGAAATAAAAAAATAGGTAAGTAATATAAAAAAAAAAAAAAATATTTTAAGTCAATTCCTACTTAGGTCAATAAGAGAATTTTTTTCTCTCATTCTTCTTTCTTCTTGAGTGGCGCTTAAAAAGCCTTAATCAAGAAGGGGGCTCTCTCGGTGTTAAAATACCTTGATCAAGAAGAGGGCTCTCTCGATTATTTAAAATTAATTAATTTAATTTAATTAATGAATTAATATTTGAAAAAAAACTGGATTAACATCAAGTATCATCCACTACAAGTAAAAAAAAAAAAAATATTTGAGCTTGATTGGATGTATAAGTATTTTATTAACGATTGAAAATTTGAACAAGATATATGTAGCGAGAGCTACAGCTAGCTAATATTAGGAATTGAAAAAAAAGTTTCACATTGATGAGAAATAATTAATTAGTTCGCCTTTTACGCACTCGGGTTTCTTGATTTTTTAAATTTAATTGTTTATCTCAATAGCTTTCGTGTTTGATTCAGTTGGAAGCAATACACTGGATGAATTTTCAGCAATATTATTGATTGTAGAAGCGCAAATGTCTATTTTCATAAGTATAGAAAAAGTAAACAAAAACATTACCACAAAAACCTCAATGTTTAAGCTCAACAAAATAAGAAAAAGCTCCCCTTCAAATATAACATTTTTATGCATTGACAGGAAGTATATACGAAAGCTTAAATGATAATTGGTTGGGCCAATATTACCCCAAATGTTGGACCAAAGTTACCCCAACTCAGAAAACGCTTTTATTTTCTATCTTAGGAAAGACAACACATAATATAGGCTTTGATCTACACTAATGTGGTTATAATAACACCCGCTTACCAAGGTCCAAATGAATTAATTTACAGCAAACAAAAGTTGTAAGAACTAAATTCTTACCGTCTTTACACATTTTTGTTTGACTGGTGCTGCAACGGTGGAAACTTGAAATACTTACAATGAGTTGCCAACCTCAAGCTAATGCTACCACCTATATTCAGTGACCACAACTTTTTCGATAACTCAAGCGATGTAGAAAATAGAGAATATTTAATCTTTTTTCACTATTGGGTCAAAGTTACCCTTAATGAGCCAAAGTTACCCCATGTAAATTATATTAGTATTTTTCCTTTTTGTCCGCCAGTAACTACATAAATCGTTCACAAAAAGAAAATAGTACATTAATTATAAGCACCACTAATAATAGGCCACGATTAGATCCATTATTTTACATCGTCTGGAAAATTCATCTAGGAGAAACAATTTCCGTATACGTATTACAATTTCCAAAATAAGGATGTCTACGAATAATCTAATAATCTCACTGTAACTTTCATGTAAATTATGTTTGAAGGGCAACATGAAACTATCTCAAAACAACACTTTCAGTGGTTTTGCACATTTTTCTTTCTTTTATAAATAAAATAAATTAAATTATCTACAAACTATAGCTGCAAAACGAAGACTAAAAAACAAACAGAAAAAAAATAGTGTTCAAGTTATAATAAAAAATACGGTCATTTTTTTATGGATTTTGATATCATTATAACGTATTTATCTATTTATTTATTTTTGCAGTTATAATTAAGAGACCATGTAATAAGCAGCATAAGGAAGAAACGACGACTCAAAACCATGGAACATGAAGTTCCATACTGAGGTAAAATTAGTTTTGCAATATCAATTTTTTTGTAAAATGTTAAACCTTTTCTTATTTTTTGTTCACCAATAACTAGATGAATGGTTTATCAGTATGTAGTAGATAGGACGTCGTAAGAATGACCACCTCACTTGCCTGACTTGTTTCTCCTAGACTTCTTTCTTTGGGGACACTTTAAATGCCAGTCATACATTTCAAAATGTTCTACATCTTTGCGCAGATATTATTGAGGAAATCAAAGCTGCTTGGATTATAATGCGTCGTAAAGTATATGAAAATGTTGAATTACATCTTAAAACTTACATTCATTTAAAATGGATATCCGATCGAACTTCATGAAGAAAACATATAAAACTGCCCTTGTGATGTCTAAGTTATTGTCTCCTGATAATGAACATATGACAAACTTACAAATGCATTCTGATGTTGTATAGTTATAACTGATGATCAAAAGATCAAAGAATCTCTAGATCGAACTGAAATCCCCTCTCTTATTTTCAAGTTAATTAAAACATCAGTGCAGTTCAGAGAGAGCGAGTAATCTAAAATAACACAGCATATACTTACATAAATGAATACGAAAATTATTATCGCTACTGAACAATAGCTTTTTTCCCGAGAAAGACATGTTAAAATATTTTTTTCATTGAAGATCAATGACGTTTTATTTTTTTCATTTTAAAATTGGGCAAAAATAAACATGATTTATATCATGAAAAGAGTCCAAAAGACTTCGTTTTTCTCTCTTGCTTTTTATGATTTTTTTTATATTATCCAAGAAGCACATGGTTATGTGTAGTATTAATAGTATTATAACATAAGATTAAAAATTTCTCAAAATATATTCTGGAATGTGTAAATATGAAATTTACTTGTGCCCGAATGCCACTCGTCCATAAACACTATAGGTTATAAGAAATAAACTTCAATTAAACACCCAACAATATTAAAATAAAGACAGACTTCATACTATGAAAAAATTCAAATACATAGATACCAGAAATTATAAATTTAGTATGTGCTCCATTTAAAAATTTGGCGATGCATGTATACAGGATGCATAAATGATGCAAGGATTTATATAGGAGGTATATGAACTGGTGGTCCAAATTGTAAGAGGGATAATACATAACCATATAATTTTTGTACGGAAAACGAATATCGCAATCCAATTATTCAATAAAAAATACAGGGTGTCAAGGAAAACCAAACCTGGATTTTCATTCCGTATGTTAGTAATAAAGATATTTAACTAAAATCTTCAACAGAATAACTTTGCTTTTTGTAAAATATCATATCAAGACAAGTGCTGGTAATGCAATAATAAGTTGGTAAATGATACCGTATGACTGTCAGCTACTTTTCGAATTTTGAATCAGCTAACTCGATATTGTTTAAATATGATGATAGCCATTTATAGTACTTCTTGTGATTACTTCATATTACTCCAGTAATTATTTTATTTTCATATAGTAAAGTATGCCTGTTGAAAATTTCTCTAAAATATATTCATTACTGTTACAGTTCAAAACAAAATTCCGGATTCGATTCATTTTGTGAAACTCTGCAGTTTTGGTTGAATAAATGGATTACATTTCTTGTTTGCCCCAACATCAGTGTTTTAATAGTAAAAAAGTCCAGTGTTATACGCACGCCGCAGCAACTCCATTTGGCACCTGACATTTTTTTTTTTTTTTTTTTTTTTTTTTTTTTTTTTGTCTTCTACTGATCGCATATGCATTGGCAGTAATAAGTGATTAACAGATGTCTGCCCGATTTGGCACCTGGTGCCGTGACATTGCATGCAATATCCTTGCTACATCTCTGAGTATACGCTATAGGTAGAGCGTATACCCAGACAGTATACGATATGGTATTATTTGAGAAACAGAGGGTATACGGAGTTTCTTTTAAAAATCCAGAAAGTAGACGGCTTATACTACCGTATACTTTCCACTATAGCCTTGCTTGAAATGCATTATTGACCCTTTACAGTTCTGACCATCAGTTCAGAGTCATCCTGTGTACATATTTTTAAGAATATCGGGGATAAAATTGCATGTAATACCTAACCACTTACATACTATTTTTTTTAAAAGACGAATGTATTTCACGAAAGCTTACGTATTTTACGATTTCATTTATGAGTTATTAAAATATTTTTAATTCATTTTCCATACTTCTATTTTTACGCAGATTTGTCACTGATTCCCATACCACACTTATTTAAAAAAAAAGTAAAGCACTTAAAAAATATGACACTTGAAATTGTGGGTGTGAAATCAGACAAATATATTTCTCAACTGCCAGTCGTCTAAAGTGTACCTGTTTTCCCTCAAAAGAATAACAGACATAACCGGCTTATGTCACTTTTTCGTGACTGGAGTAATACAGCACTAATGTCAACATAAGCCATCAGATAATATGCTGTGTCATATCTCTCATGGAAATAAATATACATTTGATCATCAACGTAAAAGCATCGAATCCATTTTTGATCTATTCTATCCAGATAATATTTTGTGTTTATTTCGAAAAATACTTTTCACATTTTCTGAAAAACTTCAGCTCCTGAACTGTGTCACTTTTGAAGCAACAGCACGCTGTGAGAATAATATGATTTATCCTTGGGCCTGTTTAAATATGGTCTATTATACTCATACGAATTCTACAGACACAAAATTCTACTTCTGAATGGTACAAACATGAAATAAAGTTAAGACGGCGCAGAAGAAAGAAAAATTCTATGGTATATGAGTGGGATAAGGATAATACAAACAGAAGAGGAAAGATCGGAGAGGAAAAATGTAATGCTAATACTGGAGTAGAAAATCTATAAACAGGAACAATTTTTTTCACTACCTATTTTACATGCATGCCGCATAAATGCATTCGGTTTTCATTATAGCTATGAAGATTTCTCATATTTCACAAAAGTATTTTCGAAAGGGGAACGAATCATACTAAATATTGGTGAAATTCTTACGTATCCTATGAATGAATGTTATTCAGTTGCACCGTATTTATTCACTTGAATTTTGTTCTTGCGTATTTTTTGCAATATCTACTTTAGGAAGAAATTTTCAGAAAAGAAAAGTAAAATGTGTAACTTTCGCACAGAGAGTAATAGATAGTTCAATTTTAAGATTAGTTATGTGGATCGTATGTAACGATTAATTCCAAAACTCCCCGCCTTATTTTCTCTCCACCTGCATAAAAAAGTGCGTAAAGAGATGTTTTTGTAATTGATGTTTTATAGTACACCGTGTAACGGTAACTTATCAAAAAGAGGTTTCATCGAAGAAGGCTTTCAACTCACAGATAGCGAAACCCCACGCTAGTCTATGTAGAACTATTAACAGGTGATAACCCATTACCTAATATAATTATCAAAATTAGATTTTCACCATCAGGAAATTCACGTGCAACAATGAAGTAATGATTTTTTCAAAAATTATTTTCCTAAATTTTAAGTATTTATAAAAACACAATAAAAATTAATTTTTTACTTGAGAACACAGCAAAATATAATGTAAATACTACAAAATATGATGTAAATACTAATTAACGATACGAGAAATGTTTGAAAAGAGGAAGAAATGTATAATTATTATTTTTATAATGTTTGAACCTTTAAGTATGTCGTGCAATTGGTTTGATAGGAAAAATCCTGGTGCAAAGGACAACACGAAACTATTTCAAAACAACACTTTCAGCGGTTTTGAACTTTTTTCTTTCTTTTTTAAATAAAGAAAATTAAATTATCTACAAACTATAGCTGCAAAACGAAGACTTAAAAAAAAAATAGTGTTCAAGTTATAATAAAAAATACGGTAATTTTTTATGGATTTTGGTATCATTATAACGTATTTATCTATTTATTTATTTATTTATTTATTTTTGCAGTTATAACTGAGAGACCATGTAATAAGCAGCATAAGGAAGAAACGACGATTCAAAACCATGGAACATGAAGTTCCATACTGAGGTAAAACTAGTTTTGCAATATCATTTTTTTTTGTAAAATATTAAACCTTTTGTTATTGTTTTTTTTTTTACAATTTAACGATTTTTTTTTTTCATTTTTATAAAAAATAAATAAATAAATGCAAAAAAAAGTAATCGTCTAAATTAATTATAGGCTTTGTAATCCACGATCAAACATCGGCAATTTTTCGTAATTTCAATCCTTTCTGGTACCTTTAATCACTATGGGGAATAGGTTTAATAAGAAGAAAAAAATTATTATTTTTTTTTTACATAAGGCCCAAAAGCAGCGTTTCAAGGCATATGAACTAAACATTTAATAAAACGTTACCAAATCATGTGAAACTCGTTCATTTTCTAGCTTTCCTATGGCTATTTTACATTCCAAAATATCTGAAAATGTCTGAAGTTCCATTTTTGCCGCTGGTGACAAACAGCCGATTTAATATTTTCCATATTAAAACTATTCCTCGTAATATAAAATGCATTTTCCCGATTTTTTAATGCTTTCGCTCAGTGATTTTTTTTTATTTTTTACAATCAAGTTCTAAACACCTGTAATTACGGCCAGCATTTTTTTGTACAATTTTATTTTATGAAAACTCCTGAATATATACTAATGTAATTCTAGTTATAAAGAGAGATTAGGTTTTAACATATTTTCACAAATAATTTTTCAAAATGATTTAAATTGCGGAAAATTTGAGACTCTTTTTAAATAGATTTTCCTGTGCCGATTTACATCAATAGGATTAAAATTCTTATGAAATTGAAATTTCTGATCAGTTTTTCAATAATTCGAAAACTTGTAAGCTAAAAAGTTTTTTTTTCGATTTTATGTTACGTCCCCCAAGTTACAATAGAATATACTACAACAGTTGAAGTACTACTTGCTAAATTCCAACCTTCCAATAAACCTTCATAAAACTTAACCCACTAACTAAATATTACAAACAGACTTTTACTAAGGCAGTACTAATATAATAAAATCAATTCTTGAAGAGAGTTGCCCGGACAAAAACGAGACGACGTTAAGTGATCGTTCAATATACAAAGAAAGCTCTCCAAGAATGTTTAAATAAAGAGATGCATACTTATCCTCTTTATGCTATAAGATGCCACCAAAGAGCATTGTGTTGAATTAACTCAAGTATGCAGAAAAGTAGCATAAATTCAACTCACCTGTAAAGAAAAATAACATATTAGTAAACAGAAATTTAGAAATCATTTAAGTATATTTTTTATTAAGAATTTTTTAGACAAAACAATAAGTTATGTTTGCTATAGGCTGAATGTACACACTAAAGACACGAATATTTCATTATATATAATACATAAAAGTAAATGTCCTTAATTATATAGGTTGTCATAAAAGAATGCCTCAGATTCAATGATATATTATAACAGTTTAATTTAGACTATTTACAACAAATTATACATCAAATTGAAGGTAAATTAACCTAGTTTTTCTTACAATTGTTCAATATGTGCACCTTTAGTTATACATAACAGCCACACATCCAACCTAAAGTCTAATTCCACCCACACTTCGGTTAACAAGTCCGGATTAATGGAAGTAATAGCCTCTTCAATTCCTTGTCTAAAATCTGGCAAATCATTAGGTAGCGGCGGAACGTAGACACGACCTTTTGTAAAGCTCCAAAGGGAACAATCGCATGGCATACGCCGGTAGTGTACGCTTTTAAATCTTCATCCCAACAATAACGCTTTACGCTCAGGAATCACCATTTTGCGTATGTGGCACTGCAAGCGAGTGAATAACAAAGCAGTACTGGTGCATGCGCTTCTGTAAAACGGTTTGTGTTAGTCTTTATTTGTGACCTTGAACCCACACCCTACATCGCTTACAGTTGATACTATTAAAATTTATATATGGGACATTATTTTGCACCCTGTATTAAAATTCCTTGAGTAAATGCATAAATCTGCAACTGAAGGAAAAAAACAAATCAAACATTATATAAAAGTAATTCAAATTGTAATATACGTGGGTGGTTCAGTAATGATTGTCCCTAGTCTATATAAAATATTTGTACTGCGATGGTTGATGTGGAATATCGAAGCCTAATGTCTTAAATGCCTATATGCTCAATTTCAGAATCGTAGCTGCTACATTAACATAGTTTTGGAGGGAGGGGTTAAGTTTTAAAGCCCTATTTTTGAGGGAGTTTTTAAGAAAGGGGGTGAGGGTGAAATGCTGGTTTGGAGCTTGTGAGGCTACATTTTTGACAGTGGATGAAATGTGACTACATCACTATGATCCCGAGTCCAAACGACAGTAGTTACGTCTCATCCACTGTCACGAATCTAGTCCCATAAGCTAAAAATCAGCCTTTTACACCCCCCCCCCCTTTTCACTCCTCTCTCCAAAACAATGTGAATATAGCAGCTACGGTTCAGAAATTGAGCATATACGCATCTAAGACGTTAGGCTTCGATATTCCACAACAACCGTTGCAGTACAAATATTTTATATACGCTAGGGACAATAATTATTGAACCACCCTCGTATGTTTCGAAAACGTAAATCTTTTAACCCCCTGAAGCGCGGTGGGGTATTTTTTGTAACACTTAATTTGTTCCAGAATTTTGAAGCAAAATTTTTCTTACATAACTTTGGTGGTGGGGAGACTACAAAAATGCATTTCTTTAATACCAAACTGTAAAAGTGCACTTCTTTAATCTCAAATAAAAATTTTCGAAAATTCTGGTGTGAATTCAACATTACATAAAAGCAGATAGCTGTCCCTGATAGTGTTAAAACAATGATACTCATTGCCCTTGAGTTCATTCCACGCTGTCCAGTTGGAAAATATGTACCGAATTTATCAACATTTGAGCATATTTATTTGATATGGATTTAGTCGATTAAAAATAATAAAAGATAAATATAGGTCTCGCTTGACAAATGAAAATATGGAAATTCTTCAGCGAATCGCAGTTGTCAAAAAACCTACCTATTGTTTACAAATAAATGTATGTACTTCAAATATATTAATGTTACATGATTCATATTGAACCAAATAAGTTACTTTGCACAAGGGTGTAGTGGAGGGTATACGGTGGTATACGCCGTATAACTTCTGGTTCTTTTAAAGAAACTCTATAATCTGTCTTTCTCAAGTAAACCTAAAGCTTATATCCTCTACCTAGAGTATATCGTCGGTACCATGTCAAACTATCCAATGTGAAAATAGCCACTTTTCAGGAGGGCAAAAAAACTGTTTTAATTGCGGATTCAAAACCAGCGCCAACCAACAGTAAACAATTATTATATTTTCCGGGTGCTGTTTTATATCCTATTTAAGCATGCTATTGAGATAAATCATTTTAATAATTTTACTCGTCAAAAAATCACATTGGATAGTTTGATACGGTATGTTTATTTGTACGTTTTCAGCTTTGTTGAACTTTTTCAGCCACAAACTATCCAATATGCCGCATTGGATAGTTTGACTTGTAAACAGTTTGTGCTTTTCCCAGGTTCGCCATTCCGTAGTAGCGAATATGCCATATTGGATAGTTTAACTTGTAAAAATGTTATGCTTTTCCGAGATTCGCATAGTAGTTTCATAGTAGCAAATGTGTATTATTCAATAGTTTAATTTGGAAAAATTTTTATATTTACATATTCAATATAAAACTCTTAAGAATTTTATTTAATAATTTTAATAACTAATATACAGTGAAATCATTAAGAAAAAAGCTTATTTTTAAACATTCTGTTAATTTTATAAAATATAGGAAAACAAAAATATCTCAAACAATGAGGTGGGCAACAACAACTTCATACACTTAATTGTAAATAGTAGTCTTCGCGCTATTTATTCTAAGAAACTCATGGGCCGCTTAATACGACTATTTTCGAATACACATCTTTGATTCATTTAATCCCCCATTAAAAAAAGTTGGAAAAATGACTTTGAACAAAATCATAATAGACCCTTTTAATACAATAATTGCAAATGTTCTCCCGAGCGTGGGGAATGATAAAGGGGTAATCCCCTTATTTAAGATTTTTTTTAATCGTTAAAAAGTTTTTAGGACTTTTGGTTTACTTTTCTGTCGTATTACCGTGCTCTAACTCTCGTAAATATACTCGGATTGCCATATAACTTATTTAAGTTTTTGAAGTTCACTATGGCATACCCGGTACTAAAAACTGAGCGTGTAGCATATATAGGCCAATTACAGGGACACTCAAAAGAATCTCGTTACATTACGCTTAATGGGCAAAGAAACGTTTGTAATTTACTTAAATTATGTTACACTATTTCAAACATAATAAAATTTATATACATTATTGAGGTGCACAGCAACATGCCTACGTTACAATATGACGTGTACAACAGTTATCGTCCATTTGCAGGGAAACACAAAAGATTTCGGTTAAAGTGCAGTCTATTAACGGTAATGACTGGAAATGTATTTATATTATGGTATGCGTTTTAAAACTATGTGCATGCTACGTGGTATGTATAAATTCTATAGACTGTATACAGGACTACCTAAAGTAATTCGTTAGCATTACTAAGTATGATTCTGAACTGCTTAAACGTAGTTTTTAATTGTGTTATGCCTTTCAAAACTAAACTATAGACAGTATATGAGATGTTTCTGGAATATAAGTAAAATCAGATACAGGGCCACGCAAAAAACTAGAAACATGGACAATTATGAATGGTAAAGTTTAAGCGTCTTTTAGCTTGTGTTAAATTTTTAGCTTATTATGTGGCATGTATAAAGTTCTGTAGGTAATATACTGGGTTGTACAAAAGAATTCAGTTATGTTAGTCTATTGGTAGAAATAACTGAATGTGAATTTTCAACCTACTATACTTTTTAATACTTTTCAACAAGGTTGAAAAGTGTTTATAAATTCAGTTTGACTTTCCACGCTCTAACTCATGTAAATATACTCGGATTTTCATACAATTGAAGAATGTAAATGGTGCTTACAATGGCATATTCGGTATTGCATGTGAAGTGTGTAACATTAATAGTTCGTTTACAGGGGCACTCAAAAGATTTACATTACATTATGATATAAGGGGGAAAATCGTTTGAAGAGTATTTTAATGACATTACGTTATTTCAAATGTATTAAAACTTATATAGTAAATCATTGAATTTCATTACGAGAATATTACGACCAAATAGGGCATGCATTCATAGCATTTGTCTTTCATTTACAGGGACACACAAAAGAATTGGATTACAGTACTGTCTTTGAGCAATAATTGCTGGAAGTACGTTTTTGAATTTCCGTATGCGCTTTTAAATTTAACCATTTTTTTTTTTTTTTGCATGTTGTATAAAAATTCTATACCTCGTATATAGGGCTGCACAAAAGAATTCCCTTAAAATTAATTACCGTCCATAGACAGAAAAAGTACTCGAATCAGTTTGTGAAGCCCTGTAAATGATCTATAGATTTGTATATAATCTACACAGTATGCAACAATTTAGTTAATTAGAAAACTCGTAACAAAATTTACACTTTCAACCTTTAGCAATTTCCGGCAATAAACGGAAATATACTCGAACTTCTTGTAAGCCCTGTATATTATCTACAGATTTTTATACATGTTACATAATATGGTAAAATTTAATTCAGGCAAAAAAGTGTTATAAACATACTTCCAGAAATTACCAGTCAACCGGCAATGGTTTTTCAGTTCTTTGCATAGCCCTGCATATTAGGAATTTCTACTAACATATTTTAGTACAGTCAGGGCTTAATTTGCGCCGGAGCCCGGCTCCGGTACTTCTCAGTTTTCAGTAAATATTTAAATATTGGTCGGAATTCACCGGAGCTCATAAATACAGGGCTCCGGAGCCCAGTGCAATAGTGCTTCCGAAAAACAGATGCCTAAATTACCTTTTCCTGTCTTTCCCATCTCCAAGCTTTGGCATTCTTTTTTACCAAAACACTTAATATATGTGATGTAATGTGTCGCACACGTAGGAGATGGAGATAAAACGGACTCGATTTTTATATCAGTTTTTGGGCTTGAACTGACTCGAGCTCAATCGGTATTATGGTTAAAATTTTATTTATTTATGTATAGAAAAAAAACTTTTCCTCCTTTAAAATTACGTATTATATTCTGTTTCAAATCATTTTAATGCTATTTTGATCAGAATGAAGGGAAAACAGAAATCGTGTTTTTCTATTTCAAATTTATGTCGTCGACGTGTTAATACGGCGCCACTCAAGATACTAAGAATATTTTCTGTTTTAGCCAACGAGCATCAGAGTTTTATTTGTTTGAGGTTTTTTCTCTTCTTTGCGTACGAGTATAAAAATCACATTAGTAATTTTTCTATTTATTTTGTATCATGAACAGTACCCATGTTAAGGCTCTGCTCTGCACATTTACGAAGTCACTTTCATTTGTAAGTAGATATAATTGCCATGTATTGTTATTCTGATAGAAAGCAATCGATCAGCGTTTTCCCTTTTTCTATAAAAGCATCGATTCTTTCCGATAATGGTCTCAAATTTTTAATTTAATCTGATTTTCAGGGGCTCACCACAAAAGATTGTTATGCGGAAGGAATCGATTATAGTTTAAGATACCGTGTTTACTCGCGTAATAGTCGCACCCCCGATTTGGAGCAGAAAAAATCTTCAAAATATTTTCTTCGCATAAATTGGATGGATGAAAAAATGATGAAATATTGGGTTCGCATTCAGAGCATTGCTCAAAAAACCAGCCATGCTGGTACTCGATAGCTTCTGAGGACATCTTGTTGATGATGTAAATAAAGGAACTTTCAGAAGGCAAAAGAGATCTTGTGATGGTTCGTGTAGGACTCACATCGACTCTTCAACCGCTGGTGGTATCGGTTAACAAACCGTTTAAAGACAATAAAAGACGAGTATATGGATATTGGATGGCCAGTGGGAACAAAGAAAAAACTCCCAGTAGAAAAGTAAGGCATCCATCCCTGGAACTATAATGTGTAGTTGGATATTACAAAGCTTCATTTTAATAACAAGCGATACAATTTCAAAAAGTTTTAACAAGACGCGGGTATCTCCGACGTTTTGGATGGAAGCGAAGATGACATTTTATAGAATGACGGAGATTATTCAGACACCGATTCACATTATCATAGTGATACTGATACCTTCAGTGAAAGTGATTCATTATGAGATTTTTTTGGTCAAAATTTTCACAAAGATTATTTGTAAATTTTACGTCTATAAAAATATTATCATAAAAATAAAAATGGTATTTAATAAACAGCAAATAATCTGGAAACATTTGGTTAGTTACTAATTTTATTATGTGTTTTTTAATACCAGTAATTCTTTAGCATTAGAGTGTACAATATTGTGTAGTAGATTTCCCCGCATAATAGTCGCACCTAGACTTTCACAATGAAAAATTGGCAAAAAAAAGTGCGACTATTACGCGAGTAAACACGGTAGTCACCCTTTATAGGATATATTTCCATTATTCAGCATATAAATATTAATTTCTGTAAATTTCATTCATTTTTTCTTAAAAATGCATAGCTGCGAACTAACCCATTTTTGTGCTAACACTATTTCCTAATCATAATCCTTACTATCGCAGAATTCTGTAATTAATTAACATTAAAATTAGGCAAAGATAACTATTCAGAAGGAGTGATAACTAAAAAGTGGAATAGTTGACAGCTAAGTATATGCTGATAGATATTTTTAAAATTTTCATTTTGCCAACGAAAAAAATGCTTTAAATTTTGCAAATAATGTACGAAACATAAATATGCAGATTGGAGTGACCGTGGGGGGGGGGGGGGGGGGGGGTTACGGAATATTAGGGCTCCGGTACTTTTTTTTTGTTAGAAATTAAGCCCTGAGTACAGTAAAAAGAAAGAAAAGACCGAAATTTCATAACTCCATTAAAAACCTCCTTTAAGAAATTCACGCCCATACAAAGTAATGCTTACAAATTCTTTTGTAAGCAAGCTATCAACCAAACTAGCAAACCAAGCTATCAGCAATGTAACCGAATTTTTTGTGTCCCTATAAATTAACGATAACTATCATACATGATGTCATATTCCAGAGTAAGCAACTTGTTATGTAAATCGATTGTGGATGTCAATTTCACATTTTTGTTTTTACTATAAACCATTATACAACAAAATTCTTTTGTATGAACCCGTAAATAATAATAAATGGCTTGTACACCATATTCTACATGAAACATGTTTTAATACACTTGATAAATCCATATTAATTTCATTATGTTTTAAATATCGTAACCATTAAAAGACAGCTCTCTTTTTCCTATTGGGTGTAATGTAACGGGATTCTTTTGAGTGTCCCTGTAAATCAACTTAAAATTCTCACATTTCATTAACAATAAAAAACATATGCTATAGTAAATGTCAAAAACATATGTCAATCGCGTTAAATTTCAATCCATAAATAAAACAGTTTTTGTCTTCCAGAATAAAAAGACTATTTCCATATTGGATAGTTTGACATGGTACGGATGATTAGGAAAATAAAAATATGCAAACATTTGCGGCAGAAGGTCGAATATGCCATATTGGATAGTTTGACATTGTAAATTTTAGAAAAAGGTGCATATTGGATACTTTGAGACACTCATTATCTAAGTTTCTAAGCAAGCTAGAGACGTGCCGATTTTAATTAGTACGTATCATGCACAATACAACAAAATGGCACCAAATGTGAAAAATGCATTTTTTCACATTGGATAGTTTGACATGGTAGCGACGATATAATCTCTGTTTTTGTTGTTATTTTTTTACGACTACACCACTGCTTTTGACCATTAGATATAAATATTTTGAATCATCTCTTGCTCTATTTTAAATAAAAGCATTCTGATTTTATGATTGTAAATGTTTTTGCCAGCTCTGAAAAACTTCATTTCTAGAGATGTACAGTCGTGGGAAAAAAAAGTAAACACCCCCTACTAACTCCTCAACAAATCATCGTAGAAGAAAGTTACTGGTACCGAACGATTGGAAATAAAGTCTACTTTTAAATGATGTACATAAAATTTTCTTAGGGGTCATCTACATATTAAAACGAATTCAAACTTCATTTTTTTCAATAGCAATACCCAATTTTAACGAGATATTTCAAATCTTCGGTTCAAACTATGCCTAGACACCAAATTTCAAGTCATTTGAATGATAAGTTTTTGAATTATAAACATTCAAAATTTAGTGCTTCTAATGTTAAATTACATTTTCATATTTTTATTTGTATCTCCCGAAATTATGCTCCTAATGTGCTTTTTTTTTTTTTTTTTTTTTGTAGTAATAATACTAATATACCCAAACATAAATAAGCTGAATTTGCAATTTTTATAATTTTATTATATGAATTATGAAATTAATATTCGAAAAAATTATGAATTGCAACCAACATTTTTTTTTATGGATTTAGATTTATAAGTCCTGCTTTATGGAAATTCAAAAATTTCACATTTTTCTTCCAAGTAGTTTTCAAATTATGCTTAAAAAATGGCAAAATGATGGTTTAAGGGGCCGTCTATGATGGAAGTGAGTAGACATTTTGAAATTTATTCTCCTGTACTGTAATCTAACACGCTTCATTGATTCCTTGAGTGGCGCTTAAGGTGCCTTGATCAAGGAAGGGGCTCTCTCGATTAACAATCCAGTACGGAACTTCAATTTGGATACAGCCCTTAAAATACGCTCGTTTTAAAATAATTAATTTCTCGGAAACTTATTGTACGAATTGCATAAAAATTCGTTTTTAGGCTAATTGAAGGGTGTAGAGTTCATTTATGCTGTCAGAATTGGGTACTGCTATTGAAAAAAACAAAGTTATGGTTCGTTTTAATATGTAGATGGCCCCCTAAGCAAATTTTATGTACATCATTTAAAAGTAGACTTTATTTCCAATCGTTCGGTACCAGTAACTTTCTTCTACGATAATTTGTTGAGGAGTTAGTAGGGGGTGTTTACTTTTTTTTTCCACGACTGTAACCATTTTAGGATATCTCCTCAATCTCAAAAGCAATGTAAACTACCCGTTTCAAAGGAATAAATTCCTTTCCAAGCTAAAAACAAAACAAAACACTACTATAAGTGTACTTTCTTAGTTGGAGATAGCAAGCCTTGATTTTTTTGCTTACGAAGTAATATTCTCTTCCCAAAACACATACTTTTTAATTACTTTCATTGATTTATGATAATATTTTACTTTTAGATTTATATTTTGGAGAAGTTCTCGCATTTTTTTTTCTATTGAAAATATTTGTCTTTATTAATAAACATATTATAATTTCATTTATCGGGGTAAAGCAACCGGGTGATGAAATGCAATCGCAAAATACAAAGTAGAAAAATATTTTATAACAATTATATGTTATTTTCATTCTCACTTAGAGTAATTCGTTATAATACAATGTGTTCGCTTAAAGAGATTTATAAAACATCTTATTTTCCCCCATTTACTTAATAATTAAATCTAACTTCATCCGAAAAAATACGTTTTCAAATAATAATATATATTAAGAAATAAAGTGATTCATGTTATTTTCATGAGATAAAGTTTTCATGAGGCTTTCTAAACCCCTACCTACAGCTTCACAATAAATCAAACTCTTGGGTTTGATGTTTGTGACAGTGACTATGTTGTGTGTAACTTAGCTCCGTAGAGGTCAAGAACCCCCCTGATGATGGCTTATTAGAAAGAGTCTGAAACTTTGGGTGTATTTTTAATGTATATTTAATATAGTTTTTATATATGTTGTACGCTGATGCGTATCGTAAGGGTTTTTAATCATTATTTTCATTTGCGAAATTTATTAAAATGATAATTTTCTAAACAAAAATTATTTCCTTCCTGACTGATTTTTTTTTTACAGTTTAACGGGCTGTAATTAACTTAAATCGGGAAATTTTGAAACAATAATTAATAAGTCTTTAACTATATGAACTAATCACTATTGACGAAGCGAACCGATAAACATAACGTGTAACCGTAACCGTATCTTACGCTCTCCATTTAATCATCTCGCAAAAGTTTTACACATAATGAAACAACAATGTTTAAATGTTTGTTACAATCGGAACAAAAATCATAACCGAGGAAAATGAGCTGAAATTCTTCGAATATGAATTTGGGGAGTGAATTCTCATATTCATTATATCTCTCGTTCAACCGAACGTAAAAGAGAAACTTAAAACAATTTTATGAAAACTGAAGAACAGAATTTCCTTGAAATAGGATCTTTAACAGAAGGCGGAAATGTAAATATCTATTTAAAATGCTTTTTAGAAAAAGTGAAAAAATAAAGGGTTGTTGTACTTTTATAAATTATTTTTCATCACCGTTATTCCAACGAAGACCTTGTTCAAAGAAATGTTCCATATCATGAATTCAGCAAATATTTTATAAATAATTCAGTTTCATTTAAATTCTTTTTACATATTTTTTTTCAGTGCTACAGACACTTATTAAAAAAAAAAAAAAAAACAGAGCACGAAACTGAACTTTCATTAAACATTAAGATGTTAATATAGTTTATTTCTAATTTGAAAATCTTAATAAACCAACAGTTCGAAATGAATGCAAAGATTTATTGCAGTATATATTAAGATTGTACCACCTTAAATATATTGAGAATTTGGAACAAAAATATAAATGCATGAAGCATTTTTAAAATGTATGAATTGTGGAAAATTAGTTTTGAAAAAAAAAATGCATTTCAAGTAGACTACGGTATGTTATTTTCATTACTTACCTTTAAAAATACGAAAAAATACTTTCAGCCACGATATCGAAACGTATTGAAACTTGTAATTTTTAGAAAAGAAATTTTAACAAAAACATAGAGAAAAGCAATGCATTTATTTTTTAAATTTTAGCGTTAGCAAACAGAGAAATTTTGTACAATTTGTAATTCATTGTTTTCTCGTTATCAAACCACATTTTCCCCCACACTTTCTGTGAAATATATAAATTTATTAAGAGTATATGAGAACGCACTTTCTTTGAAAAATTCGTTTTCGACAAATAATGCTTTAATCTAATCATTTGTATACCATATTAACTTACAACTGAAAATACAGCACTAGATTTAAAATAGAGCGGGTTTTTTTTTTTTTTTTTTTTTTTTTTTTAATTTATATAAGTCTTTTGGATTTGTATATTCCTTGATAACTTTTCTTTCATCGTGTTTAAAAAAAATCGATTTTTTCTAACTGAATGAAAGTTTAAAGTTCCCCCCCCCCCTTTTTTTCCCCTTTTTCTTTTTTTAAAAGATTTCTAAACAGAATATCATTTTAAAATGGAGAGTTTTGTTTTGTTTTAATAACTTATTTACTTTATTATTATTTTTTTGTTTTTGTTTCACCACATACAAAACCAAAAAGGCACGATACAAATAAAGGGAAGTGAATGCGAAACAAAGTTACAATTCCAAGCTTCAACAGAAGTGAGGAAATATTTTATTAAAACAACAGAAAAAAATCCTCGCAAAACTCGTTTTTATTACTTCCGCCCGCAAATATAGCATGGAAGAAAAAAATCTTTTAAGAAACTGGCAATACTCCAAACAGCGACATCTAGAGAACGAAGTTAAAGGGCCGCGGGCCAAAGCTTTTCGGGAACATGGCGGGGAATTGGCGGAGTGCCAAAATTTTGGCACCCATTCTTTCTCACGTTTCCAAAACGGCCGGGCTCCATTGAGGAGGTCCCCCATATTGATTAGTTATCAAACGGATAGGTTACTCAAGATCACACAAATAATTGAACTACCTTCAAAGACGGGTTTAATTAAGAGAAACCCTATTACACATAAAGGACAGGAAAAGTCTATTATTACCCTCGTTGGAATGTAGAAAGAAGTAAAGAAAATTTAGAACATGCATCTGTTCATTTGTCTTAGAGAAAAGATGCGTGAGTAGGATTGATTACATTTGTTGATTAAGAAAAATATTTATACCATCCCAAGTGGATTCGGTAGATTTTTCTACTGGTTCTAAGTCATTAGATGCCGCCCCCCCCCCCCCTCTCTCTCTGTCCCTCTTGATATAAAGAGAGTAAAATAAAAACAGAATACGAGCGAAATTCACTGTGTTAATTCATACATATTGAGGAACACACGAATAAATATATATATATATATATATATATATTGGCGAAAATTCAACATGTGCTGTAATAAAAACTAATTTTTTTTCTTTTCATTCAATGGTGTTAGTTATATTTGAATAAATTCAACCGCATACTTAAAAGCAATTTTACTTGAAAAATCGATAATTATCAAAGACTGAAGCAGAAATTTTTATTTTTTCTTTAAAACGACAGATGGCACACGTGACAAATGATGTCTTCGCTGCTTGCTTTTCTCATATCGAGGTATATATAGAAATACATTACTGCCTACCTATATAACACCTTTCACATAATACCATTCTATCTATATTTCTATATAATATGGCTTTAGAATTTGCATCTATTCATTTATCTTTAAAAAAAAAAAAAAAAAATGTGCTAATCGGATTGATTGCATTTGTTGATAAAGACTGTATTATCACAAGGGTGTCGATCTGTATTATCACAAGGGAATTTGGTAATTTTTCTTCCTACTTTAAGTTTTTATAAGATTTTCTATAACTAAATATAAAAAGAATAACATAAAATAGCATACTTTTGCAGTTCACTTTGTTAATTCCTACATATTCAGGTAACACGAACTACTATTTTGCAAAAGAGAAGATTTGTATTAAACACAGTACTTTTAAAAGCTCACTAAAAATTAGCTAACTGACGATAATTTTACTGTAAATTCAATATAAGATCAATTTAAATGTTAGAATTTTCTAGTTCTTTTCCATAATCATAGAAATTATAAATATTAATTCCTTTTATAAGTGAACATTTTATATAAAAGAAGAAAGGTAAGAAATACAGGTTCATAATTTACACGAAAGATTACAAAAGTAAACTAAACCTAATGCTCTCGAATACCTTAAAGACGGTCGTAGAAATAAATACTGAATAAACAACGTGAACAGAATTAGTTTATTAGAGTTCCAATTCTAATCCTCCGGTAAAATTTTTCTTCCACAAAAATATATGTGTTCTTTTTACTAACAATAGAAATTGCCAGACCCCTATTTCTAAATAATTTTATCTTTTACTCGGTAAAAATTCTATTGATGCCATATATACAAATGACATTTATTCGAGGAAAAAAAAGAATCACAACCCAATCATTTGACGACGCGCTATAAAATTTATGGTATATTACAAAAACAGTAAATATTTTTTAATTATCGTCTGCTGAGCAATTAAAATCGTACTGCAACGAAAAATGTGTTCTAATTTCCATCCCCATTTAACAGAATCTTTTTCTTCCCCCAAAATATATGTATGTTTTTTTTTTTTTGTGTGTGTGTGTGGGGGGGGGGGGGGTGTTACTAACAATACAAATTGCCAGACTTCAATTTCTAAATAATTTTATCTTTTACTCGCTAAAAATTCTAGCAATGTCATATATAGAAATGACGTTTATTCGGAGAAAAAAATCAAATCCCAATCATTTGACGACGCGGTATAAAATTTATGGTATTACAAAAACAGTAAATATTTTTTAATTATCGTCTGCTGAGCAATTAAAATCGTACTGCAACGAAAAAAGTATTCTAATTTCTAGCCCCACCTTACAAAATATTTTTCTTCCCCCAAAATATATGTATGTTTTTGTTTGTTTTTTTTTTTTGGGGGGGGGGGGGTTGTTACTATAACAATACAAATTGCCAGACTTCAATTTCTAAATAATTTTATCTGTTACTCGCTAAAAATTCTATCAATGCCATATATAGAAATGACATTTATTCGGAAAAAAAAAAAAAAAAAAAAAAATCAAATCCCAATCATTTGACGACGCGGTATAAAATTTATGGTATTAAAAAAACAGTAAATATTGTTTTTTAATCGTCTGCTGAACAATTAAAATCGTATTACAAAGAAAAATATTTTCTAATTTGTAGCCTCACCTAACAGAAGTTTTTCTCCCCCCCCCCCCCCCCCAAAAAAAAAGAGTTTTTTTTTTTTTTTTTTTTTTTTTTTCATTATTAGTAGAAATTGCCAGACTCCAATTTCTAAATAGTGTTCTTTTACTCGGTAAAAATAATATCGATAACATATCCATACAAATGACGTTTATTCGACAGAAAAAAACAAAAAAAACAAAACAAATCTCAATCATTTGAGGACGCGCTATAAAATTTATGGTATTACAAAAACAGTAAATATTTTTAAAAATCGTCTGCTGAACAATTAAAATCGAATTGCAACGAATAATGTTTTTTAATTTCCAGCCTCACATAACAGAGAAAGATGTAGTTGGAGTGAACAACTTAGAGCCAATTGAAAGACTTGAAAAATTTACCGGCAAATCGGAAAGAGGAAAATATAACCTTTCATTCAGAACAGAGCCCTTAGGGATTACCACTGATCGACGGCCGTACTTGAAGTAAAAAAAAAAAAAATAACCAAACGAAAAAATAATGTCTTTATTATTATTTTTTCTATTATATACTTATGAAAAAAAATTAATTCTTTCCGTTCTTCATTCATTATTTTTTTCCCCTGTCTTTCATCAGTTTCAGATATGAACTGCTTAATTCGAAATCATTTGAGCAAAAATACAGAAACGATTTAGAGGTTTTATTCAAACTTTTTCATATTTGTATGCAATTTAAAGTTCACACGTTAACACAAGAATAAGCTTTCGTCAATTTAAAATTTCTAAACATACGTAAATAAAACCATTCATAAGGTAAAACTTAAAATAGCTTTAAAAATTGGATAAATTAAGGAATGAATGGAGAGAGATTGATTTTTTTAGATGTGTGTGTGCGTGTGCTGTGTACGCATCTGCATGTAATGAAAATAAATTTTAATGATAATTATTGTTGAAGACTAACTTTTGTGAAACGATATTTTTATGTAACTACAGCAAGTGGATTTTAAATTTTCATTAACCCTTCATTGCACGACGTGCCATATCTGGCACATACCTAAAAACTCTGTAATTCTTACTATGTGCATGAATTTGGATAATATGATATCTATCTCCGATTAAGAACAGTCCAAAGAATGGAATAACACTTAGTTTGTCCATGTCAGATGGCTGCATTTGACAAAAAATTAGAATTTGTTCTTCAGAAACAAAATAAAATTCGATCAAGCTATTAAGGTAAAATTTACTTTCATTATTTTTACTGAATACTTAAAAATATTATTATAAACAAAGTTGCAGAGTGTTAAGCAGATAAAAATAATTAATTTAAGCTCATTTAGTTGCAAGATATAGCAATACAATATTTTAAAACCCTAATTGTGTACATAGGGTACGCGCCATAAAATATAAAATTTTAGCTGAAAATTTGAAATTTAATTTTTTTACTATTTTTCCCATTATTAAAACGATATATAGAATTCAAATAACTTTTTTCATACAAATAGAAAAAATCGTGCAGTGAAGGGTTAACCCCTTGCGGGGCAAGCAGTTGCGTTTGTATAATGCTGAATTCCCACCGGAAATTTAGAAAAAGTTTATTTCAAAATAAGTAAAAGCAATTTTGCGGCTTTTTTCCACCAAAGTTAGAAAAGTAAAATTTAATAAAATTTTTCTGGTGTAAAACTTCATTAATCGTAGGCGGTATAATATAATATATACCGGTGCCCCTCAAGGGGTTAATACATGATTTTTTTGTGGCAACACGAGTCAATTCGTTATTCTTTAAAAGAACAAGTAAAATGGCGATTTAAAGTGAAAGCGTTTGTCGTCTGTATCTTACCTAGAGAAATTAATTTCTTTAAAATTTACAACTTAAGACTAAATATTTAAGTTAAATGCTAATGCTAAATATTCAAGTATATGATGTATTTCTGATTGATTCATATGTAAGCAAATTTTTATTTCTATGATACTAGGAATTGATTTATATTACATTACTTTTAAAATTTATTATTAACGTATTATATAACAACATTATTTTTTTACACTGCCTTAAGTTTTTATGTTCAATCATTTCTAAAAATCGATTTTTCTTTTATCATTAAAATTACAATTTTTCGAGAATAATAAAAAAAAAAGTTAGAAAAATCTAATAAAGAAAATTATTAATTAGCTTGAGAATGCTTTTTTTTTTTTTTTTTTTTTTAATAAAGAAAATGGTAAAGGGAATTGAATTTTTAGTGCATTTTCTCTGGATCACTTTATTCAAAACTATGAACAAGGTATCTTGAACACTATTGTATAAATTTGTTTACATTTTTTGTGCATATAAAAAAAGCTCGGAATAAGCAAAACTAGTCCTTTTGAAGTATTCGTTTAATATTTCTCTCTGCTGATTATTTTTATTAAGAAAATTTAAATATTTTTTTTAACAATATTCCGAATTTTCATTCTGAATATCTGCCATTTTGTAAAAGGTAGAAGTTTGTTAAAATACTTCTTATAGTGACTAAATTTTATAATTAAACTAAATAAATTACTTTTCCTTTTACAGTAAGACTAAAATATCAGAAGAACACTATGACATTTCTTTTCGTTTTATTTTCTCGAGAAAAAATAAGTTAATAAAATAAAAAAATAACCATTTTCCCAAAATATGTAGACCCAAAAGCATTCTGGTCAAAAGTATTTGGATACATTCGATTTTAGTTATTTCGTAGAAATGCTGGAGAAATATTTGTAATTGTTCTTGAACTTCGAGGATCCAAAGCGCATTTATAAAATCATACTTTTCAACCCAAATTTAGTCATGAGATCAATTTGGGGATTAATTCCAAATTGAATAAAAATATTACTTGCATTCATCCTGTATCACAAACGTTCGGAATCATCTGTAGCTGTAACAAATGATTAGATAGGCCATCTACAAAGCATGAATTCATTTGTATAAGACTTAGTAGAATATTAATGAAAATGTGTAAATTTTATGCATGTTTTTGTAAACTAAATTTAACGCGACTTTCTGAGATCATGTCAAAAAACAGGAGAAATATAAAACTGTAATTGAAAAATGAATATATTGAATGTTTGATAAAATATGGGTATTTGTACGAAGTAATTTGTAACTGAAAAGAAAAAAAATGTGCATGAAAAGAAAAAAAATTGTGTCATAATTTACTAGCCAACTATGTAGGTCAATTTATATAAGTATTTACTCCAGTGAAAATTCATTAAAAAATCAGGAAGTTATCGACGATAAATCGGCTATATTTCAGCTACTTTTTTAAAATGACAAGCCGATAAGTGATTTTTCACAAATTATCATTTTCATCATAAATGATAGGATAATTACACTCAATTTCATAAAATTTTTAATGTTTTTAATTCGCATACATACTTATAAATGAAGACAAATACAACGCGTATATTGTATTAAGTTGCATTTCATAATTTATATTGTATAAATTGTAGAATCTGAACAGTCCCTTATCGTCAAATTACTTTTGGGGAAAAAAAAAAAAAAAAACTAAAAATAAGTCACTTCATCGCCGATAACTTTCTGAATTTTCACGGTATTTAGCTGGCCGTTTTAAACATGTTACCCTATATAGCTGACTTCGAAATTATGAAAGAAAAATAGCCCTACCATTCGAGCGAGCACAGTTAATAATTATTTTACACCAATTATTCCATTCCGCAAACTCTTTTCCCCGTAGATCATAATGTAACTGTATTCTTTTGTAGGCCCCTGTAAACGAATTATAAATGCTACACACTTTTTTTTCAATAACGGGCATTCTATAGGGAAGCTCATAGTGAAGAGCAGATATATTAGACACAGTTTGTAATATATAATTTTCTTTGCTGCAGGCACCCGAGTAAAGGGAAAGAACATACAACGTGCAAGCAGCCATACTATCCAAAACCATTTCTTTGCTACGGTGTACAGAAGCAATCGCCCCACGACAGTATCTCCTCAGAAATCACAGGGCGCAACGCTCAGCATGGGCGTGGGGACAACATCGCTACTGGACCGTACAAATGCGGTAAAATGTTGCTTCGACTGATGAGTCGAGATTCACATTGGTACATACCGATGGCAGAGTACGAGAATGGAGCAAACCCAATGAAGTGATGGATCCATATTGCCAGGACTGTACTTTTCAAGCTACAGGTGACAGTCTCCTCAGGGGCTGTTTTTACATGCAACTGAAATGGGAACTGTTGTAAGTATGTCATCGTCCGTGACAGGTCAATGTTAACGGGATATGTTTGACGACCATGTGTTTCCGTCTGTTCGTCTCCAACATCCCACTAGAAATCTCTTCCTTCAACAAGACAATGCACCGTGCCATCGGCCCCGAATTGTATCCCAATGGTAAGATGAACACTCCACAGACGTCAACTTGCTTCCCTGACCAGAAAGCACATCTGAGATGCAGTCGAAAGAGATATTAGAGCTTCCGACGCTCCACCTCTTCCATCTTCTTCTTGAACTGTTGGAGATTTTTCAGGGATCGTGAAAATGTATGCGGGTAAATATCACAAAATGTGAGATTTTGAGAAAAAAAAATTTGAAAATTTAAATCGTTTCAAAGCTTCTGATATTTTTTTTTTTTTTAAATGTTGGTTGAACGGCTGAATAAAGGAATTTATATGTAAAATTGTTAAAGTTTGAAGAGCTTAAGTTCATATTTATGTAATTATAAGTCATTTTCTTGGAATATGTATGCCAGGATAATGACCGCCAGGATAATGGCAATTTCATTATAAAACATTTTTCACATTCTTGTTTTTTATTTTTAGATCTAACATTTTAATTTTGTTTAAAGGAACATGTTTCTTCTAAAGTACTTCAAATTCAGTGTAATGTTCAGTTTTATTTGTAATTTACAGAAGCCAGGAAAATGACATAATAATAGTCTACTCATTTTTTACAAACCCAAACACATTATTTTCAAAGAAATATCCAAAAGATCTTGCTGGTAGCAATGATGTTACTACTTCTGACTTGAACTATGTCAAGAAGAAGAATTACTCTGGAGCGCCATCTTTATACCTCATAAAGAATTAAAATGAGTATGCCACGACAATGGCATTCATTTTCAGTGACAATCATATTTTAATTATGGAAAATTATTTGTAAAATACAGAACTTGTTACCTTCCACATATGTGTGTTATAAGGTATAATTATTAATTAGAAATTAAAAACTAAAAAAAGATATTTTTACAGTATAGAAAAAAGCCTTTAACTTTGCACACATTCGCAGTGTGACATGCCAGGAAAATGACAATCTGAAACTTTAAGTCTTTTAATTGCTTTATTTTTGTGTTATTATGAATATAATATGTCTTGAAAATACTTCTAAGAATATTTTTTTATTAGAATGTAAAAAATAAAACTGCATTATATAACATTAAATAGAAATGTTATTGTGCGGACTGCAATTTTCGTATTTTGTGATATTGACCCATTCCTTCCAACGCTTCCAGTATAGAGTCCATGCTGCGACGAGTTGAGCCGTCATCAGGGCGAAAGCTGGAGCTACTAGGCAGGTATTTCTAATTCAATTGGTCGTCACAGAAAAATTAAATTCCAATCAGAATTTATTTACGCGCACGACTAACGGCACACGGACGGACAGAGAGCCGAACTGAATTCATAAACACATTTGAATTACGTTATAAAAATGTTAAAATGATCACTAAAGTGCACTATAATAAGTTTTGCGCATATTGTGAGTGCGTAGCATTTATCGTACATTTGCAGAGATGATGTGCAGAGATGTGTTAGCAAGATGTGTTAGAAAGTGTTTCATAATACATGCCGAATCATGTTAATTTTTCATTTGGAGGAGGGGGGGGGGGTAGTATTATTGTTATTTATTTCAGATTTATTGACAGATTTAGGGGCTCTTGTCTGTGCACCAAGTTCCCCTGTCTTAATCTGGCCGTGGGAGTTTTTGTTTTTTACTGTTGAATTATGCTTCCCTTGAATTCTTTGTTTTTTACTGTTCATTATGATTCCCTTAAATTATAACATATATAGTTAGAATTCAATTTTTAAATTTAAAATCAAGAAAAGAAAATATTATAACTCATATTTCGTTAATCGGGGGCCTCCGGCTGAGTCAGAAACACGGGCTAGGGGCTCGTCGGCCCACTGTTACGATGGGCCTAACTTGAGTTAAAAGGAAATATATGTTTTAATAGTATAGTTCGTGACACACTAAATACGATTAAATTCGCGTCATTAAAACAAACATTTTATTGAAAATCAAAATTTATATTTACAATATTGTGTTAAATTAAAAAAAAAAAAAATACTCTGCATATTCAAGCATTCAAAAGATTTTCCAACTAAAACTAACTCATTTATACTCAAGAAAGGATTATGCAACTCTCTTTCAATGATATTCATATTTTATTACGGTATTCGAACATATAAGATGATTGAAAATCTGAGAGACTTTCTAACAATATAAATGAAATGAAATTTATCAGGTTAATAATCAAAAGATTCCCTGCGAAGAAGTTCTTTGAGAGGATGGAAACAGAGACGGACTCTCATATTTCTCATCAATGTACAGAAAACAAATCTGTTTAATCTTTTGTAACGAAATAAATATAATCAATGATTCAAATTTTATACGCGAAATTGAAGCAGTTTCACCGCACTGCGATATCAAACGATTACACAACAATTTAGACTTCATTTAATATAAAACATTGCCGAGATTTCTCATAAGAATAGCGATTTTGACAAAATAAGTTTTCTAATAAACGTGATATTAGATTATCCAGGAAAATATTGTGATGCATTTTTATAACTATAAAAGCAAGAAATATATTTTATCATGGTACATGGTAATACACTATGACGCAAAAGTTTAGACAATGAAGAAATTCTTACATACTTTGAAAAATATTTATTCAATTTTCAAATCACTGCTTGAAATTAATGTGCTGTACATATAAACAATATTTATAACAAAGAAAAGTGGAATTGTGCATATTGCAATAAATTAAATGGTAACAAAAATAAACTGCTGTCTCAAAAGTTTAGACACAAATTAAATAAAATCGAAATAAACAATTTTTAAAACCTGGTTGCGCATCCATGCTTATGTATTACGTCATATACACGAGATTGCATGGAAAAAACTAAATCTTGCATAGTTTGTGGATCGATATCGTACCATGCATTCTCAATAGATGTCTTAAGTTCCTTTTCAGAAGAGTATTGTCTAGCGTTGCTATAAACTTTGCGACACATGATGCTCCAAAGGTTTTCTATAGGGTTAAGATCTGGGCTACATGCTGGCCAGTCGAGAACTCTTATATTATGGGAATTAAACCAAGATTTTGAATGTTTTGCAGTGTGAATTGAAGCATTGTCTTGCTGAAATTCCCACTGAGGACCCCCTAGAAGCTCAGCAAATGGCAGTAGGTTTTTTTCTAATGTCTGTCTATAATGCTGTGAAGTTTGACGACCACTGGTGAAGGTCAGAGATACTTGTCCATTATAGCAAAAGGCTGCCCAAACCATCACCGAGCCCCCCTCCTTGTCTGCGACTAAAAAAACGTCGAGGTTCCTTCCGCAAGTCATGCCAATACGATAAACAACCATCTGGACCATCCAGATTCCACTTTTTTTCATCGCTAAATATGACTGACTGCCATTTCTCTCCATATGACATATGCTTTCGAGCCCACATAAGTCTTTGTAACTTATGATGTGGTTTCAGAGCTGGTTTCTTCTGCATTTTGCTATAAACGATTGTTCCTTTTTCCAAAATTCGTCTACGAATCGTATCCTTTGATACAGAGAGTCCCGATGAGCTTTGAACTCCACGTACGCTCATTTGTTGAGTACTCGCTAGTCTTTGTATCAGGCGATCCTCTCGTACATTTGTCACACGTGGCCTCCCAGACCGACATTTTGCTTTATATTCGGAACCACTCGATAAAACTCGATAAATAGATTTTTTTGACCTATTAATAATAGCAGAAATTTCAGAAACGCTCTTCCCTTCACCTTTCAACTGCCAAATCCTTGAAACCTCATTCACTTGAATTTCTTTAGCTCTCGGCATGTCGACTATGAAGCGCAATCGTTTGCAGAACTTAAGTACTCCAAATTTGTGACATCATCGATTCTAAATTTGCATATGCCAGCGAATATTCAAATAAATTTAGAATAGTATCTAAACTTTTGCGACAAGTACATTTGAATTTTTATGAAAAAAATTAGTATTATAGCAAATAAAACGACTGTCTTTTGTACATAGCATTTTAAATCAGTTTTTGAATATATTTACAGGTTTTTGTAATTCTGACGTCATAATTCTACATTTTAAAGCTGAATAACGTCATTGTCTAAACTTTTGCGTCATAGTGTATAACACAAATAGGACACTAACAAACTAACAATCCTAACAAACGCATTGTTAGGAGTATAGAATGCTCCTAACAATGTATGTTAAGTGGAGTGTATACAGGTGTGGGTTTTTTTTATGTGCGTGACCTCATTTAGTTTGAAAAAAAAAATACATTTGTGAATTTTGTTACATTTTTGCGAAAAATACAATTTTATAACGAAAGATCCAATTCATTTACATGGGTCCAAGTTAAGCATTTATGAATACTAACATTTTTAGATCACGTATCTACATTTAGACAGAGTTTGTTGCTTTGACACCTTATAGCCTGTTGTTTCGAATGATCCTTAAGTACATAATCTTAGAACACATAAAAGACTTGACGGAAATTTCTTTCTTTTTGCGCAAATATTATACAGTTTTATTCTCGTATATTTTTGAAATTAGCCAAAATTCTTATTAATGATAACTGTGTGTCACTTTGAGAATGTGCAATAGTAAGCTTCGAGCAAATATTATTGATAATTACTAATTGCTGTGCTTAAAGTGTTTATTTTATGATAATGCTTAATTTTTTTTGCAATTTCTGAAAAAAAAAGCAATGAGCCCTGACCTGTAATGAATGATGCATTTTGTAAGATTAAATTCCTTGGGCGGTGTTTGTGGATGCGGGGGGGGGGGGGGGGGGAGCAACTGCCAACGACGTAGATTTCCACAAATAGCACCGCGGTGTGATTTGCCACAGTTCAGAAAAATCTTCCAATCGAAACATATGCACCCTTTGTGTATGTCGCAACTCTTATCTTTAAAGGCACTCTACTGGTAAAAATTAAGATCTACCGCAAGTAAAAGTAGATAATTGTAATAAATTAATATACTAGATAATAATAAAATTGTTTTTGCACGTTTGCAAGAAAGCCCTGTATTAATAAATAGTTCTTTGAACAAGCTTTCATTTTTTTGTTTATAAAATAAATACTTGTTAATTAGCCGGCTATTTTTTCATTGCATTTCTCTCAGTTCTGGTCCTAGCTCAAATTTTTAACTTACTATGTCTCTCTGTGAATATGGATTCCATTACAGAAAATGAAACAGTTTTTTCATTACTCGACAACGAATGAAAGAAGTTACACACACAGCAATTTCGATTTAACTTTGTGTTATTAAAATATAGTCGAAATTTCTTATAAGAATAGCCCTTTTGGAAAAATAAATTATTCTATTAAACTCTATATAGATGATCCAGGTCACATTGCAATACATTTTTTAAAATAACTCATTACTAAAATTTCTAATTATAGTAATTATTATTTGTAGCAAGTGGTAATCAAAAATACTTTAACAATTCGGTATTTTTGACTATTCAAAAGATGGTTCAAATTCTCAAGAAATTATTCTGAAACTCACTTTCAATGAGAAATGCATTTTATCACGGTATTCGGTAATACAAAGCTCACAGTCTTTCTAATAATATATCTAATGAGTTTTATCAGCTTACGAATCGAAAGTCTCCGGGCAAAGAAAATCTTTTCAATGAAAGGATGCAAATCGAGTCGTGAATTCGCATATTTCTCATTAAAATATTGTCAACAATTGTGTTTACTCTTTTGTAACGATCTAAATATAGTCAATGATTCAGATTTTTATTATTGAAAATGAACCAGCTTCATTATACTATGATAACAAATGAAAGAGACTGCTTTTTATCAATTTAATTTAATATTAAATGCATTAGAACTTGCTTGTTTGAATTTCAATTCTGTTAAGGAACAATGCTAAATTATTCTAATAAATGTATACTATATAAAAGTAGGGATAAATTTAAAAGGAGGACGCGGGGAATGAATCCTCGGCCTCGCTGAAATATCAATTTTTTTGGAAACTAATTTTTCTTTTTTTATAAAAACACACAGTTTTGCATTAAAAAAAGGCTAGATTATTTTGGGCTCTTTTCCCTTCTCACTGACAAGCCCGTGTTAATACGTGCAATACGCTCAAAGTTTCACTGCAATATAAGCTTTCTTTAAAATAATATAATTCTATTTAATTTAATACCTTTTTAATACATTGAAAAATGATTAATACTCTCAAGTAATTAAGTTTTTCTTAAATAAAATATTGAAAGAATAATCTTTTTTAACATTTAGAGCAACATATAGAGAAATCACCTTTACAATTTTGCCCTTTTGCGAAAGTGTCAGAGGTTTTTAAATAAAGATTTTTCGTTTTTCACGTTATACATAATACCTTTTTTACGCGATGGTCATACAATCTAATTTTCAGTAGAAGACAAACTGTAAAAACCCTTATTGTAAATTTCACTCATTCACACGACGGCGATTTTTTATATGCAACAAATCTGCAAAAGACGATTGGCGATTAGAATATTTAATTTTTATTTGTCAATAAGTAAATTAAATATAAATAACTACAGTATATATATATAAGTACATATTATCATTTCATCGTTTTTACAAAAGCTCCACAACTGTATCTTACAGCCCTTTGCAAAGCGATTCCGCGGTCCGTAGCGCATTCCAATTTCAAATAATCTGGAATTAGAAAACAGGAACCCTCCTACAACTTGTTAGTATTTTCTTAAGTATCTTACCATCGTTCTTTTCAAAAAGTCGTCATTGTTATCACAACGTCCCGTGTGATGGGTTTGCTCCGAACGACGCACGAGTGGCGTTGCGAAAAATACCAGAATGGAAACAAGAGCAGAGCAATCCGCATTGAAAGACCTCCAAGAGGAAGAGGAAGGAATGCTGTATTGACCAGGCATCGCAGATTGATGGTAAGTGTATATTTTTATCGGTTTAACCGTACTTAAAACTTAAACGTATTTTTTCAAACTTTCCTCCATCATATCTCAAGAACGGTTTGACCGATTCTCTTGAAATTTATAGAGTAGACTCAGTACATGTAGACACACGGAGTGAACTAGTATCATCAAAAAATTCCGAATATTTCTACTTTTTTCGTAACGAAAAAAAAATCATGAAATTTGATTTTTTTTTTTTTTTTTTTTTTTTTTTTTTCAGAAGTCTGATTAAAACCCAATTTTCAATATTTCAAATGATTCTAGTTCATTCGATGCATTTAGGCTTACAGATTAAAACGCCGTTTTTTTTTTCTTTCAGATAAGCCAATTAGCCGAAATCGTGGAGGAAGTGAGCGTCCTTTTTTTTTTTTTTTTTTTGGAGGCAGGTGTCTTCAGAGTGGTGTAACTTACGTCCTACACTGTTAAAAATTTTGTAGTAGGTTGAACCAACTTTTGGTGCTCCAGTAGCTGCCACCATAAGATGGTGAAATCTCACTCCAAGATTTGGAGCTCAGATTGAACCTTAGCTCCAAATGTTGGTTCAAGTTTTCACCATCTTATGGTGGCAGCTACTGGAGCACCATAAATTGGTTCAACATACCACAAAACTTTTAACAGTGTAATACAGATTTTTGCTTGAAATTTGTTTTACATATTCTTTAAATAGCAATAAATGTATAATAAAAAACTCAAAGTTCTATTTTTTCATTTGTCGAAACAAAAAAAAAATCGCAAAAAATGCTTAAAATACAGGCCGTCTCACGAGGAAACCCCCTTAAAAGAATTCTTCTTAAAATCAAATATATAAATTATACATGTTGTTTAAATTGGATGTATTTACTGGGGCAATATAACATAGTGATTTAAAAAAAGTATCCGCATAAGCAAACTGGCTCCCTTTGATGAAAAGTATCGAATCAAGTCGGCCAAAAATTCCCAGATTACACGAAATGGCAGTGAACATTTTCGGTTTTAACAATGATATTTTTCACCAGTTCATGAATTAGTCTTACATTAACCCACATCCATTATTTAAAAGTAGGTAATTACTGAAAAACATTCTTTAACAACATTCTTTTCACATGAATTACTTCTTTGAGGTTGTGGCATATGTGACATCTACTTATGAAATCTGGCAACAATGTCACGCAATCTTAATTTCTACGCGTTGTAAAAAAAAGAAAACACCAATTAAACTAACATAAGTTATATTTAATAGTGTATAATGTTGGTTGCGTGACTTTTCGATGTCTATGTACATGCGTATGTTAATAAACACTAAGTTTTCTATTTTAGTACAGCAGAGAACAGTACAACCAAACAAGATTTTCCCTTCTACCAAACGTGCTCACTCAAGTTCCTCAGCAAATAAAAATTGTTCTTGCATGGTTAACTTCTGAACCTCTTTAATAACAAAAGCACGTGCCAGCAGTATTTGAGAAGCTGAGAGTCTCTGTTTTTCCAACAAAAACAGTAGAGCAAACGCAAATATATTTGCTGAGATCTCTTTTCATTATTTACAACGCAAGGACTTGTTTTATGAAGAGATGCTAATGAGATTCGGCAGCGGCATTTAAAAAGTAAATAACACCCCGGCACAAACTGTACTTGAGATAAACTGAAAATATCTTTAAACTAAAAGACAAACTTACTCTTTTTTTTGAAGAGCTGATCTTTTTTAATTAAATCATCCTATCAAATTTGATTGAGGAACTTATACGGAAGCCGGCAAAACAATACTTTAATATTTTCTGCGTTATTTTGGGTCTAACATTTGTTTTGATACATCGAATTATAATATACCGAGCGCTTTTCTCTATTATGCAAGGATTTTCCACAAAGTGAAGATGAAGATCCAGGAAAAATCACAGAATCAAAAAACTTTATTGAAAAAAGCGCGATAAGCTACACCTTACACTCGAAAAAATAAATGTGTAAATTTACACATAAAAACATTATTGAAATCAAAAACCTTTATTGAAAAAACGCAAAATAAGCTACACCTTACATTTTATTAATTACATTTGTCATAGATTCCTCTGATCCCTTGTGCATTGTGTGACTCTCGTAAAGTAAACTTTGCTTTGTGAATCAATCACGAGTGGGACTCGCGAAGCAGCGTTGCCAGTTTGCTTTTCTTTTTTTTAATTCAGAATTCATGCAATAAATTTTGAATATAATTTTTACTTTATTCAATGACAAATATTTCGTGATTGTTATAAAGTAAATATTCTTTCGAAATTTTCGTCATGAATTCCGAATTTCTAAATTTAAAAATAAAGGCAAACTTCGTGATCAATGTACAAAGGCCGGGGTTAAATAATAATTCCAAGTGTATAATTATTTTTAATAAAATTGCAACGGATTAAGTCAAAAAACATTATATGACTTATCATATCCCCCCCACCTTCTACTTTTAACAATATTTGTCTCAATTCTTTTCGATGCTTACTATGTAGCAACTAGCAGTAGACTTATGATTATTAACGTCTGGTGTTTTTATTACTAAATTTATAATTTACCAATTGTAATTTCTGATGTATTTATGAGTGAATTTATAAGTTACTAAACAGGCAGAAATTCTTGATTTATGTCAAAACGTAATAGCAATTTCTGATTATTTTTCCCAAAATCAGGATAAAAGAATAAATAAGAAATACCCTTCTCTTTTAAGAGAAAAATAATTGACAAATTTGACAGACACAGACCCATGTTATTGAATAAAAAAACATTAAAAAATACATAATCTATTTTGAGCGTTCATGAACTACGCAATGGAAAGAATTACAGGTTTGAAACCAAGATGTATACCTATTGATCACAAATTATTTTCGTCACCACTTTTTTGAACACCTTGGATATCACCGAAATTTAAAAGATTTTCTTAAAAATTATTTATTTTTTATTTGCTCATATTAAATATCATAAAATACAATTGATGATATCGCCGTGAAATTCAGCGTTTACTGCCTACGAATAAAGAAAACTTGTTACAATGAGTAAGGAAAACACGGTGTGCGATGAAATTAAAGTCTTTGCTCTTATGAGACACGGGTGATATGTTTTAAGAGGTTGACGAATTTTTTTTTTATAAGTTTATAAATTTAAATTTATGAAATCGCCATGAAATTCAGCATTTCTTTCCCTGCAGACTAATGAATGTTTAGTACCAGTTTGGCCCGGTAAAACGCATGCGCGATGAAATTCAATCAAAGGCCTTTTTACTTGTGTGAAAGTCGTACAAGATTAAGAGCCTACATTAGTCACGCGAAGATACTCTTACGTTAATGGTAAACCAATAACAGCGTTCTTCTCTAACTTCTAGTTTGCATTTCGATATTTTAAAAATGAATTTTTGAGGAGTGGCGGGGGAATAAAACAGCTGAGGTGCAGTTTTATTTACGAGGATACTTTCCCTTTCGGAACCGGTTCCGAAATAATAGGCAGTTAGATATAGATGCTAGATATCGGTAGATAAATACTGAAATGCAAACGAGAAATTTGTGAAGAAAGCTGCCATTTGTATAATATTACATTGCGAGTGTCTTTGCGTGACTAGCGTAGGCTCTTAAAGATTATTTTTTTACAGATTAAAAATGTTCGATTCATATGTGTAACATAGGCGGAGTAAACATTTATACAGAAGCTGTAACGCTTATATTTTATTCCAAATTTTAAACTAGTTAATTATTTTTTCAATTATTAGCTATTTAATCATTAATTAGTTGAGTTAACTGTTAATGCTTAACATAATTGCTAAATATTCAAATATTATATGCAAATAAGTTAATTTTAAATGAACATGGCGAGATTAAAAAAAATCACCTTTGATCAAAAGGTCTTAACTGAGTCCTGACACCTATCAACTTTTGTTTGTACCTTTAATCTTGTGTGTAGTGACATAGAAAAAAAGTGACAAGGATGGAAACATGCAACCTTTTATGTTTTTTCTCAGTTTTCAACACTTGAAGTGATATGGCGTTCTATTTTCGATTTCATATAAAATTGATGTTAAACTGCACTCAGAGATTAAATCTATTGCAAAAAATTCTTTACGTTATTCAGATCTAAAGGACTATCCCTCTGAGACATTTAGGAGAAAAGAAAAAAAAAAATCATTTTATCTTCTGGTGAAATGTGCAAAAGCATCCAACCGTGACGTGATTCCGAAAAGTTGCTATTGATCGCAATCAGGAGTCACTAGCTCCAATTTCTTGAAGTGGAAGATTTACTGTGATTTGTTAGAAAAAAGGAATAGTGTGTATAAAGGTATAGTCTCACAGAATTCTGCCAACGTATAGTTTAGAAGGAATAACTGCATCATGGAACAAAGTAGCCTGCAATTTATTTTTTCAAAGGACAGACATTAGCTTTGGAGTTAAAGTTTTGTATCATTATAGAAGAGTCATAGATAATTTATTTTTGTTGATCTCTAATCGATAGGGGTTTTCTTTATCAAGTTTATAATTTTTTGAGAAATTATTCTAAAAGAAGACTTAAATCAATGTTTAAACTTACACACATTGAGCATTTATATCTAGAACTCAGGAGACGAGAGTCAAGAACTTTATGCATAGCTGCCAACTTTTACGCTTTTTGCTACCACTAAAATTCAACAGAGGTTTTCCCCTTCTTTAACCTTCAACTGATGTTACCGGTCTCTCAGACCGCGACGTTTTTCAATTTTTATAGTTTAACTTGCAATTTTCAGTTTAACTACAAACACTACCGAAATTTTGTTCTCTTTGGAACTTTAGTACTATCACCAGAGACTTTTGAATAGGTGAATTTCAATTATAACAGTCCTGTATAGAAAAGTTTATTACAAAAACACCATCTTATGAGTTAATCGCGTCTTTTATTCATCTTTCGATGGAGCGGTCTCACAGACCGCTCCATCGAAAGTTATGTGACGAAAGTTATGTGACGCTATCGAAAGTTATGTGCATCCATCGAATACTAGTTATGTGACAATTTCTATGACATGAGTTAAAAGTTAATCGTGAGATTTCGACAATTAAATAAAACAATATTTTCTATAAAATTTTAGTGGTAAGAAGAAAGCATAAAAGTTGACAGCTATGTTTATGCATGTGGCAAAACAAAATTACAAATGTTCAAAATGATAGAAATCTACAGCAATAAAGCGTTCAATTTATACCAGAACAACAGAAATATTTTTTACTATACATGCACATTACATTAGTCAAAATATTAAAATTCTGTTCAGCCCATAAGGCGTTTCACATGTTAAGGGGCCGCTGCACTGAAACTCCCAGAACTCGAAATCCCATGTTAAACTATGGGAAAACTTTCAAGCGCGATTACTCATTACCTAATATAATTATTGAAATACCGTTTACACCAGCAGAACGTAGACGTCAGATGCAGATGATGTGCGTTTTTAAAAATTGTGTATGTAAATTTTAAGTATTTTTAAGAAGATGATAAAATTTAATCAAATGGAAATTTAAAAGTTTATAGGGATTTTTACTTACTTAAAATTTACGGAGATAATTTTTAAAAACGCACATCATCGGCATCTGCCGTCTACTTTCTGATGGCGAAAATGGTATTTTAATATTTATATTAGGTAATGAGTAATCGCGCTTGAAAGTTTTCCCATAGGCTATCATGGGATTTCGCTATCGGGGAGTTTCAGTGCAGCGGAGCCTTAAGGACGAACCCTAAAAACACAAGTTTCGATAAGCAGCAGTTTAAACACACGTAATTATCATCATCGACAATCTGTCAGTTCGCTTTTATAAAACCAATTTCAAGAGTATTTCAAGAGTACCGATTTCAAGAGTCTAACTTGTATAAAATTGCACCAATTACTATAGCCTTCCATGTTATGTTTTTTAAATATTTAACTTTGGTTGAGTTAAATCTTAACAACGCTTACCAGCAAGAAAAGTGACACATCTCCAAAATTAATTTTACGTATTATTTCCCTAATGCTATGCTTACCCTCCTAACTTAGGTGCACCTTGCAACAGGAAAAGGGTCGTGAGTGTAGTTATCCAGAAAACAGCTAAATTACGGCTATAGGGGAGACCGGGGGAATGGCGCCACTCGGGGTTATGCCGCCACCCCGTCTAGTTTAAAAACTAACGGCAGTTTAAGATAGTGATTGCGCCTGCACTGTAGCGGCCAACTATAGAAACAGTGCCTAGAGTGAGAAGGGTTTTGTTGTACGTCGTTCGGTTGTTCTAGTGAAAAATTTAGTTTTCATCTAGTTGCTTCTTATTTTGGAGCTTCAAATGAGTGGAGGTAAACACCTTTTATTGAAACATTAGGTACTTAGATAATATTACCCGTAATCTACATGCATTCGCCGACATTTTGATGCAATTTGTTGAACAAGTTCGGTTCTTCTTTCGGCTTTGCTGGAGGTTTTCCACTATATTGTCCTCTCGGGGTAATGCCGCCACCATGGCAAAGGATGACTTTTCCAATTTGAGTTAAATTGTAAGCTTAGCATATCAATAAATCTAGCTTAAGGAACATTCTAATTATTCATTATTTTGATAAATTATTGCTTTCTAAACATTTTTAGTAGGTTATGTGTTTCCTAATATCCATTTTATGTATTTACTAGGTCATTATAGAGGGGCGTCATTACCCCGATACAGTGGCGGAATTACCCCAGTGTCCTGGGTAATCCCGCCACTGTACAGAGGTTGAAAGAAAATTTTTTTATGTGTGCTTACTTTACAGTTATGATTACGGTTAAATTTATACAGATACTAAAGATAATGATTCAGCTTTAGAATTTTTACTATTAAAAAATAAACATTTTTTTGAGGTGAAAAAAATTAAACTCCCTTAAAGTGTCGCCATTCCCCCGGTCTCCCCTATATCCATTCACCACAACAGAGAGGGGCAAACACTTGTGTGGGGATAAATGTACTCAATCCTCCAAAACTTTTTACTACGTCTTCATTCTGTGGTTTAAGCTTTTATGCACGCTTTTACAACTGCGTGCAGAGCTAAGTCCTATAATTTTATGTTACGATAAAAACATGAGAAACCCCCTTTGCCTCTGCTGTGAAATGTAGTACTTTTGAGTTGTGTCATTTTTCTTGTGGGAGGGCGATATCCCCAACGCCTCATATATTTATGTAAAAAGATGTACAACTGTATATCATAAGACTTCCCTCCTCAGATATCATCAATTTTACTGGATTGCAGAAATATTTTAAATGTGTACCGCAGTTAGCTCAGATGGATATATGTTGAATCAATAAATGTAAATTGGCAACTATTTGAATAATACCATTTATTGCTTTATTTTTATTATAATACCTTTTATTACTTTTTTAATAAGGTAGAAACAGATAGAAGCTGACAATATAAGCAGAATATGGAAAAATTTCTTTTAAAGTTCTCCACTGATAACAAATAAAAACAGAATGTATGGAAAATCAAAAATTAATTTTCATAAGAATGCAAATTGCAGTTTCGTAGTAGAATTCTCACCAGGTCAAAACTCTCATAGTCAATATTTAAAGAGGGATAGTTTTCTAACGAATGCTTATTAATACTGAAACAAGCTCACATTTTGCATTATTATGCGATAAGGAAAGTACTGTTAATATCTTTTTCTTTGAGCAGGCATATTTTTGTATTCAGATGATAATAATAAATATCATCAAAATTGAAATTTAGACACTAATCCTGATGTAGAATGCATTCATTAGTTAACAATGAAACGTCATCGGCTTCAGCGATCCCGGGATACACTTCAGTTGCAAGAACTCTTGTAACTAGGATCAAAATGTTTAACAAGGTTTCTATTATTGACGTTTAGTTTTAACCCATAAATTTAAAGCACCTTATATTTTGTTTGTATGACAATAGCTTACAATTTGAGAGAAATGTAGTTTGAACCTATTATCTCTGGAATATCTCGGAACAAACAACTATGCATACCTGTTACGCTTGTAAAAGCTGAAATTCCTAAGGTGACACATATTTATGTGCAAAAGTGTATATTATAAATCTTCGCTTCCATTTATCAGCAACATTATTTATTTGTAGAAATATTAAAAAGCGTTACACAGGAAACTCCGATGATCATATCTTGAGTCAGATATGTAAGAAAACAGCTATTTCAGTTCTATCATGCGTTGTTCAGTTTATGTTTAAAAAAATTAAGAACAGAAAGTGGTAAAAAATTGTCTTTATCGTGTCGTAGTTTTCAAAATTTGATAGATTAACCCAAGTTAAACATATTAGTTTAATATCAGACATATTTTAAGACACCTTTTAAAAAATACGCATATCAAATTACCTTTCATATCTCAAATGTATCATATAATAAATAACACATGCTATCATGAAATTATTTTAAACTTATTTCAAATAGCTCTATGAAAATAATTTCGCAATTCAGGATTTAAAAAAACAATGAATAAATCAGTTTAAATGCCTAACTTATTTCTTAGTTTTATGTTTATATATTGAGCACATATTTACAATTTAAGCAAATAGGGTTACTCAAACTGAACGTCTGAAAGGATTGAAGTTATTGATTAATTTCAAATCCTATATTCTTATGACAGTGACCATGCTTTATATATCTCAAATTATCTTTCCTATCTAAAATGTATCATCTTATAATAACACAGCATGAAATTAACACAAAATATTTTTCAGACAACATTAGGAAAACAATTTCGCAATTTCGATTTAAAAATAATGAATAAATCGGCTTAAACACATAACTTCTTTCTTAATTTTATGTTTATTTATAATTTATTAATCATACATTTAAAATTTAAGTATACGAACTACTCCAAAATGATCTTCTGACGGCTTTTAAAAGTAATTTAACCGAAATTAGTATAGAAAAAGCATTTTCATGAACCATTATCTTCTTAACGGTTAAGTACATTTTCTTGATTAATAAATTTCGGCTGTGAAATTCAGAGAAAAATTCATTAAAAGCAATTTCACTGTGCAATTTTAAAAACCGCTAAGTAAATATGAAATTGTTTTACCATGATAAACAAGCTCACTTTCTTACGCACTTTTCAGAATATGAAATTATATTTACCCTACACTGTTCTTTTTCTGGAGTGGGTTGCTCTAGAAATGTAAACCCCAGCTTTTAAATTTACTATGTGCTTAATGTTATTTTTAATATTTCACTCTAAAAAGACATTTATTTCATTCTCCGAAGCGTTTAAAAATACAGCGGACGTTAGATAAGATCATACGCGGAACTAATGAAAAGACATTAATTTGAAAGAATTTCGTAATTAACAATCATATGTTGCGGCGCAGATTAATAACATAACACTTTATTTACAGGTATTTTTCGGGTATTTAAATTTTCAGATGGAGATTTTCGTCCAATGTAAAAGGATAGTTCAAACGACGAATGGGCAATTCCATCGTAACAGACTAACATTCGTAGAAGAAAAAATGACTATCTTATTTTAATAATAATAATCAGGTAACTAAAAGATGACTACAATTAGTATGTGATATTATAAGATAATTAATATAGTTATTATGAATAAAATATTTAATGTGAATAATTATGAATAAAAAAGTGGTATTGTAACAGACAAACAGGAATCACCATGCTTTTCGGACACCTTAATGTTTATCTATGTTATTTATAAAATCAGCCCTGCCAACCTTTGAAAATGAGAAATCGTAGCATCCAAAATTCAAAGAATCTAGAGGTTGGTTGGTTGCTGTTTTTTACACTGCAAATCGGGTTAACTCTGATTTCGGTTCAGACCGAGTTTAGATTCCCGGAGGTTGGGTTCGGGTTAACCCGATTTTTGAAAAGTTAGTTCTGTATATTCTTTTAGATTAAAAACTATATGTATCATAATAATAAACATTGATTTTTGTCTGTGTGTGATGTTTCCTGAAGAGACCCCAGAGCAGGGGTGACTTTTTGAAAAATTTTTTTGAGGGGAAATTTTTTGAAAACTTACAGCAGAGGGGGGGGGGGGGTATGCGTTTTTTTCCGCGGCCCTTTCACGAAATTCGCGTTTTTTCCGCGATGTTTTGGCAAAATTTGACTTTTTTTCTGCGATCCTTTGATCAGATTCATGTTTTTCCGCGATCGTTTGACGAAAGTTGTTTTTCCACGATCCTTTGACCAAATTCGTGTTTTTTCCGGGATCATTTGACAATTTTTTTTTTGGTGGGGGGTGGAGGTGTCACGACCATTTGAGGAAACTTGGATTTTTCTTCGGCATTCGTTTGACGAAATTCGCGGTCTTTCCGCGATCCTTTGATGAAATTCGCGTCTTTTCAACGATTCTTTGACGAAATTCGCACTTTTTTCACGATTCTTTGACAAAATACACGTTTTCTGCGATTCTTTGACGAAATTCGCGTTTTTCTGCGATCATTTGACGAAATTCGCGTTTTTTTCGACCCTTTGACGAAATTGACGTTTTTTCTGCGATCCTTTGACGCTATGTGTTTTTTCGCGATCCCTTGAACAAATTTACGTTTCATTTTTCGAGATTCTTTCACGAAATTCACGCTTCTTTGCGATCCTTTGACGAAAGTTGCATTTTTATGCGATCTTTAGACGAAATTAACGTTTTTTCTGCGAACGATTGACGAAATTGATTTTTTTCGACTTGTGTGTTTTTTGCAGAAAATCGTAGTTTTAGACCGATTTTCGTAGCATCGTAGTTTTTAGGTCCAAATCGTAGAAACTACGTTTTTTTTCGTAGCAGTTGGCAGGTCTGAATAACATACAATTTATTATAACAAAAATGTAATTTCATTCAGAGGCAGTTCAGAAACATTAAACTTCCAATAAATTTGACTGATGCTGCAATATAGTTATGAAAAATGTGTAATCTTATCTGTAACAGACCAACATTCAATATGTAACCGACAAACAAAAAAGCACATAAAAAGAAGCTATGCGGATTATAATGGATTTTATTGATTTTGACTATTCAACCTTTTATAAAATACAGTACAAAAATAAAGAATATAGGTTTAATACTTTCAGTCAATATGTGGTATTACCTATTTGATGTAAAAAATAAAATTCTAAAAACGGTAACATTGGCTTGGAATTGCCCAATGTAAAAGGATTGTTCAGGACGTGGGTTAGTTTAAGAAACAAAAAGTGAGTAACGCAATTTCTTAAGCAATACAATTGAGGAAAATACGTAAATTTATTTAAACTTTACCACCAGAGTTGCCAGTGGGCTACTTTTTTTTTAAATTCAGATTTCTTGATGGGCACTATTTTTTTGAAATAGTAAAATTTGCCTTATTTAATGACATATTAATTGAGGCGAAAAGAAGGGAAATTTTACCATTTCAGAAAAGTGGTGCCAATTAAGAAATCTGAATTTTAAAAAAGTGGCCCACTGGCAACACTGTTTATCACACACAATAAAACAAATATTAACACATTCACGACGGGAAACGAGAATTCTCGTTTTCATTCAAAAAAACATCATTGACTAAGGGCGTGGCTTCTACCTTACAGAAAATGCATTTATATCATGTTGTGCATATTTTTTTAGATTGTAAAACATTTTATATTAAATTCGTACATTGAAAGATATTTACCGATGAATAAACTTGACAAACCTATCTAGAACACCAATTTACAAAAGACTTTCAGAACAGGGAGGAGCTTCTAGTGTTTTAAAATTCAGATTTGATAAAAACTGCCCGTGTTAAGAATAACTAAATACACTTTTGCCAAATTATTTTGAACTAAGACGTTGATTTTTTAAAGGTATTTCATGAAAATGTAAGAGTTTTACTGACATACAAATGTAATAATTCATTTAATATGCTATTTAAAGTCTCCCTTCATTATATTTGTGATCACACAACCAATTTTTGTAATTAACTCGCATTTCATTCCTCTTCAAAACCCAAAGTGTCTAACTTAATTTAATTCTGAAATAAAAGATTTAAACAAAACTTTTAAGAAGAAAAGTCTTAAATAAAACTCTCAAATAAAAACAATTTTAAAACCGTAAATTTGTCAGATATTTTCGAAAATTTTTCATTGCTAAACAAAGTTGTATAAGCGATGAAACCAATAAAATATTCTTGTTATATATTATTTGTTATATAAATATTATTTACTCGCTGAAAATATGGGCAGCAGCTATCCAAACTGGTGCCAACAGTATACCAGTATTTTCGTACAATAATCTTAGCTTTATTTAATCTCTTAATTTTTGCGATTAAATAAGATGTAGCTTACTTTACCAAACTGCAGTAGTCACTTCTAGGACTCTAAGTTGGACAACCCTGATATTGAGTTTTTAAAAGAAAATCAGTAACCAAAATATAACTGACAAGGGAACCAGTTTTGGTGTTGCTCGCACCTAGCATCGAGACCTGGTGCGTTTTGTAGCCCTATACATAAAAGTTAGAGAACCGATAAAATTTCTCTGTTAAAATCATATTTTATATACTTTTTTATACTTTTAATTTTTTATTATTACATTTTTATTTGTTTATTTCACGCCAAAAGTGAGTTAAGTCGCCAAATATGGCGCTACAATTTTTCCGACCGCTTTATTCAAAGAGTAAATATACAGTACATATTACTAGTATACAGATTGCAATTTTTTTTTTTTTTTTTAATAATTGATAGCATAAGAAACAAATATTAGGTTTTTATTTGTTTTTCTATGCAGACGATAAATATATAAGTAATAAATATAATTCTATAAAAGCTTCGAAGATCATTGAAAACTATTTTTTAGTGAAATAGAAAATAAGCAAACAATTTTCTTTTGAAATCGAATGGAATAAAGTTTCGAATGTTTAAAATGAAATATTGCTGTATTAAATGGTCCTTTGGTAAAAGTAATCATAAAGTAAATTAATATTTTTACACAATTTAGAAAAATTACTGTTGCTAAATATATCGGACATTGCAATTTCTAGCCATTACAAATTCAGCTATGACATTTGGCTAGGGTTGCCGTAAAGCTCTACTTTTGAAAATAAACGCCAACTGTTTCCCCGCCAAAAATATGAATATAATGTTGTAATTTTTCAAAATCAAATTCGTGAGTTTTTGAAGGAATTTTCGAACTTTTTAAAATATTTTATAATTATTATTAACTAATTTTTATTTTTAAATGCTTTTCTTTAAAAAAATTCAATGTTAATAGTCCGATAAGTGGTCTCGAAAATTGCATTTTCCAAAGGTTATGCTGCTGTAAAATCAAGAAATATTATTTTAACAGAAAAATTTTATCGATTCTCAAACTTCATAATATAGGGCTTTAAAATACACCAGGTCTCAATGCTAGGTGCGAGCAACACCAAAAGTGGTTCCCTTTTGAGACATGTAATGTAAAACTAATAACTGTGTAACTAATTGTTTACTCTACTATCTTGCTGACATCGGATCGACTGTTTTTTTCTAATTTACACAACTCTGTGATTAGTGGTGAGATCGGTATTACATTATATTGTTTTATTTGGATGACTAATTTTTTTGCACAAAATTTTAATCAACTTCTGAAATACATGCACGTATTGGGAAGTTGACAGCAATGCAATTATTGCTAAGTTGGATAAAATTATGAATAAAACCTTGTGTATACGGCATGAGTATGCAAATAAAACCACAAGTGTTAAGCGTACCTTTATACTCGCATTCACCATCTACCTCAGCCAAACGTCCAAATGGTATATTCACCATTAACTTGCTTGGATTTCAGCAGCGATCAGACGAAATGGTGAATACCATTTGAACGTTCGACAAGATTTTCGCGCTTAACCGGCAGTCGAGGTAGATAGTGTATAAGAGTGTTAGACTTTATATGTATGATGTAAGATATACTATTATCAAAATAAGATAACAGTACCACACTAGTTTATAAACAGAAATCGCACTGGTAAATGGGAGTAAAGGTAAGCAAGTTGCAAAAACACGCACTGGCTGATTTAATATGAAGCAACATTTCTACAATCATGACCGCTAGGTTGCAGTTCGGTTTAAAGTATAGTAGTTGTGTGTTCAAACCTTTTGAAGGAAGTAGCACTCCATGCTAAGAAAAGGAGGTAAGTTTCAACTTTTTAATTTTGATATGCAATGTTCTTAAAAAATTCACGTTATTGTTTTGCTGACAATACCTCAAATCTTTACAAATCAGTGTAGAACGAAAGCTCTTTAGCTTCTAAATGCCGTGTGGTTTACATAGATCGCATTTGTTTAAACTTGCAGGTAGCTGTTTAAGCAAAATACTGCAGAATGGCGTAATAACACACGCATCCGTCTTGGGGCAAAGATACGCACAAGTGTAAGATGCCCCATCGTTTTAGCTAGATGCAAAGCTTTCCACAATTACGCTGTGGAAAGCTCTTTAATATTATTTTTAAAGTTAGCATAGTTTAAAGTATAATAGTTACTTAACTAACATAATCTACTAACAACCTTTTCTATTTTCTAGTTAACTTTTAACTGATGTTACCGGTCTCACAGACCGGAGCTTTTCCCAATTTTTATAGTTTAACTTGTAACTTTCAGTTTAACTACAAACACTGCCGAAATCTGTTTCGTTTGGAACTTTAGAACTAATACCAGAGACTTTTGAATAGGTGAATTTTAGTTATAACAGCCGTGTGCAAAAAAGTTTAGTACAAAAACACCATTCTATGAGTTAATCGCGTTTTTTATTCATCTTTCGATTGAGCGATCTCACAGACCACTTCACACTAGTTATGTAACAATTTCTGTCACACCAGTTAAAGGTTAAGTTCTTTGAAATATAGAATGTAGGTATCTACCCACCTACTTTTAAAAATCAATATTCTTTTTTCATAACACGCTTTTGTTTTAACACGTTCACGCCGGCGCGGTGGGTCACACTCGACTGTCTCAGAGTTGTCAAGTCTCCGACTTTTTGCACACCACTATTATTTTAGAGAAAATGTTGTTCCTTTAAATCCCCCAATTGTTCTAATTAAATAAAACAACATTTTCTGTATTAAAATACTGGTATCCAAAAAGCCGGAGACTTGGCAGCTCCGAGACAGTCGAGTGTCACCCACCGCGCCGGCGTGAACGTGTTAAGCCTTAAAACTTAACCCCTGTTAGCGGTGTCACAGACCGCTGCTATATTCTGTTTATACAGTTTAACTTGTAATTTTCGGTTTAACTATTGATGTTAGTGAAATTTTGATTCGTTTCGAAACTTAGTAGCTATCGCTAAAGGCTTCTGAATAAGGGCCAAGTTTAATTATAATAGGCCTTTACATAAAATTTAGTAAAGAAACAGTATCTTATGAGTCAGTCGATCCTTTTATTTATTTTACGATCACGCGGTCTCAGAGACCACTTACAGTATTTATGCAACAATTTTTGCCACAGCAGTTAAGTGTTAACTGCTGTTTGCGGTCTCACAGACCACTGTTTGTTTTCATTTTTCACGGTTTAACTTGTAATTTAAAGTTTATCTATATATATACTAGTGAAATTTACTATAGATTCAAGTTTAAATACAGATGTTAATTTCGTTAGGAGTCTAGCACTAAAGCTAGAGATTTCTGAATAGGTGAGTTTTAATTATAGTAGTCCTATATATAAAGTTTAGTACAGAAACAGGGTTTAAGGAGTCTCAGGACTCTTAAAGCTTTAAAATTTTCGAAATTTTAATTTTTTTTTTTTAGATGTTAAACTCCTATCTTTACTAAACATTTTGATATAATTGTTTCCCCGAAATTCCTATCAGAACAGAAGTTATGGCTATTAGATTTATATCCGTTCAATAGTTAAAGCGGCGTTTTCGAAACTTTAAAGTTATTTTTCTCCAAATGACGTGTTTGGACATAACGCGCACGATATCTCAAAAACTTCTGAATATTTTTTCATGAAATCTTCAAAACATATGTTTCATGTTAGTCTGTATAAACTAAACCTAAAATTTCATTTTTATTGTTCAAAAATATATTTTTTTAGGTGATTATACTGTTCAAATTTTCTAAATTTTGCAATAGCTAAATACAACTTTGTATTAAAAATATAAAAATACTTTAAATACAAATTTATTTAGGTTCATGGTAATTATTACAATCTGAAGTATAAGTAGGCACCAAAATTTTCGTTCTAGTTGCAATATTTATTTTGTAATCGTGCGCGTAAGCTGTTATGCCGGATTTCTGCTCGTGAAATGTCTGGCAGTTTGGAGCCTCCTGTAAAGGCTAATTCTGCATCTTGCAATTTTTTAAATACATGAAATGAAAGAACGTACTTATATCTTTTATCCCAATAAAATTGTGTCTTAAAATAAAATACATTTTACGATAATAAATGTTGAAATTGGTCCTTTCTCCCCCCCCCCCCCCACCAATTTTATAAGTCCTGAAACACCTTAACATAACAGGATTTTACGTAACTCATTCGTTTTAGTGGAAATGGGGCAAAACCCCGCAGTAATGGGGCAAAAATACGTACTGCGTATCTTCGCCCCACCACTGCGGGTTTTTACCCTACCAATGGGGCAAAGATACGCAGAGTAATGTTTTTTAAAAATTGCATTTTCTCACGAAATTATAATTTGACAGAATGTCGGTTGATTGTGGCACTTGAATAAGGTTCCAATATAATATTTTAATCAGTCGGCATATAAGTTTAGACCAATGTGTTCGTTAAAAATCAATTTTTATGGAAAATGCGTATCTCTACCCCCACCTACCCTATGCATCGAGTTAAATTTGTGCTTAATGTTTCTCATTCGGGAAACTGAGATTCTAAATTTCTCTTATTTAGTGGACAGAAAAACAGTAAATCTCTCTTAATAAAAGCATCCATTTGCAAATTCGTATAGTGAGAAAAAGGCTAAAAATACTCTTCCACTAAGGCCGACAAAAGATGAAAGCAACTCCGAAAAAAAATGCGACAAAGTCGAAATCTAATATTGCTTTTAGTGAAATAAGGCTGTAAATATGGACCAAGTTTCCTTTCTTTCTGTAGCTATGCTCGGGAAAATGTAACATAACCGAGTAATATAAATATTTTTCTGTGTCTAGAAACTGCCAGCAAATGGGAAAGTCCCGCTTAGCACTTTCACTTACAAAATATGAGATTTCGTATACTTCTGTATTAGTCAAGATATTTACAATATAAGAAATTTACTTCCAGTATGCAAAAATTTAAATAAACTTTATGTTTAAAGAGCGATAAACAAATGAATTGAGGTTATATTTCCGCCCTTTTCACATTTCCTCAAAATTGAAAAAATTATTACAGAAAATGAAATTCCTTAATCAGCACAGATTATTTGCATTTTGGAGAATTTGGTTTACTTTTCATTTCGAATTATTGAAAAGATCTGAATGGAAATTTATATTTTAATTTTCTAACGCCTACTTGATAAAATTTTCACAGCATATGTATAGGAAAAGGAAAAACATAGATAGTGAGATAGTAGTACACTATATTAAAAAAAGTGTAGTAAATCTGATTTTTAAGCTTGGAAAAAAACAAAAATGTAAATAAGATTAAATCTACTTCCAATAAAAATGAAGGGCTGATTGTAGATTCAAAATTATTTGTAGTTTTGAATGAAAGATAATTCGTATCGAAAACAATTTATGTACGTGTCAATGAGGAGTGTGAGTTTCGTAGCAAGGTAACAGAAATGTATTTTATTAGCTCGCTCCTCTGGAATTAAGGAGACTCATTAATTCCATTCGTTAGTACTGAGAGATTTTCGTTTGTAACGCAACCGTAATGGAGCTGGAGGTACGGCCGACTTTGATGTGTGGCGCGCGGGGTAAGGAAATACAGTGAGCAAAAAAAGTATTTGCACACCAGATAAATTTGTTGTAGCATATGTATAAATAAATAAAAAGCAACTAAGAATTAAAAATACCAATAATTTTACAAAACAAATAAACATATTTAATATCTGACTTAATAATTATATTTAAAATATGAAAACATAAAAAAGTAGCATTTGTACTGCCAAAAAAATATTTGCACACTAGCTATAAAAATAGAACTAGAGGAATTATTTATAAGTTAAAAACAGTGCTAATATTTAGTATGCATGCCATTTGCTTCAATTACAGCTTGTAATCGTCTGAGCACTGATTCTATTAATTTGTGACACGTTTCATTGCTGATTTGTAGCCATTCTTCCCTAAGAGCTTGCTTAAGTTCTGATTTGTTAGACATTTTCTTTTTCTTTCTTTTCACATCCAAAATATGCCATAAATTTTCAATCGGATTGAAGTCTGGTGATTGTGGTGACGTTTTCAATTGATTTTTTTACATTATAAAGCAACTATAACCTCGTAATATATGCAGTGTGTTTCGGATCGTTATCCTGTTGGAAATAATATGAATTAGGAATTCCTAATTTCAGAGCACTATTAGATAAATGATCTCGCAATATATTAATATATTGTTTAGCATTCATATTGCCTTCAATAAAGGTCATTTCGCCAACTCCGTTAAAAGACATGCATCCCCAAATCATTACATGACCACCGCCATGTTTTACAGTTGGTTTCAAGTTTTTAATTTGAAGAGAAGTATTTGGCTTTTGCCATACAGTTTTCTTACCATCCGAGCCAAAAATATTGAACTTGCTTTCATCGGAAAAAATAACAGTTTTCGAAAACTCTAGTGGTTTGCTGGCATAAGCTTTTGCAAATTCAAGTCTTTTCACCCTATTTGTTTTGTTTCACTAATAAATGGTTTTTTTCGAGGGGCTCTTTCCTCGAATATTTGCATCATGGAGAATATTTCTAATTGATTGTGGTGTAACTATTGTTCCCGACGTTGAAGCGACATCAACAGCCAATTCTCGAGCACTTAGAAAAGGGTTTTTTTGAAGATTCTTTTATGATGGCTCTCCTTTGCCTGGTATTTAGCTTTCTTGGACGCCCAGTTCGCGGCTTATTTATTGTCGAACTAGTTTCTTTTTTCTTCTTAATTACATAACGAACACTAGAAAAGTTTAGATTTAATTTTTTACCTATTCCTCGGTAACTTAATCCAGAATTGTGAAGAAATATAATCTTCTCACGGGTAGCAACAGACAATTCACACGTTTTCGGCGCCATTAGAACAAAAACTCCCCAGAATCCCTGCTCCAGTTAATATATTACGTGACTTTAAAGTGCGGGGCTAATGTACTGCGGGACTGATATGCTAAACATTTGCATAATGTTCACATTTAATGCCTTTTTTAACAGTCAATGACTTTTTGTGCAAATACTTTTTAGGTATGAGAAAATATTAATTTATTTTTTAAAATGTGTAATATTACTGTTTAAGGAAAATGGGTAGTTATTTTTATTTTCTTCTTATTTAAATAAATGATTAATTAAGAGAATAGTATCAAATTTGCTTTCTATGGTTACTTATGCAAAAAATCGTCTGCGTGCAAATACTTTTTTTGCTCACTGTATAGTGTTTTCCGTAAGAGAAAAAGAATGTTCTCAGACCTTGCTTTAATTATGCATGTCGTTATTACGGTAAAGTATCAGGAGAATTTCGTTTTAACTGTTTCTGTTACGGAGTTACCGGTGATTCTAATGTGCGGCTCGTGGGCTACATGGTATTTCCCATAAGGGGATAAATAAAAATTATCATATCTCGGTCTAATTATGCATGTCGTTAGTATTTCTTTAATACCGTTAAGTACCAGGAGATTTTCTTTTGTGTTACTTCCATTACGGAGTTACGGACAATTTTAATTTTGGTGCACGGGATGAGGAAATATAGGTTTTTCCATCGGAAAAAAAAATGAATGTTCTCCGATCTCGCTTTAATTATGCATGTTGTTAGTACTTCGTTAGTACTGGTTAGTACGGAGAAATTTGGGGAGCTACTTACGATTCTAATGTTCGCCGCGAGTTCTGGTGGAACATTGGATTTCCGTTAGGTGATAAATCAAAATTACCCTAATTCACTTTATGCACGTCGTTAGTACCGGTAAATATCGAGAGATTTTCGTGTATATCGCGTTAGTTATAGAGAAACAACCAATAATTAAGAGTTTCCTTCTGTTTGTACCGAATCTTCTAACAATACCACGGATGCAGAAGTTTCAGATTGTATAACGATATTTTAATGACTGGAATGTGTCAATATATTTCAATATCAAATCAACAATCAGCTTAATTTTTTTTAGCTAAGCTCCACCTACTCTACAGGATCTAATTGTGAACAACAATGCCGTTAAAATTGAATGGATTCCGCATCGAAAATGCCAATTGGAAAGCGTGTTTGTAACGATAAAGAGAAGACTCGAATTCAGTAATATTGTTATCTAAAATCAGACCTTGGCAAACATTGGTTATAATAACAATAAAATTTTTTATCAACTGCTATTTTCGATAATCCACGCCAATTTTCGTTCTTAACCCTTTCAGGGGAAAAGCAATTCCATTGCTAAAGTGTTGAAATTAATGAATAACACCAGAATTTGAAAACAAATTTATTTGTAAATAAGAAAAAGCTATATTTCGCATATATAATAAATCCACATTTTTTTAAAACCAAAATTCTGGTGCAATTGTCGCATTTGGGAATTAAAATTAAGTGGTTTCATAAAAATATTATTGCCCCTCAAGGGGTTAAAGTTGTAGGACGAGTTTTATAGATATATCATTAGAATGTATTTATACACAATACCCTGGTGACATATGATCAATAAAATTTGATTGGTCGAGATGATTCTGAGTAAAACTTGACATGTTCGCAATTATCGTAACTGGATACAAATACAAATTACAGTTTCTCATAGACAAAGTTTCTGAATGATAATTATAAAATAAATTCTCTTATAGATTCAGAAACTTAAGGGAAAAGTGTCTTATTTCAAAATACCATCGTTATTTTATATTCTAAACGAAATCTACCGTAAAATCCAAACTATATAAACCCACCGCAAAAATCCCCCCCCCCCCCTCCCCCGCACACACTTTTAAGTAATTTGATTTTATTATTCATTTCTAAATTTAAACACACTCCGTCACTTTTTTCTCGCAGAAAAAAATGATTTAAGAAATACAGGGTAGTGAATCTCCCGCGTTTTGGCGGATTTCTACATTTTATCTTATTTAAATTTCAAATTTCAATGAAATACCTCTCAGCGCGGTATTTCGGGTTCCGTTCTCTGTCCTTCTTGCCAACACAAACTATTTAAAATCTTGAGAATCTTAAAAAATTCTTGTCTTTTGTATCTCTCAAGTAAAAGTAAGTAAATAATAAATCGTGAAAATTAAAATCCCTCTCCCTCCTAATATTGCGCATTTTCCCACCGCCTTCCTCAGCATGCACAGTTTAACCCTTTATCTACTGACGGTACTTATAAGTACCATTAAAATAACTTATTATAAAATTCATTTAATATATCGATTAGTTGTAATACATTTCAGAATGAGTTATAGATACAGTATCCTACTTTATCTTGTTCCAAAAGCATTACTGGCTACATAAAATAAAAGTATTTTTAAAAGGATGATTTCTTTTGCCTTTGCATCTTTTCAGCTTTCTTGGGGTTGAGGGGGGGGGGGGATTTTTTTATTCCGATATATTTCTACATTTCTATTGTAAGAACATTATATTTGTAAATTTCCTAATTCTACAAAATACTAAGAAAAATATTTAAAATAAAAGATTTGAGTGGGGTTATAAATATTGCACGAAATCGCTATAAATTCAAATTTAATTAATCCTTCTAAATCCTTCAATCCTTCTAAAATTTATTAAATGATTATGTAAATCTTCTAATGTAGTTTCAAGAATTGACGAAAAGGGGTTTAGAAATTAAAATTTTCATGAATTCATAATTTAGTACATAAAGGGTTAAATTCTTTAAAACTCTGTTTAAAATATATATATATGTTCTCTATTTGTTGCTCTCTAATAACAATAAATAAATAAATCACCCATATGAATTATCTCTCTGCCTTCAAAAAGTCTGGTACCCCCCTCCAGGAAAAAATAAATAAATAAATGAAATGTTTAAAATTCTATTTTATATATATATATATATATATATATATTCTATTTGTTGCTAAAATGGGTCAAGCACGCGTATTCATTCGATTAGTATGTATGACAAAAAAATCTGAGAATCACTGTTCTAGTACATATATTTGGTCAACAGCGCCAGCAAAAGGAAATCCAGGGAGTGATAGGATTTTTATCACATCTGGCTGAGGTCTGCAAATAAGGCTGTCTTTTTAGATGAAAAATACAAAATAAGCTAAACTAGGAATTTTCTTATCAAAATCCAGATGCAAGATAATCCTTAAACATATCAAAAAGCATCACAGAAATGTAGTAATAAGAAATAATTAAAAATGCAAAAGGAAGTTTTTTCAAAAAGGAGATATGAAAAAGTTTTTCCTCTCGCAGAGTAGGGGAGGGGAGACATTGCCCCTGAACTATAAGTCTGCACGGGTCGAACTCTCCAATCCCAGGCCCGCCCCATACAAAATCATTATTTGCTCGACCGGCCCAGCCCATTACGGAATCTAAAAATTCGCCCATACTCTTCCCCAACCCGAACAAAAACTTTACTGGCCCGGCCTGGTATAAAAGCTAAAAATTCCACTCAAGCCCGGGTCGTTACGAAATCTATAAAAATCATGCCATAATTACCGAAACAACATTGTCGTACATTTAAAATTATTCAAAAAGTGCACTTTATCCATACATTTTATTTACAGATTATATGTCCACAATTCATAAAATACGGAATAATATCAATATTAACGACCACTTAGACAATTCAAATACATGCATTCATTTAAAATGATTTAGACAAACATTCAAATGATGATTCAGTAAGAAAATCAACGTAGTTTAGAATGAAACAAAGAGATGGTAAAAGAAAATGGCAATTTAAAAGCTCTACTAAGAAAAATAAGTAAGTTTTAAAAATATTTCTCTGTAATTTATTAAACCAAATTAAATTATTAAAGATTTAGTTAAACAACTATACAACATCACTTTATTTTTACAATAAATAAATAAATAAATAAATAAATGAAAATAAATAAATAAAATGTCAACTCATCAAGACGGAAGGGGGGATTAGAGAGGGAGAAAGCTGATCATGCCCGGTCCGACCTGAATCTCACGAAAGTAAGTTGGCCTGTGACGATTTCTACTACCCCCCCCCCCCCATTCACCCCGTCGTCTACGATAAAATTGAAACACATGGGCACAACAATAGAAACATAACTAAAAATTATCGTCGACGGGGGGGCGGAGCCGCCCTGACGGGAAATCCGTAGTTCCTTTTTTGTTAGAACGTAATCATTTTAACCCTTTATGCCCCGACGGTACTTTAAAGTGCCATTAAAATAACTTGTTATAAAATTCATTTAATACATTTATTAGAAGGAATACAGTTATAGAGTTATAGACACTTTACTTTATCTTGTTCTAAAAGCATTATTGGTTACAAAAAACAAAAATATTTTTAAAACGATGATTTCTTTTGCCTTTGCATCTTTTCAGCTTTCTTGACGTTGAAAGATTGGAGGGAAAATTTTCAGTTCGGAAATTTTCTATATTTCTATTGTACGAACATGTGTGACTTGAAAAATCCGGCATCAAAATCACCTTTTCCCTTTCTTTTTCTTTTACACTTTCAAGTTATGGGAGAACAAAAATAGCAATTCTTTAAGAATTAAGAGCTTCAAGATCGAAAGTAAAAATGCATAAAAGAATATTTTACTCTTTTTTTTTTTTTCATTTGTGAGAGACGATTATTTTCTGAACAAATTTTCTGGGAGGTGCACCGTTGCTTAGCAACACGAATAACTGTGGCGAATATATGGCACAATATATGGTCGGAACGAATTTTCGGCAAGGGCGACATCAATGATGAGGAAGAAATTTCAGGCTTTCACATATCCTGTGAAAAGGCCGCAATTTATCAGCTGATTGAACATGCAAAATCTGAAAATGTATTAATTGTCGAAAGAAAGGAAATAAATGATTGGCTAAACACAGGCGAAAATGCATCAGCAACGAAAATTTTAACGGACAGCGAGATTGCTGACACTGTGCCAAGTAGAATCGCTGATAATGATAGTAGCAGATCAGAACATGCGGATGAACAACCGACAGAAGGAAAGGTGTTGCTAGAAATATGCATAAATTTGACTGGAGAATTAATATATGCTTTAAAGAAACAAGACTATATTTCCGAAATAGACATTCTTTATTTGTATAACATACAAAAGAAGAAAAAAAAAGAAAACATGGTTAAGCATGACCAAAAAAAAACTAAAGCAAAGTTAACATCATTGATTCCGAAATAACGAGAGAAGAAATAATTTATCTCTTTATTAGATTTTTTTTTTTTTTTCTGTAACAGAAAACATCAATTAAAGTTAGTTTTTTTTTTCTTTTCCTCTTTTTTTTTTACGTAAATATCACTTAATAATGACTTAAATTATGGCCTTAGGCACCATTAATTATAAAGTACTACTTTTGATATTCCTAGTTACTACATTTGATATTCCCTCAAAAATCCGGAATTTTCAAAAATTCGGCATAGTCTCAGTCCAGATGATGCGGGATTTTTGAAGTTATACTGTATTTGTACATTTTCAAATTCCACAAAATACTAAAAAAATATTTTAAATAAAAGATTCGAGTGGAGTTATCAATATTGCACAAAATCCCCATAAATTCAAATTTAATTAATCAATTTTAATTTGAAAAATTCTTCTAAAATTTATTAAATGACTGTGTAAATTTTCTAATATAGTTACAAAAATTCACGAAAAATGCTTTAGAAGATGAAATTTTAAAGAATTCATAACTTGGGACACACAGGGTTAAGAAATTTGCCAAGAATAAAAGTTACTTTATTCGCGTAAATCATTGTAGAGAAAATTAAATTAATTAAATTTCAAAATCCAGGTAGGTCAATGGCCTTAACACCCTGCCTGCGCCCATCTATTTAGTATTATTTATCAAAATTCTAACATTTAAAAATTCTGCTAGAGTCATTAGTTAAATAATAATCCATAACGCTATGCAGCATTATGTTTTCTAGTGCTGCCATCTATTCTGTTTTGTAATAGTTAAAAAAAAGTTATGAAAATATCAAGTTACAGTTTAAGGTAGTTATAGTGCAGGGAAATATCTTAGTTATAGAAATATAAGAAAATAATATCAAATAATAACTGCTGAAATTTACACAAAACTCGCATAAACTAAGAGCAAATGTGAATAGATGAAATAACTCGCTTAAAAGAAAGGATATTTAATTCTTGTGTGTATTTTATTATAAAAAGTAACTATATAAGTTAACAGATAAGTCATTTAGCAAGGTATTAGCATCTAATCTTGGCATCTAAATGTACCGTTTACTTACACCAGAGGTCGATGCAGGAATTTTTTCTTGGGGCCCATTTTGTGAAAATTAAAATTTATTTTTGTGAAATTTATTTTATTTTTGTGAAAAGTAACTTTTTGCAATGAAATATGAAATCCAGTTACTGAAATTCAAACCAAGCATTTATTAATAATAACTTCTTTATGTCCTTCTCCTAAAGTTTAACTTTCTGGTGAACTTATTTTCTTTGCATTTTGAAACCTAAAAGTGTAAAAAGAATTATTGCAGAATATGTTTTTATGGAATAAAATTTTGTTAAGGGGCTGTTTTACTAAAAGGAATTTTGTAAAGGGGCCTGTTTTACTAAAAGGAATTTTGTGAAGGGGCCTGTTTTACTAAAAGGAATTTTGTGAAGGGGCCTGTTTTACTAAAAGGAATTTTGTGAAGGGGCCTGTTTTATCAAAAGGAATTTTGTGAAGGGGCCTGTTTTATCAAATGGATTTTTGTGAAGGGGGCCTAAATGGGCCCCAAATGTAGCCTGGATCGAACCCTGTACACTGATATGGAATTTTAAAATGCGTTGTTCTGGTGTGATTTTATTTTTGTGTGTGATAGTATATAACGTGCAGGCGGCCCAACAAAAAAAAAAAAAAAGGAAGAAAACGAGATAATAACCCCATACAATCATTAAGCTTTACGAATGAAAATATGTCTTCTTTCAATTTATGTTATAAAAATAAGCTTTGGTATAATTTCAATATGAAGACGACTTCCTAAGTCCGAAATTTTCATTACGAAGTCCGAAATTTTCATTACGAAGACCTAATTTTGACATCATATTTGGCTTTTTTGGTAAATTTTACCTTAGGATACTAAACATATAGAAATTATTAATAGTATAGAAATTATGATGGTTTAAAATTTGGAAGTTCTAACGTTTCATTTGAAATCGTTTCATTTGTAATCGTTTCAATTCAAAACTGATTGCAAAGCGGCTAGTTTTTTTAAGCATAACTGAAGAAATACTTTCCAGAATGAGCTGTAATTTTGGATTCAAAATTAGTTGAACCTTCAAGAAATTGATTTCTGCCAAGAAAAATTATAGTTTGTAAATAAACTTGTTTCGAAAAAATATAAATTTTTAAAATTAGTTTTCGAAAAATAAAAATAAAGTATTAATTGCAACATATAATTTTTTAAAAACAGAAATAGACTTTTAGGAATCTCAAATAAGAGAATCGGATATTACAGCTCATTCTGCCAAGGTGTTTTGTGCTACGCTGAAAAAGTACAGTAGCGCTCAAAAGTATTTTGACAAAGGTAATGATTCACTTAATTGAAAAGAATAATAAAACACAAAAATAAATCATTTATTTTGTTTAACCATATTCAATGTTTTAATTTTAATAAATTTATTAATAAAATTATATATATACTATATATATAGATAGATAGATAGAAATATATCCATATGTCTGAATTTTGTAATGCTGTAACTCTCGAATTTTGGAATCGATTCGGATGAAATTTTTCATATGCAGACCTGCCAATCTTTGAGAATGAGAAATCGTAGCACTCAAAATTCAAATTAATCTCGAGGTTGGTTGGTTGGTTGCTGTTTTTTACGCCGCAAATCGGGATAACTCTGATTCCTTTCGGTTCGGTTCGGATCGAATTTAGATTGATGCAGGGTTGGGTTAACCCGATTTTTCAATAGTTCTTTTTATTCTTTCAGATTGAAAACTATATGTATCATAACAATGAACATAAAGAATAAAGATTTTTGTCTATGTGTGATGTTTCCTGAAGAGATCACAGAGCTGGGGGATTCTGAGTGAAAAAAAAAAAAATCAGAAATTGGCAGAAAATTTCTGAAAGGTTGCAGCAGTGTGTGTGTGTGGTTGGGGGAGGGGAGTATTACGGGCTAATTATGCTTTATTTCCGCAGTTCTTTTGCGTTTTTTCCGCGATGCTTTGGCAAAATTAGCTTTTTTTTTCTACGATCCATTGACCAAATTCGCTTTTTTTCGCGATTCTTTGACGAAATTCACACATTTTTTTGCGATTCTTTGATGAGATTCGCGTGTTTTTTTCGCGATTCTTTGAAGAAATTTGCGTTTTTGCGCGATCCTTTGACCGAATTCGCATTTTTTCCGCGATCTTTGACGAAATTTGGTTTTTTTCCCGCGATCTTTTGAGGAAACTTTGATTTTTTCCCGCGATCCTTTGACGAAATTCGCGTTTTTTCGCGATCCTTTGACAAAATTTGGATTTTTATCCGCAATCCTTTGGCGAAAGTTACGTTTTCCCCGCAATTCTTTAACGAAATTTGCGTTTCGTTCGCGATCCTCTGACGAAATTGCGTTTAGTTCGCGATCCTCTGACGAAATTTGCGTTTTTCTGCGATCCTTTGACGGAATTGGAATTTTTTTCTGCTAGCAATTAACGAAATTTATTTTTTTCGCCGTGCGTGATTTTTGAAGAAAATCGTAGTTTTAGACCGATTTTCGTAGCATCGTAGTTTTTAGGTTCAAATCGTAGAAACTACGAATTTTTCGTAGCAGTTGGGAGGTCTGCATATGCACAGCACATACTAATGTCTCGACAAATTTCGTTTCCAGCTTCATCCGCCATCTTGTTTCAAAATGGCGGCCATTGGAATTTTTGAAATTTTTTTATGTTTTCTAACATTGTATACTTATAGAAAATGCTAAGTTTCACAAAATGCAAACTATTATGTATCATTTTACACAGAATGTTAGAAACATTAAAATATATTTTAAAGAGTTACACAGTGTAAGTTAACAACATACGTCATTTTAAAGAGAGAGTTAGGACACCTAAAAATTTCCAAACGTGTTCACAAAATTCAAATGGCCGCCCTTTTGAAACAACATGGCGGATGAAGCTGGCCAACGAACTCAGTCGAGGCATTAGTATGTACTATGCATATGAAAAATTTCATCCAAATCGGTTCAAAAATTTGAGAGTTACAGCATGACAAAATTCAGATATATCTATATCTATCTATCTATATATATATATATATATATATATATATATATATATATATATATATATATAGCCATTAATTAAACCTTACTGACCACCATCAATAATTGTGATAGTATGAATGAATTTACAACAATACAGTGTCCCCAAACACACTGAATGGATACCAAAAACATAATAAACAAGTTGGTATGTATAAAATAAAGTCCTTTATACTATATAACAAGAATTAATAATGAAGAAAAAAAGAAGAATATGGATTTCGATAAAAATAATTGAAAAGCTTATATACTGAATTACGTTATCAAGAGTACAGAATATATAATGTCAGTGTTATGTACTGAAGCTAAATTTATTAATTTAAATTTAGTAAGTGGAAATAGGTAATGAATTGTAATTATATAATGGTTTATATATATATATATATATATATATATATATATATAGTAAATATATAGTTTTATTAATATTAGTAATATTTATTATTAATTTATTAAAATTAAAACATTGAATATGGTTAAATAAACTAAATGATTGATTTTTGTATTTTCTTTTTCTTTTCAATTAAGTGAATTATTATCTTTGCCAAAATACTTTTGAGCGCTACTGTACCCTTATTGCAATCTGTCTTACAAAGATAACAAATGAATTTAGCATTAGAAGTTCCAAATTTAAAATCTTCACTACTTTAAACCTAAACTATTTGACAAGATGACTTGGAAAAAGAAAGTTTTGTTCTTGTGTTTGTCTATCTGTTTGTTTCTTTACGACAGCTAGGTAAATCTATTGCACGTAGAGGTCTGCAAATTTTGTTCCGCATACAAGAAGGCAGGTCAACATGCAACTGGAGTTTGGATTTTGGATTTTTTAATTTAACTGAAAAATTCGCATACTTACTCGATTTTCTAAGTTTATTGGCAGTTTTGAGCCACTCATAAAAGCAATTCAAATTCAATCTTTTTGTCCGATATAGTCAATTTTACCTTCTATTCAATAAAATTCCTACGGAATTCGTACACCGATTTTTGAATATTTTGAAGTTTCAATTTCACCAAAATAACAAGTTTGTTTTTTTATCAACCAAATTCTATTCCATACCTTATCCATCCAACCTTATATTTTATAGATTCTTATATTTAGATTTTATTTAGATTTTTGAAAATCGATTAAAAAATATTAAATATAATTTTAATGAATTTATAAAGAAATTAAGACATCTATTTCCTCCTGAAAAACGAAAAAGAAAGCGAGGGGGGATGACAGCGTGACTTTGTCCCTTTATTGCCTAAGTCCGTTCCTATGACGAAGTAAGTGACCTCGCGGCCGGGCTTTTTTTTTTTTTTATTCGGCGCGTGAAGTTTACAAAATCAGTGTAACGAGATCGAGTTATATTTAAAGTAAGAACGGGAAACTGTAAGGTTATTTTATACAGATTGATTTTTTTAGAGTATTGAATTTCATACAGTATTGCATCGGACGGCCCGAGTAGAATTCCACCAGAGCACGGAAATGTCCCCCCAGGAAGATATGGGATTTTATGCTCATTAAGGGGCAATCCTCCCCCAGAGTTACTGAAATCCCTCCCAAGAAGAATTTAACAAAAACTGAAATTATGAATAAAATGACATTAACAAATACAGTTCCCCCCAACAAACTTAACATAGATTCCAAAAACATAGTAAACAACAGCAGAAATTGAATAAAAGAAATGGAATAATGGAAATTTGTAGATGGTTGGTTGGTTGGTTGTGTTTATGACGGCCAATTATCAACACGAGGGATATGGGCACTAGGGCAGGGGGGAGTGCCCTTCGTGGGGGTCTTTTAAGGGAACCTAACCCGTATTAACGCTTGGAAATCCAAGGTTCGAAGAAAACCACGAAAACTCCGAACGATTAGGCCGACTGGCGCGATTGGGTTCGAACCCAGCACCTCCCGTCTACCAGCTTCGAGAGCAGAACCTCTCGGCCATTGGTGGGGCTTGGAAATTTGTAGAACTTAGACAGAATCGTCGGATATATATATAATATACATACATTATATATATATATATATATATATATATATATACAGAGAGAGAGAGAGTGAAATCTGTACCTTTATTTTTTTCCTTCATAATAAGAAATTAATGTGTAAATACCTTTTCACTGGCCCCGCATAAATTGATCCCCACTCATCTCTACTGGCTTACAAAATCCTGTTTTTGTCCCTAAAAATCTACAACTAAGCCTACTTGAAATGAGGTTGGTAAGCGAATTTTATTTTTTTTTTATTTATTTATTTTTTTTACTGTGATCAAAATTTGGTATGCCTGATAGAATCTGTTGTAGGCTATCGGCTTCGTTACCTGCAGCTATATAAAGGTTAAAAGTAACAGATGATAAGATAATCAACACAACAATTATTTTAGTTCCCAAATAGGTTTACATAAAAGTTTCTTTTTCGCATCTAGTGAAAAGAGACATTTTTCTAACGGTTCTATGCTTAGCTCACAACCTCGAAAAATCTTTTAGTTACTATTCTTCTATTCTGATGATTCAGGAGCATCTTCCAGACTTTCTGAAGTTAAAATAACTTTTACGACATAATAGTTAGAGTTTAAACTCACCTCCACCCCTTTATCCCACCTCGACAGGCATAAACAAAGAAAAAGAAACATTCATTTTATCATTCGACAAAGCCGATACTGAAACTAGCATTTCAAACTTTTTTAAACACGTTAAGTTTTACTGCAGGAGTTACGTAAAGTAGGAAATGGGGAATTCCCTATTGCGGATGCTTCTATACACGCTTCAAAAAAGAACTACAGGAACATTTTCAGAAGTAGGTCTCCATCTTCTAACAAAAACATTAACGAGAGACATCGACTTGGAAATTTTTCCCAAAATAGTGATCTTTATGGCTTTTGTTGTGTATGAATTTAATAAAAAATTAGTTCAAACCTTTTACCACTTAAATAAAAAAAAAAAAAAAAAAAAAAAAGGTTTTTGTCACTGTGATTAATTAAGACAAAAGTAACAATTAAAATTACTGATGGAAGTTTACCTGATTGTCGCCGTTGAACCGTTTGAGTCAGTGTGTTTGTTCGAACAACAACATACTGGGAAAAAACAATAATAGCTCGCTGTCTTTCTTTCTCTCCGTATATAGATGTATTATTCAGAACTAATAAGTATGATACATTCAGTTATTAATTGTCATTGTTGTTTACCAAAATTTGAATCCATTGTTTCTAATAAATTTTATTATTTATACTATATGAACCGTTTATATATTTTTATGTTTTCCATATGTAAATGTTATTATAGTATTATTTATAATATTGTATTTTTCACCACTATCCGGGATTTTCTCATGAAGAGTTAGAGGAGTTTTGGTTACGAGATTTGATAAGAACCTTGGAGCCAAAACATGACATTAAAATCAATAGGCATTGACTGAGATTTACAATCTGCTTTCTGACGCTATAAAGTATCCAGATGTAGGGTGCAGCATCATCAAATAATCCTGGCAGTTCACATTGGTTTTGAGACTATACTAATCGAAGAACTACAAAACCAAATCTTATTCAACAAATGCGAAAATTGTTGTTCTTTTAATAATAGCCTGCTTACGTAATGGTAACTAACAATGCCAACACAGCATCCTATGATGCTTGGAGAATGGTGAAAGATCACCTCTCGCACCTTCTCTTCAGATGAAGTTTGAGATGAAAAAAAAAATGCATATTCAGAACTTGCATAGACCTTCACCTTAGAAGGTCATATTTGCTCTAATAAATATAATGAGTCCATTCGGACTTATCACGGACTTATCGAGGACTGATTTATAGATCACGAACATATTCGGACTGATTTATAGATCACGAACATATTCGGACTGATCGAGTCCATTCGGAGAAAAGTTCTTTTGCCGAAAATGACCCAGCACAGATACTCCTAATATTTGTGTATGTGTGTGATTACAATGGTAGACCTCTTCGTTTGCTGTCTGCGGTCTCTCGGGGAGTAAATGTCTGATTAGATCTCATTTAATTAAAATTTCATTTATTTGAGAACTGAGAAATTACAGGTATTTAAAATATTTTAGAATTAATTAATTACGTTAAATTACGAATTTTTAAAATATATTTTGACTATTGACATTTTTTTCCAAAAAATATTACAATTCAAGAGAAAAATAATAAAATGTAATCAAGAAAAAATATTCCACCTTTGAAAACTTAAAATTTTGAACTAAGAAAAATAATCTTCATTGAAAAAATATAAATGAATTGTAAACAAATGAACGTTCCGCTTAACATACAGAGATAAAATTCCAGACATCCAATACACCCCAATACAAGTGGAAAAAAAAGCAGTCACTTTTAAAATAAAGAAGAATCTAAAACTATCAGACATTTCAACGAAGAAGAAAATAGAAAAGCGATAAATGGGTGAATCTACGGTAGTGAAATAACCCTCGAAAAAAATAATATATCAATTTAATTCTTTTATACAAAAAGTGTACATTAAAAACCCGTTTTATCCCCTGCAAGAACATAAACGGATGGATAGATTTTAATAAATTCAGTAGCAAAATTTTTGTCTTCACTTCTCCAGTGTCATAGGAAATATTTTTATAGCCTATGTTTCCTGGAATAACCGGTCACCTCCAAAATTCTAAAATGTGTTGTATTAACCCTCTACGCGGTTAGCCCGTATTTCTCCGTTTCCCTAAAACAACTTAAATCGGCTGTAGACAAAAGTAATTTTAACAAAATTTTATTTTAAGATGTAAGTGAAATAAAGGGGCATGAAGTGTATATTAGAAAATCAGGGAAAGAAAATTTAAATTAACATTAGTTTTATAAGGATATTTATTAAATTGTACGAAAGCCATGAACACGCTCAGAAAGTATATTGAACGCTAAATAAATAAGCATCTGTGGCTATGCGATAGCGTCTCAAGCTTCTATGTGGACGGTTGGGGTTCAAACATAGTACATTGTAACAAAACAGAAGAAATGCGAGTAGCACTCAAATAATTTTTGTTATTTTTGAGTTCTTAAATTCCCGTTCAAAAAGTTTCCAGAACAACCTTTAGTTCTTCCATTAAGAATTTCTAGAGCATTCGACTGCAGTATATAATCTCATTTTCCTGAAGTGTCAGTGTGTTTTGCTATGTAACACGCTTCGAAGAGCATTGGTTAAGGTTCTGGTGGTGCCACGATTATGTCAGGTGCAACTCACGTCCGATGAGGTCCCACACGTGTTTCACGGGAGTAAGTTCAAGAGGGGCTACTGGACAGAAAAATATGCAGATTTCGTCCAAGCTGTTGAGAGCTCGCCGTGCGACGTGTGGCTGGGCAATACTCGGGCGCAACAATGCGCCACGGGCAGCCTGCCCCAGTGGCTGAACTACGGCCAAAACAACTCACATACCGTTTCACATACCGCCCCTCTGTCAAACTACAGGCAATGTGCACAACAACTGTCCATTATCTGAACAATCATTGCTTCTCCAAACCATTATTGTACGTGTTGCTATGTTTGTCATATTTATTTCTATTCATTATATTTTTCTACTACGTTTTGTTCCATTTGTGATTATTTCCTTTTCTTGTCAATTTTATTTGGTATCATCCATATATTAAAATGTTTAGGATTATCGATATTTTGGAGATTTCCTAGTCGACTCTATATGCCAATTAGCTTTACTTCAATATGTTTTAGTATAACGATTAATGTATAATATTATTACATGCCATCTTCATTTAGAATTTTGGTTAATATTGTTATTTGAACTTGTAAGATAAATTTTGATTCAAAGGTGTTATATACATGATTTCATAACTATTGGCCAATTTCACTTGTTTCAGTGGTATTATTGTACAGAAAGTTTATATATATACAGGGCGATTCAAAACTTATCGTTCAAATTTCGTGAGGAGGTAGGGAATACGTCAGGGAACCGATTTTACATAGGAAAGTATGAAATGTACGCATGCGTATGTAGAGGGCGCTGTGTGAACCCAACCTTCCATTGCGTTCCAATCATTGTTTTGACTTCCCTAAAGCTAGTATTATTTCTCCTATTCCCACTTCTCATTTGGAATTCCACGAAGACTTTTACATCTTTAAAAACTCCAAAAATCTCGTTAATGACGTTTAAGAATTCTGGTGTGAAACCAAAATTTAAAAATTCAGAACGAAGAAAGTTAAAAACAAAGAATAAAATAAACTAACAAAAAATAAATAAAAATGAAAACAAAAAGTAAAAAACAAACCAATTAAAAAAATAAAGGTTAAAAGAACCGGAAAGAACAAAATTAAATGAGAAGTTTCCAGGCGCAGATAATGAAGGCGTTGAATAAAGGTCATTAACGAGATTTTTGGAGTTTTTAAAGGTGTAAAAGGCTTCGTGGAAGTCCAAAGAACTGGAAATAGGAGAAGAAATAATACTAGCTTTAGGAAAGTCAAAACAATGATAGGGACGCAATGGAAGGTTGGGTACACACAGCGCCCTCTACATACGCAAGCGTACATTTGCGGACATATTTTCCTATATAAAATCGGTTTCTTGACGTATTCCCTGCCTCCCCACGAATTTGAAAGATAAGTTTTGAAATCACCCTATATATATATATATATGACTGAAAAATAGAAACGGACTTTAATATTTACCCGAAAATTAAGTCAAATAAACATACTTCATAAATACATCTTAAAGCTAAAATAAAGTACGTAGATAGGACGTATACTAAAAACACCCTTAGTACTACAAATCTCATAACATGATTTTTAACAAAACTGTAATCGAAAAAAAAAAAAAAAAAAAAAAACTAAAATCCAAGCCATTAACATCATCCACTTATATTATAAAATTAAAACTAATCTAGGAACTGGTGAACTATTTTTTCCCGCCGTAGAAGCATTTTTAGCAAAAGTTAAATTCAGTATCTTATAAAATAAAACTTTTCTCCCCAGTATCTCAATTTACACACTAACTCCTTAAATATAATGTAATGAGACTAACTTTCTGGCCCATCTATCAACGAAACAAATTCGTAATTACATAGAATGTGCTGCGAAAATCCTTAAAGAATTGAGCATTTTTTTTAAACATTTGAAACGGCAAGACAGACTTTTTTTTTAATTTTAAAGTGTAATGTTCCAGAGCGAATGCGAAAGAGATAGGCTGAAAAGGGGAAAAAAGCTTTTTCAAGACTAAGTGAGAGTTAATTTGCAGTCTCCTTTCCGCTTCTAAGAATTTTTTTTTCTTAATCTAATCATCTACTTTTTTTCATCTCTGTAAGCTTAAAGGCGGCAAAGAAACATTTTCAGTTGCTCGTGACTCTGAACATAAGAGAAAAGTTTCATACTATGAAATAATGTGGGGAAAAAAAAACAGTGACCGGTCTGATTTTCACCTATCCTAAACTTATTACTTTCTTCTATCTTTTTAAAAAGAAAGTACAGTGAAACCTCCCTGTGCGACCACCTCCCTGAACGACCATTTTTCATGGAACGAAATTTATTCCCATAGGCTCAATACTAATTTTACCTCCATTCAGAGACAATCCCAGTTGAACTCACTCCATGAGCGAACCATTTCTTCGAAGAAAATTAAACAAATTCCGTTTTTTCCTGGTCGCTTGAAGAAGGTTTTATTAGAAAAATAATTCCAAAGCGCGCATTATTGATCAAACTTCAAAACTAAGTTTAGAATTTTTTTTTATTATTCCGGTAACTTTTAAGTGTTTAAACCCCTTTGTGCCTTTTTAGGCAATGGATTTCACTCTGATGACAAATTAAGCATGACGGTCAAACTCCCCTGCCCTATTCTGTCAGGAAACTCTCAAAGAAATAAATAAATTAATGAATTCGTCATTATGCGTTCCCCTCCGCAAAAAATTGCATATATTTACTGAGCTTAGAAAGGACTTTGAAATAAAAGTTATAAAAAATAAAACCGTAAATTCAAAGCAAACGTCAATGTATTCATTTTTTAAACTCTGCACTAATTAGCTTATGTAATTAACTTTTGTTTTGATACTTAAATTTTCATATTTTTTTTCTAATGTGAAAAATAAATTTTAGTAACATTAATTGTTACCCTTTTTCAACAATTAAAATCTAGATTTAAACATGACCTCCATTAAGAGACCACCTCTCGTAGCAACCAATTTTTATTGGAACGGAACATGGTTGCTTTAGGGAGGTTTTACTCTATTGGATTCGTGAAATTTTTCGACTTCCGGTTTTCGATGGATTTATACGTTTTAGAAGCTCCTGAACACGATTTAATAGTTTGTAGAAAATATCAGTCTGTGAGTCTGTCTGTATGCAACATAAAATTTTGTGGGCGCTCTATCTCAAGAACTAATGCGCGGAATTTCACAAAACTTTAGATTCAGTTAGACCTTGATATAAACTGGTGGTGGTGGTGATTCCTTTTTGGTGAAAATTGCCCAAAAGATAGCACTGCTGCATTTTTCACGATTTTCGCAATAGCTGTATCTCAAGAAGTAATGCGTGAATTTTTATCAAGCTTCAGATTTAATTAGTCCGTGGTATAAATTGGTCCTGATTAGTGTTTGGTGTAAGTCTCCATGCAGGTACCGCTGCTATTCAGAATTTTTTACGATTTCCTCAATAGCTTTATCTAAAAAACTAGCGCACGGATTTTCACCAAACTTCATATTCAGTTAGAAATTGACATAAGTTGTTGATGATTTGATTTTGGTGTAAATCACCTAACTCGGTGGCACTGATATGCAGCAATTTTCAGGAAGTATTAACATGTATGAGATAGAAGAAAGTTTTGGGATTGCTACATTTGACTAGTTTTTAAAGTGTCTCAACTCTAAAAACGCAAATTTTGTTATTGATATGGTAATTTGACATTTAAAAAAATATATTATTATGAGGGGGTTACAAAGAAAAATTTTAGTTCGGAGAATGGTGATATTCAAAATGATAAAAATCTACAAATAGTAAATATTCATGTTTTAACATATTTCTTATTAAAATTTAAAAACTATCAATATATTTAAATATACCTGACAAAGAGTGTCTTAAGATAAGTAATTAAAGTAATATATCATAGGTATTTCAAATGCATTTTTCACAAAACACATTTTTCGCAGTCAATATATAATTTTAAATGCTCAATGTCAATATGTAATTTTAAAATTCACAAATATGGCTAACGGTTAATCTTAATACATACTACAACAAATCAGAGCATACGTTTTGTAGTGTATTTTTATTAACCCTTTCAGGGGCAAATAATTGTGTTTCTGTAATGTTGAATTCACACCGGAATTTTCGAAAAAAATTAAAAAAAAAAAAAATAGCAATTTTACAATTTTTTTTCCACCAAAGTTATGAAAGTAAAATTTGATTAAAAGTTTCTGGTGCAAATTTTGATTAAAAATAGGAGGGATGTAACATATTCCGCCGCTCCTCAAGGGGTTAAGGACCTCAAATCAGTAACAAAGGTCTGTTAACGCGTATATTTTTAATGAAAGATCTGTGTTATTCTTTTTTAAAGATATCTGTCGGTATAAAATATAGATGCACATTTTTTAAAAATAAAATCATTTTAAGTCATACACTGAAAAAAAGGAGCAAGTATTTTGAAAATTAGAATGCATGGAGAATATTAAAAAAATAACAAAAAGCAAAATGAGGTTTTTTTTTCAAACATTTATCTAATTCATGATGCAAAACACTTTAAATTTCTTTTCTATGGAGTAAAATAAATAATGAAAAATATTTTTTAAAATTCCACCGTTCTTTTAATTACAAAGGTCAACACAGCCTATATATGTTACATGTAATCTATTTCAATCGACTCATCTTGCAACAAGATGTTTTGATCATGAGGCAACATGGATATAAGAAAAAATCTAATCGTTTTCCGATTCATTACTAAATAATAATAATAATTTGCTTTAGAGCTTGAAAACTTTTTCATAAAAACTTCATTTTCTGAGTTGTGTCATTTTAAGAAAAAAATGTGAGATATCAATTAGGAAAATGTAATATTTAAATTTCTTTAAAAAATGACTGTTTTTAACACTTACAGTCACCTCTGACGATTTGACTAAAATCATCAATTATATGCACGAGAAATGAGAGACGCGTCGTTGTCATTTCATCTTATGACATTCAAATAGTAAGCTATATTTCAAGATCCCCGTACTTCCCCACACTTATTTCTAAAATGTCTTTTCTTGGAATTTTATTTCAGTTGCAACAACATGTATTTACACTGAACTAACACAGTAAATACCTATAACACTTGTGCAAACTCTTGAACTAAACATAATTCAAATAGTTCAGTGAACTCATTGCTTATTACTTTTGAAATCTTAAAAAGGCAAAGTTTAAAATCATTACTTTTTAAATCTTACCCCTAAGTATTAAGAATTAGTATTACATAAAAATAATAGACGAAGTTATAAATAGTATGCTTAAATGACAAATTAAAAAAAAATGTTATTATACAACGTATAGATCGCATAAGGCGTCTAATTTTTGCATCAAACAATAGCAACAGAAAAATAATCTCAAACACAGACGATATAAAAAAAAAATTCGAAAGCACATTATACTGTCAGTATTATAAAGCGTCAAATTTGTCCATTTAATGACGTCATCTACCAATAATCGAGGCTAACGAAAAAGACAGGCTACCGCGGTGGGTCCGATTCTTCTTTTTTTACAGACCGCTGGAGTTACGTGATGCTCAAATGCACCAATGAAGGTGTGCGAAAAGAGCATCACGTGACTCCAGCGGTCTGTAAAAAAAGAAGAATTGGTCCCACCGCGGTAGCCTGTCTTTCTCATTAGCCTCGCCAATAATCCATGGAGGCACCTTCATGTAAAAATTTGCGCAATACCCTGTCACCATGTTTTACCACCAAAGCAAAATAAACAATTCATAAATCACTTTACTCACATATTTGATCTTTTCCCCATACAGCTCTTTGATCACTAGACCCCAATCGCGCCCGTCGGCCTAATCGTTCGGAGTTTTCGTGGTTTTCTTAGAACCTTGGAATTCCATGCGTAAATACGGGTTAGGTTCCCTTAGAAAGAACCACACGGAGGGCACCCCCCTTTTTAGGGCCTATATCCCTAGTGATGATAATTGGCCGTCATAAACACAACCAATCAACCAACTTGATCATTAGACAAAAAACGAAAAATAATCTTTGTCCACCCAATCTCTAAATTTAAGGAACCACATATTAATTTGCAACAATTTTTTTTTCGAAAATCGTCCAAACTTTTCTCCGATGCTTTGTATTAGAGAATCTTAATTGAGCAACGTATTAATGTTTGTTGAGCAGTTGAGCAATCAAAACAGTACATGTGCAGGTTTGTTGATTTGTGAAATAAAACCTATTTTATTCCACTTTTGACGATAAAACGTAAGTTGTTTCTCATAAGAAAAAAACCCCAAGAACATTTAAGGGGGCTCAAAGACTGAAAACTTTTCAAAAAATTGATTTTTTTTTTTGTGTGTGTGTGTGTGGGTGTGTGTGTGTCTATTTTGATTATTCAATTACTTCTGAACACAGTGCAAAAAACCGCATAAAAATATTTGCATTTTTAACGGGGTTATAAGCATTTATGTAACAATCACTTTCATAGCCGCGTTTTCTCAAAACTTTATTTTTGACGACTATCCGTAAGATTTAAAAAAAAAGCTATTTGATCGAATGGCTTAAATTTTTTTTTGCATGCATATAACATCACTATCTATAGAATAAATTAATATATTTTAGATAGCTTAATATTTTGCGTATTTATAAGGGGGAAAATACTTGTATTTTTTAGGGGTTTTTAAATTTGAGAATTTGAGAATTTTTAATAAGGTTTCCTTTGAGTGATAGTTATATCCTTAATTCATTCTATAGAGTAAAGTTTTCTGATCATTTTAAAGCAAAAACTAGGTTCTTATGTCAATTCAACGTTAAGATACCTCGCGGGTGCTGATATGACACCTAATTTTTTTTTCGAAAATTGTGTTATATAAATTTTGCTGTATTTGTTCTTTTATTACATTGAAGTACTTCATTTTATAATTTTATAAGACTACAAACGTACCTTAAAAATATCAGGAAGTTTAAATTAGTTACATTAAATACTTCTGTTTTTATATGGATTCGAAGAGAAAGCTCTGTTTACATGTTTTTCGGTATCGATCAAGCCCTGAGCCCCCTTAATATTATTTCCCAAAATATTTGCTTATTTTAAACAATTTTTCTTCCAACAAACATTGATAATCTACATGTTTTATTATGAATCAATTTTATACAGTAAAATAGATATTCTAAAATTATATCGTTTGAAATCTAAAAACACATTTTTTATTTAATTTTCCTTCGAGAACCCAAATTTGGAATGTTGCAGCACTAGGAGAAACTTGAGATTTAAACTTTTATAGAAATTCCATTATGCTAAAGGAATAGTATATATCAATACAGCCAGAATTATTTTAATATAATTAAATACTTTATAGGGAAAAAAAATACAGTTTCAACATCTTTACTACAGAAATATTTTCGAAACTATTACGAATGAGCATTTTTTTCTGTGTATGAGTCAAAACAATTGAGTACTGCGTTGTCAAACACAGAAAAAAATTAGGTTAGAAATAGAAAGAGCTCCGTTTTCCTATAAAAGAAAAAAAAACAGTCTTCTGCCGACCCAATGGCACGCACACATCTAACAATCCTATTGTTTCTCCCACGAACATGGTTTACATCCCAATCAATAAAACAAAGGTTTGCGAAAAAAGGAAACGGCCTTTCATAATAGAGGATTTCTATACAAGAAAAAGAGAGAAAAATCAAATTGGACCACAGCAGATGGTTGAATATCGATAGAAAGAGAATGCGCTTCAGATCCACACTAAAAAAATTTATAGAGAAAAAGCATTTGAAGATTCAAGGGGGAAATATTATATAAAGATCATTTTATCAATTTACGTCGAAGTAATTATCTTAAAACCCCTAAAAGAAAAAACCTCGAAAGTAATTTTTTTAAGTTTAATCCTAGATCTAACCTATTGGTGTCACATGTTTTTAAATCAGTGACATTGATTTGGAAAATAATTTGGATTTCAGAACATTTTAAATAAATTATAAAGCGCCCATCGTTTAGACCAGGGACGGCGAACCTTTTTGAGTATTCGTGCCAAAAATTAAAAAAAAAAAATTATGTACCAACATTCTAACGTGCTAAAAACATTTTAACCAATAATATAGTTATGGCGCATCGAATTCCGTAAATAATAATTTATAAATGAGTTTTTCTTTTGTATACTTCCTAATCAGATCATTTTTAGTTCTTCAGGTAGAAGCAGGTTCAATAGATACATGATTATTTACAATAGTATTTAAAGTTCAATTTTCAAAATTAAAACCTAAATATATTAAAACCTAAAGTAACTTAAAGCCCTAAACTTAAATAAAATAAAACATAATCTGAAGTAGAAGCGTGTCAATTAGGTATAATTACTTTATGCAAACAATCTCTTAAAATTCAATTTTCAAAAATAAAACCTTTGAATTTTGATAAAGAAGCAAAATGATTTACAAAACACTATATGTTGAATGGTTTAGCAAGCAAATGACTTTACGAGGCGCTTTCATTGAAATTTCTAATACGTAATTCATTCAACAGTAACGGATTATTTTAAAGTAAATTATAAAGCTGTTACACAAAACTATACTTTTTGTAAAACTAAAATTATAAAGTGGATTGTTCTCCATAAACTGAATACTTTCTATAAGTTTTTTCACGTGCCAGAGAAGTTTTCTTACGTGCCAAAGTTCGGCACGCGTGCCATATGTTCGCCATCCCTGGTTTAGACGATCCACGCTTTCACAGCAGAAATCTATACAATAAATGAACTGATTGAAATGCATGCTTTATAATGTTCGTTTTGATACCCGTATCGTATAATGTTGGTTGATTATATTGACCAGTGATTTGATAATACCGATATCTACTGTACACATTAAATTAAGCAATACAAAGAAGTCCTTTTAGTTATTTTCAAGAAATCATTTTAGCTATTTAGTTGTTCTGAAATTTAAAATCATGTTACTGAAAGCGCAATTTCAAACTTATTTTCGTTCATAAAATCAAAACATTTATGATAGCTTAATTTACATTACAAACAACATATCAGAATAACAATAAAATTAATATATCTTTTATATAACCGACAAAAATGTATTTTTTAACAAATTTTTAGGGATATAAAAATTATAAAAATACAATCAACTAAAATAAAGAAACATCTTTATTTTGTAAGTGAATTCAACTCAACTCAGATATACAAAAACTACTTTAATTTACCTGAGCCTTTATGTATTAGAATCTGAATCCACCCCCCTCCCCTATTCAATTTATCAATTGACTGATCTTTTGTCATTAACTGGAATCAGCAGCTTTATTGAATACTTTTTTCTTCTTTGCAACAATTATAATTGATGTTACTTAGACCATGCTGATTCTAAAAGTTAAAAAAGAAGTATGCGTCTCTTTATCATTTTTTGTTATTTGTTAGTATTCCAAAATCAAATTAATCCAAAATATCTTATTTTTGCACTTAAAAAAACTAACCTATGAAACTAAAAGTAATTAAATTTATGCATTTTAATGTTTATGTCTAAATAACTGACATTTCTCGATTTTTAGTTCTAGAACTGCCGCAAAATTAATGAAATTTTGTATCTACCTCAACTTTATATTTTTATTTACACGCTGCTTAAATAAGTAATAAACTTATGATGTTTTAATTAAACTTTTAAAATCTGATTAACTTTTTTATTTGTAAATGGTCCTTTATGGAAACCTAAACAATATTATATCAATTATTATACCAATCAAAGTTTTTATACACTGAGGATGCGAGTCCTGGAACTCACGAAACGTATACGTCTGTTCAAATTAACTTATTTTATTGTGTGTTTAAACGTTGTTTTTAAATAATTTATATTTCCACACAAGTTAAGTACTTACTAAACAATATTAGTTTATTAACAGCCTTTTATGAATATAAACTGCACTTTTCTATTTCAGTTTCAAAAAGCTAACTTATAACGCAACGTCAATTCTTTTAACAGTTCGTGAGGGTGGGAAAATTATTGCTTCAATTTACTTAATTTTACTTTTAAATGAAATATTCCACTCCATAGATGTGACAGTTAGTTTTGTTGCTGCAAGTATTATTAATTAATTGAAATTCGAAATTAAAAATTGCTTTCCACACAAGCGTAGTGAATACTTGTAACTGGTTTTAGGTGCGAACATAGGATTTTCGTTAGGGGGAGGGGAGGGCAATGGTATCTAATTGGTACATTATCTTAATATTTTACCATTTTAAAAGATTTAGGGGGGCACAGTCCTCCTCTGCAGCATCTGCGTACGTCCATGGGTGCATACTTCTAGTTCATGTGCAATATATCCGGATTTATTTATAAACTAATCCAGAGAAGCATGTTGATTTGTTTGATCAGAGACTCTGGTGAGGAATATAGCCTACTCTGGAATTCCTTATTATTATTATAGTATTTTTAATAAGTAGTACTATACCAATCAAACGGATGGACATTGTACATTTTCCGTTGTTTCGCACATTATTTGTAATACGAAAGAAAGGAATCTAGAAATTAGTATAGAAACTGTTACGGTGTTAAAAAAAAATAAATCTCTTAATAACTGTCATTTTTGGCTCCAGTGGAAAACGATTTAATTTACAGAAAATATCTGTAATTTTTCATTAAAATAACTTTTTTCTGTAAAAAATATAGATTTTTTTCTGTAAAAATTAGAAAATCCACATTTTTTTTATGGAAAAAACTGTTTTTCTTTAAAACAGACTTTTTTTTTGTGTAAGAAATACAATTTTTTTTTCTGTAAAAATTATAGATTTTTTACAGTATACTGTATGTGAACCAGTGAAAGTATCAGAAGGATGTTGTCGTGTTTCTAACTTAGAGATCAGTTATTAGTCGCGGAGAATTGTAAGGGAAAAAAATTGCAGATTAGTTGGTATTAAATAGTTGGAACCAAGTTCAAAACGTATTAAAATTTTTTTCGCTTAAAGATCGATTTTTTTTTTCATAAAATCTGTCTAAACAGTAGGCGTAACTTCGCGGTTACACCAAATACTCAGTAAAATAAGTTACATACACAAAGAAAAATGTAACCTTTTACAGGTGAAAGCTAAAGAGTAAACAGATAGAATTCAAATATGGAACTTAACAGTTTGCTATAGAAATTCAAGTTATTTCCGACAATGAATTGAACAATACTCATACTGCACATGCTCTTTAGAAATTCATTCCTGGTGTTCTGACTCATTGCACACAGTGTCACGTGCCATTCATTTTAAATATAAAATAACCTAATACAAATGTAAATAGACGTAGGCGTTTAATCAAAGGGAAAGATAAACAAAAGTTTTAAATGATGCTTTTTAATGAAATAAGTGTATGCAATGAAAAATCAATAGTCTTCTTTCTATTAAAAGTACAAAGAGTTTTCTTATTAATCAAATAAAGCAATAATATAATAACTTATTTTAAAAATTTAAATTCTTTCGCAGAAGAATAAATAACAAAATATGTTATTTTTGTATTCTTACCAAAAACAGTTCTGTCAAAAATCAAAATTCAATTAAATTTCGTGGAAATAAAAACATTTTGAATCGAAATGATTAAGTTATGAATTTTAAAAAAGTTAATTTTATTATCATGGAATAAAAGCAAATATTTTGTCTCGCATCAAACATGAAAAAAAAAAAAGGAAAAAACCATTTAAGTCGATTTAAATATAGTGTTTTCTTTCACTGATTTTTTTTTAAACAAATTCCAAATTTATTTATCCGATTAAATTTATTGATCAACGAATTGATATGAACATTATTGGTTACAACTTTAAAAAAAACTTTTTTATTTTTGTTTGTTTTGTTTAAGAATTCTAACAAAATTAACGAGATACTTGTTTTACAGAAAATGCATGTTTTAAAGCTATAACAACAGCTTTTTAGATATTGAGTTTTAAAAAACTGTCTGAATAATTTTATGTGCTCATGATAAAGGGACTTGATGAAGGAAAAGTTTGAATTCTTAAAATTGAATAAACCAGCTTGTTTCAAAATAAATTTTAATATTCTCTTCAACAAACATATCACACACCAAGGTAGAAAGAAAAAAAAAAAGATTACACATGCCTACATTCACATTTTCGAGTTGTATATTTTATAGAATATAAATTCATTCGGTCAAAAACTAATCAATCAATCTCTCTCTCTCTATCTCTCTCTCTGTGTGTGTATGTGTGTGTATGTATAATACCACCAATAACAATTACAAATTACCAACAAAGATTGTGAAAGTATAAATAATGAAGAATGGTCCCATAAACAATATCAATATATATATATATATATATTAGAAGGTTTCTTATTGAAAGCCAATTAAATTAAAAATATTTGAGTACTGAGCCATAAGTTTCACTTCAGAATACGAATTTAAAATAAGACTAAAATTAGCTTAGTTATAAATTTTTTCGAATTTTCCATAAATAGTTGCGAAGATATTTCGTATAAAAGTTGAGTTAAGCGGGAACACTATTTTGACCAGCTCAAAATTTCGCAAAAAATGTTTTAGCTTAAAATATTCTTTGTTCACACTAAAATCCTATTTTATTAGTTAGAAATTGATATAAAAAGATAAGGGACGATTTTGGAGCTATAAAAAGAAGAGATCCCCACAGCATGCAAAATAATAAAGAAAATTTTAAGGGCTGTTTTTTTTTTTTTTACAGATTGGCATTTTGATTCATTGGGCACTCTATTTGCGAGAACTTTCAAACGCTGAACTCAAATGTTTCTGAAAATTAATCATCACATATTTTTCTAGTGAAACACGTAGGATTTTTTCAAAATATTGATCTCGTTTTTCTGCGTATCTTTAACCCATTTATGCCTAAAGCACCCTAGGACGCTTCGAATTTTAATAAATTTTTATAATATTTTTCTCTTTGTAACATGAAAACTGCATGAAATAATAATCTATAAATGTGTTTATCTGTTACCGAGAGCTGGCAGCACCAGATGGATATTTATTTGCTTAAATGAAGACTTTTTTTCCGATGTTCATAGATTTTTCAATGTTCAAGATGGCGAAATATAACAAGTTATTTTCTTTGTATTTTTTTAATCACAGATCCAAATAAATAAGTTATATTCTTAGCTTGTAGTTTTTTTTAAATACATAATTTTCAAAAATGTCAAATTATGTGCACTAGCCTATTTTTTATGAATGCTTGTAACGTCCCAAATATAGGACGATAGGCACGAATAGGTACATATTTTTATTAGCCATTTACTGGAGAATTTTTAGGTAAATACCTTTTTAAGATGATTATGAAATAAATTGTTCTTAAGTCTCATATACGATTATTCTTAGTTTATTAGTAATAATTATCATAATCTTATTAGTTTCTGTAAAGATATATATATTTTTTTTTTTGATAGATGATAAAGATACTAATTATAGTATTGTACACTATACAATTTAAAAGACTATTTTATACAAAGCTAGACAAAAAAAAAGGGAAATTGTGCTATTATAAATATTATACATATTTCTATATTTAGGACGTTTACATTTAACCAAATAAATACAAAAAAAAAATTAGCTTAATGTCTTTTAGTATTTTTCCAGTTCTTTTTGCAACATTTTAAAGTGATTGTACCAGCAAATTTTAGAAAAGTCGGGCATAAATGGTATAGGTAACGAAATGGTTGAAAAGTTACATTTAATTTTGAATTGATTCAATTTCACTAAGAATGCATAATTTTTAAGACATTTGAACCAAAAACTATTTTGTTTCATTGTTCTAGGTCAAGTCTCATTGGTTCATTGTCAATGTGCTTAGCGTATGACGCTCTTTCGAATCCCTCGTCCTTCAGCTGCGAAGCCGCTATTTTTTAATACATCAACTATATATATATATATATATATATATATATATATATATATATATATATATGCCACTTTCTACTTTAAAATCTGTAGAAAAAATTAATGTAAAAGAATTTTTATAAAAAAAGAAAAACTCCTTTTTTAAAAAGAAAAATAAAATGCCTACAAATTTCAAGCCATCAAGGTTGTGTTACAGCTTAATTGTGGAGCCGGTCTTAAAATTGAAATCCGTTATCATAAGTTTCAGATTAATGCAAAATTTTATTAACACTTTTCAATATAAAATATCATTAGCGTTAGAGAAACACTAACATTTTAATATTCGAGAAAATTCTTGATATCACAGTTACATTTATAACGGGTATTATGAAATTACTGACATTTTGAATGAATATACGGTCACTCAAATTCTAGTGTTAACTTTTTTTTTTTTTTTTTTTTTTTTTTTAAAGGCATAATAAAAACTATTTTGAGAACAGAATTGAAATTTTGAATATGTATATTAGAAGCCTCAAGAAATCGATTTTTATTTAAATATTTATAGGTTACTTGTTTTTTTTTTGTTTTTGTTTTTTGTTTTTTTTTTTGGGAGGGGGGGGGGGATATTTATTTCACAATTCATATTTCATACATAAATTTTTAAAAAACGCATGAAAATCAAATAACTTTAGTTGGGAAATTTAATATTTACACCATTAAATATAATTAGTGTGAAAAAAAATTATTTAGCAATATCAATAAAAATGTTAAAAATCACTTTGACATGGAGCGATCCGTTATAATTCCTAATTTCTTCACTAAATGATTTCAAATATGGTTCCTGCAGCTAAAATTTTCCCTTGAACGGAAATATAATGTTAAATTTGTATATTGCTTGTTTGTTACTATTTCATTATAAAGACATCATTTCTTTACAAATTGACTCACAAACAACAGTGTACAATAATGAAATTGCCTCTGAAGTGGAATTGTGCAATTCTGTATGAAAATAACCGGCGAAACATGAATTCACCATGAACAATCTTCATTGGCTCTTGTTTTGGAAATACAGATGCGCAAAGTTAAGATTTTTCCCCAAAAAATATGTATTTTTAAACTAATATTTAAAAAATATATGACATGTGACGTATAAATTTAACAGAAATCGATTTCTAGAAGCTTCAAATATGTGAATCTAAAATTACAGTCAATTCCATCAAGTAGTTTTTAAGTTATGCTTAAAAAATTACCCGCATTGCAGTTTGTTTTGGAACAATATTAAAAAGGCATTTAACGTTAAGATTTCCGAATGTTACGTCTGCATGCATCCTAAGCTACTTCACCATATGATTTCCAAATGTTACGTCTGCATGCATCCTAAGCTACTTCACCATATGATTTCCTGTCTGATAGCTGAAAATAAATTTATGGGAGAATCCAAATACGATGTCAAATTTAGGTCTTAATAGTGAAAATGTCAAAGTTTACAATTTCAATAGGGATTTTATGGATTTTGAGGCAAAGGAGATCTGAAAACTACGATGAGCTTGTAAACAATCTACTACAAAAGTGTCAGCAGCTAAGTTGCAATATGTCCCTAAAAAATCATTTTCTTCACTTTTCACCAAGATATATCGACAATGGAAAAGGTACCAGGGGAGATGGAATGCGTCAATGTTATACCCTGTTCGCACCGGATACCTTAGGCAGCTGTTTTTGAAGTGGTACCTTCTCGGAATTGAATTGCTGTTCACATCGAAAAACTTACATAAGATATCTCAGTGAATGTCACTGTGTCTGTGGTCGGAACAAATGTAATGTATGCGCATGCGCTTAAAATAAAAACAGCCGTAACAGCCAATCAGTAAAAGCGAAGCTTTATAGCCAACGAGAGTGAGTGGCAGTTCCTGTATCTAGCCGAAGTAAGTTGAAACTCAATGACAGAGAGCTCGGCGATCTGAGAGATCTTAAATATCCAGTGCGAACAGGGTATTAGCAGACTACTGCTGGAACTTAAATAGAGATGCCCCTGAAACTGAACACAAAAGAGAAACGAATAAGAAGAGGACTTCTTGATTTATGATATAATGTTAATGTTTTAATAATGTTCATAAATTCTTAATTTCATGTAAAAAGTTTTAAAAAAATTAATGATTTTTTTTTTTTTTAAATAAACAGTTTATGTCCTTTGACATTTAACTTAAAATAATTATTTTTCATACTAACATATTTGTACACCGAGAGCTAACATTAAAATTTTAATGGTTAATTCATATTCTGTGACCCCCAAATTAGTATTAAAAACATATCGTTTATCTAAAAGAAAAAAAAAAGTTTTATTTTGTAGACCAGTGCAATTATAGAAGACTCTGTTATCAATCGTATAGAAGATTTCGCGTCTCTCAGTGACTTTTTAGAAATTACAAAGTTTGGGAAACCATTTTTATTATTATTTTCACAGAATGATAACGGGTGATTAAATAATATAAATTAAGTGTATGAATTTAAAAATGAATAATTATAAAAGCACCATTTATTTGGTCAGTCGCATTAATTTTCGATTTTTAAGATATAATGCGATGCAAACGCATAAAATATTTTCGGTAAATTATTTGCAGTTCTCATTGGTAAACGAAGAAAAAGAATGTTGTAAAACTATAAAGAATTAAGAAGTTTATTTCGTGACACTAAGTCTAAAGTAGACTTATAAGTAATCCACTTCTGATTTTACTCTATGGCAAAATTCCAGAATGGTTGCGTGAGAGTAAGTAATATGGGACAATTATTACTGGAGCAGTAACCATTGCTTCTGTGGAATCAGGCCCCGCGTAAAAAGGCTTCTATAGTGCATTCCAAAATTTGAATTTTAAAATTCAACATCTCAAAAATTCCTAAATATACAAAAATAAGCACTGTTTAAATGATGCCCGTTTTGCGAACCAAAATTTAATTCACAAAGTCGACCGATTTTGTTTTTATACTGAATAATTTGGCTAATCGATAAATATCACCCCAAGGGGCTCATCGAATAGAGTTATTGTAAAGTAGCCAATCAACTTTTATCAGGGCTGCAGAGTCGGAGTCGGGCCCATTTTTGAGCGAAAGAATCGGAGTCGTCCATTTTACAAGCAGGTCTGCGTTGTCGGAGTCGTCCATTTTTCCCACCGACTCCGCAGCCCTGACTTATATCTAAGACGTATAATCTATTTATTAAAAAAAAATAGGAAACGTTCATTCTTTGCCTCCCGGAATGAGAATATTTTAAAAAGTCATCACATAAACACAGTTAAAATAAATTCATTGATTTTACAAAAAATGCCAGTCTGTACATCAGTAAAAAATGTTTATTTTAGAAGATTAGAAATCTGCAAACTGTTTATTTTATTGCAAAATATGTTAAAATAATAAATTTTGAAATAAATAATTTTTTTCTTAAAAAAAAAAAAAACAAAAAAAATAACTGTAAACTGGTTAATTTACAAGTAAAATCTGCTAAAGTAACAATGTTTGTAATAAATTCCTCATCCCTCCCATAATATAAAGAGTTAGTGTCCTGGTTAACAGTGTTTTTCTGTATAAATTTTGTATTGTGAACTAAGGAACATATCATTTATTTACTTTATTTTATCCAGTATATAAAAAAAACTGTATATAACGTTTTAAAAACAAAAAGCAGCATTTGGAAAATCATGAAAGATTCTACCTAAAATAAATTGAGAACGATGAAGATTCAGTTGGATTTTGAGTACTGGTGTCCTGGACAGATTTTTACCTGTAAAATCAAGTTTTTTTATAGTGCGGAAATGCGAGAGAAAACTCCGCGTTTTTAAGCTAGGAAAAAAGAAACTATGAACACCCTTTAATTTGAAATAAGTGGCATTGTAAAATATTATCTATACTATGTCTTGGGGAAAAGGTTTTCGGTCGTGTTTGGAAATTTTTATGCAAATCATTAAGAAGGCTCATTCATTTTAAAAGTTAAAATTTTTGTATTTATGAACCTAGATAGAATATCTGAAAGTTATCTCCTTATTAAATTCCAAAAAGATTCCTTCACAGCGTTTTAGTTATAAAAACTGGTTCTCGGATGTGTTAAGGGTTTTTATTAAATTTTGATCACATCTTTAAGACTTTCTTTTCAATGTCATCTGTCAAATTTACATGTCAGTTTGTAATTTAGATTTCCAGTAACAATCTCATTTGCCTCATCTGCGGAATACCAAGTAAGTGCTAAAATGGAAAGTTATTAGATATAAAATGCCATAAAATGCATTTAATATTTTATTAAGATTCAAGATATTTTTACTAAGCGCAATAATGTATATAATCACCTCAGTTGAATTATTCTTAAAACTTCAAACATGGTGCCATATTTTTTTTTTTTTTTTTTTTTTTTTGTATTAAATTTGTCAGAAATGTGTGTAGAAAAAAATTAAGAAAAATCAAAACACCTTTAAACTACTTGTTATGCGCAGATTTATTTTTCTTTTTTCCATGATCAGAAATTACACTATCCTTCAAATGATCTGAGACATTTAACTAGTTTGGAACGTAATTTGTCAAATCTACATATTAGTTTATACTTTAAAACTCAACGATTTTATTTCCTTCATCTTTCATATTGAAGTTAATGATAAAAAAGTAAGAGATTAGATATAAAATTAATTTAATATTTTCTTAAGATCTAAGGACTTATTAAATCGTAAGGATATATCACCTCAGTTTAAGTATTCTTATTTTTCTACAAATACGCTGTCAATTTTTGTGTTTTAAATTTTTCAGAAAATATATGAAGAGAAATTAAATTTATGACAGAAAAATACATTATTTTAATATTTCTTTACTTTTAATTCTTCAATACTTCTAATTTTCAAGCTTTTAATTCTTCGTTATCGTAAATTAAACTAGTTCTAAAATGATCACGCTTTTTAGATTAGTTTTAAATGCGACTAATCTAAATATCAGTTTGTATTTTTAGTGTTGACTCTAGAAAAAAAGGGCCGCCGGGCGGGAATTTTTCAAAAAGGGCACACTATTCTAAAAAAAGGTTACACTTGTACCTTGAACTGGTATATTATGAACCGGTTTGTTTAGCCTTAGAGTCCCCTAATAGAATTTGCGATATTTTCCCACATTCAATTGAATTTCGCGACACCCCCCCCCCCCTTCCCTCATTAACTGACGAATTTCATGTTTTTTTCGGCAACTTTTCGACGAATTTTGCTTTTTTCTGCAATCTACTGAAGAATTTCGCTATTTTTTCTCATGATTGAACGTCGAATTTAATGTTTTTTCCTCCTCTACCAATTGACGAATTTCACAATACAAGTCGAATCCCGTTAATATGCGAATCAAAGGACCCATCAAAGTGTTAAAAAGGGCCGCCAGGCACATCGGAGGGGTTAAAAAGGGATGCCAGACGCATAGGAAAGGTTTAAAAGGGCTGCCGGACACATAAAAGAAATAAAATGTGCCGCCGGGCGCTGCGTCCTGCTAAAACGGCTTATTGTCAACGCTAATTTTAGATCTCATAAGGATTTCGTTTGCCTCAAATATGCATGTTTAATGCATAGCTGCGATCTTGTACGGTTTTTTGTTACCACTAAAATTTAATAGAATTTGTCTTTTTTCATCGTTAGAAATCGTTAGATTTCGGCGATTGTTTAAAGTAAATTTTGCTATTAAACTTTAGTGGTGGGAAAAATCCGCACAAGTTGATAGCTATGTTAATGTAATGCTTAAAAAGAAAGTAATTAGATATGAAATGCATTAAATGTTCTTTAAGATTGAATTACAAGTTATGAAACATAAAAAAATTTATCTATCACTTTAGTTGAAATTTTTCAGAGTTGTTCCAGTTGAAGACCGTCTACAAACAAGATGTCATCTTTCCTGTTTTAAGTGTGTCAGAAAATATTTGAAGTGAAATTTCGGTTAAAAAATACATTTAAAATACTTGTTACATGTATATTTTAGTTTCTACGCTTTATTGTAGAAGAAATTATACTACTATCATAACAGAGTTGTGTCGAAAGTGGTATTTAAACTGATTTAATAAAATATCTTTTTTTATTCCATTTGCGTGAAGATTTAAATTCCTTAAAATAATATACTCTATTCAAATTTTATTTGTATTGAATACTGTTATATTTATTCCGTGAAATTTTTAATATTTTTAAACTCGCACAGATTCAAATAAGCAAATATAAAACACATAAATACCAACTGCTACGATTTTTGAAACTATAATTTATGAATAGTGATATTCATGTTATTAAATGACTGGTTTTCCAAATAGCAATTTCCTCATATTTAATCGCATATTTCTGCTATTCAATAGAGCAAAAATTTCAACTACTAGTTTAATACTACAATGCAGTATTTTAAAATAAATTAAGTACACTTTACTAAACTCAATAATATTTCAGTTGTATAAGTTAGCAGCACTCCGTTTTTCTTCATACTCTGATAATGTTTAGTAACTCCAGCTGAAAGAATTTGATAGAAAGTTTTTCGTTCAGTCGAAATACTTTAATATTGCACTAAACATTTATACATTGGAAAACATATTTGGCAAAAATGTGCTATATATTATTTCTTTTAAACTAATTATAAAAAAAAAAATAGATACATGGGAATGATGCAACGCGTCGAGAACATAGAAAATAAATCAAATCTGAGAAATATTTAAAGTAAGAGTAAAAAAAAATATATATATTTAAAAATAAACCCATTTGTCGATAAACTGGTGATATCTCACTTGTTCCCCCATTAATGTCATATGTTTTTTAAGAGTTGCAATGTTTTTTTTTTCTATCTTTTCTTTCACTTTATTCTGTACACGCGTTACCTTTTTCTTTTAAGTAATCCAAATAAATTTTCCAAGGCATGAATATTTATAAGAATTTTCCGTAGAAGTCTAACTGTGACAGACGCACTTACTAAGTCTCCTTCAGTCTGAATTCCTTAAACTGATAAAGGATTTTCCTTGTCCTTCAGTTTCACTTTGAAATAAGTTTCCAAATTTCATCTGCATTTAAAATCCTTTTGGAGAACACGAAGGGAATCTCTCAGAAAATGTTTAAGGTTATACATTGGAATGATAATTATCGTTGCTTCTTTGTAAGAGTGTTTTTGTAGCTTAACTTAACCCTTTCTTGTCTGGTGTACTATTAATAGTACATGTCTTTTCATGGAGTATTATTTTGCCTTAACAATTACTTTTGTTACTATCTACATATAGTAATGATTCATTGTAAAAAAAAAATCTCTAAAATTGACAGAAAAAACTCAATTTTGGTGCTAGTGGAAAACCGTTTAATTTACATAAAATATCTGTAATTTTTCATTAAAACAGTTTTTTCTGTAAAAAAAAATATATATATAGATTTTTTCTGTAAAAATTACAAAATCCAAATTTTGTTTTACAGAAAACAACTGTTTTTCTTTAAAACAGTTTTTTCTGTAAAAATTACAGAATTATTTTGCAGTGTACTATATGACTTATGTTTTTCTTCTTATGACTTCATTTATGTTTTGGCATTTAGTAATAAATAATAATAAAAGTTTGCTTAATTCTCTTTGCACTCTTGGCGATTCATTTATTTTATACACATATTTCACCATTTAAATTTAAAATATAGGTTAGTTTTCTGAACGAATCATGTGTGGTAAAACGCAAAAAACATTAGAAAGTTGTAATATCTGTTAAACCCTGTTGTAATACGATATTTTCCAAACGTCTCCAGAAACTCTTTCTTAGCCCATTATCATATAACTATGAATTTAATAGCACACAAAATAAGTACATTCGTTAGATTTCAGACAATTAGATAATCTTCGAGCTTCAGTATATCTATTTGTATAGCTACGATTAACATTATTAAAGTAAAAGTAATTTTGCTCACAAACTGTAAAAAAAAATCGGACCCGAAAGGGTTAAAATAACAAAAATTTTTACGACCGAAAAAAATTGAACTTGTTTAAGACTTTATGATTATTAACTTCCACATAAGTAAAATATTTTTTGCTAAGGTTTAAAATATTACATGATTACAAGGACACTGTCACATTTTTATAAAAAAAATAACTTTAACGATTGAGGGCGTATTTAAGTCGATAATAGGCTGTAAAAAAATTACATATCAGGGCATCCAAATAAAGCTATTGTTTCATGTAAAACATCATTTCGTACTACATAGAGGACGCTCTAAATTTTGTATTTACATTTTTTTTTTTCGTGTCTAAGTACCGTTTTCGAGATAGGAACGATCAATCCACAGTTTCATCGTTATATGGCACTGTCAGCGGTCTTATCGTGTAGCGCATAGCCACTTTACTATACCTACACACCGCTCTGATGTCTGTAGCCGTCACCATTCAAAAGTTAATGGCAGTGGGCAAGACCACGGCCAAACTCGATTCCCCTTATAAGGTAGGGGAAGAATCGAGTTTGGCCGTAACAAGACTTAATGGGAAACCTGCACACCCATTTATTGACAGATAGTATTTTAACTCAATAAATATTGTGGACTTCCTTTTATAAAAACGCATTACTAATCCGACCCGAAAAAGTGACAAAACCAGACACGAAACAACTAGAGTCAAATCGCCCGCAATGAAAAAAAAAAAAAAAAAAAAAAAAAAAAAAAAAAAAAAAATTAACTCGACGGGACGCTCATTCGGACGAGTCGCATGTGCTAAAATCTGGTTTCCTGACTTAATGCTGGGCTCTAATCCACATTCATTTTAAATCTTATTATTGTGAATATCATTTATTTTGACGCGCAGTAGACGATGATATATTAAATACTTTGAAGTTTCCCTGTAAAAACTATACACGATACGACGATTATTTAATAAAATATAAAGTGTTAATGTTTACCTTAACGCCATACTCAAAATATGTGACGGTTGTTCAAATAGTACGAAATTTAGAGCTTGTCCTGTAAAATAAAATAAAAGCACCTTTAAGCTATTTTCGTTCATGCTCAGTAAACCTTACGAATTCTTTTGTGTAGCCCTGTATATGATCTATAGCATTTATACACACAACGTAATATGCAAAAAATCGGTTAAACTTGAAAATTCGTATCACAACTAAAAATGCACTTCCAGCAATCATCGCTAATATACAGTATTTCGGGTACAGTATAGTATCCGAAATCTTTTGTGTGTCCCTGAAAACACCGTGCACTTTCTATTATACAGGAAGTAACTTGTAGTAAACCTCAGCGGGTGTACATCAATTGCGCTTACGGTAGGAGGAGATCATAAATTGCGCCTACAGCTTCGGCCCCTTCTGTATGAACTGCGCTGGAAGGGGGTGAGATAAGCAATCCATCATTGTATTGAGGGTTGCCTTAAAGAGCTTTTTTTACCATAAAGTATTTTGGATGCAAATCCAGCCGTGGTAAATCTTGGCGACAATAATTCATCTAGCATTGCATTGCCCCTTATAATATATTCAATGTAATAAATACAAATAAAATATTAAAATGAACTAAATTCCGCAAGTAGCAGATACTAATATTTACTACGAAAAAAAAAAGGAGGACTCCATTTAAATGGGCCCAGTGCAAACTGCTGCCCCAAATTTTGTTAACTCTTTCATAGTATTCCAAGAAATATCTAATGATAATTAAAAAAAAAACACACCATTGTTTTAAAAAGAATATTTTGACTTGTAACATTTGGGTAAAAAGCGTTTTTCCGTTTTTAATGACAAAAAATGCTGAAAACTCATAAAATTCAAGTTATCCTAACTTGGTAAGTTTTATTTGTACAAATGAAACTTTAATTGTTTTACTTATTAGTACATAAAGAAAGTTTTACTAAGTATATAGTACTTGAATCCCGTAAAAAATGTAATTTCTATAACTTTTAAAAATAACACTTTTTTATGTAAACGGATTTAATAGGAGGACGAACAACTTTAAAAAATGTTTGCTATTAAAACTATACTTCTAAAGCTAATGGTTTAGGAAATTGGTCAACAATTAGAGCTGACACTCTTATATACTATTTGTCACGATTTTTAATATTTTATAATTAAAAGCTCACTAGTTGTGTTTATGACGGCCAATTATCAACACGAGGGATATAGGCCCAAAGGGGAGGGGGTGGATTGCCCTCCGCGGTGGTCTTTCTAAAGGAAACTAACCGGTATGTACGCTTGGAAAACCAAGGCTCGAAGAAAACCACGAAAACTCCGAACGATTAGGCCGACGGGCGCAATTGGGATCGAACCCAGCACTTTCCGTCTACCAGCTTCGAGAGCACAATCACATTGGTGAGGCCAAAAGTTCATTGATTTTCACAAATGTTTTCCTCAAATACTACTTACCAAATCTGTCACTATTCATGTTTAAATTAACAAGATTATTACTATAAATTGTGGTATTACTATTATTAGTAGCACTTATTTTTTAAATGAAGCAGAATAGAGAAGGGTCTAATTTAGGATTATTTAAAAAATTTTTAATGTGTTGATTTTTTCTATCACAGCATAATTTTCATCCATCATTCATGTATTTATATTCTCTTTCAGATACCAAATAACTTATCCATCAGTTCTACTTAAAAATTTGGCTTTTAAAAGTCAGCAAAAATTTAATAAAAAATATTTTGAGGATCAAAATCATAAAGTCAATTCTAATTTAAAGAGTATTTTTCTTTTATAAGAAGACATCTATTATTAAAAAGGATACTTTATCTTTACAGATAAATAAAACCTTAAAACTATATTTGGAGAAGATGTGTTTGATTTAACACAAAATGAGAAAAACATAAACTTATGTTGATGAAAGTTTTTTTTTTTTTTTTTTTTTTTTTTTTTTAAAGATGATGTAAGAATTTTCCTCAAAATTTTTTTCACTTACAAATTCATTTTTAAATGTAAAAGCATGTCACTTGCAGACATGACTATTGAATTAATTTAGAATCTAATAATATTTTTATTTTTTGATAACTGAATTACACGTTGAATTATAAGCGATTGTTGTTTGATGAAAATTTTATCGAACTGTCACGTCCGGAAATTCAGTTCAAATGCTGAATGCTTTTAACAGCATTTTGTGAAAGATTGCCTTTGATGAAAATTTAAAAAACCGTTCGATTTCATAGTTTCTAAATCAGCATTTGTCACTCTCATGCAAGTAGGTATAAACAAATATGAATTCTGGAAAGTAATCAGTTTGGATTTGAAAACAGTCTTAAGGCTGCTCTCAAATTCAAAGAAGTTACTTCCCGACACATTTCTGAATTTATTTTTGCTCGAAAACACATTAAATTAGAAGGTGCTCTTATTCAGAAACTATGCAATCGAATGACTTTTCCATTTTATGGTAAAAGCAGATGATTTTAGAAGAAATACTCTAAAATTTGGCGTTTTGAACCAAATTCACGACGTAGCAGTGCGAGAAAGAAGAAAAACTTGTCGTCACGTAACAAAAATGGCTTATAACTCTATAAGTAATTTATTTATCTGAAAATGGAAAACGCTATTCAATTAAAAATCGTTTGAATAGGCCTGTTAATTTTATTCCTTGAAGTATAAAAATGAATCAGACAATGTGCCATAAAATTTTGTGTCGCGGAACAACTTAAGAAATTAAGTTTCTTTACTCACTTTTGAATGCATGTTTTTCAAATGATAAATCAATTCTCAGTTTTGAATTCATTAGAATTCAATGCTCTTCTTCTTATTATTATTAATTTATAACCATGTGCACAAGGAGAATCGTGTGTGATTATAAGAAGTATATATTCAGTAAAAATTAAATTTTATCACGAAATATATATTTAAGTTTTAGTTATGAAACATCGTGCAGCCGCTTATTTAATACAATAATATTCATAGCAATAAAAGAAGTACTAATTAGCGTTTATAAGAATATTTCAGCACCAAAAATATCCTTGTATTTAGAATGTTGTTCTTTTTCTCCCCAGAATCTTTCATTCAAAATAATTCAGAGGATACTTTTAACGTGAAAAATATTTCTAGCATATTAATGGGAATACAAAATATCTGTATATAAATGTTAATATTTCATATGTTTGAAGTTCTTGAAGAATCTTAGAATGAAACATCCAAAGGCAAAGTCAACGAGAAATTAGTTTAAATCTGACGAAAATATTTGTTTCCATACTTAATTATCCTATGTCAGATATTTAAAAATATATATTTCTAAACGAAAAATAACATACTTGAGAAAAAAATGCATTAAGTAACAAGTGTTATTTCTTCATAAACTTTCTCTCTATTCTAAAAAAAAGTAACTACCGCTGTCACCGCCGCCGCCGCCGGTTTTGAATTTTTTGTGACCGGAGGTCTTTCTTCGTTAATATTAAGAAACATAATGCATACAAAAATATGAAAATCGGTAGTATTATACAGAAATGTTTGATAAACACGCTGATGTAGACAGTTTTCAGATCGAAGAATTATTTTAAGAGATATTTAATGTCAAAGTTGGACAAAATCGTTCCACTAAAAAAGTTTTATAGGAGCAAAAACTGTTCATAGGAATTTAATCATTTTTAGATCATTTTATGCGCTAGAATTTGCCGGAGTGCAGATTGCATTAATTTTTTTTTATTTTGACTAATTTTTTGAGGTTTTATTTCTATTTTAAATTCAGATTTTCAGCATTTCTAGAAATATTTTTAACAGATTTTAGAAAGTGATATTAATTTAAACTGTTGCCAACTGTATAAACAGAGGAAACAATAATGTTTGCTTCAAAAAAAAAAAATATTTATACGTGTAAATAAATTAAAAATTTATTTACACGTGACTATTATAAACAGAAAAAACATTTGGAATTAGAATTAAATAATTACGTACAAAAAGCAGGAACTTATTAAAAATTACGTCATAAAAACTATAATTACACGTGAATTTTAAGAGAGAAAGGAATTTGTAAAGCAATAAATTTATTAACATGCGTTAGAAGTCTTAAATAGGAGAAATTACGTCATATTTACGTCACATTACAGTTATTATTTTGCAAAACGGTTTAAATTTAGAAATTGCGCTAGACATTTATTTGATATTTTAAGAGGATACTTTTCAACTATTTTTGTTAGGAAAGCGCAAATAATATTTAATTTCTAACACAAGTATTTTCACGTGAATATTAAAAAGAGAAAGAATAGTTTGGTCAAAATTACGTCAGATTAAAAACGATTAATTTAAATGTCTCATTTAAAAGAACTTTCTTTTCACTTCGTTAAAAAATACCAGGAGACAAAGACTCTGTTTACTTAATTCCTTTTATATTAGCTTATTTTAAAATGTTGTTACACGTGTCTACGTCATCAAGTTATTTTTATTTTGACGTTTTATTTGTATTTTTATTAATGTTGTACTAATTTATTTGTTTTTTCGTTATTTAAAATAAAAATTATGTTAATTTGTATAATTTGGCCAGTGGTTTGGCGATTTATAAAATTTTGCGAAATTGGTCGACGGAGTAATCAAGTAGTACCGCAACGGATTTGGCGTTAAAATTCCCCAATCAAAGAGAAATGAATAGAAATCCGTTTATAGAGAGATCGCCACTGTTTTTTAAATTATAATTCAATCTTTCGAAATATTTTTAAAGCCGATCAAATTAGCGTGCATTTAGAGTCTACGGTGTCTGGACGGGGGTTGGCGAGCGTAGCTCGTAGGGGGCGGAGCCCCCTAGTGTCTTCTAAAATAGTTAAAAAAAATTCTTTAATGTTTAAATTTATTGTGTAAATATATATTTATATATGGATTTTTTATCATCATACTTTTATTTATTTCCTTTTTTTCGATTTGTGCATTTTATATTAACGGATATACATTTTCATATTGTCGATTCTTCTGTGATTTAATAGTTATTATTAACAAAATATTTATTATATACATATATAAAATATATGTGTATAAAATTTTTGTGAGTTTAAGAAACAACGTTATTGATATCCCAAATTATCGATAAAGCTCCGAATTTAGCGAATTAACGCCAACAGAAAAGAGTCTTTCTAACAAAAGAAAGCTGTCACTTCGTGCCCATAATTATAAGAGACGGGGGTGACAATGATATCCGTTCCCCGTGACGCCGAGCGCAGTTCATACAGGGGGAGGCAAAGAAGGGTCGGCATAGGCGCAGTTAGCCGGTCTCCACCTCAGCAACGTATATCAATTCCATTGTATGTGGAATAGTTTAACACAATTAAAATACGCCGCAAACAATGTTTCACCCTATAACATTATGTAACGGAATTCTATAGCGTGGCCCTGTAAATTAATAATAAATATTCTTTGCACCGCATATTCTACAGAATTTATATCAGGGTTCGTACGCCTCGTGGAATTTTGCAGACCAGATATTTCTTCGGCACCGAAATTTTCTTATAGAAAATCTCTCCTTAAAGAAGGCGAAATTTCGTGAGGTTTAACTCGGAGAAAGTTTGCCTCGAAATTCGCCAAAAAATCGATTTTTTGTTTTAAATATTGAATGAAAGCCTGTTTAATTGAGAATATTTTGACACTCATTTTTATCCATACGGAAATTATATCGCAAGGTATTGTAAATTTTGTTAATACACCCAGTGCAATTACCCACACAAATGAAAAATTTAAATGGCTTTTTCTCCATGTTCATATTTTCTTCACTTTCATGTTTTAAAAATGCTAAACCTTTTTTTTTTAAATTTGAGACAGAGATCTAAACTTTTTTGTACACGTTCTTTATTATATATGTGATAAATCTGCGCATAGAATTAGTCTTCAGGTTTTTTATTATTTAAAAAAAAAAATAAAAGTATATGAAGATGTGTTAGATTTCATCGTGTTTATATATATATATATATATTAAATAAATAAATATATATATATATATATATATATATATATTAAATATATATACATATATATATTAAATAAATAAATATATATATATATATATATTAAATATATATACTATATTAAATGTAATATTAGATGTATCTTAAAATCCATGCGCAAACTAGTGTAAAACACACACTTGAAAATAAAATTTTGGGGCAAAAATATCAATATTTAAATAGGTAGTACGGATTTTTAAAAAGTCAAATAGTTTTAAACTTTTTAAAAATTTTAATTAAAAATGCAGTTATTATTTTTTTTTTTTTTCAGAATGTACTTTTATTTCATCATTGAAATGCAGTGAGTTCACCATTTGAACCATAGTTCTTAAAATAAACAAAATTGTTGAAAAGGTAAACTGTCCCCTTAACCTAGATTTCTTTTTCTATTCATTATGTTAGGAATTTCAAGTAAAAAATTCTGGTAGTTCTCCTGGAAAAATCCCCTTATCCGTATGAACCCTCGTATATTTTAGTGCACTTCCTAAATGCATATCAATTTCATTATATTCGAAAGGGTGTAACATCACTAAAACGCACTTGAAACAATTTTTTCCCATTGGCCGTAATGTAACAGAATACTTTTGACAGTCCCTGTAATTGAACTACACTATACGGCCAAAGGTGACCGGTCACTTGCGATTGTAGACATTTTGTTAAATATCTAGAAAAATACATGAGGAATTAACCTAAAACTGCAGGTGTGTAAACAGTATAGCAGAGATGATATATTATCGGGAAGATTTTTTGCCGAAACCCCATAGGGGACCGTCTAAAAATTTAAAAATAACGAATATCTTTTGAATAACCCTGTAAAAACTAAAGTAGCAAAAGCGTTCAAACTCGAGATTATTAATAAGTGGCTTATTGTAATATAATGTGTTCATTTCTATGAGGATAGCATGTATACTTGCAGAGAAATTAAGGTTTTTATAAAAACAGTCCCAAATTTAGCCAAGTTGTTTGCTTATAATTTGCAGAGTTCTTAAAGAAAAAAAAAAAAAATCAGAAAATATGACAAACAATATTGTACATAATACCCTGCAATCAGAATTAAAAAATATAATAATTGGATCAAATATGAGCATGTTTACTAGAGAATGTTTCAGTACGCATGCGCGAATGCAATCAAAATATAATATGCATAACGTATTAGCTAAGTATATATAGCAACTTTTGAGAAAGTTTCAAAATCATAACTTGAAAATTCTGAAAATAATCGTCGATAGAATAAGTTCGAAATCCGTTGTTCCCAAAAAGAAGCAAAAAGATCAGGGGTTGTATCAAATATCTGTTGATTAGTGCCAAGATAGCGTAAACGATATTGCACGTACTACTATTTTTGGATACAACCCCTCATCTTTTAGCTTCTTTTTGGGAACACCGGATTTCGAGCTTATTCTATTGACGATAATTTTCAGAATTTTCAAGCTATGATTTTGAGACTTTCACAAAAGTTGCTCTATATACTTAGCTAATACATTATGTATATTATATTTTGATTGCTTTCGCGCATGCGCAGTGAAACATTTTTTAGCAAACCTGCTCATTTTTCATCCAGTTTTTATTATTTTTTAATTCTGATTGCAGAGTATTGTGTTCAGTGTTGTTTGTCGTATTTTCTGAAAAGAACTTTTTTTATATTAAGAACTCTGCAAATTATAAGCGAAAAACTTGGCGAAATCTGGGACAGTTTTTATAAAAACCTTAATTTCTCTACAAGTATACATCCTATCCTCATAAAAATGAACACAGTATATTGCAATAAGCCATGTATTAATAATCTCGAGTTTGAACGCTTTTGCTACATTAGTATTTACAGGGTTATCGAAAATATATTCTTTATTTTTCAATTTGTTGGCGATCCCCTATAAGGTTTCGGGAAAAAATCTTCGCAGAAATATATGACCTATACTATACTGTTTACTACCTGCAGTTTCAGGGTAATTCCTCATGTATTTTTCTAGATATTTAAAAAAAAACGTCTAAAATCGCAAGTGACCGGGCACCTTTGGCCATATAGTGTGTACGTATACTCGTACATCCGATTTTCATAAAATTTGAAATGACTCAACAAAATTCTGCAACAATTATATATTTTAAATGCCAAACCATTCGGTTGAGTATTTATTGCGCTGTTATACGCGGACAGACGGACGGACGGACGGAACAGACGATGACTACATGTGCTACGCATTTATATAATTACGAACGCACCTAAAAAGGTGTGACAATAGAACTATCCTTTCAAAAGCCATGATTGGGCAACCATAGCAATAAAAAAAACCAAACTAAATTTAAATAAAACATATAAATAACTTGATTACAAATTGAGTCTATTAAAAACGCACGTCACTCAACACTGTAAAAAGTTTTCGAAATGTTTACTTTACAAACATTTGATGTAATATCCTAGAAATCGCATTTATCCATGATTCCCTAAATATTTTCTTTTCCTTCAAAACCCATAAGAGAAAATGCTCCAGAAAACCAATAGATTTCTGATACTTATACAAAAGTTTCTGAAATAAAAAGATCCCTTAATGCTGCCCCTAATTTTCAGAAACATTACGAAATAATTTTTCCGGTGAAGAGCCACTAATAAATAATTCAATAAATTGCAAGAAATCGTGAAACCTGATAACCTCTAAGAAATTCCCACGCAAAAACATTCCTTTTTAAACAAGTTAGTTGGTCTATTATTAAAAGTTATTTTTTTTCTTTAACTGATATAGTGGTCCGTTAAATATTAAAAAAAAATATATTAAATGTCAAATCAAAGTATTTCAGTATTAGTAGAGTAATAAAAAGTAAAACACCAAAATTTAGCATAAAAATAGTTTCATTTCAAGATAATCTGCCGATCTTTCATTTCTAATTATGTATTACCACATGAATATCTTTAAGGAAAAAAAAAAAAAAAAGTCTAAAAACAAGTCTTTGTAAAAAAGTCTTCATTTTTTACAGCTGTTATTGACTTTAGTCTTTGAGCACGTATTGCTTCTGTTTTTTTCTTATTTGATCCAAATATTTTTCTATGACATGAATATTTATAAGGATTTTTCGAAGAACTCTAATTGTTACAGAAGTACTTAATGATTCTCTTTGAGTTAGGATTTCTCAAAACGATAAAGAGGCTCTCTTATTTCTTTAATTTTATCTTCAAATAAAGTTCATCTGGATTGAAATATTCTTTGATTGAAGACAAAGTGGAAAGGCGTCAAAAATATTTTTCCTGTGTATATGTGTTTTAAACAGGCATATATAGTTGTACATCTGTATGCGTGCATTGTACAAATTGCTTATAGATGAGTGAATTAGTTGCCTTATTGCAGTAATAATTTAAAAATGATAATAAAATTATTTGAAAACGGTTTTCTTTTACAGTGTACAGTATATTAGTTGCCGCTTTTTTAAGTCAAATCATGGAGAGCAAATGAAAAATTTTAAGGGCCGCTTCACCGATACTCCCTGACCGTGAAATTATCAAAATACTATTTTCACCATCAGAAAGAAGACGTTAGATGGCGACGATGTAAGTTTTAAAAAATTGCCTCTTTAATTTTTAAGTATTTAAAAATTTATACGGAAATTTCAAAATTTATAAGGATTTTTTAAGTACTTAAAATTTAAGGAGATAATTTGTTAAAACGCTCTTCGTCGGCATCTGATGTCTAATTTCTGCGGATGAAAACCGAATTTTGATGATTATGTTAGGTAAGGAGTAATCGCGTTTTTATGGATCTCAAGACTCTTAAAAATTGGAAAAGAATGAAAAATTTTTTTTTTCCTTTTTTCCAATTTTTTTTTTTTTTTTTTTTTTTGGGGGGGGGGGGCATTTAAAACATTTAATATCTTAAAATGTATATGATTTAAAACACAACTTTAATTGGGATGAAAGATATAAGTATGTGCTTTCATTTCATGTATTTAAAAAATTGCAAGATGCAGAATTAGTATTTATAGAGGGCTCCAAACTGTCAGACATTTGTCGAGCAGAAAATTGGTATGACAGCTTACACACAGGATTATAAAATAAATTTTGCAACTAGAATGAAATTTTTTATGCCTAATTATACTTCAGATTGTAATAATTACCCTGAACCTAAATAAATTTGTTTTTAGAGAATTTGTATATTTTTAATACAAAGTTGTATTTAGCTAATACAAATTTTTGAAATTTTCAACAGTATAATCACTTAAATAAATATTTTTTTGAACAATAAAAATGAAATTTTAGATTCAGTTTATACAGACTAACATGAAACATATGTTTTGAAAAATCCATTAAGAAATATTCAGAAGTTTTTGAGATATCCTGCGCGTTATGCCCAAAAACGTCATTTGGTGAAAAATGACTTCAAAATTTCGAAAATGCCGCTTCATCTATTGCGCGGGTATAATTCTAAAAGTCATAACATCTGTTCTGATGGGAATTTCAAGGAAATAATTATATCAAAATCTTCAGAAAAGATAGGAGTTTAACATCTAAAAAAATAAAAAATTCGAAAATTTTGAAGCTTTAAGAGTCGACCCCTTAAGTTTTCCGATCGGTTAAAATGAGATTTCGCAATCAGGAAGTTTTATGTTTTACTATCTCCATTCTCCTCCCACCTTCTATGTGTCTCTGTATGTGTGGATGTGCGTTTATCCACGGCCAAACTATTTCTCATCAAATCAGTTCTTGTATACAGCCATAGAATTATACAGCTATGGGAGGGCATCCGAAATCCTACTGTTGCAATGCATTTGAAACGGCTGCTTTTTTATGCCATATTCTGGTGAAGAAACGCAAATCGTTTAAACGGGAATATTTACATATAAAAGAATAACTATCACAACTGTTTTTTTTTTTTTAACCAGGAAATAAAACAAATTACTTAATCAATGGTCGTTTCAAAATTTCATGCATAACTTTTTGAAAGGACCTAAAAATAAATGAAAAAAAACGCAAGGCAAATTAATATTTGGAATGTGTCACAATCAATCAACGTGACTGATTATAAATAGGATATTCCTGACAGTGAGGGATATAAATTTTGACTCTTGGAAGAACGTTTCTCCATTAACATTTTTATGAATTAAATTTAGCAGATTTTTTTTCTGTCTATTCTGTCTCGAAAGTTTTATTGAAAATTTGCAAAATGAATAGATAAATATTACGTATTTTTAAAGAAGCTTATTTTATTTATTTATTTTTTTGGATCGAGCTGATTTTATAAGAAAAGAATTTTCTTGTAATTATTGATGACAAAATTTCTGAAATCGTAACTTTGCTATATTCAACAACAACAACAAAATAATAATAATAATAATAATAATAACAGAAATGCACGAGACAAAATAGAACGCGACAGAAATAAATAATAATAATAAATGTAACTAAAAGCTGAGCATATGAAACGAAACACATAGTTTTTCTTCCGATAGATGGAGATACTAGCAGAAATGTCATTCTAAAAAAGGACAAACGCTGTGGGAGAAACGGCGCGATTTTTTGCTGTTTTTGTTTGTGTTTTGCGATGAAATGAATCAAAATATTATCAATTTCTTTATATTCCCTTGAATCTTTTAACTTTAGGTAGATTACTGTTAAGAGTATGTTTAGCAGAGATTTTAGCTAAGCTATTTTAATCACCCAGAAAAGAATGTTGTCTCCGTCTCCAATTTTCGATTTCCAAAAAAGCCAGATAGTGAAAAAAAGGTGATGACATTGTATGCATTCTCAAATATATCTGGGGAACAAAAGAACCATTAATGACGTCAATGTTAGGTATACAGAGAAATCGAAAACAATGTTTAGTCAACGATTTATTAGATCTTACAGTTTTGTAAAGTGGCCGCTTCACTACTGAAACTCCTCGATCGCGAAATCACGTGTTAAGAGGCTACTTCAGTCACCAGAAAAGACACTCTACCTAAAGCTAATCCTATGAAAGAAATTTTTAAAGATATCTCGTTTGCATTTCAGTATTTTTAAACAATTCATTTTGCACTAGCTAGCTGAGATCGATCAATACAAAGGGCGTTTTTTACTTTTTCGGTTTTGTTTACATTTACAGATATTTTTAATTAGGACACTTTCATTTTCGGAACCGGTTTTGAAATTGAAAGCGTCCTCTTGAAAAAAAATCTGCAAACAAAATCGAAAAAGTAAAAAGGGCAGATGTAGAGATCAATCTCAGCTATTCAATGCAAAAAAAAAAAAAATTAAAAATATTAAAATGCAAACGAGATACCCTTAAAAATTTCTTCCTTAGGATTAGCATTAGCGAGCTAGACTTTCCAGGTGACTGAAGGTGACCTCTTAATCTATGGGAAAAACTTAAAAGCCCGATTACTCGTTACCTAATATAATTATCAAAATATGCTTTTCACCATCAGAAAGTAAGTGTCAGATCCCAGCATAGCGAGTTTTTAAAAATTGTTTCCTTAAATTTTAAGTATTTAAAAAGTCCGCAGAAACTTCAAAATTTCCACCTTATGAAATTATAACATCTTCTTAAAAATACTTTTAAAAATTAAAGCTTTCTGATGGTAAAAACCGTATTTTGATAATATTAGGTAATTAATAACTGCGCTTTTAAGTTTTCCATGGGTTAACATGGAATTTCTCGATCGGGGAGTTTCAGTGAAGTGGTCCCTTAAAACAGGCACTGCTTATGACCACCTTACATCCCTAAGTAACTTTAAAGACAAGAAAAGCTTTATATACCTTGCCTTACATTCCTTTGGCTGAGCTTTTTTGAAGAAAATCAGTAAAATTTTTCGGTGCATTTTGAACTTATAGGAGAGACCAGGAATGGTTGTCACATGGATTAATTGTTACAAAACTCATTTCTTCCCTCGTTATAATGTTTGAAAGTACACCAATTTGTCCATGCAGTTGGTTTGATGATGTGGTTCATTGGATATATTTCAAATATCTGGTTACATGGCTTCAGTGTTCAACAGGAATGGTTGTAAGCCTTTTTTTCTGATAATTATCTTTCAGAATGCAAGATATTACATATGGCAACCGACCTACGTTTGGGGAAAGCTGTCACAGAATTCCTCAAATTCTCAAACTGTAAAAAATAAATTCCCACCAAAAATTTTTGCAATCTACAAAATTAAAACTATGCACTGAATTGTATAATAGTTTCAACTGGAGTAATATATTTATAATAAGAGAGTACCTAAATATTTGAAAATTAAACAGTTTTATTTTTGTGTCATTCAGCACCGGTCTAGTCTGCTTGTGCCTGCCTACGTACGGAGCAATTTTTTCCAAAAAAACTATTTAATTATTTTTTAAACTTATTTTTACTAAGATTAAGACTAGAAAATGTGAAAAAAAGTAAAAAAAAATTTCATTCATTGATAAAATTTTGGTAAATGGAGGAATTTATAGTAAAATTTAATATTTATGACATTGGTGAAGGCAATTAACTAAAATCTAAGATTCTTTAAGTATTTCAAAAGTTATAGCATATCGCACCTGTTTACATGTTAATTTTCATAAAATTCATCGATGTCATTCCACAAAAACATCCATAAAACAAAAAATATTTATTCTAAATTTAAATCTTTAGTTCATTGCCTTCACAATAGTGTAAATAACATATATTTTAAATTTCATAGTGATATTCCAATAACTTTTTGAGAAATCATGTTTTGTGTATGGAATTTTCACCGAAAATTACATTTACCAAAAAATGCATTTAAAGTTTAGATTTATGTTTTACAACAAGAATTTACAGTAATATACATCTAAATTTCATGGAGCATATTATATACATTTCTTATTATTAAGCAAATGCATCCAAAATCGCGAAATGTCTCCAAACATACGACCCTTTAAAAGCAATTTAAAAATTAAAAATTATCTTTTTTCTTGCTTTTTACAATCCTCATTGTAGTTTTGCAGCGTTACCTACGTGCAGTGGACATTTATTACGATTTTTCTGTTTTTTGCACTCATAAGTAATTTTTTGGTGCTTCATTCTTTTTCTAATTTCTAATACTTATCTTAATAATTTGCGATTTAACATGTGCAGTTTTTCTTAGTATATGATTAACTGTACCTACCCCATATGTGGTTTACTTGGATTATTTATGCTTATGGTTACGTGTCCCTTTTGTGAAGAAATTTATTATGGGGCTAGTAGGCGCATTGAACACGGGGCAAGTTGGCTCGGTGACTGGTGTGTGCTGGTAGCTTGAAAAACAGCAAACACCGAGAAAAGTGGTTCCAATGCAAGATTTTGGGCACACGAGGCTTGTCCAAACGGAGACAGTCGATTTTTTATTTGTGGCAACTGTAACTCTGATGATGATATCGAGTAGGATAGAAGTTACTCAATGTTAATGTTTTATTCATTATTTTTATGTCTGCATAATTTAGAACTTACATTGTACGGCGATAACGCCTTTGTTTAAACTTACTGGTAATAATGAAATTGATTTCTTTTAACTGCGTGTCTTATTTGAGTTTCATTTAAATTTTTATAAAGCGTGTGCCAACTTACCCCATAGGTATAGGCAACTTGCCCCGTGACGGGGTAGGTTGGCGCACAATTTTCCTTTTACTTTAGACTCCCGCTAAACATTAACTACAAAAGCTACAAACTCAAAACTCCGGGTATTTATCGCCCAATGCCTGTTCTTTAAAAGCATAGTTAAAGTTTCATAAAAAACGTAAACAAAAAATTAATAAAAATCAATAACTAAAAACTGCGCGTACTAGTCCCGGTCTCCCCTACCATTTTGAAGCATCCAAATCTTATGTATTTCTAAAATTAAAGTAGTGCTTTCTTTAATCCATTTGTAATGCAATCATCCTAAACTTTTTCTTAAAGTTATAGTAGAAATCAGATAAAAGATGCCTATGATACATTAGGACTATGATTGCTTGTTTATAGTAATTAAATTTACTTAATGGGGGTTACCAGTTAGTGGTTCCAGTAATTTCATTTCACAAGTCTCCGACAGAGCAGTTAATTACTGGTAATATTAAATAAAGTTGAAATCTCTATTATTTGAACCGTTTAAAAAAATATAATAATAAATTAAATTTATCTTGTTGTCAACACCATTAAAATTTAACACAATTTATCAGTTAGTGGTTCATAAATGTCAGTTATTGGATATCTGCATTACTAATAATTTGAAACGTAAAAAAAAAGGGACACACGCGTCTGTCGTATGATATCATATATAAATAAGGATTAAGTAATTTTTTTTAATAATAATGATTAAAGTATTTTTAAAGCATAAATTCCTTGAAATATAAAATAACTTTTTTTTTTTTTAATCTTTGGAAGTAAAGTGTCAGACGCTGGTTCACTTTGTGTCAGTTATTGGTTTTTCAAAATGGGATTGGTGTCAGTTACTGGAGTTGTTGACCATATTTATGAAAAAAAATAATTTTTTATAATGCAGTGTACAATTTTTGAGAAAGAAGTTTGTCAGAATTTTGAGAGATTTGTCAACAGTATTTTTTTAATGTATCTCTACTGCCCTTTCAAAAAGAAAAATAAGATAAATTTAAAGGATTTAAAATTTTGTAATAGTGATTTGAACAAGAAATAACCCTTAAGGTGTCAGTTACTGCGCTTTTCACCCTACTAAATTACTTTTGAAGTTAGACTACATAGTGCCTATTAACTTTTTATAACCAATATAATTTATCCATGAAAATGAGTCTATTTATTTGGCGTTACGGTTGTGTTTTTATACTGTTTTGCAAAATATATGTAAAATAAATTGAAATATATATTTATTGGGCCACTCCATGTTAATTGGCCTAGAGGTCCCCCTTTCAATTTTCATGTAACCACTACAGTCTGGATATAATACATACATATAAGTGTGAAATGGACATCTGCAAGCTGTCACAGTCAGAAGTAGTGTAGTAGAGGCACCAGGTATGCTTCAGTAAAGTTTGCAGTTTTACTGTTGCATGAAAAACGACAAATCAATAAGTTTCTCATCTTTCCGCCTATCATACAAAAAAAAAAAAAAAAAAAAATTGATGTGATCTAATACAAATTTTGTTGAAAAAAAACATAATTGTTATATTAAAGATCATAAATCAATACATTCATAATCACTCTGCGTCAAACTATAGGGACAGGGATGGCGAACCTATGGCACGCGTGCCGAACTTAGCCCGTAAGAAACCTTCTCTGAAACACGAAAAAACTTATAGATCATATTCAGTTTATGGAGATCAATCCACCTTATATATATATTTTTCAAAATTTATAGTTTTGTGTTAACAGCTATATAATTTACTTTAAAATAATCCGTTACTGTTGAATGAATTAAGGTATTATAAATTTCAATGAAAGCGCTCTGTAGCGTCATTTTCTCGCTAAACCATTCAACATATAGTGTTTTCTAAATCATTTTGCTCCTCTATCAAATTTCAAAGGTTTCATTTTTGAAAATTGAATTTTAAGAGATAGTTTGCGTAGAGTATTATACCTAATTGACACGCTTCTACTTCAGATTAGGTTTTATTTTATTTAGGTTTAGGGTTTTAAGTTATTTTAGGTTTTAATATATTTAGGTTTTAATTTTGAAAATTGAACTTTACCTCTTATTGTAAATAATTATGTGTCTATTGAACCCGCTTCTACCTGAAGAACTAAAAATGATCTGATTCGGAAGTATACAATAAAAGAAAAACTCATTTATAGATTACTAATACGGAATTCGATGCGGTATGGCTATATTATTCGTTAAAGTGTTTCTGGCACGTTAGAATGTTGGTACATAATAATTTTTAAATTTTTGGCACACATACTCGAAAATGTTCGCCATCCTTGAACTAGGCTATCTTTCATGTTCTTCGAGATACTGTCGATAACTTCCAAATTTTGTCACTAGAGGTGCTACACTCACTCTCACACGATAGCATACAACCGTTTTACTTTAGGTAGATATTTGTTACAAATTCTAGTGTTATCTGTTCAACAGATACTTGAGTGTACCCCGGATTTTACTTAGCATTCTGACATAGTTGCGAATCTCACTCAAAGTAAGTGTTTTGAATCTACTTTTCTTTTTATCTTATACAGAAGAGTCCCAAAATCAAACAAAACTTTTCTATCAATTCAGAAGTGCTCTTACCAGTGATTCTAATGGTAATCAAATCAGAAGCGTACCTTTTGAGATGTAGGCTTCTGTAAATGAGGTCGAATTTATAAATTTAATGTTTGTGAAGATTTAAAGCGACAAAATTTCAAAGTAATTTTTTTAGTAGTGACAGCTTGTTAAGGTAAGGAGCAAGTTCATCGAGATAGGCTGAGTGGTCTAGTTTGAGGGCAGGTACTGAAGAATATTTTTTTCAGGATAACAAGTTACACTAGATCACATATCTGCAATATGTAAGGTTTCTTGTATGATAAAATGATAAGATGATAAAATGAGATCCAATGTTTTTCTTCAGACATTGATTGATATTGTGAACTTTACTGAAGTATCCCTGGTGTCCCAACTATACTACTTCTGACTCTGAAAAATTGTAAAAGTCAATTTCAGACTTATATGTCCATTAGAGAATACACCTAAGATGGAAGCAGCCACCTAACATAACCACCTATTGTTTCAAAATAAGTGACGAAAAGCTTCTAAATTTGTTCTAATTGCTAAAAATTCTTTAGAAAATAAGATTTTAATAATTAAACTATTTACAAAAATTATTTTCTAAAAGCTACGGGTTTTCTTTCAACTGAACTTAATTTAAAGGCAATAATTCAATAATTTGTATTTAAATCATACAATAAGGCTTTGTTTAGAGATGGGCGTAATATAAGATTTTAAAAATCAATGTAATTTACTCATTCTCAGACGAAAGAAATTTTGTATTTTCTCTTAAACACGTTGTTTAATTGCTTGAAAATTTTTGCTCTTCTAATTACATTGTTTAATTACTTTGAAATTTATCTCCGCTATCTCTCTTCTGTTGCTCTTCCTTTTTCTACATTATAAGTTTTCGACGATCTATCTACTAATCCTTAAATTTCTTTTGGACACAAGACTGCAAAGTTTCTTCATACTTTTCAAACACAATTTATCCATCAAAATAAATCTTTAAAAAGGTTTCTTTACCCTTACCAGAAGTGTATGTATTGTTTGCAAAATGTATGTAACACAATATGAAAAATACTTTTGAACTATTTCGGAAAAGCATTTAAACAAGCTAGAAATAATTTAATATAATAATAGCTATAGCTAACTTTAGAAACATAAAAAATATCAGTAATTTTATCCCCTCCAAAAAATGAATTAAAAAATCAAACAAATGAAGTCATTTCATAAACTATACATAAAAATCACTTCAAAATACCCAATTATTGCTATAAGTGATAAACAAATTTTAAAAAAGGCAAAATACCTTTATTTATTTGCATTTCGACATGTTTCGTTGCATCAGACGGCAACATTCTCAAGAAAATAATATGATAAAAATATTTTCCCAAAAATTCAAATCGAAAAACTAGTAAACAAAAACAAAAATCACGCGAACACAAGGATAATGAAATTAACTGCAAAATTAAAAATGGAAATTTGTGAAGGTGAATTATTTTACATTATTATTTCATGATTCTGTGTAGCATTTCTTTCCAAATTTTAGGGAGCTCCATGGACATTGTAGAGGTCTGCACGGGCCAAAATTCCCGGGCCCGGCCCGTTTGCATTTTTACAGTTCTCGGCCCGACCCGTACAAAAATCAGTGAAAACAGGCCCGGCCCGGTCCGACACAATTTCTACAAAAAAAAAAAAAAAAAACATCCGTTTGTTCTCAACATACAATTAAGATTCTGCTAATGAATACTACGTACATATTTATGGGAACATTTTACAGTTTATTTTACATTACTATGATGTTCGCAAAACAGAAAACACACAATAGTAAACATTAACGATTACTTACAGTGTTTTAGTCATCGTGTCTACAGACATTTCAAAATGGAAATAAGGATTCATTAAAAGATTAATGTAGTTCAGAATAAAGGATTAAAAACATGATAACTTTTAAAGCTTTATAATAAAAAGTAGATTTGTGAAAATATTTCTCTCATTTTTAAGGCTTTTCTCAAATCCAAAGGAGCTACATTTCGACACATTTATGAATTCTTTTCTTTTCGGAAACGCGTAAGATTGGCAGGTATTCTTATTCAGAAGCTATGTAAATGTAGTGTTTTTTTTTATAGATAAAAGCAATATATCTTTCTGAAAATACTGCCAAAGTTAGCGTTTTGAATCGAATTTCCGGAAGCGATAGCACCGGAAAGGAGAAAAACGTAGTCACGTGACAGGAATCTCTTATCTCTGTGAGTAATTTATCAAATATGGAAAAAGCTATTCGTTTCCAAATGCCTTCAATAGGAAGGCCTGTCAATTTTATGCCTTTATAGTTAAAAATTTTGTCAGAAAATGTGTCTGAAAGCTTCTCATTGTTGAGCAGTGAATATGAGAACCACCTTAAGGTATATTTCCAAAGATACTGTTAAGAGAAGTTCATTATCACTATTAATACTACAAAACACAATGACTGTTCTACACATCCTGAGATCGATTAAGACCAGTTCTGTCCCGGCATGAGTCTGCTGAAAAAAAATTAAACTCGGAATGAGACATTTTGTAATTGTACGATGTCGATCTCTACGATGGACATGTTACATTTCTGTATTGATGTTGTTAAACTTGCATCGGCTCGTGACGCACATTTATACTTCTCGAGAAAATCATATTCATTGAAAACGAATCGTATTTTATCTGCTTCGCTTAAATTCTTATATCGGGCCGATAGGCCCGATTAATTTTTTTGCCGGCCCGTTGAAAAAATTGTCCTAATTCTGCTGGCCCGGCACGTTTGAAAATTCACCTTCATTTCGCCGGCCCGGGCCGGGTACGGGCCTCTAGGACATTTAATCATGCAAATATTATCATTATCACTTATAGCAATGATTGGATAGTTTGAAGTCATTGCAAACAACTTTGCTAAGATCATCTGTACATCTTGTTGAGAAGAATAACCAAGGTTACGGAATGAATGAGTAGAATAAAATTGCTTATTTTGATTGCAGATTTTAATTAGTAGATTTGGTACAAGGAGGGCTCCATCAATCACAAAAACATTTTTTTTTAGGTTGCAGTAACAAGATATCAGATAAAAGTCATTTAAAGAATTCATGCTTTTTATTGAATGTGCTTTTTCCATGATAGTTTGGCTATTTGATCCTAAATATTTTGCAGCTATTTTTTCTTCCTTTTAAAAACTAATCTTTTTTTATTTGTATCTAACGTATTTCATAACATGTTTAATGCAACATTTTCGTCTAAATTTAACCCTTTAGGCCACAAAGGAACTTTAGAGTCCTATTAAAGAAAATCCGAAAAATGTAATTAATACGTCTTTTAAATAAGAGAAAATTTCATATTTCGCGCCAAATACTTTGTTTTATCATGTTTAGAAAGTACAACCTTTTTTATGATTTTAATATTTTTTTAAATGGATATTATATCAAAATTCCACGTATAGAAAGTTTTTAATCCAATGAAAGACTGCATGGATTAAAATACTCTGAAACAAAGTTTTTATATTATACTTCGTTTTATCACGTTCAGAAAGCATAGTCAATTTTATGAAATTAAATTTTTAAAATGGATATTTTCTCAACATTTCATGTATAGATTTTTATCTAATGAAAGATATGTAGTGGGAAGTTTTATACCCAAAAATCTCTCTCATTCACAGATAAAAATCATCACAAAGTATTTACTTTTATCAACTTATAAGAATTGAAAGATTTCAAAAACAAAATTATTTGTTTATTAATCAATATATGTTAATCAGTATTATGACGTTAAAAGTACTGTTGTAAATAATTTTATAAAAAATCATATAACTATCGACTTAATTAGTTGGAATCCTTATTATAATTATCATATTATTATATAAATTTTCTAATCAGTCTTAAAGCATTAAAGAGGGAAATTATCTAGCTAGAATTTTTGGGCTTTTTAATCTAATGAAACATGTGTAGTGGAAAATTTGCACCCGAAAATCTCTCTCACAACCAAATAAAATTACAAGATATTTACTTTTATCAACTTATAAGAATTGAGAGATTTCAAAAACAAGATTATTTGTTTATTAATCAACATATATTAATTAGTTTCATGACGTTAATAAGAACTGTTGTAAATAATTTTACAGAAAATCTTATAACTATCTGATTAATAAGTTGGAATAAATATTATAAATATCATATTATTATATAGATTTTCTAATCAATCTTGAAGCATTAAAAGGTGAAATTATCGATCTAGAATTTTTGGGGATAAAGTAAACAATGATTATATGTTAGGTTCAACAACTGGATTCAAATTAAAAGCAACTCTACAACCAATTTTAATTATTTTGATTTATTTTTACAATGAAGCATGTAAATAAGGTTATTAAAATAAATTATTACAACTGCGTGGCTTAAAATACTCTGAAATAAACAAGGTTTTTTTTTTTTTTTTTTTTTTTTTTTTTTTTTTTTATGTGTGTGTGTGTGGGGGGGGGGGGGGGAGCGGTTGACCTTTAATCTCTCTCTGTGGAAAAAGTCCCCTAAAAATAATACATTTAAGACTTTAAAATTTAATAATTTTCCACATTATGCAAAGATTAAAATACTCTGAAACAAACAGACAAACAGGTTTTTTTTTTTTTTTTTTTTTTTTTTTTTTTTTTTTTTTTTTTTTTTTTTTTTTGTGTGTGTGTGTGTGTGTGTGTGTGTATTTGGGTGGGTGGGGGTGACATTTAATCTCTCTTAGTTGAAAAAAATCCCCTAAAAATAATATATTAAGAATTAAGACTTTAAACTTTCATAATTTCCACACTGTGCAAAGATAAAGGGAAAAATAATTTTTGAATTAGTTAAAACACCCATTTTCCTGGAATACAAATAGAAAAAAGGCGAAAAAATTAACAAAATAACTAACCGCATGCAACAACAAATTTAAAATTTTTAATCATGACCTGCCTAAAAATTAAGTTACTATGGCCATTTTCGAAAATTTATTATTAAACTAAACATAATTTGTACTGGACTATTTGAGAATCGTTTACGTACAGTAGAGTAATATATAACCAATTTGCTAACTCAGTGACTAAGTTTGTGACCTAATTTCGAGACTAAATTAATGTAATTTTTTTTTAAGTATCAAAGATATTTGAATTCTGCTTTATTTTTAGTTATTCAGCATTTAAAACAATACTGGCATTAGCCGATAAATTCCATTTTTATAATTATAATCTAAAAAAAATCTCAATTTAAAAAGGTGTCCACAATTCCTGTTACAACCGTCGTCGTAAAAATACCATAACTGAGCAATTCAAGTCATATGAACCAGAGACACCGTTCAGCGAAAACACTTATAAGTTATGCATTTATTTGAAAGAAGAAAGTTTCGGCTAATTTAAAAAAATAAAATGCTGAATGATTAAACTGAATTTGATTAGAAACTGGTGGCACATCTTGCGTTTCGTTCTCAAATTTCAAAAATGGTTTAGGTTCTTTGTAATTACACGATAAACAGAACTCCTTTGAAAAAAAGTCCTTCCGGCCAGTGCCGGGAGGAAGAGGTAGCTTTCATATTCCTTATTTTAAAAAAGCCAACTTATATTATTCAAACACACGAAGCTCAATTTAGTGGAAACCGAATATAGGAGATTCAATACTAATTTTTATCAATACTGAATCATTATGAATGAGAATTTCGCGAAATTAGTTATTAATTTCGCGCTTAATTAGTAAGTTTATCCAAGCTGCTTTTATTTAAAGTAATTTATATTTGGCTGCCAAATTCGGCGATTTCTTAAAGTGCCCGCCATTTTAAGACAACATGGTGGATGAGGCTAACCAGTGAACTTGGTCGAGACCTTAGTAATTGCTGTGCACATGCTCACTCACATCGGAATCGGTTGATATATACAAGTGCTGTCGCAGGCAAAAAATCAGATTTTTCAAAATGTCACCCACATTAGAAATTGAAACTGCTATATCTGAGCCATTTTTTAAGATAAAGACAAACAAAAAATGCTCCTTGATCCTTATATCAAGTTCAAATATTTAAGAAAGAAAGCTTTTTCAATTTCTAATTTTTTTGCACCTCACTTTAAATATAATTTTTTTTAAATTTAATGGCCGCCATTTTGAAACAAGATGGCTGATGAAGCTGGCCAGCGAACTTGGTCGAGATATTGAAGTATACTATCCACATGCCTTCTTACATCGAAATAGGCGAATGCGTGTGCTATCGCGTGACAAATACAAGATCGTTTCAAAATGTTAGCCATGCTAGAAATTCAAAGTGCTATAATTCAACCACTTTTTAAGATATAAACAAAAGAACAAATTTTCAGAAACAAAAACTGCTCCGGAATCAAGGCCAAACACATAAAAAAAAGTCCTTCCGGCCAGTGCCGGGAGGAAGAGGTAGCTTTCATAATCCCTATTTAAAAAAAGCCAAATTATATCATTCAAACACACGAAGCTCAATTTAGTGGAAACCGAATATAGGAGATTCAATACTAATTTTTATCAATATAATGAATGAAAATTTCGCGAAATTAGTCAGCTTTATCCAAGCTGCTTTTCTTTAAAGTAACATATATTTGGCTGCCAAATTCGGCAATTTCTTAAAGTGCCTGTCATTTTAAGACAACATGGTGGATGAGGCTAAGCAGTGAACTTGGTCGAGACCTTAGTAATTGCTGTGCACATGCTCACTCACATCGGAATCGGTTAATATATAGGAGTGCTGTCGCATGCAAAAAATCAGATTTTTCAAAATGTCACCCACAATAGAAATTGAAACTGCTATATCTGAGCCATTTTTAAGGTAAAGACAAACAAAAAATGCTCCTGAATCCTTATATCAAGGTCAAATACTTAAGAAAGAAACCTTTTTCAATTTCAAATTTTTTTGCACCTCACTTTAAATATATATATATTTTTTAATTTAATGGTCGCCATTTTGAAACAAGATGGCTGATGAATCTGGCCAGCGAACTTGGTCGAGGTGTTGATGTATACTATCCACATGCCTTCTTACATCGAAATAGGCGAATACGTGTGTTATCGCGTGACAAATACAAGATCGTTTCAAAATGTTAGCCATGCTAGAAATTCAAAGTGCTATAAATCAACCATTTTTTTAAGATATAAACAAAAGAACAAATTTTCAGAAACAAAAACTGCTCCGGAATCTTTGTATCAAGGCCAAACACATAAAAAAATCTTTTTCATTTTCCAATTGTTTAATACCTCATTTTGAATTTTAAATTTAATTTTTTTTTAATGGCAACCCTTTTGAAACAAGATGGCGAATGAAGCTGGCCAACGAACTCGGTCGAGACATTGGTATGTGCTATGTACAGACCAAGTTACATCCAAATAGGTTCATAATTACGCCTGTTATCGCGTGACAAAAATCAGGTCGTTTTAAAATGTCAGCCACAAGAGAAATTCAAAATGCTATTACTCAGCCATTTTTTTTAGATATAGACGAAAGAAAAACTGTTCCGGAATCTTTGTATTAAGGTCAAACACATACAAAAAAAATCTTTTTCACTTTCCAATTTTTTGGTATCTCATTTCAATTTTTTTAAATGGCCGCCATTTTGAAACAAGATGGCGGATGAAGCCGGCCAACGAACTCGGTCGAGATATTTGTATGTACTATGTACACACCAAGGTACATCCAAATCGGTTCATAAATACGCCTGTTATTACGTGAGAAAAATCAGGACGTTTCAAAATGTCAGCCACGCTAGAAATTCAAAATGCTATAACTCAGCCATTTATTAAGATATAGACGAAACAAAAACTGCTCCTGAATCTTTTTATCAAGGTCAAACACATAAGAAGAAAATATTTTTTCAATTTTTAATTTTTTGGTACCCCATTTCAAATTTAAATTTTTCTTAAAAATTTAAATGGCCACCATTTTTAAACAAGATGGCGGATGAAGCTGACCAACGAACCCGGTCGAGACATTGGTATGTACTATGTATAAACGAAGTTACATCCAAATCGGTTCATAAGTACGCCTTTTATCGCGTGACAAAATTCAGGACATTTCAAAATGTCAGCCACGCTAGAAATTCAAAATGCTATAATTCAGCCATTTTTTAAGATATAGACGAAACAAAAACTGCTCCGAAATCTTTGTATAAAGGTCAAATACATAAGAAAAAATATTTTTCCTTTTTCAATTTTTTGGTACCACATTTCAAATTTTAAATTTTTAAAAAATTTTAAATGGCCGCCATTTTGAAACAAAATGGCGGTTGAAGCTGGCCAACGAACTCGGTCGAGAGATTGGTATGTACTATGTACACACTGAATTACATCCACATCGGTTCATAAATACGCCTTTTATCGCGTGACAAAATTCAGGACGTTTCAAAATGTCAGCCACGCTAGAAATTCAAAATGCTGTAACTCAGCCATTTTTTAAGATATAGACGAAACAAAAACTGCTCCAGAATCTTTGTATAAAGGTAAAATACATAAGAAAAAAATATTTTTCCATTTTTAATTTTTTGGTACCACATTTCAAGTTTTAAATTTTTTTTAAAATTTTAAATGGCCGCCATTTTGAAACAAAACGGCGGATGAAGCTGGCCAACGAACTCGGTCGAGACATTGGTATGTACTATGTACACACCGAATTACATCGAAATTGGTTCATAATTACGGGAGTTACAGTGTGACATATGTCAGATATATATATATAAATTTTGAACGGAGGGTGGTTTCGGGGTCTGGGTGTCATGACCGATGAAAATATACCAAAATTTTTTGAAATCGCTTTCCTCCGAACGGCTGCAATAGGTAGCTTTTTTGTAAAGAAAGCTACCTAATAATGAAAATAAAGAAACTGATGCAGCATTCGAAAGTTTTGAGTGCGCATATATTTCCAAATTAAATATTTGTTAAGAGAATCAGATTATTGCATTGATAACATATATTTTCTGAAGTTTGTAAAGAACTAATAAAAGCTGTTAATTGAGAAATATTAATACTCCGAGTAACATTTTCTGCGAAAATATGAACAACAAGATCTGCGATATATCACACATTTGTGCAGAATTAAAGTCGATAAAATAAAACATTTCTTAAATTAACTCCTTTAAAATTATAGATAACCTTTATAATTAAATGAAATAAATATAGCATTCCTTATTGCCGAAGTTCACCTAATACATGCACTCTTTAATGCAGATAAATAGAATAAATAGATTAAAAGTAATGACATTTTTATTTTCAAAGACACAAATATTATCAGTACATTTGCACTTCTAGGGGTTAAAATAATAATAATAATAAATATATTTCTTTTACCGTCCTAGTTATGACTAAGTTCAAGTCATGATTCTATACAAACATTATATATATAATTTGATAATTCACAACGAGTTACTCGAAATTAAAAAAATAATAATAATTTCTCGCGTGGTCTGCATGGATGTGCGGTTTAAGAAATTTTAATAAAAAATATTTTTCTGCCCGTGCACATCTGGTAATTTTGGGCTTGTTATAAATCCTCCTACAGTTTTCTAATGATATCTCAGTCAATCAAGTCAACGCAGTTGCTTAAGGAGTACTTACAGTCGATCGCAACCCCTGTTAAGCCTACTGATACACTAGTTGGATTAAAAAAAAAAAAAAAAAAAAATGTAGCAAGGCGTAACTGCCTTTAATTTGTGATTACATGGGACGTCATAGCCTGACACGAGAATTTAATTTGACGATCATAGTACTTCACTTCTACTCTAATTATCAGCTTGAAAAGATGTTGCCCATGGGCGCAACCCCTCAATACATCTTTAACTAATCTCTTTCGATAAAGTATTTCTATAGAGAACTATGATTCTTATAATTATTTTATAAATGCTTCATGGAATGATGGGTTGTTGACGCGCACTGTTAATTTAACGAATACGGTCATTACTTAAATTGAAGGATTGTCCCAAACGGCACTCCCTTCTGCATAAATTGATAACGTGTTTTCAGAAGCTTCAAAAACCAAGGAACTAAATTTGACGAATATGAAATGCACGCACATACACACTATTTTTAATTTTCAACAGGACTAACTCTTTTTCATGGATATATTTACATGCAAATGAACATTTTCGCTGTTTGCACCGTCCATCTGTTCTGGTCACCTTAGAAATTTCGGATGCCCACTCTGACTGAATGTGTCCCAAATTATTATTCTACTCACCGAGTTCAGTTCCCCTCAACATCGGCTTTGAGAGTACGGAGTTGTGTCATCTATTTATTCACAAACTGACATGATAATTTTCCCCTCACCGGATTTTCCACTTACCTACCGGTGTTTTTGTGTGCCAAGTTTCACTGATTGTGATTTTTTTTGCTGTTGTTGTCTTCTGCTTCTTCGGTAAATCAATGATTATCGCATCTCTACACAGCGTCGTTTTGCTGTGTGATGTGTTTCGTTTAGTGTGTGAGTGCTTATGATTTTCGTTCTGCTATTTAAAAAAAAGGAAATTAGCGAAACAGGGATTGTGACTTGTGTGTGTGCGATCATGATAACTCTGAAGCAAAAATAGAGATAATACTAGTATCTGTAGTATATGTAGCGTAAATCCGCGTTAAATGTCCCATCGGGTGAATTACTCCAGTCACTGTATTTCAGCTATTGGAGATATGACGGAGCTAGTGATGTTCTTCTACTCCCAATAGTTATAAAAAAGCGTAGTAGACGAAGTTACAGCGTTTTATTTCTTCAAATAAAGATTATATTCATCAAAAAAGGTAAATTTGGCTTTTGTTGTATGTTCTTATACGATAGAGATAGTAGCAGGTGAAATATAATGTATTTATTAGAGATTTTTCATGAAATATTTAGTAAATGTTGTAGAAACAGGTATCGAATAATGAGTTTATAGGTTGCAACCATATTACTTCCTACTTCCACAGCTACTGACATCTAATCCGATCAAGTGAGGAGTGTGAATCTGAGGTCCGGGATTAGATGGTCAAAATCACTGATTAAGGTTTTTGTTAAAAATCCTATTTTATCTGGTATTTATATTACAGTAATATTTTTTTTAATAAGTTCTACACAAAATTTGGAGTAAATAGGTTAAATGTGCACTACAAAAATCATTACTATAAAAAAGAAAAATTAGGGGGCAGGAGTTTAAGGGGGGCAAGTATCCTTGACTTAACACATGTAATTTTTTTCAGTTTCGAAGAATATAATCGATGTTAATCGTTTCGATAAATTTTTTAGATGCACTGTGAATCACTGAATTAAAAAGTGAAATTTTTTAAATCTGCGTTAAAAAGTGCAGACAAATTTCTTTCAGCACCTAGAAAACTTCAAATTTGAAAGAAAATAAATCTGCATGATAATTTTAAATAATTTCCATAGTTTCACATTCGTGTTCAAACCTCGAACTCTCGTAAATATATTCGGATGGCTATGTAATTGACATGTTATTGAAGTTTACTAAGGTAATTTCTTTACTGCGCAGCATTTATAGTTCGTTTACAGGGACACTGGAAATAATCCAGTTATACTATGATCAATGGGGGGAAAATGCTTGCGGTGCATTTTAATGATGTAACACTATTTCAAACATAATGAAATTGATACGCATTTACGCAGTGCACTAAAATGCACGTTTATGAAGTGCCCTATGACAGACAAAGCTTTTGTCATTCATTTACAGAATCAGTCAAAATAATTTCGGTTACATAATGGTCTACGGGGGGGGGGGGGGGAATTGTTTGGAACGTATTTTAACAATATTACACTATTTCAAATACAATGAAATTTATATCCATCATTAAGATGCATTACACTATTCTTATTGTAAACTATGACACGTATAATATTTATCCTTCATTTACTGGGACACACAAAAGATTTCGGTTAAAATAGTGTTTATGAGCAATAAAAATTGGAGATGAGTTTTCAGATGTGAAATGCGTTTTTAGTTTAGCTACATTTTTTTCGAACTGCCTTGGTGTGTATATAATTCAATAGATCACATACAAGCTATACAAAATAATTCGTAAGCATTACTGTGAGCATGAATTTCTTACGGTTTATTTAATGAGTTATGCATTTTCCAGCAGAACTATACGTAGTACACCAAGAGATTTTTGTAGAATAAATTCATATAACAGGGTTACACAAAGAACAGAATACATTGCAGTGTATGGATTGTAACTTCCGAAAGTAAGCTTTCAATTGTATTGTACGCTTTTCTCCGGCATTAAATTTCAATTTAATATGAGGATAGTATAAAAATCTGTAGTTTCCGTCAATTGGTGGAAATTGCTGAAGGTGAATTTTCCACTGTGTTTTGCGTTTTGTAAGTAAGTAAATTTAGCATAATATGTAGTGTATATAGAGATCTATAAATCATGTACAGGGATGCACAAAAGAATTCGAATACTTCTCCGGCTATAGACGATAACTGCTGAAATCTGATTTCACCTTTTTTAAGCTGAAGTTCCTTTCCAATATTCTGTATGCATTAGAAATTTGAATAAAGGGATTGTTATATATTCTAGACAGTAAATGTTTCATTTTGTAACTCTTTATTCTTATATCTGACCAGTAACAAATAGTCAGCAGTTTCGTTATTTTGCAATAGCAAGAATACAATAAAATAAATTTTAAGTTTGAGGAAACAATAGTTTAATTTTTCAAATCACAATTACAGTTGAAAATACCCTATGATTTATTATAAAATGCATTATGTTAACACTCAATGCTATTACTCAAATCTAAAAAAAAAAAAAGAAAGAAAACTAAAAACTGGAAAACAATGAAAGAGTTTTGATGTTAAGGCATTCTTCCGCTAAGTCTTTCCACTCAACTGTAAAGATATGAAAAATAAAACAGCGTAGGTTAAGGCCGTTTTATACATTTCCATCCAATTCCTGTAATGCTCAGTTCGAAAACATATTTACAATAGGTTAAAAGAAAAGATGGGGCCTTCCTCAATATCACAGCAGTATTCTTTTCCTCGAAAATAGTCGAGTGATATTCGTGTAAATGAATCATGGGATAAACAGTTTTCCATTGAGAAGCGATATGAAGGTCAGTCTATTATATGGAAGAAAAAACGCCAAGGATAAAAAATGGATTTCCTGCTTCAGGGCTTCAGACAAACTGTCAACACTAGCCGATAGTTGAATAAGACTTTTCCCAAGGGATAAAATGCATTTCACTATAACCGATGGAAATATCGAATAGAATACTGCGACATGACACCAACCAATATTTCAATGTATCTACAACATTCGAACTGACATAAAATATGTAATCCCAAATAATTCAGCAGCGGTTTTTATTTAATTATTTAATACATTTTACTCTATTCCCGGAAAGTGTGTCACCAAAGATACGTTTGAAGATTTGGTATTTGATTTCGTTTTTATTTTTTGTAATTTTTAAACTGAAAATAAAATCGACGACACCGACGAATATTTCAATGCATTTACAAAATTCGGCCCGACATATAATAACAAATAATTCAGCAACGTTTTTTCGTTAAATATTTAATAAATTATTGGTATTCGCACAAATGGTTTTATCAAATGCAGAGCTGCCAATGCTTTGGATTTTTGAGTGCCTGAATTTTCGAATACTCATCTTTATCTTATTTAATCTGTATTAAATACAGCTAATATTTCTATTACAAGATAGTGGTACTCAAAAATCCTGAGTGTTGGGAACCTCTGCAAATGGTGCGTTTGAAGATTTGGAAATTGAATTTAGTTTATTTTATTTTTAAATTTTTTAAAAATAGACAAAAAAGAGATATGGCATCGACAAATGTTTAAATGTAATTACAGCATTCTAACTGACATGAAATATGTAATACCAAATAATTCCCTTACGTTAGTTATTTAATTTAACTCTATTTCCGCGAACTGTGTCATGAAATGGTTATTTTGAAAATTTTGAATTTAATTTCATGTTATATTATTTGTAATTTTTAAATTGGAAAAATGGCTTATAATATTTAAATACATAGTGCAGTTTTTTAAAACTGTTGATCTGGTTTCGAAAGCGAAGAATTAAATAAAAAAAATATTTTGGTAAAAAAATAGGTATTTATAAAAGGTGCTAAATAAGTGTTAATGAGAAGAATCTTAATTTTTCTTTTAATGTTTTTTTCCTCTTAATGTTATAAAATCTTTAAAAATGTATTTTACAGATGTATCTTTAGGTTGTGGTCTAAAATTCCAGAAAATATTTTACACACTGCCTTTTTGGAGCATTGTGATGAAAAAAACTTAAAAAATCTTGTAGATGCATACTTTTTATCCCATTACAGTTGAAATTTCAAAAATATACACATGTGTTTTTCACGTTACGGCTAAGAAAAAGACGGAGAATTTAGTTTTAAAAAATATATATTTTTTTTCACGTTATGATTAAAAGAATCCAATTTATTATTATTATTTATAATAAAAATGTTAAAAATTACCTAATTTTTACATAGTTTAAAAAATATAATAGACACTCGCTTCTACCTTAATAAAAAGGCATCTGTAAAGTCGAAGCTGTGTTCATGTTTCCTGGGCTATTAATAGGCTTTTATTATCTTTTTTTTTCATTTGAGAATATGTGCCAGTTCGGAAAAAAATGCATCATTAAACAAATTCAAGTTAAGCATTAGATAATTTAATTCCAATAATTTCGTAAAAATATTTTTTCAAAGTGGCAAAAAATGAAAATAAAATACCAAGAAAAAATTTATTGAAAAAATGGGGAATGTCGAGGAAGGATACAGGAGAAAAACATTAGTAAATCCTGGGAGTCGCAGCGGTCGAAATTTAATGATGAAAAATTTTCCACAGGTTCATCGATTATAAATCATCCAGACAAGAGGGACATACAATCGTCTTTAAATATTTCAGAGATAGAATTCGTCGAAAAATAATGGAAATTTCAGTTATTATAAATAACTTGTCTGTTCATTTCAAAGAAATCTCTCTCTTTGAGTATCTTCTAAATGCAAATATACTCAAAATTTAAAAACAATTTTATTGACACATTATTAAACCAAAATTACTCAAACTTAATGAAATCACATTATAAAATTACAATTTCATTTTAAAAAGAAGAAAAATAAATAAAACTTGAAAATGTCTCGTGAAAATACATATCTCCCGTACATGATTGGTTGTGTCACTATGCGTAAATATTAGCGCCATACACATAGTAAAGTGTTTCGTAGGACGCTAATATAAAAAATATATAATATAGTAAAAAAAGATAAGCATAAAATCAAACAGTCTAAAACTTACAGGGGATGCTCACATTATCTTGTAAGGAAGGCGTTTGTAGATGGGTCAGTCTACATAAAACGTTACTGTTTGAGAGTAAAAATTTCAATGAAAAATTTTAAACGAAACATTTTATAATAATATCCAGAGTTCACATTTCACCATTTTCAAATTTCTATAGGTTATCGTATAGTTTGTTTCATTATTTGGTGCTTAATTTGTTTTATAAAGATGTACGGATTAATTTCGTTAATAAAAATGTAACGGAGGATTCAAATAGACAATGTTTTGTTTCATATTGTCATACTTAAAATTTAAAGTAAATATCTTTACAAAAAAAGCTTTTATGCATATGAATTAAAAACTTATTTTTATTAAACAAATAATGCTCTTTTTTTATCAAAACCGTAGGATACTTTTCCTAGTTAATTGAGAAAATTTATAATTTCGCGAACAATAACGATGTGAACATCCACGCTTAATTACTGAATTTTAAAAAGGAGGCCTCTTGCTTCTGAATATTTTTACTGGAATGCTGCTATATTTTAGAAATTATTGCTCGAAATTGTACTATAATGAAGGATACAAGAAAGGCTTGCAAATTTAATCTAAAACATAATTTTGAAAAAAAAAATATCTTACGAAAATTTAATTCACATATAACAATTTTTAGAGAAAAAAATTATTTTACTATAAAGGATAATGTATTTATTATATTTACGAAATTCGAAATTTTTAATAGAGGAAAGGGTTGTGATAGGTAACGGAGGTATAACCCGTTCATTAAAAAAAAAAAAAAAAAAAAAAAAAAAAAAAAAAAAAAACAGGAAACCATCAATCTTTAACAAACATATAGTTTTAACGTGTATTATTATGTTAAACCATAAAAACATTTTAAAAATATTCTGTCAAAAATATGTTTCACAAACCAAAAATGTAACATTTTCTGTAGAATATTTCAGATACGAATGTTTTGTGTGAGTGTGGACGTGTTTTCTTTGTAACTATGCGTACCTAAATGCTTGTTTTCCCTATCAAGACAATCTAATTTTTTAAAGTAACGAATAAGTCCTGGCGGAAAGGGGGTTTTCATGAACACATTTTATCCAACTATCAATTTAGCACGTGATTATTCGGATTGTATTTAAGAAGGTGAAATAAATGAGATTCGGTGTTATCAGCTGATGCTTCGCTTGCTTCCCTGAGTCTAGAACCAGTAATGGGCAATTCAATGTTAATGTTACCATTTTTAGTTTTTTTTTTTTTTTTTTTTTTTTTTTTTTACATCAAATAGGTAATACACATATTTCCTGATAGGATTAAAAATATATTTTTTATATTTGCAATGTATTTTATAAAAGATTGAATAGTCAAAATCAACAAAATCCATTATAATCAGCATAGCTTCTTTTTATGTGCTTATTTGTTTGTCTGTTACACATTGGATGTTGGTCTGTTACAGGTAAGATTAGATATTTTTCATAGCTATATTGTGGCAACAGTCAAATTTTGTGGAAGTTGAATGTTTCTGAGCTGCCTCTGAAATAAAATATACTTTTGTTATAATAAATTGTATGTTATTTTATAAATAATGTAGATAAACCTCAAGGTGTCCAAAAAGCATGGTAATTCCTGTTTATCTGTTACAATACCACTTTTTTAATCATAATTAGTCACATTAAATAATTTATTCATAATAACTATATTAATTTATAATATCATATACTAAATGTAACTATCTTTTAATTACCTAATTATTATTTTTAAATAAGGTAAAGTCATTTTCCCACTATGACTGTTAGTCTGTTACAATGGAATTGCTCTAATGTATCGCAAATGGTAAGTGTATCTAATAGAAGCTCTTATCAAAATTGATCTGAATTCATGGAATCCAAAAGCATAGAGATTCATACTATATCTGACGGAGTCAAAAGACATCTCTAAAGATTTTGATTTATTATAATTTTACTTTATTTTTAACACAATAAACTGATTGGTAAATAGTTCGTAAAAACTATTTACCAATCAGTTGATTGTATTAAAAATAACTAAACTAACTACTCATCCATAGTTTATTGGTGTTCCCATACGTGCAGTTTATTCTATCACACTGTTTCAAATAACAGACGCTATGACATTATCAAATGTTTACCTGAGCGAATATTGTGTTGACTAGGATGTCGTCCAAATAGCTCAATTGGAAAGGCATTGGCAGTCGAATAGAAAACTACTCGTATTACAATTTTAGTTGTATTTTTTAACCCGTTCGGGACCATGGGTGCATATATGCACCCTCACAAAGTGCTTAAAACGCTTGAGTTTGATACCAGTGAAAAAGAAAAGTAAAATTGATTTTATTTAATTAACGACATTTTCGTGATTTATAAAGTTAATTCAAATAATTAACAAAAAGTGGTGCCAAACGAATAAAATTCGTGTAAAAGATGCCTGTCCTGAACGGGTTAAATTAAAAGAATCACAGATCTTTGTTAACACATCAAATGATTATTTTTATGCGTATCAGTTATAAAAAATACAAATAAAATAACTACAAATCGAAATTTCAAAATGTGTCATTTAACACCAATAGAAATAATGTTTAATAGTGTATATGTTGTGTTTACCGCTTCCGGTGGATTGGATTGTTTTTTGTACGCAATAAATTGAGCGTAGCTTACATTAATCAGGACATACAACTGATTCTTGTGCGAGCTAAATTTTAGAAGATTAAGTTTAGCAAAGTTTAACTATGTTACTTTAGCACCCTACTTTTACCGAATTTCAATAAAGGTTTTTTTTTTTTTAGCTTAATGTGTTTTTGTGATAATTAAAAATTTGATTCATAATGACGAGCGCGACGCAAGCATAAAACCAGAAATGTAGACAAGTTATAACATAAAGTAAAAACAATAATTTTATGTTTTCCAATCAATCGAAATCCAATTAATAAAAAAATTGTAATCATGTACATGATGCTAATACTGAGAAGAAAAAAATCCGATAGGTACCTATCTGTAAGTATCATTTTACAACGATGATGATAAATAAATAAATAATTACAGAATATTAAAGAAAATATGTAAGCGTAGATTTTAAAATTTATATACATAGATAGTAATAAAATAGATATTTCATTAAACAAAACGTGCCATATATTGAAATATATCACGCGCCTTATACTATATTCCTTTTTTGGCCCAGGGATCTTATGTCTCAGCTATTGTCGTACATGTGAAATAAAATAAGTTTAATTTTTACTAATATATATTTTCATTCTTTAATCATAAATAATGTTAAGTTCATTGCGGAAGTAATCCTAATTTATGTGTTTATGAAACAGAAGCTGTTCAGAATCAAACAAATAAAATCTAGCAGACAGTCTGACCCCATATCCAGATATCTGACCACTTTAGATTACACTATAGAAAAAATAATATAAATTTTTATTTACAGATTATTTCCGTATACTTGGTCAAATCAGGAAAATAATAATCTTCATATGCAAGATATCACTCATATTATCTGAGGTGAAGCAACATTCTCTGACGTCATATTACTCTGAAATCCTTTACGCATGCAATGGATTCAAACAATGGAGTAATAAAAGTGCAACAATAGACTATCAAGGACTATTCCGTGGCTTACACATATCAAAATCTCTTTCATAGATTTCATATGAAAAACGTTTTTGAGCAATAAATTTATAAACATTTTAAAATATACATTATTAAAGTTTACAAATAATATTCTGCCAAATGAAACAGAAAAATGATCTAAATAAATGAATAAAAACAAGGCAAAAATTTTATTCGATTAATAACGCCACAACCAATATCTTTATTTTATAACAATAAACATAATCATGATGTTTTTTTTAAGCAAACCATTTGAAAATCCTGCATGAATTAATTGAGTACTAGGACAAACGTCTTCAATCTTTTTGCCTGGCAGTCCTTACCGTCACAAAATGCAAAAGGTAATTTTCGCGTTAATTAATCCCAATGTTTAGTTCATTAAATAATGCTCTTTTTTATTAAAATAATGGTAGCTTGGTGGCTCTCGTGCAAGGGGTTGAAGATCACTAATCTAGGACAACTCGGTGACATACAGGCAAGAAAAAAAAAAAAAAAACTCATTCGCAGATTCTGAATGAAAATCTTTTTAAGATATGTTTTATCAAGTACATAAAGGGAGAATAAAACAAAATTACTTGATTCGATTAATAACGTCACAATCAATATTTTAATTTCAGAACAATATACATGTAGTGTTAATTAAAACGAGCATCATTCATAAATCTCGCATTAATTATGTACTATAAAATATAATTTCGTTGATCATAGACATAAAATATACCTTTAATATGTTCTATATGAAAACATGCCGAATGATGTTCTGTCAGACGTGTTTGTCGGATTTTTATTTCTCTCAAGATGACTGAACGGGTTGAGCAAAGGTACTGCTTCAAATTTTGTCAAAGCAAAACAATTCATAAGATTCACTAAATGTCGTCATGAGCCATCGATTCTCCAGCTTATTCATCGCACCCGATTCAGACTTTCTTGGCAAAACATGGAGTTCCAGTCGTTCCCTAACTTCCCTACTCTTCAAACATGGCTCATTGCTACTTCTGGTTGTTTCAAAAATTGAAGGAGCCATTGAAAGAATCCCGTTTTGAGAGTAGAGATGAGATGTGCAGAATGCGACGGCGGAGTTGAACACCATTCCAAAAAAAATAAAGCCTTCTAGAAGTATTTTCGGCAGTGAAAGGAACGGCGGGCTAAGTGTGTGGAGACGCAAGGGGCCTACCTTGAAGAGAATTATGGTACCAGTCGCGTCAGGTAACTTATATATTTTTTCGGACAAAGTTCGGATACTTTTCAAACAGGCTACGTACTTTTTATATATAGGGTGAAACCCCCTGTTATTGACACTTAACCAGTAACTGACACTTCAGCAGAAATCTTATTCAAATAAGCATTTTCTTGTAAAATTCTAAAAAGTGATGTCATCTAGTGGTAGCGTAACTTATTTGTAACTGTTATAACTCGTATGTCAGTTGAGGTTTTTTAATTGGCTGGTTGGTTGATTTTTGACGGCGGATTATCTACTCGAGGGATATAGGTCCGAGGGGGAGTGCCCTTCGTGGGGGGTCTTTCAAAGGGAACCTAACCCGTATTTACGCATGGAAATTTGACTGCGCACTCGGATCGGGGCTAAATAACTGAAAACCGGTAGCCATAATGCTAAATAAAGCTCAAACACCAGAGAGCGGGAAAAACACGACTCTCCGCCTATGCGTCTGCGACCGAACTCCTCGGGAATCTCGGGAATGAAAAAAGTGGAAATTCCAAGGTTCAAAGAAAACCACGAAAACTCCTAATGATTAGGCCGACGGGCGCGATTGCATTCGAACCCAGCACCGCCCGTCTACCAGCTTCGAGAGCAGAACCTCTTGGCCACTGGTGGGGCCTATGGTTTTTTTGAAATAGGGTTGATGTCAGTTATTGGAGTTATTGAGAATATTTATGAAAAAAATAGTAAGTTTTAGTAATAAAAAATACAATTTTTTAAAATTTTGTCAACAATATTTTTTTTTATGTATCTCTACTATACTTTCAAAAATAAATATAAATATATAATACATTTAAAACTGTGTAATAAAGATTTGAACCAGAAAGAATCCTTAAGTTATCAGTTACCGAGGGTTTCACCCTATCATATTTTTGTACGTTTATAATATATTGTACCAATTTATATAATATATATCACATAATGATATTGCATGTGAAAATCAAATAAATTTATTATTGCGCGAATGGTAATCATATTGTAAATACTTTTTTGTCGATCATTCCATGAACAGGAATTTGAGATACAATATTTATAAAGATTTGAAATATTAAAATTTATATTTAAAACAATAGATGGAGAAAACGGGAGAAATAATTAGATACAACCGTGCTTTAGAATCTTCAGGGGAACATTAAATATTTGGGAAACGGATTCTTAAGTTTTTCACCTGAAAATGTTTATTGTAACTATAAATTTTTAACTGAAAACGCATTAACTATGCAATACTTTTAAAGACTTTTTTTAAGCATTCTAAAATTTAAAATCAAAAGAAAATGTGTTTAAATAAATTTTAAGTATCTGTTTCCTAAATGCATTTCACAAGATTCTCTATATTTAAACCTGTCCGGAATATTTAAATAGGCAAAACATATTAATGGTAATTTTATTATTATTTATGGAACTCACTACCTTGAAAAAATATAATGTATTTTTGTGTTCGCCCGTATGAAAGAAATGTGCAGTATCATTACCAAAACGAGACTTGGCATAACTTTTGAAAACATAACTATAAACTTTCGCTATATCACTTACATAAAATTGTAAAAATTCAGAAGTTTTGAAGCAACACTTAAAATATTGAATATTAAATACGTGAAATTTTTCACATTGCTAAATGAACGTAAACCAACAGAGAGAAAAATCAAAGCCGGAAATCGAACACGAAACCTTGGAATAGCGCTCCAATACGTTACGAGGACGGTACCCATCTTGACATCTCTCACTCTTAAATGTCAATAAGGCTGCAACCGTGTAGGGACGAAAACAATCCCATACATACCAAGACGTGAAAATACGGTAGTTAGTACAGTAAAGAAGATAAATATTATCCTGCTGAGCGTTGTGGGACAGCCTAATGGAATAATATAAATATTTAATAAGTAAATAGGTAAAATTTTATGCAAGAGCACACAACCCTGCAACAAACATGAGACGAAATAAAGCCCAGCTCATGAAGATAATTCCATCTTGTGCTGCGGTCGCCGCCTTTCCCATAATTAACCCCTTAACGGTCGCATTAAATTACGGTTTAAAAATTCAAAATTCCTTATTGGCATCACTTTTTTGAAAAAGAAATATTCACCTTATTTAATGGCAGGTCAAATGATACCATAATAAAATCAATTACACTATTTTATGAAATAAAGGAATCAAACAAGCTGAATAAAAGGCACAGCCCGTGAATATCACGGGAGCGAGAGTTAAGGGGTTATGAGTGAGAGATGCCAAGCTGGCTATCGTCCTCGTAGCGTAATGGTAGAGCACGGGAGTGCCATTTTAAGGACGCGGTTTTGGTTACCGGCTTGGACATTTTGCACTCTGTTGGTTTACGATTTGTTAGTAATGTGAAATTTTTCAGGTATTAATTAATTCAATTAATTTATTCAATAATTTCGGGAGTAAATTCACTGCTGAAATTTAATTAAAATTTTACTTATAAGCAAAATAATCTGCAGTATATTTCCTCATATAAATAAATGATGCAATTTTAGATGCGAAATTAATTTTTCGCAATAAAATGACTTTGAAGTTAAGCAATTTTTGCGTGTACTTACTTTAAAATGACTTTCATTACAGATATTGTTTGGTAATGAACATAAAAGGAAGTATTTTTTTGGCCTTTTTTTTTACGTTATTTTACCTAAGACCATAAAAGATAAAAGTAAAAAATTATTAGGAAAATTGATCTTCTAAACGTGTTTCACAGAACAGTGAATCACTAGTTTGATTGTCAAAACTTGCTTTCGTTTTTATAATAGCTTGTTAATCAAAATGAAAATTGTGTTTTCCCCGTAAGGTCACCGATAAAGAAAAGAAAACAGTCTCACCAGCTTTGATTGAATTCAGGAAAGAGGAGGAAATTGCGACTCTTCTTCGAAAATTGATTTAACAAGATAATATCAATCTATTCATTCGAAGTTGAATATTTTATAGTTTTTGTAATATTCAAGGCATTCAAAAGTTGAAAATCAAAATTTCAATGAGCAATTTTGAACAATCCATTTCAAACGTATTTCACAAACTCACCTATATTTAACCCCCTCAATGCTTTCATTTATTGTATTAAATATTTAGAAAAAAGCATTAATTGTTCGCAATCTTAATTTTTCCCAAATAAGTTATGAAATTTATTGTATTAAAAAAAATATATACTTTCGAGTTAGTTTAGAATCCATTATAGAGGAAAAAATGTAAAACCGTAACGTAATTTACCTGAATTATTTGGAAAATGTTACTATATGTGGTGTAATTTTGCGGTTTATCACATAAAATTACCGGAAATTTTTATATAAAAATCAGAATTTTCGAAACAAACAAGTCAAATGTTTTTGTGTACATTTTCTCAAATAAATACGTAAACTATTTTAATATCTCCGTAGTAAAAATCTGGAATTAAAATGTTAAGGGCAGTTGGAAAACCATATACCTACCATGTTAAATTAATGTATCTTTTCTCAGAAACTACCCAAGATATTCACTCGACATATTTTTACACACATAATATGAATAATTCCTAATAAAGTGAAGCCAACTTTATAAACATATACTCTGAAGTTATTTTTTAAAAAAAATCTGGAATAAAAACCACTTTTAAATAAAATAAAATAAAAACTTTCATTTTTCCAAAGAAAAACAATTTTGTAAAATTTTGCACATTTGTTTGTAACAAAAGTTCATTTCATATTGATCAGGGATGTGTGTAAAATATTCAGTCAGAATTACAAACAATAATATGTAGTAGTTTCTATTAAAAAGGTATATAGACATTTAAAAATAGAGCATTTTGAGAAAAATTGAGATTAAAGTTTGTAATGTTATGTATGATGTAAACAAGCTGAATTACTTTTTAAAAAAATGTAACTTCCCGTTGTTTAAAAAAATTATACCATTCGAAAGAGAAAAAAAAATGAAGGATTCAAAATATTAAAGAATAAAGATAATGGCATTTTTCACGAATTTGCCTTCCAACTGCCCTTAATGCAAATACTTTTGCAATCAAAATGATATTGCGTCTACTCACTTTAATATGAACTTCATTACAGCTGTAGTATGAAATTAAACATAAAAGTAAGTATTTCTTCTTTTTTTTATTTTTACCTAAAGACATTAAATAATTGAAAGAAAAAACAGTATTTAAAAAAAAAACTTTCCAACACTGAATCGTTAATTTGATTATCAAAAACATGCTTTCTTTTTAATAATAGCTCGTGCTTGAAAATAACAGTTATGTCTTCTACGGAAGGACACCGATAAAAATTGAAAGCAGGTTCACAGGCATTGATCGGATTTAGAGAAGAAGAGAAAATTGAAGCTCTTCTTCGATAATTGATTTAACTCGATAGCATCATAATCTATTTATTAGAAGTTGAAGATTTTACGGTTTTTGTAATATTCGAAGCATTCAAAAGTGGAAAATTAAAATTTCAAAGAGTAATTTTCAAAACTTACAACCCAAAGGTATTTCACAAATACTTCTATATTTAAGACTATCAATACGTTCAAAACAACATTAATTACTGGCATTATTAATTAATTTTCCAAATTAATTAAAAAATTTAGCCCTCAAAAATAATCTTGTTTTGAGTTAGTTTGCATCCAATGTCCAATGAAAAAAAAAATAACCTAAGATGCGTGTGTTATTGGAAAATAGCATCTATACGTCATGTTTTTTATGCTTATAAATTACGTAAAATGAACAGAAATTTATGACAAATTCATAGTTTGAATTAAAAAAAGTAAAATGTTGTATACATTCCCTCAAGTAAATATATAAACAATTTGATTGTCTGATTATTAAGGCTGTTTGGTCAGTCAACTCCCTAATTACCCTCGCTAATGTTAAACCTAAGGGCGTAGAATATATTCATATATTAAAAATATCTCCTCGGAAAATTAATATTTTAAACTTTTTTTTTCTGTGTACTCTTCTTAAAGGATGTCTCTTTTTTTTCTTAGTTGCCAAAATCTTTCTAAAACATTTGCTTAATTTATTATTTTATGTGTTAAAAATTAAATTAAGTATATATTTTAGAACTATTTTGAGAACTAAGGAAAAAAAGAGACATCTTTTAAGAAGAGAACACAGAAACAAGTAGGTAAATGTGATATAAGATAGCACACAGAGGGTTTCGTTTAATATTACTTTCAAAACAATTTATCCTTTAACCCTTTAGCGGACGATGTCCACAAAAAAGGACACCTAATTTTAATTCCAAAACTGACAAACGGCACCAACAAAATTTTATTAAAATTTTCCTTTTATAAAGTACGGGAAAATAAGCAAGTTTTTATTTTCTAGTAAATTCGTTTTGTAAATTCTGGTGTCAGTCCATCATTTCATCATATTACAAACAGAATAACTCCACGCCGGAAAGGGTTAATTAATAAATCTCAATCGTTAATAACTAATTATTAAATCCTTAAACTTTTTCAATAAGAACATGGATGGCAGCGCCATTAAATTTAATTTTAAAATTATTAAAATTGGAATATATTTTTTTAATCAAATTAAAAATATTCAAGAACTGCTTTTCAGAAAATTGTAACAGCATATATTCGTATATGTGGCACAATCTTTTGACTTTCGGGAATAAAAATCTGGTGAAATTAAACTTGCTAAAATAACATTTTAATATGATAGCCTTAATGATTCAAAATAAAGAAAAAATGGTCAGCAGCGAAAATTTTGTATTTAACTGAGGTTTAAGTTAAACTTGCGAGTTTAATTTTCCTTACCATTTTACCACTATAACTTTCTATTTTCTTCTAAATTTTTACTTATAATGAATTTGCATAGTACCCACAGGACATAAAATAAGAAATAATAACAATGTAGTATTTTTAGTACAAAATTTTAGCATAACATTGTCTTAAAGAGTTGTTAAAGAAGGGACGGAAGGGGGGAAAAAAGGGATGGTAAGGATGGGACGGTAAGGAAAATTACTACTATTTTTAGGCAAATCATGTTAAGACAAAATGATAGCCACAATGTTCATTGGTTTTTAGAAAGAGTTATATACATTGGATTAAATAAAATAAAATAATTTACCTCGAAAAGTGCAGGAATAAACCTTGGGGACGGTAAGATTACCAATAAAGCTACGATGTTTGAAATTGATATTTAAATGCTGATTTAAATTCTGCAGTAAATTTCCTGTCACAGAATTTTAGACATTCTTTCTCTACCATACTTCTGCATGAGAAAAAAATTGAAAAAAATTCTGTGGCTGCATCTTGAGTGATTTTCTGTCTAAGTTTAACAAGAGAGATGGTAAGGAATCTAAAACCCAGGGACAGAGTTAAAAAAATAATATCAACCGTAAAGATGTGTGCAGGTTAATTTTTTGCTACACATTTATATAAAACAATTGTCCGAGTTTCGGAAAAAAAATTACATCGAATTACTTTTATTGAAACAATTTTATACAGACAGCTCAAAACTTAAAAATCAGCATCAGGGACACGGGACGGTATAGGAGTTTTCCTGGTATTTGGACCCCCAAACATCTTCCACAATTTATTTAACTCGTTAACATTGTTATGCAATCATGCAATGGGATGTTCCCCAGTATATGAAATAAAAAAATTCACAAGAATATGTACTAAAATAAAAATTACTATTCAAAATTCAAAAGATTGTGAGAATGCCCCATATACGAAAAGCGTATTTAATTACATGATTTAATTTTAACTTAAAAAATGAAACTCTTAAAATGGCAAAATAATACGAAAGTTCTTTTAATTAAATCCATCGGACAATGAATTAATTCTATTATACAGCAGTTCTGTAAAATTGAATTTCTTAGATAAAGAAATCTATTCCTTCTAAAAAATTTCCAACTCTGACGCCGGGCATCCAACTGGGAACCTTTAGATTAACAGGCAGACGCGCTGCCAGAGAACTAGCTAGCCTACTTGAAAAAGACTGAAATTAAGGTTCTGTTTTAAAATATATTGGGCGATTGCAAAAGTTCGTGCTCTATTTCATAAATGGCAGAAACTTGCAATTTTGACTGCGCTGATGTTTCTTTTATAACCATATTATTAACTGACAGTTAGCTACACGTGTCGTGTCTTGTGAGTGAACATAATGTTAAAAAAAAGTTTTTCAAGTTAATTTGTGTGCAAGGTTAATAGTCCAGGCAATAGAGACCGTATAGGGACTCCACCTTGTAAAATTAATGGTAGTACTGGAAATCGGCTTTCTAGATGTTTTTTTGGTCGGTGAATCCGAATTTGTAACTTCTCATCAAAATTTCCCCCCAGCACCCCCCCCCCCCAAATTTTGGTAAAAAGTCCCCAAAAAAGGTTTTTATTAAAAAATTCCATTTTTTTAATGTTTTAGAGAAAAAGTATCTAGAAATTCAGAAAGTAGACAAAATTTGCAACAAATTAGATACATGACATTATGACTTAGGATGAAGGGGAAGGGGGGATCTGCCTCGGGACATGCGCCGCAGTACTGCGTGGACTAAGTTGCGCAATTCCACTTAACCACTCACACGTTTACATTAGCTCTCCCATCTTCCCTCCGTACTTTCTCTATAAGGTTTACTTTAAGTTTTTGGTTCGCTGAATCCGAATTATTAACTTACCCCCAAAATTTTCGCTCCCGAACCCCCCCCCCCCCCAAATAGTTGTTTTTAACTTAAATTTTTTATTGTTTTAGGGGAAAAGCATTACGAAATTCAGAAACTAGACAAAATTTGCAACAAATAGGATATATGACATTATGAGGTGATATAGAGAGGGGGCTGCCTCGGAACATTCCCCGCGCGCTTTTCTCAAAAACCAAATTTTTTCAAAAAATCAATTTTTTGGGGGGTTGCCGGGTGAAATTTTGGTGGGAAGTTACAAATTTGGATTCAGCGACCCAAAAAACATAAAGTGAGTCGAAATCCAGATCTAGTATTCATTTTGCCAGATAAAATCCCCTATTGCCTGGACTTCATAATTTAGTGCACGTAGAGCCGCAGTGCATGTTCAGAGGCAGCCCTCACCCTCCCCGTTCATCCTAATTCATAATGTCATATATCCTATTTGTTGCAAATTTTGTCTAGTTTCTGAATTTTGTAATGCTTTTCCCCTAAAACAATAAGAAATTTAAGTTAAAAACAACTATTTGAGGGGGGTTTCGAGGGGGAAATTTTTTGGGGAAAGTTAAAAATTCGGATTCAGCGACCCCAAACTCTTAAAGTAAACCTTATAGAGAAAGTTCGGAGAGGAGATGGGAGGGCGAATGTAAACGTGTGAGTGGTTAAGTGGAATTGTGCAACTTAGTTTACGCAGCACCGCGCGCATGTTCCGAGGCAGATCCCCCCTTCCCCTTCATCCTAAGTCATAATGTCATATATCTAATTTGTTGTAAATTTTGTCTACTTTCTGAATTTCTAGATACTTTTTCTCTAAAACAATAAAAAATTTTTAATAAAATTTTTTAATAAAAACCTTTTTTAGGGGGCTTTTTACCAAAATTTGGGGAGGTTGCCGGGGGAAATTTTGGTGGGAAGTTACAAATTCGGATTCAGCGACCCAAAAAACATCTAGAAAGCCGAGATCCAGTACTACCATTAATTTTGCTAGATAAAATTCTCTATTGCCTGGACTATAATATTCAAAATGGAAAATGAAAAGTTACATTTTCGTCAGGTTATGTTATCTGAGTTTCAAAAAGGAGGGAGTAGTGGACGTGCTACAAAAAATATTCAAGACGTTTATTTGGATCGTGCTCCCGCTCTTAAGACAGTTAAAAAGTGCTTTTGTCGATTTCGAAATGGTGATTTCATTCTAAACGATAAAAATCGCTCTGAGCGTCCTTCTGGCATTGATAATGACTTAATCCGTGATTTAGTGAATAATAATCCACGGATTACTACTGAAAAGATTGCTGAGAGACTAAATGTTGAGAATTCGACTGCATTTCTTCATTTAAAACAACTTGGGTACACTTCGAAACTCGATGCATCGGAAATCGGTCACGAATGCAATCACCCTGCTATTTTGTAATCACCCAATAAATCGCAAAAATCGCCGGATGTCATTAAATTAATTCATTTAAATAAAATAATCATCATTTCAAAATTTTATGATTTGTCGTGCGATTGGAGGTATTCAACTATTAGTATGCAAAATTTCACGTCTCGAACTTGTACAATTTCCGAGAACAAACTCTGTGACGGACAGACAGAGGAGTGAGACGAATAGCGTTTCGTAAGATGAACGAAGCCCTAAAAAAGAGGTTAAAAATGTTAATTTCCCGAAAAAATATTTTAAGTATACGAATGTATTCCTCGCCCCTGGATTTAACTTTAGCGAGGGGAATTGTCGAGTTGACTCACCAACAGCCTTAAATGTGAAATTAAATTTTCAAAATAAATACCCTTCAAATTAAAATGCTACTACGCTTACCCACTTTAAAATGACTTTCATTACAACTATTATCTGAAATCGAACATAAAAAGAAAGTATTTTCTTCTGTCTTACTTTTTCCAAAGCCATTAAATAATTGCAAAAGTAAAAAAAAAAAAAAATAGTTTATTAAAAATAGAAACTTTTCAAACGTGTTATGAAACAGAACACTGAATCATTAGTTTGATTGTCAAAAACTTGCTTTCATTTTTATTATAGCTCGTTCTTCAAAATAAACAGCATGTCTTCCCCGGAAGGTCACCGATAAAGAAGAGAAAATAGTTTCACAGACATTGATTGAATTTAGGAAAAGGAGAGGAAAAGGAATTTACTATTTCATTTCCGATAATTGATTTAACTCGATAAATATTTAATCTGTTTACTAAGTTAAACATTTTACGACTGCGAAATATTCTTAGTTAAATGGCAAAATGGGAAGAATTTTCATATTTTAATAGGTTTCGTTGTCTATGTCTTAAGGAATGTAGTAGTCAATTTTTAACACTTCCAAACATAGTTGAAAATTGTTTATGAGTTCGGTTTGTCTGTCCGTGGCCTAACTCGCGTAAATATAGTCCGATTACCATGAAATAGATTTATGTTATTGGGTATCACTATGGCATGTTCGGTATTGAAAATGAAGTGTGTAGCATTTACGGCTCATTTACAGGGCCACTCAAAAGAATTCCGTTACATTACGGTCTATGGGGAAAAAATCGTTTGCGGTGTATTTGAATGATATTAAAGTATTTTAAACATATTGAAATACATATATATATCAATGAGGTGTACTACAAGGTTCTTACTATAGAATACAGTGTGCATAGAACTTATCCTTTATTTACAGGGACACACAAAAGAATTTGCCCATAGAAGAAAATGAGCAATTATTGAACTATTGAAGCCTTCAAACAATAATTGCTGGAAGTGCATTTTCAGTTGTGGTATACGTTTTTAAATGTAACTATTTTTTTTTTTTAAATATTACTTGGTGTGTATAAATTCTATAGATCATATACAAGGTCACACAGGAGTTCTCAACAACATCCGTTTCACTGTGGAAATTGCTGAGTGGAAAATTTTCAACTGTGTTATGCGTCTAACTGAACTAAAGTTTAGAATATTATGTAGTATACATACATATCTGTAGATTATATACAAGGCTGAGAAAACAAATCTTATATTTTAACGACTATTCATGGTAATAGCAGAAATCGGTTTTCAAACGCGTTATGCGTTTTCCAAATTGTTCATTTAGACATCATCCTTCACCATAATAATGAAGTTAAGTTTTGTTATAGTAGTCTGAATGTGTTGGAAAATGTTTCCTAATCTATGCTGTACGCATGATTTTTCGTTCTTGTTATATTTTCATACGATAACTTGAACCATTTTTTGATAGCATGCAATAAAAATAAGATTTTAATCAGTTGCAAAATAATAAAAAATGAATTTGGTTGATGTACTACCATTATATATTTATTTTTGGTGCAATTATGCGGAATTTTTAAAAACAAAATTCGCCTACTGTTCATTTAATTGATAAATTAAAAACGGAATATTTTTAGTTTTAATAAATAAACTTTAATATAGTATAACAAAATTAAATTTTAAGTGAATAATAATATATTTATTCTAAGGTTTTTTTTTTTTTTTCCGATTATTCAAATAAATATTTTATGATGAAATGCGCTAAGAAAAAAATTGGATTTTATTTTAAGTCACTCGCTAATGAGACTCTAAATATGTAACTTAAATTATTTCTTGACAACATATTCTAAAAAAATGATCAATTTAAAAGTAATAAATGTGGATTTCGTTGAAATACATTTTAAATATTTATTTCGGCGATTCTATTATGTTTGGATTTTAATAGAAGTCTCATATTACGGAGTAAAATATTCAATTAACAATAGGAAATGTTTTCTTGTTTGAGATAATCTAGATAAATTAGATTTCCTTGAAAATCGATAACATTATTATCTATTTTAAAATTAAATATTTTACTATTTTTCAAATATTACTAGAAAAATTATGAAATACTCAATAGAATAAACTGATTTTTTTAATAAATTTCATTGTCAATGGTAAGAATAGTGCATTTTATGCCGCTTAAAACTGATGGTTGGTTGTGTTTATGACAGCCAATTATCAACACGAGGGATATAGGCCCTAAGGGGGGGGGGGAGGGGAGTGCCCTTCGTGGGGGTCTTTCTAAGGGAACTTAACCCGTATTAACGCTTGGAAATCCAAGGTTCGAAGAAAATCACGATTAGGTCTACGGGTGCGATTGGGTTCGAACCCAGCACTTCCCGTCTACCAGCTTCGAGAGCAGAACCTCTCGGCCACTGGTGGGGCCCGCTCAAAACTGAAATGGAATTTCTTCTACACATCATACTAAGCATAACTAACATACTACATGGCCTGTTCGCTATTGAAAATTAAGTACGTGGCATTTATAGTTCGTCACTCAAAACAGTTCCGTTACATTATGGTCAATGGGACGGGAAAACATGCTTTCTGTAGAATATTGCGTGCAAAGCTTTTAGAAGTCCTCTCAAAAGAACTTTGTTGCAAAATGGTCTATCGGGTAAAAAGGTTTGCAGGATATTTTAATCATGTAATATTATTTCAAATATAATAAAACTGATATATATTAATGAGGTTCACTAAAAGATGCTTTCTGCAGAATAGTATGTGCATCGCTTTTATAGTTCATTTACAGGGACGCACAAAATATTTCGGTTACAGTACTACCTATTACATAGCTCCCAACCTTCCACTAATCTTCCGTAATACCTGGATTAATTTGACCCAGGTTAACCACATTTCGAACCAGAAAATTTATTTCATGAATGCTTATTTATTTAATTCCAGATTTCTACGTGGAACCTATTTAATTGCCTTTCTTAAAAAAATTTCTGGCAGGAAACGTATTAAACCAGGGTCAAAGTAACACAAGTATTACGGAAGATTAGTTTGAGGTTGGCACCTATGCATTACCGATTAAACAGTGGAGTTTCGTTAAAGTGTTATGGAAGTGATGGATAGCGTTTCAGAATCAATGTTTGACGCATGATTTTTCTTTCTAGTTTTTAATGAACTAGCTTCAATAGATTAAAAAGATTTAGTATAAAAAGTGGATATCACTCAAAATCCCTTTATAAACTCACTCAATAGACATTAAAGTATGTAAAACTCAGTTTCGTAAAGCATCGCGCTCTAAAATAAAATACTCAAGATAGCACTGATATAGTTCAATAAAACCCTCCCAGTAATTGATAGTCTGTAGCTGTTGTAAAAATGAAATCAACTAAAAACTTTTTTTTTTTTTAAACATTACACGATAAAATAAAAACTTCTAATTATAGATAAATAAAATGATGCGCTTAGGAAGTGAACAATTTTAATGAGCTCAAAGAAAAAATGATTTGTAAAAATAAAATACCAATGACTTTTTCTTTTTCAAGAAAAGATACTAATGATTTTCGAAGCAAATAAATTAAAAGTAAATTATTTCCTTAGAGAGCAAGCGCATAAAAAACATAATAGTGTACAAATTAAAGCAGTATTTATCTTTTTTACAAAATAATTTAAATGTACAAAAGTCAAACTTTTAGAAATGGAGTAAAGCTTAAGATCTCGAGAGTACACTTGTTTTTGTTGATATTACGGATTTTACAAGAAAAAAAGGAACAAAAAAAAACTAATTTCTTTTGAATTCTTCCTTTGAGGATATAAAACAGAATGAAAAAAAAAAAAAAACTGAGTCATCTGCGTGCTCATAAATATCTTTTTTAATTATCAATACTGAATGAACCATTCAGTTACAAATAGAACCTATAACGACACTTTTTTGCAAATAGATAATATCGCTCACCCCCAAGAAAAGTGACACATCTCGACAAAAGTAAATTTCACAGGAGAGGCAAAAGTAAATTTGCATGGTTTTACTGTAACATGAAATTATAGCACCTAAGTCTGCATGCAGGAGTAAAAATGTGCATAAAAGCGTAAAACCCTTAAGAATGAAGACATAGGATGAGGTTTGGAGGTTAGGATAAATTTACCTCCCCACACAATCCACTCCTCTTCTGTGGTCACGAATGGACAAATAACGTAACAAAGTGATTTCCTGTATAACTACACTTATGAAACTTGTTGTGTGGCAAGGCGCACATATGACAGAACTATTAGTGGAATAAAACTCAAAATGAATTTTTGCGAGATGTGTCACTTTTCTTGAGGGTAAGCGATATGTAAATATAAATTACCAGAGATTTTTTATTTCTAGGAAATGTGTTATTTAAAAAAAAAAAAAATGATATATGTACCAATCTTAAAACTATCTTCTATCTCATACACGTTTTTCTTTATTATTTTACACTTCAAATTTTTGTCACTACATGTTTCAAAACCATGGGGGGGGGGGGGGGGGTCCGTAATAAAGTCCAATCAACGGGTAATACCAGAAAGCGTAAAAAATTTTGCTTATTACAAATATGCAAATTAAACCTACATTATACAATTGGGTGATTCAGTAAGATTTGTTTTTCAGCAGCCACCGTGCCCTTATCGAAAATCCACGAAAACTGGCTATCACAGAGCCACCTTCAGGCAATTTTTTTCCAAAATTTTATATAAATAGCTGCCTATGATATTACATCTAAATATAAAATTTCGTCGAAAAATATTAAAAATTCTTCACTTAAACTGCAAAACCCCCTGAGAAAATCGCACAAAAATCATTATCACAGCGCCTCCTCCTGGGGGAATATTCCCATTTTGAACTGGAACATTACGTCTACAGTAAACAATGAACATATGAAGTTTGTTTCAGTTATATCCATAACTTCATACACTTTTCGATCATACAAAAAAAATCACTCACAACGCACCCTTTCCCGGGGAATATCTCGAATTTCAACTGAAACTTTAAGGCCATAGTAATACATGAAATTTGGCTTAAGTCTATAAATAATTTCAGGTACTTTTCGACGATAAAAAGAGGAGAAGCAGACAAACGGACAGAGACGCTTCGTAAAAACATGTTTTTTCCGGATCTCTGGCCCCTAAATGTGTTAACCCGTCAAAAACCGGAGGTCGAAAAAAAATTTATATACAATACTTTCTTCTATTATATATAGACGAAATTAAGGCGACAGCAGACATTCAAAATCACGAAATTCGATAAAGAATTTTTTTTTTTTTTTTTTTTTTTTTTTTTTTTTTTTTTTTTTTTTTTTTACTTTTCGAGAATTATGAAACCAGATGCTCAAATTTATCAGATGCAAAATGAGTTTTTCAATTCTGACACTTCTTCGTCGAGGTATAAGCTTTTATATTTGTAAAAACTGTATATATTTATGATTTTGTTTTACTTAAAACGCTGTTTTCTCAAAATAGTGAATTTCGCACATTTCTAACGTTTGAAAGGTTCCATGTGCATTTCTAATTATCGGATTCTTTTAAAATTTATACTTTATATCCTCTGTACAATAATAAATAAACGTTAGCATAAAAAGTTGAATTTCAGGAATATTTTAATCTTGAAATATATGTGAATATGAAAATATATAGTTACTTTTTTTGGAAAAACTAAGCATAATTATCAAGATATTTTTTTCTACTCATATATTCAGCGAACTTTTACAATTCATGTCAACCTCCATTGTAATATATAAAAAGTATCTCATGAGTAAATATTGACGTATTTTATGCAAGAACAATGCGCATGGGACATTTTCAAATATGACAATTATTCGTTATTTTAAAAATTCAATAATTTAAAAACTTTATTATTTTATCACCAAATTTTGAATATAACTATTTGAGCTTACCATTGACAAGTCTACCAATTTTCAAATGAATCCATTGAAAATAGAGGGATTTGGTTTTTAACCCTTTATGTACTGAATTATGAATTAATGAAAATTTCATCTTCTAAAGCATTTTTCGTGAATTGTTTAAACTACATTAGAAGATTTACATAATCATTTAATAAATTTTAGAAGGATTTTAGAAGGATTGGCAGATTTAGAAGGATTAATTGAATTTGAATTTATAGGAATTTTGTGCAATATTTATAACCCCACTCAAATCTTTTATTTTAAATATTTTTCTTAGCATATTGTAAAATTATGAAACGTACAAATAATGTTCTTACACTAGAAATATAGAAATATTTCCGAAGTGAAAAATCTAGCCCCCCCCCCCTTCCACAGCGCCAAGAAAGCTAATAAGATTCAAAGGCAAAAGAAATCATCCTTTTAAAAATATTTTTGTTTTGTGTAACCAATAATGCTTTTGGAACAAGATAAAGTAATATATCTATAACTCATTCTAAACTGTATTACGACAAATCGATGTATTAAATGAATTTTATAACAAGTTATTTTAATGGTACTTATAAGTACCGTCAGTAGATAAAGGGTTAATGTCCACTGTCCCCTTAAAGGAACTTATCTGGTGGGGAAGATAAAAGTGGAATCCCATGTTATCCTATGGGGAAAATACTAGGTTCAGCAAAAAGTTCTGGGAAATTTCTGAAAGTTGCGTTGTTATGCGCAAATTAACAACAAAAGCAACAAGAACTATTCTTCAAAGTAGAGACCGTCATAGTCCACGACTTTCTTCCATCGTTCTGCCAGATTCCGGGTTTGCTGGAAGGAAGTACAAAGTTTGTTGCCGTACCAGCACATTTCACCCTCATTAATCTCATCGACAGCTTTCAGAATCGTTAGAGCTTTTCTTCAGTAATTCCGGATCAACACACGCAAACCGTACTGTTCAATAGGCATTTTGGAGCCGAAATTCCTGAACTCCTATAGATATGCCACTAGCATTCTTATATACGATACAAATTCTGGTAACTATTAGATTAAAAATTTCCCAGAACTTTTTGCTCAACCTATTACGTATCCTTCTAGTTCATTCAGATTTGGAAATTTCAACACTATTTTTTTTTCAGCACGTCGATAGGAAGGTTCGTTATCACTCTGTAAGCTCCAAATTTTTATATCTTTTTTCAGTCCAAAGTTACAAACAAGTAAAGAATGCCTTTTATGCTTTTCGAAATCTTTTGAAATTTTAACACAAATTTTAAAATACTTATAATTATCTTTAGAATATTTTAAGCTTACAGAGGGATAAAGAAACTTCTTATAAACGTGCTGGAAAAAAATAGTGTTGAAATTTCCAAATTTGAATGAACAAGAAGGATAAGTAATTTTCCCATAGGATAACATGGGATTCCACTTTTTTTCTTCTCCACCAGAGAAGTCCCCTTAACCCTTTATGTACTGAATTATGAATTCATGAACATTTTATCTTCTAAGGAATTTTTCGTGAATTTCTGAAATTACATTAGAAGATTTACATAAAGATTTAATAAATTTTAGAAGGATTTTAGAAGGATTTAGAAGGATTGCTTAAATCTGAATTTATAAGGATTTTGCGCAATATTTATAACCCCAGTCAAATCTTTTATTTTAAATATTTTTCTTAGTATTTTGTAGAATTAGGAAATTTACAATTATAATGTTCTTATAGTAGAAATATAGAAATATTTCCGAATTGAAAAATTCTACCCCCTCCCCCCAACACCAAGGAAGCTGAAACGATGCAAAGGCAAAAAAATCATCCTTTTAAAAATATTTTTGTTTTGTGTAACCAATAATGCTTTTAGAACAATATAAAGTAATGCATCTATAACTCATTCTAAACTGTATTACTACTAATCGATGTATTAAATGAATTTTGTAACAAGTTATTTTAATGGTACTTATAAGTACCGTCAGTAGATAGGATTAAACACCGGTGTTCGCATTTTTTTCGCGTAAATAATAGCGTCTTCTAAATTATATTAAAACAGTCAAAACAACTTTGAGAAAGAAATAAAAATGTGACTGTATCTAGGGCCAAATAGGAAAGAACCTTATCTATCCATATTCCTAGATAAATACTGTTAATAATTTTTATAATGACTAAAGCAGATATTGAAAATCATTTCAGAAGAAAATCCAGGAACTGTTTTTTTTTTTTTTTTTTTAATATATATATATATAAGCGTCTGCCCTCACACACACATTTTAACACCGGTGTTCGCATTTTTTTTTTCGCGTAAATAATAGCGTCTTCTAAATTATATTAAAACAGTCAAAACAACTTTGAGAAAGAAATAAAAATGTGACTCTATCTAGGGCCAAATAGGAAAGAACCTTATCTATCCATATTCCTAGATAAATACTGTTAATAATTTTTATAATGACTAAAGCAAATATTGAAAATCATTTCAGAAGAAAATCCAGGAACTGTTTTTTTTTTTTTTTTTTTTTTTTTTTTAAATATATATATATATAAGCGTCTGCCCTCAGTTTTTCTGTAAAAAACGAAACAGTACTAAGTATTCCCAGCTGTGTAGACATTTTTTAGGAAATTTACCGAACCTCTCATCGTATTATCGACTATATCAAAGTTCTAAATATGAACTACATCCGGTCTCCATACCACAGCTGAGTACAAAAATATCCTAAATACCACCACAAATGTAGGAGAAAGAAAAAAAAAAGGTAAATGCTATTCATTCACTATGACGAACAAAGAACAATTCTAACGAATGAATATATCTTCTTCGAGGAACCTAAAAAGCTAAGGCGTGACTTTTTTTAATACCCGCATAAATATCCATCTGTCAAACAGACAATTGTTCACTGTCTTTTCTTGGTTAATATAATTCATTTTACATTGCATCATTCAATAAGAGAAAGCTATGTACAATTGCTGAGTTTTGTATGGTAAAATTAAGATAGCATTTATAAAGTGAAACTGTAAATTTTAGACATAGGGGTGCCAAGCACCCCCGCCCCCATTAATCTTCCCTAACATGTGAATTAATTTCACCCAGTTTTACAAACATTTCAAATCGGGAAATGTATTTAACCCGTTCGGGTCCGATTTTTTTTTCAGTTTTGAGAAAAAAAAAATACTTTTACGTTAATAATGCTAATAGTAGCTATCAAAATAGATTTACTGAAGCTTAACCCTTTATCTACTACTTATAAGTACCATTAAAATAACTTGTTACAAAATTCATTTAATACATCGATTAGTTTTAATACAGTTTAGAATGAGTTATAGATGCATTATTTTATCTTGTTCCAAAAGCATTATTGGTTACACAAAACAAAAATATTTTTAAAAGGATTATTTCTTCTGCCTTTGCATTTTTTCAGCATTCTTGGGGTTGGAGGGGAGGGGGATTTTTCAATTCGGAAATATTTCTGTATTTCTATTGTAAGAACATTATATTTATACATTTTCCAATTCTACAAAATGCTAAGAAAAATATTTAAAATAACAGATTTGAGTGGGGTTATAAATATTGCACAAAATCCCTATAAACTCAAATTTAATTAATCCTTCAATCCTTCTAAAATTTATTAAATGATTATGTAAATCTTTTAATGTAGTTCAAACAATTCACGAAAAATGCTTTAGAAGATAAAATTTTCATGAATTCATAATTCAGTACATAAAGGGTTAATGAATATACCATTATCTGAAATCTAACGAATGTACACTGGCCTCCAAAAGTTAAGGTACAGGGACTGGATGCTTTCGATTGCACACGTTTCGTTGAATATCTACCAACATTATTGGCGAATTGTTCTTGAACTTCTAGGATGTAAAGAACATGTTTGGTTTTATATTTCTCGGTGAAGATTTATCGGGAGGTCCAATTAAGGGGATAATCATAAATTTAATAATAAAATAATATTTGCGATCACCTATGAAACAGAAAAGGCTGGAAATGGATTGTCACTGTGGTAAATGACTATTTGGGTCCTGTTCAACGTTTGTATGCATTTGTGTAAGAATAGCACTCATATTCGTGAAGATGTTAACGTTTTTGTGAAAAATTCAAAAGTTTTTTTTTTTTTAACCTAAAGAGTTTTCAACCAAATTTAACACAACTTTCCGAAAACTTGCCAAAGAATAGTAGCAACAGTATACAGCAATTAAAACATGAATATATTGAATATTTGATGAGATATGGGCATTTTTATGAGATAATTTTTAACTGCGCATGCGCGGAAGATTTCAAAATTTTTATTTCATAATTTGGTAGTCAGTATTTTGGGGCAACTTTATAAAAAGTCCAGCCAAATGTTGTGAAAACTTAGAAAGATATAGTGAGATGATTGAAAAGTTGTGGAAAATCCCTTATAATAAAGCTATTTTTTGGAAGCAACTCACTATATCGACCCTATCTTTGTGAATTTTCGTGCTATTTGACTGGACTTTTTATAAAAAAGTTTCCCTAAACAGCTGACTACCAAATTATATAATAAAAATTTTAGGATCTTCCACGCATGCACAGTTAAAAATTATTTCATACAAATGCCCATATCTCAAATATTCAATATATTCATGTTTTAATTTCAGTATACTGTTGCTTACTTCTCTTTGTCAGGTTTTTGGAAAGCTGTGTTAAATTTGGTTGAAAACTCTATATGCTGTAAACAAAAAACTTTCAAATTTTTCACAAAAACGTTAACATCTTGACGAATATGAGTGCTATGCTTACACATATGCATGCAAACGGTGAACAGGACCCAAATAGTCATTTACCACAGTGACAAACCATTTCCAGCCTTTTCTGTTACATAGGTGGTCGCAAATATTATTTTATTATTAAATTTATTATTAGCCCCCTAATTGTACCCCCCGACAAATCTTCACCGAGAAATTTAAAATCAAATATGTTCTTTACATCCTAGAAGTTCAAAAGCAATTCGCCAATAATGTTGGTAGATATTCGACAAAACGTGTGCAATCGAAAGCATCCAGTTCTGTACCTCAACTTTTGGAGGCCAGTGTAGTTATTTTGCATAGTATTCGATTCTTATTCATATGACAATTGGCTAGGGAAGAGATTTTGGAGAGGTTTGAAAAGTATTGTATTACAACAGGATTTAACAAATATTACAACTTTCTAGCATTTTTTGCGTTTTATCACGTATGACTCGTTCAGAAAAGTAACAAAACAAGTCGGAAATTGTACATCAAATGTGGCAAATGGGAAGTTTTCGTACTATAACTAGTTTTATAAATATTCAGATCTTGGTGCAACAGCTGCTGCACTCTTACGCAAAATGCATGATGAAAAAAAAATTATTAAGATTATATATATATATATATATATTAAATTCAGTATTACGGAAATAATATGACTCCATCTTAAATAGGACGTAATCACCATGGCAACATAGAAACATTACCTATCATGGGATATCCCTGAATTATTTATGTATGATAGGATTTAATAGAACGCAGAAAACTTTCATTAATATCTTTTTAAGTTTTGATAAGATTTTCATAAAATTTGAAATAACCCGACAAAATTCTGCAAAGATTATATATATTAAATTTCAAACCATTCGGCTGAGTATTTTTTGTGCTGCTATATGCGGACAGACGGACAGACAGTCCAGCCGACGACTGTGGGTGTTACGTAGTTATATAATTACGAACGCACCTAAAAAGTACAACGACTAAAAAAAGTGACGAAGTAAAATATTTTAAATTTAAAGAGTGAAATATATGTTTAAAATGAAAAAATCGCTAACGGTGCAAAGAGCATTAAGCAAACTTTTATTATTAACATTATTACTAAATGCCAAAACATAAATGAAATCATAATAAGAACTGCATAGACATATACTACAACCATTGCTACAAAAGTAATTGTTCAGACAAAGTAATATCCAATGAAAAGATATGTACAATTAAGAGTGCGCCAGACCCCGAACGGGTTAATGAATCTTTATTTATGTAATTTCAGGTTTGTACATGGAATTTCTTTTTTAAAAAAATTCTGCTGCGAAACGTATTATCCACAATGGCAAAATTAACCTACACGAGAGATTAGTGGGAGCTTAGTACCTCTGTAAAATGATATTGTTGTATTTATTTCAGTCAAAAGAATCAAAAGGATGTCGTGGAATTAGGCGATAGCCGATTATATTATTTATGTAGGAGTCTTATTTTAGTCAGTTTAGTATATTCTTATTATTCAAATATATATTTTTAGATGGTGGATCGCTTATTCTTCGGGCGTTATTTATAACAGCTAATAAAATTATTCTTTAAAATAAAAGATTTAACCTCAAAAGTCTCCAAAATTTAACCATCTATATTAAAAGGAACAATATTCATCAGTGACACACCTTCACACGTGAAGTCTATATGGAAAAAAAAATTCTCGCATAGTTACTTGTTTAATTCCAATACCTTTTTTGTTACTTTTAAAATAAATATAAAATTAAAAGCGTGAAGGATTAGAAAAGAAAATTAATAATTATGTTATTGTTTCAATTATAAACACAAGATAACACACACATATATATGTATTCCCCTTTGTCTTCATCTGTTATGAATTCCAATGCATTATATTTGCAAGTAACAGGCTATATTTTGCTTATTTAGCTGCCTGTTACATGAAATAATGCATTAATGCATTGCATGAAATAATTTTAGCAATACTCCGCATTCTTGCCAATTGAAGATTAAATACTACGTGTTGCGTGTTGTCATCTTTATTTTCCTTCATTATAATTGTCTACTACATTTTGTTCCATTTGTGATTAATTCTTTTTTATTTCAATGTTCTTTGGTATCCTCCAAATATTAAAATGTTTAGGATTGTCAATATTTTGATGTTTCCTAGTGGGTTCTATTTGCCAATTAGATTTACTTTAATGTATGTTTTAGTATAACGAATAATATATAATATTATCACATCCCATCTTCATTTAGAATTTTGTTAATATTGTTATATGAACTTGTCAGACAAATTTTGATTCAAAGGTATTATATATATATATATATACACCAGGTGGTATTAAACGCTGAATATTGGCAATATTGTAAAATTGAAATTAAACAATTTAAAAGTGTTTTTTAGGTATTTTAAATAATGTAATTATTTTCTATTTATGTTATATTAATTGATTTTATCACGGTATTTCAAAATGAATTAACTGCATCCATAGTTTTAATTTCTGTGTTAACTTAACTGTTTTATTCACCTTAATCTGATCATGCTTGGATACCATGTGCAGGAGAATATTTTGAAAATCAACTGGGTTTTTATTCGGTATGTGGTGTAATATTTCTATTTTTTATGCTATAAATTAAATATTTAAAGGTTTGTATTGTTTTCCGTTTCATGCCATTTGATAATGTTCTGTTTTCAGCTTGAAACTATTCTTTTGATCATATTGGTTGTTTGGGTACAAGAGAAATTTTTTTTCAGCTTTTAGCTTTTTTCTCACAGAAAACAACCGATTTGCTTATATCATTGAATTCTGTACTCTTGAAAACGTAATTCAATATTTTTTTTCAGTCTCCATATTCTTTTTTTCTTCCATATTAATTCTTGTAATTATTTATAAGGCACTTTATTTTATACATACAGTTCTATATTGTAGGTTTGTGGTATCCATTTTGATTGTCATTTCACAATATTGCGATTTTTGATGATGGTCGGTAATGTTTAATTAATGGTTATATATATATATATATATATAACCATTAATTAAACATTACCGGCCATCATCAAAAACTGCAATATTGTGAATGATTGACTACACGCCATAAACCAACAATATAGAGCTGTATGTGTAAAATAAAGTACCGTATACCTAATTACAAGAATTAACATGGAAGAAAAAAAGAAGAATACGGATTCCGAAAAAATTGAAAAACTTATATATTGAATTACGTTTTCAAGCGTACAGAATTCAATGATATAAGCAAATCGGTTGTTTTCTGTGGGAAAAAAGCTATAAGCTGAAAATTTTTTTTCCTCTGTACTCAAACAACCAATATAATCAAAATAATAGTTTCAAGATGAATACAGAACATTATCAAATGGCATAAAATGGGAAAAAACTACAACCCATTAAATATTTAATTTATAGCAATAGAAATCTTACGAAACATACCGTATTAATTCCCAGTAGATTTTCAAAATATATTCCCGCACATGGAATCCAAAAAGCATGATCAGATTAAGGTGAATAAAACAGTTAAGTTAACACAGAAATTAAAAGCTATGGAGTCAGTTAATTCATGTTAAAATATTGTGATAAATATAACTAATATAATATAAATAAAAAATAATTACATCATTTATAATACCTAAAAACAATTTTAAACATATATATGTGAGTTGTGGTTTTAGATTCCCATAAAACCCTACTCATAGCAACAGATATTGTCAGCTCTTTTCCATGAGAACTTGTTACCGCAGAACAGCGGATGTTACTGAATTTGCTGATATGCAGTTTGCATTCTCTCGCTTGGAAACAAGTGACAACCGGGAGCAGATTGCATTCTGACGCGGCCGATGGTAGGCATATCTCGCTCTAGACGAGAGCAGAGGCCGAACTCCGACGATTCTGCGGGCGCGTATGCTGCAGAAAAACCCCCTACCCTCCCGTACTTGTAAATATAATTTCTATTTAATATGTAAAACTATAACCTAGAATCATTAAACTCCTTTTTTCATTAACTAAGGCCTTATTTTTATATCATCCTTATATTACATGGGAGCTCTAGGCCGAATTGAATCCCAAAACGAATTTAAAAAGTAAAATCCCCTAGGCTTTCTTACCGATCTACGTTTAAAATCAGAGAACTGTTTCGTTCCGTTATCAACCCTTGCATTTCAGCTGATGTGATTCATCTACATCTGATGTGAGCCATCTGTGTGAAGCTCAATCTCCCGTTTATTTTTATTTGTGCAAGATAGTTATCGCTGTACAAGGAATGAATCTTCGACTGCATATTTTTTTTTCTACGGATCATTAATTGGATTACTTCAATATATCGTGACGAGGAATTTATTTTTCAATTGGATAACTCCTTTTGAAGTAAGTTTGTTTTTTTCTCTTTCCTTTCTTGCCTTTTAATATGGAATTACAAGAAATTGACTTTATTAAAAGCCAGTTGAAATCGGCTAAAACAGATAAAATCAAATTATTGCATGAATTTATATTTGGTTGCGATAAAAATCGCCAGAATAGAGCGAATTTAAGGAAATTTAAAGGTTTTTATTTTACTGACAAAAGCGATGAGTATGAAAATAAACTCAAAGTAATTTTGGACGATTACGATCAGATACAATTGATTACTATTGCTAATATCTTATCCATTGACATCCATGGATCAAAACAAGATATAGGGCAACGTATTTTAAGCGCACTAATTGATATTTCGGCTTTTAAAGACACGTTTACGGCAGTTTCCGAATCGGATACAGAATTTGATGATAGCCACAATAGTAGTGGAAGCACTGGTTTATCTTCGCCTTTGGCAGTACAGCCAGACCAGGCGCGTGTACACTGTACACACTCCGCGCCCAAACAGACAATTTCTTTCCATGACATTGATCATTTAATTACACCGTTTAGTGGTGATAAAACGGAAAACGTTCAAACATGGTTTCAGAGATTTGAATCTCTGGCACATTCATTTCAACTGTCCGACATACAGAAATTTGTGTTTGCTGAGCGGGCATTAAAAAGTTTAGCATTATTGTACGTACGTAGTGAAAATAACATTTCTTCATATACATCGCTCAAAGAAGCATTGCTTCGCGAATTTGGACAATCAGCTTCGTCCGCCCAGATACATCAATTACTAGCCGCTAGAGGCTGCCGCCCAAACGAAAAACTATTGGAATATTTTCTGAAAATGAAAGAAATAGCACAAAGAGGAAACATCGATGATATATCATTAATTCACTATATAATTAATGGGATTAACGATACACCACATAATAAAGCTATATTATTCGGGTGCGCCACGCTTGCCGAATTTAAAAACAAGCTCCAAATTTTCGAACGAATTTGTGAACAGAGTTCTAAAGTTTACCAATCAAAGTCACCGACAACACCCAACACTCCTAAGATTAACCAGACGGGAAAAACTGCAAAATTAACTTGCTGGAATTGTTTAGCCCCAGGACACCTATCTACCCATTGTGTGCATTTAAATAAAGGGAAAAAGTGTATGAAATGTGCACGTTTTGGTCATGTTTCCAGCCAGTGTACAGAGCAAACGCCAGAACGCAAGCGTTCGACTCAAGGCACCTCCCCTTCACGCAAGACGTCACCACGCAGAGACGAACAAATCCACGTAGTAGAAATGTGTCATTCTCATCCGCGCATGCAGAAACCTGTAAAAATTTTTAATTTACAAATCAATTCAATCTTGGACACTGGAAGCTCACTGACGATACTGAGAGAAGACATTTATGAACAAATTGGGTCTCCCCCCCTCACCGGAGCAACTGTGCAATTGTCGGGCATCGGTAACCGTGTTATTCAACCTATAGGATCGTTTTTTACCAATATACAAATAGACGATAATACTTTTTCTACTTCTGTTTACGTAGTTAAGCCTTCTCAGATGCCCATGCCACTTATCATAGGGACAGATGTCATATTTCAGGGTACTCTCACATGCGACAAAAACGGCGCTACTTTAACTAAATCTCCACCCACAAGCATTTTTATAAGCTGCATTACTGTGTCTGATAATGTATCTGCAACGAAATCTGAAGATAAATCCTATGTACCTCCATTTCCTGATGCAAGATGCACTATGGAAACACTTGTTTCAAATTCTTTCCCCCAAAATCTAAAACCGCCGACAGTAAATAAAGATTTTTCGAATGAACATATTCCTACTGACATCGAAGTTGACCCAATGATTGACTCAGCATATCTGAAGCATCTCGCAACATTATCGCCAGACTGTTTTTCCTTCGATTTAAATTTCTTATCCTACAAGCTGTTCATGACTGTGCTCGTCTTATTGACCATCTTTTTATTACTGTTTACGTCTGCCAACGGACTCATTTATCAGCATTCGGCGTTCCATACATCCCAACCATCTCGAGATTCGAGTGACGTTACTACTTGGACCGAAATTCTGCGTGTCCTTATCATTCCTTTTTTATTTTTTATACGCCGACATTTTGTGAAGTCAACAACGAGAAAGAGAAAAAGTAGACTTAAATTTCCAAAAAGAAATATGCTTCACGTATATAGGTCACAAGTGCAACCAACGAGTTTATCATAAATGTGTTTTTTATTATTACTACTATTTTTTTTTTAACTGTGTTTTTATATATTCTGTGTTTGACACCCATATATCTGCTCATTTAAGAGAACATTTATATCGTACAGACTATAGACTGCTACTATCTGTGACTTTCTTAGTAACTTTATTTCAATATCTTCGGGTTTTTTTTTTTACGATTGCAGCAAGCATCCACGATTATTTTTTTTCTGGACGAAACATTAGAATGAGGTGTTTACCAGTGTAACTCACCATTTCAAGAGTCCAATCATTGATGGAAATCTTCAACACAGAACGTTTTTTTTTCTTCTTCGTATTTTTGTGTGTCATGCCATTCTACAGTGCGATAAACTTCAAGTGTTTTTTTTTAAAAGAAGTTATCGCGTACCAAGCATTTTTATCAACAGTGTTTTTTTTTAATTATTCTTAGTTTGTGGAATATGCAACAGATTCTTTATTTTTTCAGCTTATATTAACAGAATTTATGTGCCTTTTTTTTCGAAGTTCTGTTCAACATTTTTTTAAAATCTCTGAGCGATATATATCTGCTCAAAACTTTTTTATTGAACCCATGCGGTGATTTTTTTTTTTGCGCATGGCAAGTTAGCTTTCTCTCGGACTGCAAATGGTGCATTATTTTTTTCATTTGCCTGTTTCGCAACACGTGCTTTTTTTTTATGTTGCGTAAACAACAACTTTATTTAAGATGACTATCTACACAGGACTTTATTTTTTTTTTGAACACTCACTTTTGACAAGAAGAAAAAGAATATTGTTGTATTTATACTTTTAAAACTGCATTTATATTTTTAAAACTGTATTTAATGTGTAAACTTTTTATTGAATTGCTATATATATGTATGTGTTTTACCCCCCCCCCCCCCCATCGCATATTTTTTTTTACAGAAGTAAGAGCTGGCTGTCGAAAAAAAAACCTTTTGGTGGGAAATCCTTTTTTTTTTTTTTTTTTTTTGCTTAGACGAGGCAAACCTCTTTTTTTTATTCTCGAATGGGATAAAGATGTTTTTTTTACGAAATTCTACCTAAGATGAGGCAGATTTTGGTATGTTTTCGTGATGGTAATATAATGGGCAGACGGCCTTTCAAATTATATTTTTCATCCCTGATGATGGCTCATGAGAAAGACGGTCTCATGACGCAAATTGATGTTATCCTGAGATTTTTTTTGTTCTTTTGTTTTTTTTCTTTGGAGATACCCCACGGCAGCTCAGCATTAATTTACATAAAATTTAGAATTAATTTTTTCTTATTATTTAGTTCAATTCTCTTAATTATTTAATGACAATTTTTTTTCCTTTGGATTTTAATTATTTTTAGATAGTTTGTTTTTGTTTTTTGACATATCTTGTTGCTTATTTAACGCGCTGTCGAGGTCGACAAGCGGACAAGATGGCCGAGTGTGAGTTGTGGTTTTAGATTCCCATAAAACCCTACTCATAGCAACAGATATTGTCAGCTCTTTTCCATGAGAACTTGTTACCGCAGAACAGCGGATGTTACTGAATTTGCTGATATGCAGTTTGCATTCTCTCGCTTGGAAACAAGTGACAACCGGGAGCAGATTGCATTCTGACGCGGCCGATGGTAGGCATATCTCGCTCTAGACGAGAGCAGAGGCCGAACTCCGACGATTCTGCGGGCGCGTATGCTGCAGAAAAACCCCCTACCCTCCCGTACTTGTAAATATAATTTCTATTTAATATGTAAAACTATAACCTAGAATCATTAAACTCCTTTTTTCATTAACTAAGGCCTTATCCTTATATCATCCTTATATTACATATATATAATTTTTAAAATTCTTTCTTACTCATGCTACAGTCTTAATTTATTTGATATAAATTCTCGGCCCCTTAATTGGAAATAATGTAAAATGCCATCATATTTGCATTTAATAGCATTAATAATTACCAGTTATCAGCCTAAGATAAATTATTTTTTCAAACTTTGGGACTTCTCGAATAGCGCTGAAAGTGAAAATATGAGAGACATTACGTAACATGACAGAGATAATTAAAAGAGCGTTGCGGAACTTCAATGTTCCAGTGATAGATATCTAGTTTCTAGAATTATTTTCAATACGGACAATTAACAAATTTCAGCATTTTCTTGAAACAATGTGCATTTCGTAATTTACTGAATCCTTTAAAGCTGTACTACATACCGAAATACGAGAATTCACTGTTAAATTAATGAACGGAATTTTCACGGCTATCAAGATACTTTTAAACACGATATAGATAAAATTTCGGATTACTGAAATTCTTGTTCAAAATTTGTACTTTTCAGGAGTTCATAGTCAAAGCTGGAACATATGTAAATGCAAATATTTTACAATAGATGAAACTTTGGAAAATATTCTAATATTTTAAGCGTTATTTCTACTGAAAATATTTAAAGAAAGTCGAGGCAAAGGATTAGACTCATCATAACGTGTTTCGTTTAATGATAAGTAATTCATTTAAGTGTCAGACAATCTTCTTAGTTTCACTTCTTACAATTTCGTCAAAAAATGAAACATTTATGGGAAACAGTGTTTAGAGGAAAAGATAAACAATACTGTTAATCACCAAGAATCATAATTATTTATAATCAAGAGCATAGCTTGTTATGTCCTTTTGAACACTAATGTACAATAAACAATTAAATTAAAAAAATAAAAAAACCCAACTGCGTAAAAAGCGAACTAATTAATTATTTCTCATCAATGTGAAACTATTTTTTTATATTACTTACCTATTTTTTATTTACTTGTATTGATGACTTTTAAGTTGTGTTTAATTGTTAGTTCCTATCTATAAACACTGTTTTGATGAGGTCTATAGATGTCTATTGCAGTAAAGCTAGATATCCTACCTACACAACTCCCAGGTTATATAATATTTTAACGGAGCTTCTGACTGTAAAATAGCCAATGAAACATCGTCTTCATTTTGAAAGACCTATTCAGTGATGTACCACTCAATAGGGTGCGTAATTTTTTTCGTCTCTACCGCCATTTTGTATTTTTCGGCCGCCATTTTGAATTTATAAAAACAAAACCTAGCCTATAACCATCGGGCTGTTAAGACGAATTGATAGAGACCTCCTTCTAGAGGTCTGCACGGGCCGGAATTTCCAGGCCCGGGCCCGGCCCGGCCCGAAGGAAAGCTATTTTGGCCCGGCCCGGCCCGGTGTAAAAATTGAAAATTCGGCCCGATCCCGGCCCGGCCCGTTTACATTTTTACCGTTCTCGGCCCGGCCCGGCCCGTACAAAAATCAGTGAAAACAGGCCCGGCCCGGCCCGACTCAATTTCAACAAAAAATTCCGTTTTTTCTCGATATACAATTAAGATTCTTTTAATGAATAATGCATGCATATTTATGGGAACATTTTACAGTATATTTTAAATTACTATGTGTTCGCAAAATAGAAAACACACAATAGTAAACATTAACGATTACTTACAGTGTTTTAGTCAACGTCTCTACAGACGTTTCAAAATTTAAATAAGGGTTCATTAAAAGATTATTGTAGTTTAGAATAAAGTGTTAAAAAACATGATAACTTTTGAAGCTTATAATAAAAAGTAGATTTGTGAAAATATTTCTGCCATTTTTAAGCCTTTTCTCAAATCCAAAGGAGCTACATTTTGATACATTTATGAATTCATTTCTTTTCGGAAACGCATGAGATTGGCAGGTATTCTTATTCAGAAACCATGTAAATGCCGTTTTTTTCTTAGATAAAAGTAATATATCTTTCAGAAAATACTGCCAAAGTTAGCGTTTTGAATCGAATTTCCGGAAGCGATATCACAGGAAAGGAGAAAAACGTACAGTCACGTGACAAGAGTCTCTGTTATCTCTGTACGTAATTTATGAAAAATGGAAACGCTATTCGATTCCAAATGCCTTCAATACTTAGACCTGTCAATTTTATTCCTTTATAGTTAAAAATGAGTCAGAAAATGTGTCTGAAAGTTTCGCATTGTTGAGCAGTAAATATGAGAACCACCTTAAGGTACATTTCCAAAGATACTGTTAACAGAAGTTCATTATTGCTATTAATACTTTTACAAAACATAATGCCTGTCCTACACATCCTGAGAACGATTAAGACCAGTTCCGTCCCGGCACAAGTCTGCCGATAAAATTAAACCCGGGATCAGGCATCATGTAACTGTACGATGCCGATCTCTACGATGGACATGTTACATTTCTGTAGTGATGTTGTTAAACTCGCATCGGCTCGTAACGCACATTTATACTTCTCGAAAAAGTCATATTCATTGGAAATGGCCTCGTATTTTATCTGCTACTCTCAAATTCTTATATCTGGCCGATAGGCCCGATTAATTTTTTTTATCGGCCCGGCCCGGCCCTGCAGGCCCGTTCAATTTTTTTGCCGGTCCGGCCCGGCCCGGCCCGTTGAAAAAATTGCCCTAATTCTGCCGGCCCGGCCCGGCCCGTTTGAAAATTCTCCTCCATTCCGCCGGCCCGGCCCGGCCCGCGGGCCGGGCCGGGTACGGGCCTCGGGCCAAGCCCGGGCCCGTGCAGACCTCTACCTCCTTCATTAAAATCCATCCAGCCGTTGAGATGTTTCGAGGATATAAAGAAATCCACGTACCCAGATACGCGTGAAACACATAACCCTTCTTTTCAGTCGGGTAAAAAAGATAAATTGACTTTACTGACAAAGAACTGTTGAAGGGTTTACTATTATTATTCGCGTATTATTTAAAAAGGATGTGCTAAGAGAAAGAAAGACACAATTTAAAATGTAATGCAGAATATAGAATTTTTTAGAGAAAAAGTTCTCGCTCCCCTCAAAAACTGTAAAAGGCGATAAAAAATAAGCGAGACCAAGTCACATCTTAAAATCTTTACAGCTCATTGACAGTTTGATCTATGTGTTTACTATAGAAGTTAGTCCCAAGTACAGAAATCGCACTTGTATGCAAGGACTGCAGGGCTGCCACATGTGATTATTTTTTAATTCTAACTAGCGCCACTTGATCAAGACACTTTTACAACATTTGCAAGAGAAATAGACTTTAAAATTTATATTAGATAAAAGATTGGTGCGAACAAAATATAAAAATAGTCGTCTGTCGCAGCCCTTGTACTATAATTGCATTGAACACCGCATATTGTAAATAAAGAACAAAATAAATCTTTTATCTTCCACGCATAAGGTCCTAAGACTTTTCATTTCCAAAACCGAGCAATACCCAGCAATTGACCATTTCAAATTTTAAACCTGGACATTAACCCATTAATGACGAGTTTCTTTTACACATTTTTAATACCTCGGTCCCAGTTGACACTAGATTTCCCATATTATAATTTTTACTTACTTGATCTCTCAAAGTTTGTGATTAAGTAATATGAAAATTTCCTTACTAAAATACTGGTTTTCATATTTAAAATTTTATTATTACATAAATGGCAGATTTTCGTACCAGCCGGCGTTAATGGATTAAAACTGATCAGGCATTACGAGTAATAGTGGGTGCTGTAAAATGTAGATATTGGAAAAATATTGCGGAATTTCATTATTTTTTATTACTGTTCGAAAAAGTACATAAAAGCATGGAATGTGTAGGCATAACAATGGAGTTAGAACCTCGTTTTTGCGTTTCCGATAAATGTAATAAGTCTCGAGCTATGATCAATTGCTGTCAGATTACGACCTTTTTCGGACCGTCCTGTCTCGAAAATTATCTTAAAATACCAAATTTGCCACTATTTTTTGAAAATTACATTCCATTATAGAAACAAGAGAAACACCTTTTTTCATCTCAATAAAAATACTTGCATTCATGCAAATGACAGAAAATTGCCAGTTTGGATTTGAAACATCTGTAAGTGAAAGCATACAATACAATGTGCATGATGTACGGTGTTTTAAAACACTAAAATAAACTCATTTTGAAACATACACTTACCAGAATGTGTTTAAAATGAAGGAAAACTCAAATACGTTCACATTTCCTTGGCTGGTAGCGCTACGAAATTTGTTTTGGTGCTACATCTGCTGCAACAAAAATGACGTCGGAGCAATAAAAAAGGCGTTTTGCGTTCTGCAGTATGCGAAAACGGAATCTGTAATTTTAGAATAATGTGCGTTTCTTCAACGTTCTAAAAAAGATAGTCCTACTGACAAAGCATTCGTAAGTGGTATCATCAATTTGAAGAAATGGGCTGTCTTTGCAACTATGTTTCTTTTTCTTGTGTCTTTGCTTGCAACCATCACACTACGTGACTTTTTCTTGTGGGGCTTTGTGAAAGACAACGTGTATGTAGTACCGCTACCACGGAACTTGAACGACATACAAACACGCATATTTAATGCTCTGAACTTAATTATACTAGACATGCTTAACCCCTTAACGGTCACTTAATATTTGGAAAAACCATAAAAAAAGTACCTATTTTTTTTTATTTCAGAAATTGAATAATTATAAGTTTCGTATATAAAATATGCAATTAGGGTTTTTTTTTTTTTTAAGGCGAAAAAAAAGATGTTATAAAACAAATTCACATTTGTGGAAAAGCCACCATGAGAGAATTCTTTGTTTTAATGTTTGTTTTACACCACACAAATTAATGCGAAAAAGACCTTTATTTTTCACATCTCAGAGCTTTATTTGTAATCATCAAACAAATTTTTACAAATAATATAATATATATTAAATTTTGATTATTAATATTTTTTTTTTTATTTCAAAACATGCAATACAAAGTCCAACATCACAATCAGCGCCAAAAACCAAACGCCAAAAACAAAACCCAAACGCTAATATTCAAAGGCTTCACACCGCAATGTCAGTTAAATTTTTCTGGTTTCAGAAGTTTTTTCCAGCAATTAAATCTCCAGCCCGGAAATATGACGGGCACGAGAAATAACGAACGACACCTCAGCCAGTGATATTGACGGGGGCGAGAATTAAGGGGTTAAACGAGTTTGGCATGAAATATACTATCATCTGAACATTGTCCATGTGACTAGAGGAAGTCAAAAGAACATTTATAATGCAATAAAATGAAAATGTTTGAGTTTTCTTTCATTTTAACCCATTAACCGCCAAAAGGCGGAGGTTTTCAATTTTTCAGTGATGAAAGTGCACTAAAACCATTTTGTAGCAGTTTTGGAGCAGCAAAAATCGAATTTTGGAGCAGCAAAAATCCATTTTCGTAACAGCAAAAATTAATTTTGTAGCAATAAAAGCTGAAAATCTAATGCTATTAAATAAGAAATTTGGATTTTTTCGCGATCTATTGGCGAAATTCGCGATCTTTCGACAAAATTTGCGCGTTTTTCACGATCTTTTGACGAAATTTGCGCGTTTTTCGCGATCTTTCGACAAAATTTGCGCGTTTTCACGATCTTTTGACGAAATTTGCGCGTTTTTCGCGATTTTTTGACGAAATTTGCGTGTTTTTCGCGATTTTTTGACGAAATTTGCGTGTTTTTCGCGATCTTTTGACCGCGTTTTGTTCGTCTTTTGACGAAATTAGCGATTCTTTGACAAAATTCACGTTTTTTTTTCGCGATCATTTGACAAACATCGCGTGTTTTTCGAGATCTTTTGACCGCGGTTTTTTGCTTTTTTGACGCAATTAGCGGCCTTGAAAAAGGTTAAAAATGGATTTTTTTTTGTTGTTGTTTCTCTGATCGACGAAATCGTGCTAAATCTCATTTTGGCACTAAGAACGTTTTGGCGCATGTTTGGCGCAAAATGGGGAAAAAATAGCTGTTTTGTAGCAGCTTGGCGCAGTAAAGCGATTTTGGCGCCGTCTGGCGCAGGTCTTCCATCCCTGATTTTTTAGCTGAAAGTCGTTTGCCACCACAAACTCTGAAAGATCATTTTCGCTTTATATGATCTTAAAACTTTGTCTTTAAGTAAGGCCAATTTTTTAATTGAAAAAAAGGTTGTGGGTATGTAAATAATTTAAATATGTGCATTTATTTTTACTGTTGCGTGTACGCAACACCATCGGGTAATGGGTTAAACTAGTTCTGGTAAATGTATGTTTCAAAATAAGTTTATTATAGTATTTTTACATCATTTTGAATAACCCTGTATTTCTTTTACTTAAAAAACAAATATACAAAAGTCTTTTTGCACCGTCTCCTCAGATAAATGTTGAAGCAATTCAGCCAATATTTTCCAAGTTCACCGGAAATTTTAAACCTCTCATAAAAGTAACGTAAATTCAATCTTTTATTCCAATATAGTAAATTTTATTCCTCTTTTCAATAAGGTGTATATTCGGGATTCGTACAATTGTTTTTGAAGATTTTATAAAATACCCATTTTGCCGAAAATAAGAAGCTTGTTTTTTTATTAACTAGTATGGATACTTTAACCACCAAATCTTATATTTTATATATCTGTATAGAGCAGACTTTAGGGAATAGATATTTAAAACATCAAAAAATATGAAATAAGTTTTTTTTAAATTAATTATTAAAGAAAGTAAGGCCATAGATTTTATCTCTTAAATGTGAATAAGAAAGAGAAGAAACAAATTCTCGGGTGGGTTCCCAAAGTAACTGTCTTTATCGTCAAAAACCGCTATCTAGACGACGCAGGGGATTTCCTGGTTTAGAGCTCATTTTTTCCTAGGCGAGTTGGGATTTTATGCTTATTAATGGTATAAAAGTCAAATTTTCTCCACAAAACCGCAGAGAGCCTCCCCCACAGAGCTGCAGAAATCCCTCACACAGGAAAGGGTCTGAATTCACCACTAATTTTGGTATATTTAAGTTTATTATCCCGGATAGTAAATAAATAATTTTAAAAAGCATTTGTACTGGTCAAATTATTACGTATTGCCACTTTAGTAATTAAAAAAAAAACTATTTTCATTCTTAATCTAAAACATCAAAAGTAATTTTCTAGTACCGTAAACTGGAGAAAAACTTGGATTTAACGAAAAAAGACGTTTTAAATATGTCTTGGGTCTACTGTGTTCAGAGTATTTACGTGATTCATCGAGTATTGTTGAATTACGCCAATACTCTCAACAGATTAGAACCAGGACTGATTTAAAACATTTTTGTTCTAGATTTAAGTATCCTGGTCTTGGAAGCTAATCTGTTTATGGTACTAAATTTATACCTTCCTGCACAGAAAATTAAATTGTTTCATTTCCTTAACTTAAAGTAAATGTACATTTTCTCATCGTTATTTGCACCTACATTGTGAAGTTTTACAGATTTTCCAAGGTATAATTTTGTTTAGGATGTCTAAGGATTTAAGTATAAATTCCGGTATATTTTGCATTTCTAGACTTAAAAATTATTTGTAAATTTTACGTGGCCAAATTTACAAATTGGTCCCGAAGAAATTAGGAGTAAAAAGAACCTTCATACATACTTAATTATCTAGAAGAAGGGTAAGTATCCAAATAATTTCTCGTAACTGGTACATCTTTGGATGCATATGGAACGAGCAGAGAATCACAAAGCAAGTAATTAGCTATTTATTTGAACAACTGTGGTTTCTAGTAGTTTACACCGTACATAAAAAGACAACTGTTTCCTAAAATATATTAATACATTGTACATTGCTTGAAAAACGGAAACAATTAGCTGCCTCCATCTGTATATATTAATCTCTACAAAATTACAGAAACTAGAAATCCCTAAATAACTTCCTCTTTCGTCCTTTATTGAATGGCCGAACACATTAGCACTAAAGTGTATTTTAGTGCCCACAATGGTCAGATAAACACTCTTGCTTTGTAGTTATTACTCAGTAATCACTTAAACATTTATTACTCAATGGTAAATGATGTAAAAAGCAGATAATTGAGAATAGTTGCTCTCGTACATTCCTGCCTGATTTTTATATAACACTCTAGTAAAAGCAGTAGAATTAAACAATGCTACAAATATATAACGCATAAATAATATAATTTTTCACAGCAACCATATCAGAAATTTACTAAAGAATTTAAATTAGGTGGAAGCAGGACAAATAAGAGGAATATAATTAACACCTAATGCTGAACACTGTACTGTTAATTGGTCATAAAATACATAATTTAAAAATTGTTGCTAAACAATGTGGATATAAAAGATTTTTATAAAAAAAAATTGTAGTTATTGATAAAGTATTTCATATAAATAATCTAAACGCTCTAAATACACCAGTACGTTTAATCTAGAGGAATCGAGCAAATGTAATATTCGATTATAATTCTCCAATAACACGGTACCGAGTGAAACATCGAGGGACATTCTGCAATAAAATACACACTTCAATTTTTTTTTTTTTTTTTTTTTTCAATGAGATAAAAAAAGAAAACTTAAAAAGACGGTAACATTTCTTGGTGGATAAACATTAATTTTGAAGCATCCGAAATTAAGAAATTATCACGATTTTAAAATTATTATCAAAGGCTACAATACTGCTTGTAATTTTGCAATAGCTAGGTAATAGGTTTTAGTGGAAATTCGATGGCAACTAAGCCAGCGTCTTCAAATTGAGACTAAATAAATGTACTATTCCGTTGCCTTGTGCAAATTTTACTTTCTAAAAATCGTCTATTTTGAATAATTCCAACGAAATATTTTACTCCAAATATAAATATCTAGTTCTCAAATTCATCTGAATCTGCATGCATGAATTTGGTTTATTATATTCCTCCAAACCACATTTCTATAACTCCACTCCCTAAATCTAAACATACATTATTTCCTGGTTTTATGTTTGTTTCTTGCAACTTTAGCACGTCATTTTACACACATTTCCAAACTAAAGACCTTGTCACAGTTATCTCGTTTATGCCTATAACAAATGTCCCATCAACGATAGCCCTCATCGCAAATATAATAATTTCAACCGTGCTTTAGTGAAATAAACTTACAGAATACATTTAAATTTGACAATGAATGAAATGAAGCAACATGAATTAAAATGACTTTGAAATTTCAAAGGTATTAAGCTTATTCAATATATGTTTTAATCTGTATGTCGCGTTGTTAATTATTTCGTCTATTGTCAAGTATGTGTATATGAGTCCCTAGTACCCAACAATGGGGATTATGAATTAAAAGCTGCGTGGTTAATTCGGTGTCACCATGGACTTTCCTTTGAACAGACTGTAATATATAGTATGCACAAACGTATAGGCATTTGATCGCGCCTAAGACACGCACGGGGATAAAAACACGCACCGGATGATTTAATATGAACGGAACGTTTTTCCAATGTTAAACACTAGTTCACAGTTAGGCTTCAATCGTACAAGTTGTGTGTTGGTAACATGCGAAGAAAGTTGCATTCCATGCAGAGAAAATTAGGTTAGTTTCAATTTTTAATGTAATATTTAAAAACATTCTTGTGATTTTTGAGTTAAAAATACTGCAAATGTCTACAAATCCAAAAATTCAGTGAAGAACGGCCCTTCACAGCGGTTTTTTACCCCAATCAATGGGGCAAAGACATGCAGAGCAATGTTTTTAAAAAATTGCAATTTCTTGCGGAATTATAATTTGACAGAACCTAGGGCAGGGGTTGGCGAACCTTTAGACATCCGCGTGCCCAATTTTTTTGAAAAAAGATTTTACGTGACCATGACGTGCCAAGCACTAAAAAAATAGTTAAATGGATCAAAATTTCTGGATTTTTACTCATTGGGATTTAAAAATATGGTGCAATATACATCTAATAATTAGACAAGCATATATTACAAAGTAATAAAATGGTGAATGCGATGTCGGTTATGCCAAATATTAATATGGTGTTCAACCTACTTACTTTTAATAGGATGCAAGCTGAATTCGAGTTACCTAACAAGTGGTTTGGGTTTCTAATATTTAAGATTTTCGTTTCATTTCCAAAAATAATGACCCGCAGAAATAAAGAGCGAACAATTGTGAAAACTACATATTTTAGACCAAGTCGTTTTTAGTTTCATCACTAGGAGTTTAACTTAAAATGCCTAGTATTTTACTTTTTCATATTCACCCAACCTTCTCTTAATTTGATACTTATTGAGCCCACACTGAAATAATTTAGAAATTCAATTAGTTGCTTTCTAATAAAAAAAAGAAAAGAAATGAAAGAAAACCCCACCTTATATAAGTTTGCCTGCTTTGTTTAACTTAATTCTATTTTGCTTTAGGATTTCAATCAACGCCATGCCGAAAATACTCCGTCGCGTGCCAAGTTTGGCACGCGTGCCATAGGTTCGCCGTCCCTGACCTAGGGTGATGGTTATAATGAGTAAGGTTCTAATAAGACATTTTATTCGGCCATCAATCAAATTTAGACCAATCTTTTCATTCAAAATAAAAATTTATGAAAAGTGTGTGTCTTTACCCCCACCTACCCTACTTTACCCATTCCATGGATGGCAGATCTAATTTGACAACTGCTAATCTTTTGATTAAAGCTGTTACTTTTATCTCATCGTTACACCACCCCCTCTCCACTATACCCTATTTCGTTTTATTTGCTTTAGGAATCAGCAGTCAGAAAATCAGATTTATTTTCCTCCCCAATTCAAAAATTTTCGCTCAATCTCCTAAGAAAGAAAACAGTGGAGCAAGACGTCAAGTGTATTGATAAAAATAACTGTTTCCAATCGTTTATTTGAGAAAACTTTTATTTATAACATGATCCCATTAACAAATGGTTAATTTTTAAAGTTAGTCATTATTTTGAAGCTATTCAATGAACTGTTCGCTGTAAAATTACTTAGCATGGTAAGCGTTTTGTTTGGGCCCCATATGCCAAAAAATGATAACGGGGCATTAAATTTTCTAAAGGTTAAGAAAACTATTTATTCTCGATGAGAGCCTCTGTATAGGGAAAGAACAGATGCGGGATCTAAATACTTAAATCTTTTAGTTTCGTTGGCTGCATGTATGAATTTGCGGCACTTTGCTTATGTATGGTCCTGATATGTTGCAGGAACTTACGATAGACGTAATCACTAAGCTTAACTATATCAAATAAACGGAATTTCTCAAATAATATATCAATACTCTTCAATAAATCTTCGCTTTCTGTACGTTAAAACGTGCTGATAATTGGTTTGAGTAATTATATCTCTTACAATTGTTTTGGCATAAAATGCTAAACAATTACAGATGCAGAAATTGCGGAACGCTAGGCCATTGGAAGAGGGTAGATAAAAACCGGGTAGTATACTGTATGGTTTATATTTGATCCTATGGATTTATATGCGTTACTTTTAAATAATATGGTTACAAGATGTGGTTTTTAAAAGCCATTCACCTATGACATTTTTGATAGTAAGTGACTAAATGAAGATTTTTATAAAACTAACTAATCTGTTAATGCGTCAGATGAGGGAACTATGATAGTTACATACTACTTATTCATTGTTATTTCCCTTTAAACACGGGAACGATCTATCTTCAAGTGTATTTTGGAAGAGACTACTTTAATGTTTGCTTAGATTCGTTATTACTAAACGATAGTACGCCTCTCAAGCTATAAGCACTGTCATCTCAAAATTCAAAACAATGGACTATCATAGTTTTTCCTAACTGATTCTTCAATTCCATTAAATACAGAATAATTAAACACTATTAAATCATAATTATTGAAATGGGTCATGGACTTTTGGTCTACAATTCTTCATTCATTAATAAATCTGAAACATACTAGGAAAAATATTCTGCAATTTATTCATCAATATCAAAGATTTAAGTGTCTAATAATCATCAAATAGTAGCAGGAACAGATACCAAAATGTTCTTGTTGTATTGTTTGTAATACTAAGGGGGTGGGATGGGGAGGAAGAATTCGTGTGTGAAGCAAAATCCAAAATCCATAGAAACTGTAATAGACGGATATTTTCGAAAACATCTAAAGCTTTCGTTTCAATCCTACATGAATTTCGGAAAAAAGTATAGAGTAGCAGGTGCATCTGTATATGGCTTTTTCCAAAAATAAATAAACAAATAAATAAAAATACAAAAACAAGGGGGTAAGGCAACAAGATATTTTATATCAAATTGCCGATAAATCAAATACTGATGATTCATTTTTCAATCCGAAATATTTAAAAGGGAAAAACTTACCGCAGATGAATGAGGATAAAGGGAATTTCAACTCACCTGAAAAAAGAAAAATACATTATAAACATGTAATAAAAGAAATTCGTGATGCATTTTGAAATAGATTATCATATATCAAGTAAAAGCCTTCTTTGATCGACCTTTTAGTTTACCTATATAATCTAGATTATCGTATTTCTTATGCCCCATCAATACGGTATACAAAAATAGAATTTCACCTTTTAGCTTATTTTTTAGGAATTTAAAAGGAACGCGTAATATTTTACTCAAATATTTATATAAAAACTTACTTTTATAAGAAGAACATTACTTCTAAAAAAGTTAAGTCTTGTAAGTTTTTCAACACTTAATAATGCTTCTATAAACATTGAAAATCTAAAATAGTAGTAGTAAAGTATTTTTTTTTTTCAATAAAGTTTAGTATTAAGTTAGTGTCAAGTGTCCTATCTTGCATAAAATTTACAATATATAAATTCTATTTTCTATATAATACAATTCATGGTTTAGCCAGTTCACAATACTTGGTAGAATTTGTGAATACTATTCCAGTGGTATTAAATTAATGATAACTTATCTACTACAAATGCTGGATAATTTGTCGAGGATTCCGACATACACAATGTAGATGAATTGCTACCATAGATCACGAAGAATCTATGATCAGTTTAATAATATTTGAGTGAACACTGGACTATATTTAGAGTCTTATATCTGGTCAGGATGGGTTTAGTTTTTCTGGGTCCGGTTCTAGTACAGCCAAAATTAAGAAAGCTCCGATTTTTACTTTTCGAACACATAAAGAATGTATTGCAATCATGATAATAAAACACCGAGAAATTTTGGTATATATTTACATTTTCAGGTTTCCTGAATCTGCTGCTGCTATTTTAGAAACTATTTTGTTTGCATGAGCGTATGTATGTGCGTATGTGGGTGTTTCAGGGCTTCAATTTTTGGTGTTTCTTACGATGTATGTACATATGATGTAAATAAATACGAAAACGTTCAAATGGTGTTTCCGATTGAGTTAAAATTTGGCAGGTACTATATTGTAGGCAGCTGTTGTAACGTATGCATAGATTTTCTGACAAATAAGCTAAATGGTTTAGTATATGAGTCATTTTAAAACTATTTTATGATAACGATGTAACGACTCTGAAGCGACAGTCACCAAGGAAATGTGACTTAAGATAACAGATAAATATTGTTGTTCATTAGCACAAAAGCTATATTTAATATTTAAATGCTGACTATGAACTAATTTCAAACGGGCAAAATGAGTAAAGAAACTTCTAAAAACATTTCTGAAAATCGCGTTAGTGTTCAAATCGATGGAATAAATGTATCACACACGACACATAAGAGGGACACTCTACTTAAATTATACCATAAAGCACAATATTCGAAAATGTTGGAAACGTCGTATGGAGTCATTTTAGATTTTATTTCAGGCGACAAAAATATATTTGAATATACATGGAAAAAACTGTTTTATTGAAACAACTAAATTTTGGTTTATATAGCTCCAACCAAATATTTGGTTGGAATGACCAAATTTTTGTTGGACTAACCAAATGATTTGTTGAAATAACAAAATCCTTCGGTTAATCTAACCAAAATTTCATCATTCCAACCAAAATATTCGGTTGAAGCTATATTAACCAAAATTTAGTTGTTTCAACAAAACAGTTTTTTCCGTGTATTCCCATTTTTTTCATGTTCAGTTTACCTCAACCTAATTTTTTTATATAACAGATATGACTGTAGACTATTCAAATTTGCATATGCTGTAAATTATTTATCGTTTCGAGTTAAAGTAAATCAAGTCAGATTATTGGTGGGCAAAAATTGGTTTGTGTGAGTTCGGTTGAAGTTGCGGGCGGAAAAAAAAATATTCTGCAAGGTTCATATTAGGTCGCACATTGAAATCAAATGAAATTTTTCGGGTTTTGGTCAGGTTTAATTCAGACCGTTTAGAGAAACTTTACTTCCCTTTGTGTATATTACGATATTCAATACTCTTCACCTAAACTGGAAAAAGCTAATGATACAGTTGTTCAGTCATTTGATTGTCTTTGCGTCGCACTCTAACGATGCTCTAATATGGTCGTAAATATGTTTGAATCGCCACGAAATTTAAATTTGTTATTAGGTGTATAATATAGCTCTTCATTACAAAGAGGTCTATTAAAAACAATTTGTAGTCCTTCCATAACGCTGCACATACCGGTTGTCCCAAAAATGACCGATGATTTTAAAATTCAATCACTTGCAAACAGTGATAGATATTAAAAAAATTCTTGCAGAAGTGTTATGTAAGATGCCAGGAGATTTTATGCTGCGATTCTCAGTTTCAGTTACAAATGGCATCGATAGATGGCGCTGCAAGCAATAACCGCTAAATCCAGTCACGATTTTCGGCCTCTTTCTCCTTCCATGCGAAAAAAGGAGATTAAAATGCACTGAATGGATCCCGAAGTACCAAAAATCGGGTCTGGACTGAGCACTTATTGCTCTGAGCGCCATCTATTGTTTGAAATTTGGACTAAAATAAAGAATCACAGTAAAAAAAATTGACATCATACATAACCCTCTTGCAAGAATTTAAATATCTGTCACGGTTTGCAAGTTATTGATAGTTAAAATAATCCGTCATTTTTGGGACACCTGGTGTTTAGTACAATAAAAGCTTAAAACCTAAATAATAATAAACATTCCAATTTTTTCATGTTCCAAGAAGTTTTATTTGTTAAATTCGCTCCAATGATATTGATTTTAGTAATACAACAATACGTGCAAGAATTTTTAATTGTTTATAACATAGAACTCTAATAATCGTATTTGCCAAGAGAAAAGATATCCTCGATCTAAAGAACGAATAATATCACTTGAATGAGCGGTCCTTACTCGTATGTTTTAACCATAATCCCCGTCGTTGGGTCCAAAGAATCCCTATACATAAATTTCCACAAATTATTCAAGATACGAATTACAGATTTAGTTAACTCTAGCAAACTAGATAGTCGTAATTATTACAACTAATATGACAACTGAGGATAATTATAAGAATAAGAATATTTGTTCTCTATTTGGTACTAATCAAATGACCAGTTGTTGATATTATATAGTGTTATCAAATTATTAAGGGCGAAATATTGGTTAATTTTTTGCCGTACTTATTAAAAAAATTTGCAGTATCTAAAAAATTACATATTTGTATTTTACTGTTATAACCATTATTTTGTAAACTTAACTTTTGCACTAAATTAATTGTTGCTTTCCAGCCGCGAGAACATATCTCTTTTGTGCATATACGAAAGGCTTGTAAATCAAATTATTGCTCATACATCAAACTAAAATATTTTTCAAACTAAGTTAAATACTTGAATAGTACGAAAATATAAAAAAAAAGACTTGTTATACCGAAGGATAATAGTAATTTCAAAACGTCGTTGAAATATTCAGTGAGAAACGTAGCCTTTATCTAGTTACAAAAGTTGTTTCTTGAAATCACTGGATCTTGTTTTGGAATAAAAACAAATATATAATAAAAACTATTATTTATATCTATTAATGGATTAAGCTTTAAACTAAAAACTGTCTAGAGACAAATAAATGATAATTAAATAATTAAATATATGTAAATAAATTTATACCATTATATTAGAAAAAATAAGTAAATTTGTTTAATTAGAAGTGTCTGAAATTAAACGAGACAGTCATTTGAAATTTACTTAATTTCTTTAATTAAATTAATTTCTGGTTGGAACCGTATCTATTTGATTTTTAAAAAGCCAGAGGTTAGCATGTATATATACTAAATAAAATTAATATGTATTGGTAATATTGATGATTCATTAATTAACGTTTCACATAAATCAATGTGCTTAGCTATAACATATCACTATTTAAATTTCTTTGACTACAGTGCATCAACACTTAAAAGATATATAATTAAATATAAATAATTAATTAAAATTATGGTGCTAAAGAATTAATGATTATAATAGTAATAATAATAATTAATTTTTAAAATTAATTAGTTGCATTTAATGTGTCCACAAATTTTCTTAAAAATTAAATAAACCAGTTTAAGGGGAGACAAATAATTAAATTTATAATTAAAACATGCACTTTATTCTCATTTAATATAACATACCATGTATTAGAAATTAATATGATATTGTCCTCATTGGGATAAAAATTTAAATACAAGTTAAACGTTGTCATTATTAATTAGATTAATGAATATAAATATATTTAATTTGAATTAATAAATATATAAAAATAACTACATAAATATACATATAAAAGTATCGAATCAACATTATAAAATGTTTTAAATCAACATATTTATAAATCAAATGCCACCTTCCGGTTTTTTTTTCTTTCAAATTAACCATTGCGTATTATCCCTCCTCCATACTCAAACATCTACCCACCAATTCGTCCTATAATAATTTTTTATAATTATTATGCATTTTTTATTAATACTTTATTATTTTATAATTTTTTATGTGGGAGGAAAATTCACACAGGCTTCAACAGGAACTACTACTGTTTAACTCGTTAAAATGTTTAATTGAAACTTTTAAACTTCTAGATTACATGATACTAAACTACTAACATTTATCTGACATACAAAAACAGCACGACATTTAACGTTTAATTGAATGATATCTCTAGCACGGGTCTACAGCGATCCCGTCTAAAAAAAGTAAAAGCGGGCAGCGCCCAATTTAAAATCAGCTAGGAGAGAGCACCGCTCTCCTCCGACGCAGAAAACCATCTCCCTCAAACTCCAGCGTTCGGCCTTCCGTTTTCGTTAGCTCATCAACTTCTCGTGAGAAATGGACTTCGCCTTCTTCCGACATCTGGTCTGGGCTATTGTTCGCCACTACATTCGTCCATCCTGACCATTCTGTGTCCTCACAGATCATCCACCATATAGACTGGACTGGTACCGTCCGACTTTCCTGGAACCTGAAAAATACTAGAAAAACACACACAAAAACAAACAACATGACAAATATGCAATATCAAACTACGTATACAGACGAACACAGTCTTTCCATCAAAAAAAAAAAGAAAAAACACAGTTTCAGTTCTTTTTTTGCTAAATATAGTCCAAAAAAAAACACAATGCGCAGGTGAGTTCATCACGTGGATACAGACCTATGAACAGTTTTTAAATAGAGAGTTTTTTTTTCTTGTATAAAACAGTAAAAAAAAAATATGTTCAGGTGACAGCACAGTCACTTTTGATAAACACAGTAAAAAAAAAGATGAGACGATGCAAAAAAAAAAAACACATAAAAATATCAGCTTGGATTAGCACAATATTTTTTAGGTTGAAGAAGCCCACGGCTTCATGTGATCGGCTGCAGTAGAGGTCACTCTTGGACCCTCTTGAAAGCCCACTTTTTCGACATCGTATCGATCATTGCGCTTCACTTTGATCACTTTGTATGGACCAAGGTATTTCGGTCGTAGCTTCATACCGACCCCAAATTGGGTTCGTTGGATTGCAACTAAATCACCGATTTTATAACATTTCGCTTTTTTGCGTTTACGGTTGAAAGTTTTGCGATTTTCCTCCTGTATTTTTAATATATGTTGTTTCGCGATATTTCTGCTATTCAGTCTTTCCTCGACAAATGCGTTTTCATGTTCCTCATCAAGAATTTGTTTTATTCTTAAATCTTCCCTATTTCTGATTTTTACTCCCGTTAAAAGCTCAAAGGGTGTGTATTGAGTGCTTCGGGAAATCGTACTATTCATTATTCGCTGAACAGTCGGTACATATTTATACCATTTCGATGGATCTTTGATACTTAATTTAGCAAGGATTGATATGAGTCTCTCCTGTTGTCGTTCTACCTGTCCGTTTCCTCTGGGTATTCCCGTTGTAATTAGAACATGCTCAATATTTTCGTCTTCGAGATACTTTTTAAACTCACTGGAAGTGAAGGCGGCACCTCGGTCGCTGATTATTCGCTCTGGGTTCCCGAATGTAGCTTGTTGAATTTTTAATTTAGAAATTGCTTCCTTTGCAGATGTAGTCTTGACTGGATAGAACCACACGAATTTGGTAAAAGCGTCCACTACAGAGAATATAAAATTGTAGTTTTTGTTGGTCGAGGGCATTGGGCCTAAGTGGTCGACATGATAAGTTTGGAGAGGGGAATCATGTTTAGGAATGGGATTTAGCAATCCTTCACCTTTCCCTCGCTTTCGGTTGTACAGGATGCATTCTACACAATTTCCTATAACACTTTCGATTTGTTTTCGAAGATTAGGGATATAATAATCCTGCTTTATTATCGCTTCGGTCTTCGCTACAGCGTAATGCCCTTTATTATGAATTTCGCGAATAATTTCTTTCTGCACAATTTCCGGTACCATAATTAGTTCTCTACCATCTTCATATTTGTACACCATATTTTTCCTAACAAAATAATCTTTACTTTCATTTTTCTCAACTAGTGTTTTGATAGTTTTAATGTAATCGTCTTCGTTTTGTGCTTTGGTTAATTTTGTTGTAATTTCATCATGCGAACGTGTTGTGACTAATACGGTGTTACGACTCAACGCATCAACGTGTTTCATTTGACTTCCGGGCCTGTGGACAATTTGATAATCGAATTCTTGTAGGAATAATGCCCACCTTGCTACTTTTGGCGTAAGATCTTTCTTTTCTAATGTTTTTTGAAAAGCGGAACAGTCAGTTACTATTTTAAATTTATTCCCTAACAGGTATGTCCGGAATTTCCTTAATGCTTCAATAACAGCCAGCGCTTCAAGCTCGTAACTACTATATTTGGCTTGGGCGATTGTTGTTTTCTTACTCATGAAATGAACGGGGTGTAAGTTTCCATAATCGTCTTTTTGTAACAAGACTGCTCCAAAACCTAAGCTGCTAGCATCCGTGTGTAACTCTGTCTCGGCCCCTTGTCTAAATATGTGCAACACCGGTTTATCCGATAATTTATTTTTCAATGTTTGGAAAGCTTCCTTTTGACTCGCTCCAAAATTAAATTCGTTCTCCGTTTTCAGGAGATCACTTAAGGGTTTAGCGATTCTAGCATAATTCGCTATATATTTTCTAAAATATCCAGTTAACACTAGGAAACTCTGGAGTTGTTTCTTATTTTGTGGATCAGGGAATTTCTCAACGGCTAATGTTTGTGTTTCTGAAGGGCGAATTGTTCCGTTTTCCACTATGTATCCTAAAAATTCGATCCTTCTTTTCAAAAACTGGCATTTAGAAAAATTGAATTCGAGACCATACTCTGATGCTACCTGAAACACGCGTTTCAGTTTAGAAAGCGCCTCTTCTTCAGTCTTCGCAGGGACGATTATATCGTCTAAGTACACGGAAATCGTTTTATCTCTTATTAACTCTCTGAGGCATGCATATATGTAGCGTTGGAAAAACTGCGGGGCGGAGCTTAAACCAAAAGGCATTACATTATACTCGAACTGGGAATTATTTGTAACAAACGAAGTAAATTGTTTACTGTCCTCATCGACTTCTACGTGGAAAAAACCATTCTTTAAGTCCAATGTGCTAAAAACTTTATTTTGCCCGATCTCGTCTAAAATATCATCTATTACTGGAAGGGGGTAATTATCCCTAATTATCTTTCGTTTAAGCTTTCTGTAATCAACGCATAATCTGTAATCGCCATTTTTCTTTTTGGCTAAAACAATAGGCGCGGCGTAACTCGAACAACTTTCTCGTATAATGCCTTTATCAAGCCATTCCTGGACTTGTTTATCAACAAACGCTTGTTCTGCAAATGCTAATCGCCTAGGTCGGTGCGTAATCGGTATTTCATCGCTCAATATTATTTTAACTTTCAAGTTAGCACTTTTTATTTTCCCAGGCTTGTAATTCTCAACTAAGTTAATTAATTCCTTTTTTAGACCGCAGTCAATTATGTGAGTAAGATCAATTTCGTTTATATTAACCGAATTTACCATTTCTGCTAAGTAAACAGATTCATACTTAGGAGTGTCAGTTAAGCATTCTTCAATCATGGGAGTGTCTATGGAATTTGACCGCAAGCCTGGGATGGTCATGGGAATGTTTACAACATCCGACTGCGAGACTGACTTGGCCATGGGAATGTTTACAACATCTGAAGGAGTGTCTAACTTGGGAATTTTTAAGGAAACCGCAGTTATCATATTAACAGTATAATTTTTCTCCTTATTTCGCTTACTCATAACTTTAAGGCCATTACCAGATATTTCAAAATTTAATTTACTTAAACAATTATTTCCGAGGATCATATCATATTGTAAATAATTTAAAACGTAAATATCACAATAGATACTAATATTATCAATTGAAATGTCGGTATTGAAAAAACCCTTCGGACTCACTCCTTTTCCGCTAATTCCTGTCAGTTTCACATCGTTTTCATTTAATTTAGGGCATCCTAAACTCTTATAGATGTCATCATTAACCATTGTTACGTCAGATCCTGAATCTACCACACAGCTGACCTTTTCCCCCATAATTTCAATAATTTTGAGGATTTTATCCGATGGGCAGGAATTTTTATTCGCAGTGTTTACTGATTTATTATTATGGAAGTTACTTTGCTCAGCCCTATGTTCGGTTTCTTTGCCTCTAAAATAAGTTGGCCCTTCTTTTCTTCTGGGACATTGATTTGATTTATGGGAGGCGTATTCATTACAATAAAAGCATCTAATTTTGAAAGGGTTAGCGTTATTCCTCGTGTTAAGATAATTTTTTTCATATTTGCTACTCTGCGGAATGTTATTTCTGTTAAAACTTTTGTTTTCAACATTTTGAGTAAAACGCTTTTTAACATCGTTATTCGGACTTCTCGTTTCGGAGTTTTTCCTGATAATATTGCGAGCTGCCTCATAATCATCAAGCTTACTTATAAAATCTGAGACCTTCGTAAACTTAGGCAAGTCATCAATAAAATGTTCCCTTATCTCAAGCGGTAATCTCTTCCTTATTTGGTCAATAACCAAAATGTTTTTTAAATCATCAAAAGACGAAATGTTAAGACCCGTAAGCCACTGTTCCAAAAAATTAGTAATTTCAAATGAAAAATCTCGCCACGAGGCCGAATTTTCCTTTCTATGCGAAAAGAATTTTTGTCTAAATTGTTCTGGACTCAGTTTGAATCTTTTCAGTAATAACTGTTTCACGTAATCGTAATCATTGGAGAGTTCCTCCTTTTCGCGACCTATTATGTTTACTATTTCCAACGGTAACAGACCTAACAAATAAGTTACCCAATTTTCCTTTTCTACGCCCAAACGCTTGATTTGGCGCTCAAACAATGTAAGGTAAATACTAATTTCTTCTTGGTGGTTGTACTTTGTAATTAATTTCAAAACATCGGGGCTTTTAATCCCGCTACTCAATGTTGGTATTTCGATTTTATTTTTCGCGGCTATTTCGAGTTCAAGTCTTTTGAGTTCGAATTCGCGTTTGCTCTCTTCTTCTAATAGTATTTTTTTTTTCGGCTTCTTCCCTTTCAGCAACAATTCCGGCTAGAAGATTTTTTATAACATCTTCATTATAATCGCTCGATTTAATGATAATGTCCGAGAGTTGTGGCTTAGTAGAGCTTTCTGGAGCTTCTAGCCCCAATTCCCGCACTACCCCTAAAAGGTCTACCTTCTTGGCACGTACTAAATGCGCCATTATTTTTATTTCCAGTTTAATATCAATTTTTTTTTAGCAACACAAACGTATAAAAAGGAACTCACTTACTTTTAAAGGGAAAATCCTTTCTTGAAAATATAAAACACAATAATAAAATAAAAAATGGTTTGTGCGAGCTTGTACCACCACCGGTACATTCGCTGTGTGTAAAATGAATATATTTTTTCACATACGTAAGAGAAAAAAAGACGAATCAAAGCTCACGACAAAAAAAGCACGGTGAGCCAAAAATTAGCCAAAACAGCCTACAAAAAATAAATCACTAGGCTGAGTATATCGCACTAAAAACACATAAAAAACAACAGCCCACAAAAAATAAATCACTAGGCTGCTTAAAAATGATTTAGTCACAGAAAAGCTCACTAAAAAAAACACACCGTGAGCCAGTAACTATCACATCACTCGCGAGAAAAAGAACACAGACTCACACAAAAAAAACACTGCGAGTCGTTCACACTCGGGGATCCTTCGGCCCGTGAAATTAAGAAAATATTTGGAGCATTTGTTGCACACAGGTTGTTCTTTTCCTGATTCTTTCGAAGCAACTCCGCAGCTTACACCAAATCCTTTGAATCCGAGTAGTTGTAGATTCAGATTCCGTCCAGGTTGTAGGATGTCCAAATGTCCAGGGGATTGATTTCAAATTTCAAATCGTAAAAAAGAACTTGTTGAGTCCGGTAATTCAGTTCATATCCCGGCCGAGCCCCCAAAAATTTGTGGGAGGAAAATTCACACAGGCTTCAACAGGAACTACTACTGTTTAACTCGTTAAAATGTTTAATTGAAACTTTTAAACTTCTAGATTACATGATACTAAACTACTAACATTTATCTGACATACAAAAACAGCACGACATTTAACGTTTAATTGAATGATATCTCTAGCACGGGTCTACAGCGATCCCGTCTAAAAAAAGTAAAAGCGGGCAGCGCCCAATTTAAAATCAGCTAGGAGAGAGCACCGCTCTCCTCCGACGCAGAAAACCATCTCCCTCAAACTCCAGCGTTCGGCCTTCCGTTTTCGTTAGCTCATCAACTTCTCGTGAGAAATGGACTTCGCCTTCTTCCGACATCTGGTCTGGGCTATTGTTCGCCACTACATTTATAAAAAAATTTTACGAATATGTTACTTTTGTTCTTAAGATCATATGTGTACCTAACTTTATATTAAAGAATATATGAATAGGCAGATGAAAGCGCTTCGCTGACTTGAATCGTCATTCTCCGCTCGGATTTTGAGCAACATGCGTCGTTACACCAATGCGGAGCTTGCGAAAATGCATTTCATGTATGGCGGAAATCGCGGAAATCGAGCGGTTGCTCAAAGGATGTACATGGAACGATTTCAGGGTAGGAATCTGCTGGATCTCCAAACATTTCAGCGTCTTCATCGGGAGTTGTGCCCAAATGGATCATTTTATGCTTCGAGGCATGATACGGGCACTGAAAGATATCGTAGAAGTCATGCAGTGGAAGAAGCAGTATTACGTACAGTAGGGGATAGTCATTCGACAAGCTCGAGAGCTGTTGGCCGTGAGCCATTTCCTTGCGCACCCCCATACATGAAATGCATGTCAGAAAGCTCAGAGTTGGTGTAAAGATGCATGTTGCTCGAAATCTGCGCGAGAAATGACCATGCAAGTCAGCGAAGCGCTTTCATCCTATTAACTCAAAAGTGCCCTCTACTGCCTCAACGCTACATTTCCGCACCCACATTCGTATACGAAATCTGCTTTTTTTTGGTCCCCTCTACATGTCTTTACATTTTTGGCATATAGTTCTGAACTACCCTGTATATATATCCGCAAGAGTTATTGCAATAAATCTGATTATAAATACAAAAAAAAAATTATCAATTAAGATAGAGATAATTAAAAAGAAAAAAAATTACGAGTAGCGGGAGCTTTTAATTATAACAATTAAATCATATTAAAAAGCTGCATTAATTTATACTGGTTATACTACATTGCATGTATACAGGTGGGACGGAAATGAACATTCAAGGACAGGTAATATTTCAAGCATTTGTTTATAGAATTCTCTGAAATTCGAGACTGACTACAGCGATCTTTTCTAGGATCGAATTAGATATTTTATTGTAGAAATACACAACTATACATTAATCACAACACTTACTCCAGACTTAACATAACGACACAGATTATACTGCACTGAAACGTGAACAGCTTGCAATTAACAAACAATGGACTATCGGTTGCGGTAGTAACAATGACTTTGTAGTAGCAATGATTTTAGGTATACAGGCGACTGTAGTTAATAATTGCAGTTCGTGCCGGTTTCAAGTTGCTCATCCTGTTGTAACAAGAAAAATAGCATATAGCTAGCGTCAACTATTTGTAAAGAGAAAAAATGTCCTCGGTCTAAAGAACGGTCATTTGAATGGGCCCTTACTCGCCTGTTTTAACCCTTAAATGCATGATTTTTTATTTTGTTTTGGAAAAATTAAATATGATTTTCTGAAAGATTTATAACACACAGGAAAAATAATGAAAAAAATCAGAGATACATTTTTCGTTTAATACGTCAACTTTTTCTTATATTGCACATCTGCAATACAAGTAAAAACTAAAATATTGCAAATTAGTAAATATTTTAATAAGTATGAAACTATATAGCTTATTTTATATAATTTTTTATTTTGTAAAACTTAACCCTTAAAGTCATACATTATTTTTTTAGAATTATGTTTTTTACTCTTATATTAAAAATTAGACACCAGAGATTTTAAGATAGATTTTCAACTTTTATATTTTTGTAATTTTTACAGGATTCATTTTTACAGGATTAATATTTCTATTTAAATATACTGGTTGCAAAGAATTAAATAAAAAGTGCTGTAGATATGCATCACTAAGGGTTAATAGTTATAAGATTTATCAAATTTTATGTTAAATGTTAAAGTAATTGAACCTTTCTCAGTATAAGCTGTATTATTTCTTTATATAATTTATTGTTAATTTTTAGAAATTTATATGTTAATATTTATTTCAATTTCTAACTTTTTATGTTTAAAGGTAAATTAAATAATGTGTAACAGAACATGATTTATTTTACATTAAGAATATTATAGCTTTGTGACAAGACCATTAGAATGATTTTTAGTTCGACCAAAACATGGAACCTTTTCTGTATAAATTTAAACTATCCAAAATCTTATTTAAATATATTTTCACCTTATGTTGAAGATCATCTGTATTTCAGTTAAATATTCATTCTTTTCTGACTTAGTTTATCTAATTTTGACTGAAAACGCCTTGTGTCTGACACTATAAACAGAAAAAAAAAATATCATCGGATTTCAAGACGATAGCTAAGGACAAAATGAAAAGAGACTGTGTTATTGTATTATTATCCATGTACAGAAGTAAAATACTCGCCAGACATCCCCGTATTTAATACCCAAGATAGTGAAACTAGAAATAAAAAAATTATTAATGCAAATACTACTAAGAAATTGATGTTTATTAACTTTATATCCTCACGTGCCGACGCGAATTGCGGCAAGGTTTAATTTGCCAAGAATTTAAATTATGTCAGGGAGTTAAGGGATAGGAAAGAGTAGTATACAGGGTGCAAAGGAAAGTTCCTTTAACCTGAAAATACTTGCGAACTGAGAGAGCTACAGCTATGTAAGTAAGGTAACGGTACAGTAAAGCTACTACGCCCGACCTAATGCAAACGACAGCAACGCCCTTAGTGGCGAAATTTGGAAGATAGCCATTGAAAATCGAAAACGGAAAGAGACAGAACGAAATTTCCAATTAGAAAGTTTTAGAGAATCAATTAGTACTTAACGACATTTGGTTCACACGGATAAGATAAATCGTCGCCTGTATACCCAAAAATGTACGAAATCGATGCACTCCATTTTGTGTAAACTTTTGATTCTACTTTGCATTTCACATTCCGGAAAAGTAGCAGTGCACAGTTGCAGATTGTGACGTTGTACTGTGTTATAATATCTATAAAAATTTAATTTCCAATGCATTTAAAATTTTAGATTAACCATTTCAGGAGCAGAAGAATTCTGTTCGTAAACGAACGAAATAATGGACTGACGAATATTCAAACAATATTCAATGGAATATTCAAACGAATTTCTTAGGGAAAAAACCCCGCTAATTTGCACTTTCATTAGAAAGCAAAATTTCATTGAAATATTCTTGGTCCCATTTGTCAGTTTTGGAATTAAAATCAGATGGCTAGATCGTCTAGCCACCGCCCTTGAAAGGGTTAAATCTACGTCGTCGTATTGAAGAGGTTTGCAATAGACGTTCCATGATGAGAAATGTGCATGAAAAATTGCTCTCACGAATAAAAACGTGTATCGTGAGCAATGGCGAACTTTTCGAACAAACTGAATATTAACTTTTTATCACTGTGAGACAGTTTGTCTTTTTTGTTTTTTTTTTGTGTTATGTTATCAAAATGTATTGAGATAAGTACGTATTTGTACAATAAATTGTGCTTATTTCTTCATACTTCTGGATATTCCATTCAAACATTTACACAAAAAAGAGAGCATCGATTTAGGACACTTTTGGGTATACGGGCGAGATTTATCTTACCCATGTAAACAAAATGTTGTTTCGTACTAATTAATTGATGCTCTAAAACGTTCTAATTTTGGAAATTTTGCTCTATCTCTTTTCCTTTTCCATTCGCAATGACGATTCTTCCAAATTTCGCCACTAGGGCGCTGCTGTCGTTTGCATTTAACCGGGCGTAGTCGCTTTACTATAGCGTTACCTCACTTGCATAGATGTAGCTCTCACCGTTCGCAAGTATTTTCAGGTTACAGGGACTTTCCTTTGCACCGTATGCGAGTAAGTTTAATATTGCATGGATGTGTCAGTTATCCTCAAGCGACAATGTGGCCACTTCCACACGTTTTCACTTCTATCTTGCGTTTAGGAGACTTTAGTAACGAAGTACATCGAGCAACCCATATCTAGAAAATTTGAGAGACTTTTGATATACTAGGGCCGTGGCAAGATGAAAGGCAGGAAGGTAGTGTTGACTCTAGAAAAAAAAGCCGGGCTGGAATTTTTAAGAAAAGAAATGCTATCCTCAAAAAGGGTACTCGTGTACCTTGTTCACAAAAAATATTTTCAATTGGTTTATTTAGAATCCTTTCTTGTCACTAGAATTTTACGATAGTTTCTTGCGACCGACTGAATTTCGCGATTTTTCCCGCTATTGAGTAATTTCGCGATTTTTATCCCCGCAAAAGATCGACAAATTTCGCACTGTTTCTCTAAATTCGCAATTTTTTCTGCAACCAACTGAAGAGTTTTGCTATTTTTTTCTCACGATTAACTGCCGAATTTTGCAATTTTTTAAAGCAACCAACTGAAGAATTTTCTCGATTTTTTTCCGATAATCGACTGGTGAATTTATCAGTTTTTTCCGACGGTTTTCGCAATTTTTTCCCGCAACCGATTGACGAATTTCGCGATATTTTATTTTTATCGATTGGCGAATTTTGAGGTTTCTTCTTGCGACCGATTGGCGAAACCCGTGGTTTATTTTCAAACGGACGATGGATGAATTTCGCGGATTTTTCCCGTGGCCTATTTTTTTCTGCAAACAGTTCTTAAATTTCGAACTTTTTTTTTTCGAACAATTTTTTTTTTCATGTGATCAATGGATGAAGTAAGCGATTTTTTCCTTGCGACCAGCTGTAGAATTTTGCGATTTTTCTTCCGCAGTCGACTGGCGAATTTCTCGATTTTTTTCACACGACCGATTGACAAACTTTGCGAAACTTTCTCACGACCAAATGAAGTTACATTTATTTCCCGCGATCAATGGACATATTTCGTGACCTCCCCCCCCACCCCCTACCGTGACCAGAAAAAGAAATGAATCGAAAGGGCGCGTCAAAAATGGCAACAAGGGACACCGGGTGCATATAATAATTAAAAGGGCCACCGAGCACATAAACTAGTTAAAAAGGGCTTCCGGGCACTGCGCCCTGCAAAACTGGCCCAGAGTCAATACTAGGGGGGGGGGGGAAATCCCATAGTAACTTCTTAAGTCGCCTTTGTGGTACCAAAGTATCGCATATTGTTTATTGCATTACATTCTATTAAAATATCAAATTAACCCTTAAGGCTGCTAGTTACTCAGTTTCCAAATCCCTCTCGGCAATGTTAAGTCTATGGACGTTTGATGCATTTTTATATTCAAAATATCTCTTCAGGAAATTAATATTTTTAACTTCTTTTTTCTGTATTCTCTTCTTAAAGGATGTCTCTTTTTTTCTTAGTTTTTAAAATATTTCTAAAATCTACGCTTAATTTTATATGAAGTTTTAAAATTTTACTCCCAGTTCGTCAGTTTTTAAAACATAAATTATTAAATTAAGGATTTTGGAAATATTTCGACAACTAAGAAAAAAGTGGCATCCTTTAACCCTTTCCGGCACAGGCAATTTTTGTTGTAAAATGATGAAATGATTGACTGACACCAGAATTTAAAAACGACTTTTTTCGAAATTAAAAACATGTTACTTCAAAAATGTTCTTAAAATGTTCATTGTAAAAGCAAAATTTTACTACAATATTCTTGGTGCCGTTCGTAAATTTGGAATTAAAATTCGGTATCCCGACCCGGGAACACTGTGACGGAAAGGGTTAAGAAGAGAACACAGAAAATAGAAGTTAAAAAATTTAATTCCTTGTGGAGATATTTTAAATATAAAAATGCATCAAAGGCTCACAGACTTAACATTACCGAGGGAATTTGGAAGTTGAGTGACTAGCAGCCTTAATGCATATTTTTCAAAAAAGGAAAAATTAAATTAATCACATATTTCGTAATGGGTTAACCCTTTCAGGGGCAAAGCATTTTCAATGCAAAAGTGTTGAGATAAATAAATGACACCGGAATTTATCAACAAATTTATTTGCAAATAAGAAAAAGGCTATGTTTTATATACATATTAAATGCAACATATTTTACAAAAATTTTGGTGCCATTGTGGTGTTTAAGAATTAAAATTGAGTGGTTTCATATATATACCACCGCCCCTGAAATGCTTAAATCAATAAATGTTTCTCTAAATTTAAGCTGTTAATTAAGTACTTCTATTTCCTTTTACATAGTCATTGCATTTCAATTTCCCAGATAATCCCTTCTCGCATCTTCTTTAAAAGACAGATGTAAAAATTTAATGTACTTATGCATTTCTATATGTCATTCAATTGTCAATTAAAAGTTATGACGACACTAGTCATGATAATGTATATACTTATAAGTTACTTTCTTTCAACGGAGCAAAATGTTTCAGCTGTTTAAATCCGATTCTTAATTCCTTACGTGTCTATGTAATTAATTTTGATTCGCACCTCTATTGGCTAAAATTCCTATAGGAAAAGGGATAAGCAATTCCTTGCGAAACACAAAATTATTGTTACACAAAAGCGATAGGTTTCATTTTGTTCTCTTTTCAAAGTACGCTTTGGCGAAGTAATTCTGTGCATTTATCCAACGGACTATATGCACACGACCTGAGATCAAGTCTAAAATTCCTTTGCTGGTGGTATTTACTTTTGAGTATAAGCACATCATTATTGATATATTGAATATTAAAATTAGAAATTCTTCAATGGAGCCCCGACAACGCCGGCTCGCTTTTACTTTGCGTAATGCTAGGCTTGGAAGTGGTATTGGAATAATTATTTTTGGTGACAAGTGGAACAGCGGCATCTATATCTATGACTTCCTGTTTCCGCAGCTTTACCTTACGAATCGCCACTCGGGTTTGAAGAGGTAAATCAGCGGAATAACCCCGGTGAGGCATGCATCTTTACCATTCCCGACTGCAGATATGACTCCTTGCCGATAGATGCGTGCTCATCCCTGCTTCTGTGAAAAATTACAGCAGTTTTTTCGACTGTGTGGTGCCCCCTCCTTCATCGAAAAAAAAAAAAAAAAAAAGACTCCTTCAGCATGTGCACATCTACAGTTTGCGAAAGAGCACGTGTGTGTAATCCCGTGCTGCCAGTAACTGAAACAAGTTTTTCTGAGATTTTATGAAAAGATCGTAGTTGTGAAATTCTCAACAAATTTCTATTCATCCGTACTTCTTCTAACGTTTTACTGTGGAATTAATGCATTCTTTAAAAAAATATATAAAATAAACTAAATATGTGTTTGCATCATCCTTTTTCATGCATACATAGTTCAGCGTTCCATTATATCGAAGTATTGTGTTTGGTTGTTACTCAAAATTATACGCCATATGTGTTCACCTTTAGTTCTGTCAAGTTTATAGGTTTTCAAAATCTGTGTGCACATTAATTCAAATATAATTTAATTGGAAGAGATTGCACAATTGTACTTTAACTAAAAAAATAGTACTGAATATTAATGAAGAAAACTCAATTCTGTTTACAAAAAATTTAGAAGGTGTTTATACAGATTCATATTAACCCTTTTGACACAACAACTGCGCTTTGAAAAATATTTACCCGAATGTCAGAATACATAATTTTAAACATGTAAAAATTAATAATAAAAAACTTAGAACATAAAAATGTAAATATATATAGTCTAAAAGGAGCTTTTTTCACATCTGCAATAACAAGAAATTACATACCTCTCATAAATATTGTTGATTTTCTAATACAAATTTCTGAAGTATACGAAGTTACCTTTGAAAAAAATTTATTTTGGATGTCTCCAGACTTTTTAATATTATTAAGTTTACAAAGCTCATTTTAGCAATAACTATGCGAAATTGCTTTTAATGATAAATAAAACTGATACAAAAAAAACTAACTCAATATCACCGTCTGTTGAGAATTCCGTGAACAATTTATAAAAACTGTTGTGTTGCCAGATAGCAGAAATAAATAAAGTCGTCTTATAAAGTCCAATGTTAAGTTACATTTGCTTTTGGGTATGTTCCAGATATGAAACGAACATAATACAAAGGGTTAATTTACACTTCAAATTATTAAAAAAAAAAAAAAAAACAATGAAAATTTTTTTATGGTAAACAGTATAAAGATCATAATGCAGTTTTTGCATTTGTGTGAATGCACAGCTATATCCTGAACAGTAAATTCAATCAGAATTAAAAAATAATAAAAATTGGATGAAAAATGAGCAGGTTTACTAAAAAATGTTTCACTGCGCATGCGCGAATGCAATCAAAATATAATGTGCATAATGTATTAGCTAAGTATATAGAGCAAATTTTGTGAAAGTCTCAAAAATATAACTTGAAATTTCTGAAAATTATCGTTGATAGAATAAGCTCGAAATCCGTTGTTTCCAAAATGAAGCAAAAAGATGAGGGACTGTATCCAAATACAAGTAGTACGTGCAATATTGTGTATGCTATATTGGCGCTAATTAATGGGTATATGGATACAACCCCTCATCTTTTTGCTCTATGCACTTAGCCAATACATTATGCACATTACATTTTGATTGCATTCGCGCATCCGCAGTGAAACATTTTTTAGTAAACCTGCTCATTTTTCATCTAATTTTTATTATTTTTTAATTTTGATTGCGGGGTATTGTGTACAATGTTGTTTGTCTTTCTGAAAAGAACTTTTTTTTATATTCAGAACTCTACAAATTATAAGCAAAAAACTTGGCAAAATTTGGGACTCTTTTTATAAAAACTTTAATTTCTCTACGAATATACACGCTATTCTCATAAAAATGAACACAGTTTATTGCAATAAGGCACTTAATCATAATCTACTGTGTTGAACGCTTTTGCTACTTTAGTTTTTACAGGGTTATCCAAAAGATATTCGTTCTTTTTCAATTTGTTGACGGTCCCCTATGGAGTTTCGGGGAAAAATCTTCGCGGAAATATATTACCTATACAATACTGTTTACACATCTACAGTTTCAGGTTAATTCCTCATGTATTTTCTAGATATTTAACAAAACGTTTAAAATCGCAAGTGACCGGTCACCTTTGGCCATATAGTGTAGTGTAAAACGATGAAATATAACGCATCTTCATATACTTTTATTTTTTAAAAAGATAACATAAAACCTAAAGATTAATTCCAGATTTATCACATATACACCAAATCACATGTATAAAAAAGTTTAAATCTCTATCTCCAAAAAAAAAAAAAAAAAAAAAGGCCTTAGCATTTTTAAAACATAAAATTGAAGAAAATATGAGCATGGAGAAAAAGCCATTTAAAGTTTTAATTTGTGGGGGTAATTGCGCTGGGTGTATTAACAAAATTTACAATATCTTGCGATATAAATTGACGTATAGGTAAAAGTGAGGTGTCAAAATATTCACAATTAAATAGGCTTTCATTTAATACATTTTTTAAAAGATTCGATTTTTCGATCAATTTTGAGGTGAACTGTCTCCTTAAAACCCCTTAGTCAAAAAATAAAATGACTTTAATTTTGCAGAAAAGGTATTTAGGGCATTCTTTGCCCCCAATCAGTAAGATTGCTGCACTTGTGTTGTTTGACCACTTAATCTTGTTACCCCGAGATTCCATCCGTAATTTTGATTACCGCCTAAAAGTGTTAACAGATAATTTACCTAATACAATTGCAGATCGAAATACAATTGATAACATAAAATTCATTAAACTTGTCTCTTCCATTCCATCAAACATAGGCTAATGGCATTGTGTAGGGATGATATGTAGGGAAAAAACATGCAAAAAGACGTTCGTCTGACATTAGCCTTAAAATTTAAATCCAGGATGAGGGAATTAGTGAATATCAAAGTACAGTAGAACGGGCAACATTACAGGAAATTTTACAAAATAAAAAGATTTTACAAAGGTGTCCAATTGTCTAATCAGTTAATTCTATTTCTGATCAGTTAAAAAAGTTAATAGAGGGAATAAATGCACTATATTTTACAACCCACACTGAAAAACACACTGCAAAAGACAATTTAGATAAACGCCAGACAAATAAATCTCGCCTATCGGGGATCGAAGACAAAATGTTAAGACACATTATTCCGGTGCAAGAAATTATCATGATGGCAATTCTAAAGAAGAAAAAAAAAAAGCAAAATCTCTACCTATTTGTCAGCTCTACTCTAAATGCTGTCAAATGGCAATAATAATCTAAACGGAAAAGATTTAATTCAATTAAATATGATGTATTTTCTGATCAGAGGAAATTTTTTATAAGCGAACCTGGTTTATGATGTTAGAACCCGTGCCACACCTAATATTTGTTTGTTTCTGTTATTCTAGCCACTCAGTGTGTTTTATTCCGCGAATTGTATCACCATCAAATGTACTGTAGTGGGTGTGTCCTGTTTCTGTAATATTTTTCGATTAAAACACATCCATTGAGTAAAATACGTATGATTATTTTACGAATTTCATTTCAACCCAAAGAATAGTGAAGATTTTGTAAAAATATATTATTTTAAAGTACGGTTAAGCTACGGTATAATATGGCCCAAGGGAAGAATACAAATATAAACTTATTAAGGATAATACTATAAGCAATGTATAATTTAAAATTTAACAGGGTGAATTATGAAAAAAAAAACCCATCTAGCAAGAAAATTATTATAAAAAACCAGTGGTCCTCTATTTCTGGATACTCCACTGACAGAACATGAGAGATTTATGAGATCTGCATAAATTTGTAGTTGCAACATGTGCAACGCTAAGATTTTTAGCTATCGCCATACGACCAACTATTTTTATATGTAGGCATCAGACTGGTATTATTACTGTCACATAAAATAGCTGCTATCCATCTGGTTTTTCCAAGTCCAATACACGTATTTTCGAACAGAAAAGTTACTTAAGCCCTTAACGGTCGCATTAAATTACGGCTTAAAAATTCAAATTGCTTTTTGGCACCACTTTTTTGAAAAAGAAATACTATTCACCTTATTGAATGACAGGTAAAATGATACCATAATAAAGCCAATTACACTATTGTATACTTTGTCCTGATCATGAAAATATGGTTTTTCTTTTTTTCCTGATTTTTTTCTTTAATATGAAACATAACTGGCTGTCATGGATTTAGATTAAATTATTGTCTAGTTAGAATAGGTTTATAGAGATGTCTAAAAAATAATTTTCACCCTAAGAAATATTAGTTATTTATTAGAAACATAAGTTAAATTGCATAAATGATTAAGGTCCAGTTGTTGACCACACCTACCAGTATTTCTTCATTTGATATAAAACTAGAATAATTGTTTATATTCTGAATCTGATGGGTAGAATAAATAATACCAGAAATTTACACTAAATAGTCAATTAATAGGCAGTTCAACCGTGTTACAACCATGTCGTTTAATATTAATTTTGAAATATATAAATTTCGTTAAATCATAATGTATATTATGTATTAATTTTATGCATATTTTATATTGTTTCTTATAATCACCTTATTTTGTCATTTTTTTTTTTTTGCTACAATTATGTGATTTAATGATATCGCTTTTGATGTTTATAAATGTTGATAAACATTGTGTATTACTTACTATTTCAGTATGCGTTTGATCATATCAAGTGCCATTCATATTGTCATATTTGGTGAATAAAAGATTAATTCCACATTATTTCATTGAATTCATTTAGTGGCCCATTCAGCCCCATGGGTGGGAATGAATGGGCCAAATTTCTATATTTTTACTTTCTATTATCATTCATTATAGACATTCTCGAATCCAATTTTTATGACTTTTTTACATAACCAAATAAGTAAAGTAACTGAAGAGCCAATTCTGAACCAAAAAAGATTATTCGAAGAAATTACAAAAATTACAAACCAAAAATTGGCCCATTCATTACCACTCTCCCCTATATACCCTAAAGAAAAACTGTTTTATTGACAACAAATTTCAATAATTTTCATGTAAAAAATAAATTCAAGAAAACTGCTTACCGAATTAAATATCTGTACAAAATAAATCTTTAAAATAAATCAAAGAGGTTAAAATGCGACAAGAAAAGAGAACTTTTTAACGCATACTAAATTTAATACATAATAAATGAAGAAAACTGAAGATTTCAATACTTTATAAATTGTCTAGACACGTTTGCCTCTTCCACGCCAGATCGGCAAACTTTCAAAGAAATAAAAGAAATGAATTAAAGCCACGAAGTCTCCTGGGAGATGCTAAACAAATTTAATGAATAACTTCAATTAAACCACAAATCTTACTTACAACGAATCGGACGTATCTTTCTTTACAGAAAGCTTTACCAAAAAATTAATTCTAATGAATAACGCTTAATTAGCTCTGAATTTCAAAGCTTGAAAAATACAAGAGTGCATTTTTACTGTCACACAGACAATTTCGCATAATATACAACTGCAACGAGCTAATTAAGGTTTTTAGAGCTTTTTAGAAGAGTAAATTAATTTAGCCACAAGAAAAGGCCGACACAAAGAAAAGTTTATCTTTTTTTAATTACTCTTATCTCTGTCCTTTTTTTTTTAATTTAAAGACATTTATATTAACACCACGATTATAAGCAAAAATAACTAATAAAATAAAGAAGCTGAAGTTTATGCGATGAATAATTTAAAATTGAAAACATGAGACGGCGAATGTGCTATTAAAGAAATCTTGCATATGCATATAAAAATAGATTTTAAAATTAAAAATATTAAAGACAGCTGGCCTCTCGGGACCTTTAACACTAAATATTTTTTCCCTCGTAAATTATTTTACGAAGTATGTTTAAAATTTTTTTCCCGTAAAAAAAGTAAAAAATTATTTCCATGCACAGTTTCACATATTTCTCGCTGTTTAATAAACTGTGTTTCCTTTATCATTAAAAAATGGTGTGAGAAAACTAAAACAATAATAAAAATTCATTCCCTAATGTACATATATAGTTTATAATAATTCATCTTAAACAAAACTAATAAACAAATCCAAAAATAACTATTTCAGCTAATAAAATACGAAGTATGTTCTTATTCCAATACAAATATGAAAGAACTTATGACGATTAGAATCATGTTAAAACAATTATATAACTATATAACTACGTATAGTTATATAACTTTAGCTAATACAATCACAGAGCTATTTCTTAAAAACTTTTCAAAAAAATATGCATAATACACATATTTTATCAAGTATTTTCATTCAAAGATGCGTAATTCAAACAATCAATTTAGCTATGCGGCTCAATATATATTTTTTAAATTAGGATTTCTTTAAAATTTAAAAAATATCAATACCTGTATAAACCTAGGGACAACGTCTCATAAACACGTCAACTGTGAGGTACATTTTTATCAATAATGGTTATTTTGTCCGAATGAATATTCCTCAAGTTATCGCGTGCAAAATTCTGAACAAATATACGGTGCATAGAAAAGGGCCATTTAAGAGAATCTCTTAAATGGAATACAAGTACAGTGAAATTGACATTATATACTTAAAGCTGTTGTCAACTGCAAACTCGTTACTTTCTGACAAATTTAAGAAACAACTCATGCCTATATGCGTAAAATTTACACATATTTAGGGTTTTAAGAATCTAACAACCTTTTGATAAATATCAATTATCTTTCAGAAAAATACTGCTAAAGTTGTTGAATAAAACCAATTTTTTGAACATGATAGTCATGAAAAGTCATTTGTCACGTAGTAATCAACAATGATTAAAAGATATAACACATTTGTGGAAAAAATATTAACGTTTGTTCAATTACTCGGTACTTGAATGAGAATACCCGAAAATGTCACTCAAGCACGAAATGATTTTGTAACAGGTCGAAGTTTCTAGCTGTCGAACAAGAAATGTGAAAAATTATAATACTTTTAGAAAATTATTTTACACTGAATTCCAAAAATAGTTTAATGCTTTTGATATTTGAAGGGGTCGGGTGTAAAACATGGTAACTGACATTTTGGGATTTTTTCTGATGTTCATTCAACACTTTAAAACTGCATCCTGGCAAGCTTTTAAAATCACAAGGTTCAATTTTAACGTCATATATATGTCATAACAGGATGAACTTTTAAATATGAATTTTAATAACGAAGACTTTTTGCATATAGGTCAAATTTAAAAAAAAAAAAATGTTCAAATGCATTTTTAAACTGCATCCTGGCAATCTTTTAAAATTGCAAGGATTATTTTTTTTATTCAATATATGTCATAATAAGATGAAATTTTAGATATGAATTTTAATAACGAAGACTTTTTGCACATGTCCAAAAAAAAGAAAAATCTATCATTAAAAAAAAAAAAAATGTTACAACCGAGACTGCAGTCTTAACAAATCGGCTGTTTTTAGAGAGCACTAGAGTTTTGTTTTCAATTTTCCTGTAAAAATTTGAATTTCTTGAATAGCTCGAAACTTGCATTTGTTAGTTATCTTATTTTACAACCGATATCTTCATTTATCTCTTGAGCTATTTCTTCAATTTTGAAAATACTTTCATACAGAGGTAAATTCAATTTTCATAAAATATTTCGTCACTCATGTAACTGAAATTTTTGTTGAGGTAGAATTTGTTGTTACGTTGGAGGAAAAAATTCGAAAAGACCATCGAGCGGATGTTACGTCATCTGATATCATGAAAAAAGGCATCTCATGATACGTGTCACTGACAGTCACGTACTGAAACCATTCTTATGAAGATTTCCTTCCGCCTGTGCGTTTCAATTTAGTATGGAAGCTTGAAATATTTCCCACTTTTATACGACAGGTATAGTAAAAAGGATTACATGAAATATAAGAAATTAAGAACGATACACGAAAAAAAGCCATTAAAAAATTATTAGTGATTTTATACCAAACTTTCTTTTATAATATTTGAAGGGAGTTTATCGGTTTTAAATGCTCAAACAATCGGTCTTTGTTTTTCACATTTAAATATATATATATATATATTCCTGAATCGAAGTTAACAAACCGCATGAAATATGAAATTTTGAACAGGGTAAATATGACATTGAAAATATATATTTTAATACAGACTACAACTGATTTTTAACTTTGGATGTGTTTTTACAGTAAACCATGATTTACTTACTCGAATCACTTTATACATATCTCTGCAGACATCGAAAAACACTTCTTACTCGTAAAAAATTTAAATTGCGTTGATTAATTGAGAAACAAGTACAGTTTGTAAAAATAATCATTTTAAACACATCTGTGCAAAGGAAATTACATTACAACAAACGGTTTTTTCTTTACAGTGCGCAAAACTAGCAAAAGCACGATATCATCGAGCAAGAATATTTTACATTTACAATTTTCAATTGAGAACTATACAAACATTTTTTAATATGAAAAATAAAAAATTGATATTTTTTAAAACTGATGACTCCATTAAGCATGTATTTATAAGAAATAATCCTAAAACCAAATTTTAGCTGAAAATATATTTTATACTAGCGGAGCTTCGCCAGTCAGTTTTTCCAAAAGAATCTCAAATCAAACCAACATCTTTCCAAATGAACCCGGGACCGGCGGCCCCACTGCCTTAGGCAGCGTACACTCAGGTGGGCAACGCCTGCTGCTGACTGGAATCAAACGATCCTTGAATTATTTGCGATTGTTTATTTTTAGACGAAAAGATTTCTAAAGGAGCGTAGGGTAAGGGGTTTCACAGCCTTCACAGTGTACACAAATCATTATTTTTCATCTTTAAAAATAGTAACTTGTACTATCTCAAAGTCACGCGGAGATCAACCCAGATTAAATTCAAATTTTCAGTATCGTGGTTCACGTTGCTATAGGAAACGATTTGACATTCTTCGGATTTAGATTTAATCACGAGTAGCAAACTTTACAGGATAATTCTTTCTTTCTCAGAAAAACATTCCACCGCCTTACTTTCTTTAATTATTAATAAAAAATTTCATTTCCCATATTTTTTTTTTTTTTTTTTTTTTTTTTTTTTTTTTAAGCCCTTATTTCACCGGAAAAGTGTCTTTAAAAAATCGCTCTGCCGGATAATCTTGATTGAAAAGAGGACAAAATGTACTACATTGGAGTAAAAGATTGAAACAAGATTTCTGTTACTAATGTGGAAAAAAATCTACGCGAAATGCGAAAAAAACATATATATATACATATATATACATAAAATCAAAAGATCCAAAAATTGATTTCGAGCCGTATAATTTCAAGTATACAGGTATCTTCATACTAAATAGTGTAGCTAATGCTCACAGCGGCCTCTTCGGAAAACTGCAGACAGGCATACATCTGTGTTTATTTTTAAAGAAAAACTATCTTTTATGCTACTTCAAACACTAATTGCGTACATTTTAAAACAATTGTTTCTGTATTAATATTAATGTTATTCTACAGTCTAAAAACACTCACGGACAGATAAACATATATTTGACAAATTACTTTACTCGTTATATGAAAATTCTACATACAGGACCCCCCCCCCCCCCTCCCGGTGATCTTCCACGTTTGTAGACAATTTCAGAAAGATTTATATATAAAAGGCTCCGCTTTCGTTTACCAAAGATTAAATCAAGATTAATGTGTATAAAATGTCTAACTAGAACTATGTATATTTCAACGCCTTGATACTTTTAAATTTGGCCAAACTACAAAAACGTGATTTTATGTAAATTGCATTAAAGGTGAAAAATGCGTAAATTGTAAGTTTAGTAAACATTTACAACTTTGTCAGATGTTATGAAAACTCACTGTTAGCAAGAATGAATGACCTTTTAAACATTAGTAGAAATAATATTTAAATATTTACAATCTTTTAAAAAAGGGTATAATACGTGTCTTAAATATTATAAAGAACTTTCTAAAAATTTATATAGTAAACCTATGGCATTTGTTGTGTGAAAATTCCATAAACAGACACTCCCCTCCCCCGTAATCTGCCACGTTTGTAGAAAATTTCAGAAATATTTATATATAAAGGCTCCGCTTTCGTTTACCAAAGATTAAATCAAAATTAATGTGTATAAAATGTCTAACTAGAACTATGTATATTTCAACTATGTATACAGACAATTCCTGAAACATCCTTATCATACCCTTGCCATACACCTTTGCCATATTCCCTAATGTTTTTACTATTTATTGCAAAGTAAACATGAGATAGGAAAAATATTCAATTTAAAAAAATGCCCAATACAAACTTGGTCAGAAAGCCCGAGGACTGCCATACTTGATATATATTTTAAAAACTAATGGTGGAATACAAATATTTAAATACATAAAATTATGAATTCCATTTTAAATTATTAAAGCTTGTAAAAAATGACAGCAAACGATCAACTCACCTTTTAATTAAACCGTATAAGTACTCTGTTTTCTGTAAGGTTCTTTGCTGTGTTATGCAATTTACTAGATATTCATGAAAATTAGAATAATTCTTGCAGAAAATGCAAAAACATGTATAATTTAATTTTCAGCAAGAAAAATAACAAAGAGAATTATTAACATAATAAAAAATTACGTATAAGATTTAAAAGTGTTTTTTTATGACATAAAAAAAACTTTTTACATAAAAAAATTTTCTTTATCATTTTCCCTATTGAAGACCAAGTTCTGCATGTTTTGTCATTTTTTGCAAGAAGGTTTAGAACTTTTTCAAGTGAGTTAATGCAATTAATATTATTACTCATGTGTACAATTTCCGTATGTGCCTATAAAGTATGCGATGCTTACATATGTCTTTTATTAGAGGCTTATTAAAATGGAGGAAGTATTTGTCTTTGAAACGAGGTATTTCTGTTTATAAGCCAATTTCAAACGTAAAGATCACTGTTTATTAAATTTATGTTACGATATTATTTCACTCTCCCCCCCCCCCTTTTTTTTTTACATTTTCCTTTAAAGTCACGCATTTTGGTTAATTCAAATTTCTGATAATTTAAAAATTTTCATGTTCCCTCGGAATTTGAATTATGGAGAATCTACTGTGTGTATATAGCTATGATAACTGGAGATAAACAACATACTCCTAGACATTCATACCTATAAATATCGATCACATGCTCAAAAAACATTTTTTTCGTTCGCTCCCCCAATTAAATTTTAGCATACTTTATAAATAAAACGGAATACTTTTATTAAGCACAATACAAGACACAAGAATTGCATCATTACTCTTCATTATTATGGGAACATATTCAGATACTATCTTCAGTTCTAGAAGGAAAGATTTGTTAAAAGTAATCATCTAAGGAAACATTTTACTTTCTCTCTCTTTCTTTTTATTTATTTATTTATTTAATTTATTTATTTACTATTTTTGCATTAGTAGATTCTAATCATGTCAACATAATGGATTAAATCAGAACTTGCTCTTTCTTGTATCTATCTTATTTCATATCTCAATAAAACTGAAATTCAATATAGCATTTGACATTGCTATCTGGTATATTTAAATATATCTTTTTGATAATTAAAAAAAAAATAGCTGTAAAAATAAATTTGATTCGACAAAAGCGAAACACATGGGACATTTTTTTTTCGTCCACACAGATTTATTTTGCAGTTTTTTCTTGTACAGTTTGTGTTTGTTCTACGAAACAGACATGATGATTATAATAAAGTCAACATAATGCAGAAGTCGAAACGTGTTTCTTATTATCTTCTATTTTAACATTTCCTGTCTCGATAAGATGAAGTACAACATTTTCAATAAAAATCTCGAGTACTGAAATATTTCTTGTCAATAACTTTCAATTATTCAGACAGAATGAAAAGGTTTTTTATGAAGTAAAACAAAACCAGTGCTTTTTTTTAGTGCGTGCATGTGTACGAAGGGATGTTCTTTAATTTTACATGTGTAAAGTGGCGATGCCACATGCGAGATAAAGGTGACATTTGTCAACTATATTAACTAAATACTTGCATGGATAATATTAAAATAATATACGCAATTTTTGCCAAGAAAATCCAAGCCGCAAAATGCATTGCTTGTTAAATGATGCTATAGAGCATAATTCTTAAAATAAGCAAACTATAATATATTAAATCCAAGAGAAAACTGGAAAATTCTATCATCATTTTTATCACCCACATATAAATTGCTGATGATAAACAGTGAAAAGGGGATGATGCAGTGAAAAGGGTTTATTAATATTATCTAGAAAACAAAATTTCATAAAATATATTTTTATAATTAATTGAATTCGATTTTCGCTAGCACAAATCCATTTTATTATTAATTATTTATCTTTTGCAAAGCCAAAAATGGCTACTTTATGGGGTGTTTTATATTTATTCTTACATAAGTTATTTTTTATTCTCAACACATTTTTGAATCATTTTAAAAGCTCATATTCATAAATAAAATTCCTCACAATGATTTTACATTTAACGCTACTAGTCCAAACAATTTACTATTCTTCCAGTTGCCAAGTTCGAGTATTTGAGGATGTGAGTTTCCTAAGCTTTTTCTAGTGACTTTATTTGTTTGTCACTAACATTTGACTGTCGCGGAAAAGTTTCCTTTCATAGAACCAAAAAAGTTCAGGGTTAAAGTTCAAAGTGTGTCTTAATTCAGGAATTTTTTTTTTCCTCGGTCCAGACGACGTAAGTCGAGGGGGCGTAAGTCGGGGTACTACTGTATACATAAAATGTTGATTATCAATAAAATTCGAATTATCATCAGAAATGCTTGATTCATCAGAATACATAATATACTCAAATACAGATCGTACAAACCGAACTAGAAAGTTAATTTTTAAAGACTTCATATGCTAGTTAAATTTTTCTATTTTCAGAAGTTTTTTTCCGGAAGTGTAATGCTTTTAAATGCTCGTCCCGACAATATCACTAGAAATAGAGAGCGATACCTCAGCCTGTCATATTGAAGGGAGCGATACTTAAGGGGTTAATCCACAACGGCCAAAATAGCAGCCGAATTATTTGAAACAAATTTAGTTTTATAAAATTACGTGAAGAAAAGGCCTTTATTTTCGTTGGTAAATTCTGGTGACTGTAAATCATTTTAACATTTTACTACCAGAATTACTTTATCCCTGAAAAGGTTAAGGGGTATCAGGACTCTTCAAGCTTTAAAATTTTCGAAATTTTAATTTTTTTAGATATTAAACTACTATCTTTTCTGAACATTTTGGTATAAATGTTTCCTTGAAATTCCTATTAGAACAGAAGTTATGGCTTTTAGAATTATACACGCTCAATAGCTGAAGCGGCGTTTCAGAAAATTTGAAGTCAATTTTCTCCAAATGACGTTTTTGAGCATAACGCGCACGATATCTAAAAAACTTCTGATTTTTTTTTTTCATGAAATTTTCAAAACATATGCTTCATGTTAGTCTGTATAAACTGAACCTAAAATTTCCTTCTTATTGTTCAGAAATATATTCTTTGTAGGTGATTATGCTGTTGAAAATTTCTAAATTTTGCATTAACTAAATACAACTTTGTATTAAAAATAGAAAAATGCTTTAAATACAAATTTATTTAGGTTCAGAGTAATTATTACAGTGTGAAGCATAAGTAGGACCCAAAATTTTCCTTCTACTTACAAAATTTATTTTGTAATCGCGCGCATAATCTGTTATGCCGATTTTCCACTCGTCAAATGTCTGACATTTTGGAGCCCACTGTAAATTCTAATTCTGCATCTTGTAATTTTACAAATATATGAAATGAAAGAACATACGTATATCTTTCATCCCAATATAAAATTTTGTCTTAAAATCAATTACATTTTAAGATATTATATGTTGAAAATGGTCTTTTTTTTTCGATTTTTCCAATTTTAAGAGTCCTGAGACCCCTTAAGAGGGCTGGTCACTCAGCTTCCGATTTCCCTTCACTAATGTAAAGTCTATGGGCATCGGATGCATTCATATATTTAAAATATCTCCTCGGGAAATAAAATATCTCCTCGGGAAATAAAATATCTCCTCGGGAAATTAATATTTTTAACTCCTATTTTTTTGTGTACACTTCCTAGAAGATGTCTCTTTTTTTTAGTTCTCAAAATGTTTCTAAAGTATGGACTTAATTTTATAGGAAGTGTTAAAATCTTACTCGCCGTTCGCCCGCTTTTAACACATAAAATATTAAATTCAGCATAAATTTTAGAAATATTCTGAAAACTAAGAAAAAAAGAGACATTCTTTAAGAAGAATACACAGAAACACACAGAAAAAAGATGTTAAAAATATGAATTTCCAGAGAAGATATTTTAAATATACGAATGCATCAAAAGTCCATAGAGTTAACATTACGGAGGGGAATTCCGAAGCTGAGTGACCATCCCCCTTAAGGTGCCGTATTATATTGATATCATATTAGATCTTATTCTCATTAACATATATGTATATATATAATTTATTCTTTTAATAAAAATATTTAGCTCTGGAAAGGTATATTTTTATATGATTACAAAATGCAATATGTTTAGGTTTCCATTCTAAATAAATATTATTAACATGCAGCGAAACTGTCATTCAACACGAATTGTAAAGCCAATTTGAAACAGAAAAATATAATATTTAACACAACATTGGAATTATTTCAATGTCGTTAAAAATTAATTAGTTTGTGTTATTACAGTTGATTATAAGTTCTGTGTGCAACAAGTTTTATAAATTAAAAAATATACTAATAAAAATAGAGATAAGAAATAACAATAATAAAATACCAAATTTCAGTTATTGCAGTTTATTACACCTTTTCCATGTTCTATAGATTTATAAAATTAAAAGTATAATTTTTTTTTTCTGTTATTACAGTTGATTATAATTTCCCTGAAGCCTGTAAATTATTAAAGACAAAAATGTGTATGTATATTTGATAACACAGACTGTTAATTCGGATCCTCTAACTGAGCCAATGCTTCGAATCGAGAAGGCATTGAGCACATCCCCTACATAAAATTATTTGTATTTGTAGTAAAATTTGCTCATATAACGGCCTAACCTATGCCTAAACTTAACGAGGATATCTCTTTTTTTTAAAGCAAAAAAAACTATCTATTCAACTTTGAAAAACAAAAAAGTGAAAGTTTTTTTAAAAGAAACAGAAAAACGCAAAAGGGTAGACTCAATTCTCATTATTTATTTTAATAAGAAAATAGCAATATAAAAAAGTATTTCTTTAAAAATAGCTATTTAATCAGGTTGATCAAATTTAACAGTGTAAAAAAAAAAGGGGGGGGGGGGGAACGCAACATGATAGACACAATTTTTATTCTTTATTTAAATAAGAAAATAAAATAATAAAAAAATTTTCGTTTAAATTAGCTATTAATCCGGTTGATCAATTACCTAATATAAACGGTAGAATATTCATTGTTTAAAAAAGATTTTAACCTAGTGTATCTACAAACTATTTGGAGCGACAAAAATAGTAGAAATAGGCATCTAACACTTCTGTATATGCAGCAAAATTGACCGTACAACACAGCATGTTGATAATATTGCACTGAAAGATTTTTTTTTTTTTTTTTTTTATCTTTGTAACGAAAAGCATTGAACTGTAAATCGAAGTAGAAAAAATACAAACCAACCCACGCGTAACGGAAATCTGTTTGTAAAAGGAATACGTCAGAATTCTGAAACAGTCACGTTATGTATTTACTGAGCAAATATTCCCGTGAATATCATATATAGAAGATAACTGGCATAGTGTAAATATTTATATGTATCTATTAAAACTAATATCAATACGCTTTGTTTAAAAAAATTAAACGCAAAATTAATGTTTGACTTGGTAAACTTTACAACAAACAGAATGAAGGTTGATGTGTTTTCTGAGGCGAAAATGAGAACGACGTAATAGAAACGTGATGCGTATGTTTGCCTTTAACCCTTTAATGCGCAGCTTTGCTAGTGTTTTGAAATTAATAGATTTTTTTTATTCGTATATACCTAATTCATACCAGAAAATTAAAATAGAAATATTTATTTTAATTAATATCAGATATTCCGTATTTAAATTAAGCGAAATTAACCATTGAAACTTTCTGGTGTAAAGTCAGATTCTCTGAACTGCGTAATTTCTAGAACGTATTCTATCATGGGAATTAAAGGGTTACAGGTTAAGTTTTATAAAATAAATAATTATATAAAATAAGGTATTTGGAGACATACTTATTAAAATATTTACTAATTTGCAATATTTTAGCGTAAAACAGCCACACGACAGTAGCTTTTACTTGTATTGCAGATGTGCAACAGAAGAAAAGTTTGGCGTATTATATGAAAAATTATCTCTGATTTTTTCATTATTTTTCCCGTGTAATAAAACTGTTAGAGAATCATATATATTTTTTTCGAAACAAAATAAAAAATTGCGCATTTAAGGGTCAAGACAGACCTGTTTGTCAGAGACGGATATAAATAATGAATGAAATACAACATGTTTTGAGTTTTATATATAAATTAAATTAAATCATGTAATCATATATACACATATTTATCAAAGTAATTCTAAATTCTGCAGTTCTTTCTATAAACATCAAACACAATACCATAAACGTGCTTGAGATTTTCACAACATCGAACGTATGTGTTTGGAAGTACTAGAAGTTGTAACGCATGAGCAACTTTCGCTTTCATTAGTCACAAACACCGTTATATTGTTGAAAGATCTTTTGACAACAAAGTAACAACACTGGATGAAACAATAAAATTTTCTAAAAAAGAGCGCTTCAATTGATAAAAAACAAAAATCGTAATTTTAATTCTTTCCAATATAGTTGAAAAATGTTTATGTCTGACGTCTGTCTCTGTAAATATACTATGATGTTTATAAAATTGATACATGTTATTGAAGATTAGCATAGCATGTTCGCTACTGAAAATTAAATGTGTAGCATTTATCGTTCGTTTACTGGAATACTTAAAGTAATTCAGTTACATTATGGTCAAAGTGGAAAATTAGTTTTCAGTGTATTTTAATGTTGTTACACTATTTGTAACATAATGAATTTAAATAGCTTCCTGGGATGCGCTACAAGATATTTTCTGTAAAATTTGAGGTGCATAAGTTTTATCGTTCATCTACAGGGTCAAACAAAAGAATTCGTTTCGAGTACTGTCTTATGAGCTATAATTCCCGGAAGCGCATTTCAGTTTCGGTATACGCTTTTAAATTTAACTAAATGTTTTCATACTACGTGATGTATATAAATGATGTGTATTAATCTTATACAAGTCTACGCAAAAAAATTCGTATGTATTACTGCCTATAGGCATGAATTGCTTAGTTTTTAATTGTGTTATGCATTTTCCCGCTGAACTATATTTCGTATACTAAGAGAAGGTTGTGGAATATAAAATGCATATACAGAGCTACTCAAAGAACTGGATACACTGCAGTATATTACCGGTAATTGCTGTAATGCGGTTTTAGTTGTGTTATGAGTTTTCCACCTGAATTAAATTTTATCTTAATATGTGGTGTGCATAAAAGTCTGTAGCTAATATACAGAGCTGCAAAAAATAATTCGATCACAGTATAGTCCAGTGAATTTTCACTAGGTTATGAGTTTTCTAACTTAACTAAATTTTAGCAAGCTATGCAAATCTATAGATCATATACAGGGCTTCACAAAATAATTTGACTACTTTTGTGACAACGGACAGCAATTGCAATTGCTGAAACTGAATTTTTAAATGTGTTATGCGTTTTCTAAATTGTTTACTTATGTATCTTATTTCACCCCATTAAACTGTGACGTATCATTACAGTTTTCTGTGTGTACGTTGGAAGAAGTTTCATAATCTAGGATTCATACATAATTTTTCGTTCTTGTTAAATCATGCATTAAAAGATATATATAAATATGCAATGTTGATGTTGGTATTATTCCAGATCTGAAATATATATTTCAGAAATAAAAATTGTAGTTATTCGCAGGCGTAATTTTGAGCAATTTATTTGGACGTATTACAACTTTTTTAAAGCATGAATTATTTTTTGTTTTTCAAATCTATACATTTAAATATAGCCAAGTACCACTGTCTGAAAATAAACAATGACATTTTGTTTTTTCATATGTGCAAATTTTTAAGAGGCTTCAAAAAAAGTAGCTTTCGTTATGCACTGTTATGTATGAGTATTTCTACGTGTGTACGTATGTATGTATGTGAATTGACTTTTAAACCGAAGTAGAAAAAATACAAACCGACCATGCGTAACCGAACTCAGTTTGTAAAAGGGAAACGTCAGTATTCTCAAACAGTTACACTGTCTATTTACTCTGCTAACATTTCGGTGAATATCGTATATAGAAGAAATGACACAATGCAAATAAGTATGCGTATTTTTTAAAACTAATATCAATATGCTTTGTTTAAAAATTTTACACGCAAAATTAATGCAATAGGAGCTTATAAACTTATCACAGTTAATGAAGATATTTTTTAACACTTTGCACTGCAACGTCATGTGAGAGACCTTATGATTATGAAAAATGCATCGAATATAGTTTCAAACAGTCTCGACTTCTGAATCGTTTGCAAATTCACTTGTAAAACTTCTGATATTGAGGTACTGTTGTTATATCTGGAATTATTCCAGAGATTTCAATACATTTTTCTACAGTTTTGAAAGTAATTAAACTATAAATTAATGTATCGACAAGTAAGAAAAATAAAAATTACAATAATTATGAGATTTTGAAAGCATAAAAAAACCTTATGTGAAACATCTGACTGCCGATAAGGCCCATTAGTTATATACCATAGGTTCCTGAAGGTCACATGAAAACTGTATAGACCAGACTTGCAATATCCTACTCAAGTATAGGAGTTATTAATTGGAAATAATTTGGAGAAGCCTGATGTTTACTTTTATTGTATCAGATTTTTAAAAAATCGCGAGGTGTTTATAAAAACACATTTTTATATACCGTAGGTTCCTGAAGGTCAGATGTAAACTCGATAAACCAGACTTGCAATATTCTACTTCAGTATCGGAGTTACTAATTGGAAATAATTTGTAGAAGCCCGGTGTTTACTTTAATTATATCAGATTTAGAAACAATCGCGAAGTCTTTACAAAAATATATTTTGCAAAAAATATATATCTGTATATATTCATATATATATTTTAATTATGTGCCGAACTTGCAGGCCACGTAAGAAGCACTACCGAGTAAAGTATAAACTGATATTTCGGTAACTAATAAAAATAAAAAAATACGATAATTACATTAATTAAAAAAAAATTCTTTGTTTGCAAAATTGTGTAACCATTGCATTTTGTACTTTTGTTTCCGAAAGATCAATTTATACTTTAGCTTCTCCTAAACTTATTAATTACAAAAATAAACGGTAAAGTTCCAGTTTTACTTGCGCGCAGAGGGTTCCGTACAATAAATATATTAATTAGTAACTGTACTATTACAACAACAAAAAAAAAAAAAAAATCGTCTCTAAAAGGATAAAAACACTTTTTTAAAAGTTATATAACGCAGGATTGGGTATAGCTGTATATACTAGAAAAGTATAAATGGATATACTATGAAAGTTAAGAGAAATATGAAGCCTAAATAGTGTCATTGCTATTCTGTATAATTCTTTTTTAATCTTATCCTAATCTGTTTATTATGAACTTATTTCGGTGCTGACAATAAAAGTAGTTCACATTTAAACTTCATTTGGCATTTCATAAACACAAATTCAGCGTTCTAATAATCTCTTCTTTTTACAGTGTACCTAAAACAAAACCTTTGTTAAAAGTTTAAACATAGCATTGTGCTAAGCGCGCTTCGAAAGGAGGTCGCAAAATTGCATCACCGCCTTGGTCCGTGCCGCGTTTTTCCAGATAGGTTTTTAAGTAACCTTTAAAAACACGGGTTGCGTATTGAGAGAGCCACTCAATGCAAACTAGTCGTGAATCCTATAGTAATTATGTGATTAATTCTCATTAGTCCGTTTTTAACAGTTTAGCGTTCATTACTTTTATACTACTAGTGGACATTCCATTACACAAATATATTATTAAAAATTGTTATCTAAGATTTAAAAGTGGTGGCGCATAGAGTAAACCACCCGTGTCTTTATGTGTGTCCAAACCTTCTTTGTCTTTCAAGGTTAATATCTCAGCTAATTACTGGCATTTTTTTTTTTTTTCGAAAATCATTATCAATAATCTTTTTATACTTCTGCGACGATAGGTACCTTCAGCGCTCCTCAACTCCTTTTCAAAACGCCCGCAAATCGAAATTTGTGTGTAACGGCAAAGTGTGATGTTCTCAAAAACTATATGACCTAGTAGGTAATCGCTATAGTTTTTCTGCAAGGTTTGAATTAACTCCTACTACTCCTGATTTTTCCGTAATTTTAGTTTCAGTAGATTCGGAAATAGAGGCGGAGAACATATTTTTGCATTACATTTTCGACGACATCGCTGAAATATAATACCTAAAATTAAAAGAAATGTATTTTTGAGTTCTGCGTTACGAAAGCTCCCACACGATATACAAAGAAAATATTTTTTTTCTTCAAGTAACTTAGCCTTCTACATTTTTTCTAAATATATTTATGAATGGTTAATAATATATAAATATGTGGGTCAATAGACTTTCAATTTGAACTTTCCGCGCTCCATAGTTTATGAGTAAAATGGCTGTGACCGACGGACAGACAATCACAGTAGTGATCTTATAATGGGTCCGTTTTTGTTTTTTATGTACGGAACCCTAAAAAGTTTAAAATTAGTTTAGGGGAGAGTGGGGTGGAATGGCACAGTAGGTTTTCTCTTTATGTATCATTCTAATCATTTCATCAATCACACATTAGATGAAGCAATAGTACCCAAAGCTTTAGCTGAAAAAAGTAGCTGATATGCATAAGCTTTCGATTGTTTAAAAAAAAAAGATTATTTCAAGAATCAAAAGTAAATTTGTTTCATATACTTTTTATGCTTTTTTGTATATTAATGGCTTGTTTATGCGTAGATGTAATAGTTTCCTCATTTATGGAGCATTATACTGTATATTATCCCTAATTTAAACTATGCTTAAAAGCAGAATTTTAGCTTATACAAGAAGTTTAACATAAAAGAATGTAGAGGGAGGAATGAGACATGCCAGCAAAGGGAGGAATGGGACATGTCTAATTCCTTCTTTTTAATAAGATGAATGTAAATTGCTAATATGCAAATATTTTTCGAGGGTAGTATATTAATTATAATATTATAAAAATATTAATTTACTTCAAAATGTAAATAAATTAAACTGATGACTTTTTAATGTCATCTCTGAATCCTTTCCGTGATGAAGGTAATGGAATTTGATTTTTGTAGAACAGACATTATACGCCTACAATCTTTGTTAGACTGTATATATAGCCAACACTAGACAATTCGTGCCTTATCATACATTGTTTTATAGCTGTACCATACCTCCCTGTTAGTGGGGCGGTATGGGACACATTTTGGAATTTACAATTTGTTTATTTATGAAATTGTTTCTGCAAATTATGTTCCTATATTGTTCAAGGACATTAGAAAGTGTTTTATTTTGTATTCTATGTATCGAAATTTTTGTTTTTGACTCAAACAAAATTGATTTTCGTATTTTTGTAAAAAGTGTCCCATTCCTCCCCACTCTCCCCTAGTAGTTCAGAGAAAAATGTGTACATAAATGCGAGATATTTAACATAAGACTGTTTTTGCAAAATCGCATAACTATTGTATTTTCTATTTTTATTCCTTCCCGTACGATAAATTCATAGTTTTACTACTGTCAAAGCGTTAAAAAAGTATTGAAATACCTTCAATAGTTTCCTTGAAAAAGGTGCACTAATGTCTGCTGTTTTACTCGTGATTTCAGAATTTAATAAATTTTAACCGAGCAGAAAACTTAAATACCAAAGATTACTGTCTTGGAATATTTCGTACACAATTTAGTTTGCTGCGAAAAGCTGATAACTAAATCACGTCAATATTTCCGTTATCATAAAATCATTATTTTAGATAATGAAATCATAATTTTATTGGTATTTGTGATATCTATGGGCACTGAATCAAAGGAAACGACTGATTATTACATAACTTCTTCAATTTTTCAACCTATCAAACAAAGGTCACATTTTAGTGAAATGAATATCCTGATTCACTAAATTTTGCAGTAAGCATAAAGCCTATTTCTTACAAAGCAATCAAAATTTTATAACTTGTTAACTCATTTGAGAATTTAAGAAGATTTTTATCGCTAAAACACAGCATTGTCTACTAATTTAAAATCGACTGTAACAAATTACGTCTGCCAAACGTATCTGGCTTGTTGTCATCGGACAAGAAGAAAAATGAAGTTTATTTTTTCAATAAATCAGTTCATAGCACAATTTAAATAAATAATAAGTTTAATAAAGCTGTTTTTTTTTTTTTGAGAAATAATCAATGAAAATAAAGAATTACTTTATGAAAGATTTAGAAAAAGATTTAGAAGAATAATAAATGCAGCGGTAAATAATCAAGGGTTACTGTCTGTTAAATTAGGAAAACAATTTATAGAGATGTCTGATGAGTTAAGAATTATTTCTTTATATATTTAAAAAAAAGAATATATTAATTTATTGCAATAATTCATATCCAGTAAAACCTGTTAAATCAGTATCTGTATAGACCGCAAAAAAAATCTTTTTTATGGGTTTCTCCGACTTGGCAAGATTGTAATAATATTTAATTTTATAAAACTTCTGTACTTTAAATTTATAACCAAAAGTGTGAATATCTATCACTTTCTATGTACGCAGAGATGAAAATGAACGTTTGAAATACCTGAGGTTACATACCAACCTAAGAGACAATTAACGTTCTAAACACTGCTGGAGACTACCGCCCAATAAAAATTGAAACTACTGCGGTTACAAGGTTGCGTTTATACTGAAAGTCGCTCATCCGATTCAAATAGTAGATAGCAGCAGCTACTGCTGCCGTGAAATTCGTGTTTGAATAACGGATGGGTGTGTATGTGTTAGGAGGAAATGTGGAACTAATTATAACTTGTCCGTATCACGATCTTATTAAAGCAGTTAACTACGTAAAAATTAAATCTAAATTAACGCTAAGAAAATGAATAGAGGTAGACCAGACGCGTGACATGCGTACAAGAAAAACAGATAAGCAAAGCTATAGATTGAGTATAATGAAGAACCAAAGCCTAGAGACATCTGCCCAAAGCAGTGTTTCTCAATTGGTGTGCCACGGCACACTGGTGCATCTTGAGAAGACTTCAGGTTTGCCACGAACTTTTTCAGTGCAGTTCTATCAAGATTTTAGGAATTGACAAAATACAAAACGAACAATTTTTAGCAAACTTATATTTATCGTACCAAAATTTTGAAGAATGCACCCACTCATCAAAACTTGACTCAGTCCTCTAGTTTAGAAGAGACTTTGTTTCAAGTATCGTGAGCATATACTTTTAGCAAATTTACAAATCACAAAAGAGGAAAAGAATTAACGGATAGTGCAATCTATTGATTTTCTTTAAATTGCAAATTTACAAATATTACAAAGAAAATAGTCTGCTCTTGAAAATGTAAGAAGGTTTTTATCACTAGAACACAGCATTGTCTACTAAATTAAAACCTACTGTAAAAAATTAGGTATCTGCCAAACATATCTGGCATGTTGTCTGAAATTTTGAAAGAAATTTATGAGGAAGAAATTTTTCAGTGGCGAAAACACAAATATAAATATTAGCTAGATCCTTGGAAGAAGATTAACAAATATCTAATAATGTTATCTGTATTCTTAAAAAAAATATTTTTCATAACAAATTAAAATAAAATATTTCACTTTCTTGGCAGTGACAGAGTATTTAGTTTATGTTATACGGCAAATTTAAATACGGATCTATTCTTTTATATGTTTTTCATCATAAGTTAAGTGTGCCTCGGAAGTTGAATCATGAGTTCAAGTGTGCCGTGAAATAAAACAAGTTGGGAAAAACTGGCTTAAACGTTCAAAGCTAATCTAGGAATAACTCTATTCAGTTTATTTCAAACGTTACGAGTATCATAAATTGCTGTTCAAGGAAAAACGGAAGAACGGAACTTTGAGAGAAAGAAATTCCAAGTTAGCCACTTCTCTTATTACCCAGTGTTATGTTAGTACAGTGTAAAAAAAAAAAAAAAAAAAAAAAAAAAAAAGATAATATAATTTCCTTATTTTTACGGAAACATTTATTTCCGATGGCAGATTGTGTCAGGAAGTAGTTAATATGGGTTTGAGAGTATCCTTGATAGACAACAGTGCTGAAGGTCTAGCTAAATTGTCATTTTCAGTAACGCTATAGGACTCGAATTTAATTTTACATTGTTAAAAAAATCTATTTTGGTAGTAAAACAGAAATTTTAAGGAATGGGGGGGGGGGGGGGGGTTACAGTGAAAAAAACCCCAAAATTCTACAGACTTAATGGAACTGATTATTAAACCAGATTTTAAACATAATTATCTATCAAGGATATTATCAAATCCATATTTGCTACTTTCCGACGCATTCATCATAAAAAAAATATTCCGTATAAAAAAGGGAAATTTACTCCCAAATAACTGCTTTTAGAGTAGCTCATAAAAAGCATGATAGCCGAATATTTTGTTATGATTTTTTTTCAAATCAGCGAATGTAAGATATGGTAAGTGAGACATTCACGCAAATATTCTATAAAAGAACTTATTAGAATTGATTTGGAATGCATAATTTAATATGGCTCTTCTCTAAATACGATTTCTCAAGATATTGCTTCACCTAGCTTATGCCTAAATCTAGCCGTTCCCAAACTGATGTGCCTGCATTTTTACCTAAAACAAATTTAATAATTCCCAAGCTTCCAGTCAATACGTTTTGCAAGGTGCGGGAATACGATTAATCATTAAATAAATAATGTATCAAATTCGATATTTCAACTACACTATATGGCCAAAAGTGACCGGTCATTTACGATTTTAGACGTTTTGTTAAATATCTAGAAAAATACATGAGGAATTAACCAGAAACTGCAGGTGTGTAAACAGTATAGTGTAGGTCATATATTTTCGCGAAGAGTTTTTCCCAAAACCCCATAGGGGACCGTCAACAAATTAAAAAAGAACGAATGTCTTTTGGATAACCCTGTAAAAACTGATGTAGCAAAAGCGTTCAAACTCGATATTATGAATAAGTGGCTTATTGCAATATACTGTGTTCATTTTTATGAGGGTAGCATGTATACTCGTAGAGAAATTAAAGTTTTTATAAAAACAGTCCCAAATTTCGCCAAGTTTTTTGCTTATAATTTGCAGAGTTCTTAATATAAAAAAAAAAGTTATTTTCAGAAAATATGACAAACATCATTGTACATAATACCCTACAATCAGAATTAAAAAATAATAAAAATGGATGAAAAATGAGCATGTTTACTAAAACATGTTTCAGTGCGCATGGGCGAATGCAAACAAAATATTATATGCATAACGTATTAGCTAAGCATATAGAGCGACTTTTGTGAAAGTTTCAAAATCACAGCTTGAAAATTCTGAAAATTATCGTCGATAGAATAAGCTCGAAATCTGTTGTTCCCAAAAAGATGAGGGGTTGTATCAAATATCTGTTGATTAGTACCAAGATAGCGTACACGATATTGCACGTACTACTATTTTTGGATACAACCCCTCATCTTTTTGCTAGCAACGCTTCAGAGCTTCCAAACTTTTGTAAGGCTTTTCACAAGCCCTTGCTTCTAAAATCGACCACAAACTTAGTTCACATGAGTATGGAGGCCATTCTTGAGCCGAGATGAAGTCTGGAAAATTGGCTCGGCACCAATCCCGTGTGGATTTGGCTCGATGAGAAGGCGCAGAATCTTGATTAAATGTCCCAATCCTGTTTCCAAAGTATTTTTGAGCCCACGAAAAGTACCACATCTTGAAGAATATCTTTTTGTTGCACATCTTTATTGAGTTTGACAACAGAATCTATGAAAATGTGAGGAGTTTTGCCTGTAGCACTAATTCCTGCCCACACCATGACAGATTTGGGATATTGACGATGTTGAACCACGGAAGACTTGCCTGGTGAAGTTATTGACCAAATCTGATCATTCTGACGATTGTACGATGGTTCCACCGAGAATAGCTTTTTGTCAGAAAACAGGATCTCCCCTCGGTGTGGAGTTGCAACTCCCTCCAGCCGTTTCCTGCATCTTTCGAGCCGTACTCTTTTGTCTTCATCAGTTAGAAGTTGAAATTGTTTCAGCTTGTAAGGATGAAGGTTCAGCTCTTCTTTGGCCATAAGTCGAACCGATTCACGAACACTCCCTGCCTACCTCGCTATTTTTCTAATCGACACCTGAGGATTTCGGGATACGCGCTTCTTAATCAACTGTCGGTTTCTGGAAGCGTCCAGAGTCCATTTTCTGTCACTTCCTGGTAGGTCTCCTTCATGACCAAGCTTCTTGAATTTCTTGATTGCTTTGGAAATGGTTGGAAGAGGCACTTGGAGCAATCGAGCAATCTCATACACACGCATTCCTTGACGATGAAAATCAAAATAGCGTTTCGTTTGCTTTCCATCCTATTAAAGAAATTAAAGTTAGAGCAAAGATCAATAAGTGAGGAAAAAACCCCTTTGAGGATCTAGTATTAACAAAATCATCAACCGTGACATTACTTCTAGTCAGCGTTACGTTATTTCTGGTCATCCTGTATATTAAGCTGTTGTTTTATATCTATTTTTTCATTATTTAAAACATTTTTCAGAGCAATTGATGCTTAAACAGCTCTTTGTATTCCACTGTTTTATATGATTGTCATTACCTAACGAAGACCTTTTTCTGGAAATGGAAGAAACATTTTAAACTACTAAATTTGACTCATGCGAACTTGAAATTTTATTTGCATCTTTTATTCAATTTAAAATGCCTTTCCCCCCTACAAGTTAAAGAATCGCAGTCGAATTTACATAGCATCAACATCGAAATCTAAAGATTTTTTTTTTTTTAAGCGTGAAAACTACGTCATTAATAAATCATTAGATTTTTAAAATCTACGTTGAAAAGTCTGAAAGCTTTAAATGCCATTACATCTTCAAGTAAAACTCGGTCGAGAAAATGTACGTCGTCTTTTATGAAAGAAACCATTCTCCTTTAAATATTAATATCAGTATTCCAAGACGTATCTAACGTGAGGTAGAGTACCAGCCATGTTTCCTGTCATTTATCTATTTTTATTCATTTTATTTTTTTTTTTTTAACAGACAGATACCAGAATTTTTTATTTTGTGTCTGGTAAACACTCTTAAATATTTAAGACCTGGGTGGAAGATGATGTTAAGTAACAAAAATTAGAATTGAAGTGAAAGTTTTTTGTTGTAATTTAGTTATTTATTTAATTCCTTCTAAGTAGCATATGTTTGTATGTTAATAGGTGATACTAAAATCTCTTAGAAAAGAATATTAATATTTAATTATTAAATATTAGAAATTATTTTCACTAGTTAAATTATTAAATATAAAAATATTAAATATTAAAAGATACGGTCTCATAACTTCAATAATAAGTAGAATTTTAGTATTTTAGTTTTACCATATGGATATAATACCTCATACCGCTTTCATCTATAAAATAGAACAGTTTGAGAAAATGTATCATAACATGTTCTTCCAGTAGCCCTTCATTTTATTTATTTTTTTTATTTTTACGATCAATAAGTCATTGCGATTTTTGAGAAAATGTTTTGTTCATTTTCACCATAGCATTACACAAAAAATATATATTGAAACGTAAGACTGAAAAATATTCACATTTTAATCATTACCGAATATTTATTTAGCGAGCGATAAGAAATCCATTAGAAATAAAGGCTTATTTTCTGGCATTAGATCTCAGTATACGGACGTCACCAGGGGAAATTTGCAAGGCTAAATTAACCGATTTCCTGTAACAAGCGTTGAAACCCACAAGCAATTGATGCGAATTCATTCATTACGTTAGCATAAATAAAAAAAGAATTTGTTAAGAACTATTCCTGAGCTTCCAATTTGTTCATGGTAAACAAACATGATAGTCACAAGCTAGAATTATCCCAACACGCAATATGGTAATTACTCTTTTCGGTAATTGTAACAATGTGTATTGAAAATTTAATTGAACATCCATCACCTTGCATAATATCACTAGCATTATAGGAAAAATAATTTGTAGGTTAGAAGGGCATAAAGCCAGTATTATGATTTTGCTTTTCTTTTTCAGAGTTGAGAAAGTTTGTCTTATTTTTTAAAAAAATATGGCATACTAACATTTTTTATGCTTAAAATAATATTAATCGCATTGAAAAACATCAAGAGACACTGAAAAACTTGATTGCAAATTTGGAGAACAAATAATGTAATATTTGTTCTTCTGCAAATCAGTTTAGTTTAGTTGAAGCGGATACCAGATTACTCTCGTACTATTGAATCAATACTAATTACTACAAAAACATTTTGTTGTAAGGGAAAAAATATCCTCTTTTCTTTTTTTCCCCCATTTTGAATGAATGTTTCTGCTTTCTAACAGAATGAGTTGAATATGTAATTCAAGATGGATTTTTAGATAATATAAGTGTTAAAATAAATCTAATGAATAAAAATAATATATCAGTATAATAATTAGAAAATATTAAAATTAAATTAGAGATGGAGCTCAGCGTCAAAAGAAAATTTTCATAGAATTGTCTCTTATTTTTTGAAGATGTTCTTTCAAAAATCATCTATTTTGTTTTTATTGGCTTACATCAAAGTTTGTAACGATTTAAAAACAATCTTTCTAAGAACTTTATTATAAATTTAAGGTAATATGAGGATGCAGCAATATATTACACATTCTTAATCTGCAGCTTGTTCCACTAAAGTTGTTCTATGCAGCTTATGGAAAATTTTCTCGGGTTGAATAATTCAATAGGACAGTGAAAAACAGTGAACTTTTATTTACCTTATTGTATGTTTATCCGCACACACTGCATTTAAAAGGAAATTACATATGAAAACTGAATACGAAAAATATTCAGTATATTGATATTTTAAAATAAAACCATGAATTACCAAAACGGAAAATCATTAAAATAAACTTAAGATAGTTGAAATATTATAGAGTTGGACATAGCAAATGCATCAAGTATGTTGTTGATCATTGAAGTGAACACATTAAGTTAAATAAATTAAAAATTTCAAAATCTAAAACCAACAACAGAGATTGGAAATCTACAATAAGAAACGCTCAATACTGTGCAGTCCGGAAAGCATATGTATGCGATGAAATTTAATGGAGTGTTAGCCGCGGGATAGGTTATTGCGATTACAGGGTGGATATATTACATATCGCATTATACTAGCTCTTTCCGCCAAGAGGTTAGTACATCGCTTTCTAGGAATATAGCGAACTCAGAGCAGAAGTTCACGGCACGGGCTCAGTCAGAAATTTATAAGGGAAGCTACATTCTAATACCACAGCTGAGATATACACGGCTATACAAAGGTGCAAGTTTATCAAAGCTTCTTTACAGGATAAAACGAACATTTCGAGAAGTTTCGCTTAAGAAGTTGCCATTGATAGCAATCACGACATAGGTTGATCTTTAACCAACAGTGGAATTTCCCGATAAATCTTGCCTATCAACTTGCTCAATAGAGAAGCCAAACGGTATAGTTTAAATTTTAAGTAAATTTTAAAAGCAACAAAGAAATACTTTCATCTAATACATTCAACTTTTTTATTATTACATACGAATAACAGAAAAGTTTATTTATCTCTTAACTCATTCATGTGTTCATTTTAAGCAATCTAGTTATTATGTTACACATATTTTATCTCAGGGTTTATATGGGATTTTTTTTTTTTTACAAAGCCTCGACATTTATTACAACAAAATTACTACTAATTAATTTTAAACCCTTTTCTTCTTATATTACGCATCTTCAATGTAGCAACAAAATTGCTTAAAATGAACCATGAGTATGTCACCTACGTAAGAATTTATCCTGTAGTATTAATAGATTTTTACATTGCTTAGGCTGTCATTTTTAATTCGAAAATTAATGTTACGCCATCATTATATACGTTAGATATTGGCATGTAGTCAGCTTCATATAGAGAGGTGATAAGATGGCTAACTTAAGCTTCCAAGATTTTTTCTGAGCTCAGTAAGTGGAGTAAAAATCTGTAATTATGATAACTTCTCGGAACATTTCTTCCCAACAAAAAATATTTGAAATGTTGTTTCTCTGAAAGAAAATGTGTTTCTCCGAAGAAAAGTGATATTTATCAGTTTGTCTATGGTGACGAATAGATAACAATATTTATTAGGGTCAGGAGGGGGAAAATGGGTAGTTAAAAAATATTGTTTATTTTTTTCAATTTTCTCAACATATTTATAGTTTTCAAAATTATATATGATTGCTTGATGTTTAAACTTTCTTCTCCTACTTTATTTTTGTTTTTACAGTTTGTTCTATTTGAGTGGCAACAGTAAAACCGTTTGAGGACGATTTCATGCGACATGTGGTCTGATTAAACTTCTTCATGCAACGCATAATATTTTACATAAACTCATTTGTTTGATCTCATTTTGTTCATTAAGCACTTCTAATACTTTTCGAAATTACAAACAAGAAATTGTCATTTGTTTTTGTTGTTTTATCATAAATCTTATAAATGGGGTAAAATGGGTATAGTGTTAGGCTTAGCGGTTTTTTTTTTCGTATTTTTAGAGTGTTATATAGAACTTTTCTTAATAAAATTCTTTATTTTACTAGAACTAGAATAGAACAAGTTTTAAAAATATTTTAAAATGTATATATAATGAACTTTGCGTTTTTTTTTTTTTTTCATGATCGGAAAAACTTGAAATTCATTGTAAATAATTTTGTCAAATCATTGCTCCTTTCTAGAAATATGCCATTTCTAGATAATCAGGTGCTGACTGCATTTGAAATTTTAAGAAGAGGTAGTCGAAAGAGTTGGGAAATAGAAAACCAGAATTGTTGACAAAAATAAGAGCAGTGTGGCTTTGACACATGCTTGCCTTCTCAACACGTATCAATCTGTCACATCTCCAAATAATCTTAGTAAAAACTTCAAAGTTTAAACATAAGTATGTCCAAGCAAAATCAGATGAAGTTCTAACAAATGAAGACATTATGAAACACTTAAAAAATGACTCTGATAACCGGAACACCAGAAAAATAAAAATGGACAACAAGAAGAAAAAGTGTTAAATGAGGCTCAAATATGACTATAATGTGTGGAAGATGATAACTAATGGGAGACTATAATGTGTGGAATAAATGTACCTGTAGGTGCATGATTGAAAGTCCAGTATTTTGGAAAAAAGACAAAGAATTCATTGGCAAAACTACTAATATTGAAGAAAATGAAACACTAATATGAAGTAAAATTCTTGGAAAAGTTTAAGATTGGTTGCATTTTATGTTTTCTCTGATGCTTAATACTCAAGGGTACGTCCATTCGTTACTCTTGTGACCATTAGAGCAAATCTTCAGAAATACTTCTGATTATTTTATTATTAAGAGAAAAATTGATATGAATAGTTAAATATCATTGTGTTTCACTCATATAAAATACGTTTCATTTGAAACGAAAAGCGTTTTACTTGTCTATATAATAAATCAAAATTTTGTTACAAATTAGATATATTTTATGCGACTGGAACACGATAGTATTTAACTGTTTATGTCAATTTTATCCTATTATATTTTATAGTAAAATAATTGGACGTTTTTCGAAAACTGTGCTCTAATAGGTAACACGAGTAACAATGGGCGTTATCGCAGATTATATTGAAAAAAAAGAAGCAGATAATAGAACCATTAAATGAACCAACATTTAATAATCTGGGTTATTATGCTTTAGATAGATTTTTAATACTTATAATGTAATAGGGTGAGATTACGAGTTGAAAAAAAGTAGACAGAAAATGTTTTCATTTGCACCTAAGCTTGATTCATAGTAAAGTTTCTCATTTATCTATTAACTTAAATTTCATATAAGTAAAATGTTGGCATTTTTTAAGACTTATATAATATTGTTTTCCACATTACTTCATTATATAACTTCTGGTAAATCTATTTATACAGTATTTATTATTAAACTTTTATGTACCCATTTTACCTCACACTATACCCATTTTCACCTGCAGGGGGTAAAATGGGTATAGCAAACATATATCTATTAAATGTTTTCTTGTAGACATACTTCTGTAGCCTAATAGATAAAAATTGTGCATTTTCATTTCAAGAATTTGCAATGTAAAGAAAATACCAAATTTTTTTTTTAATTATTTAACATTTACCAGTAAATTCTAACTGCACACATAAAAATAGTAAATTTTATACCCATTTTACCCCACCTGACCCTATAGATAATACTTATCCAGATATCTTTAAAACTTTAATATATATTAGACGTACATTCATAATTTATTCAAAACAGGTTGTAAATTGAATATTCAAAAGTAAAAATCAGATCGCCAGGTTCTGTGTATGGCTCGACCTACATCCCAACCTGAACAATCAGCGTCAGCCCAAAGCTTGCACATGAAGTATTGGAGTTCATCCTTCTCCTGTACCCCACAGATAAAGCAAGTCTTTACAGTCACAATCTTCCATATCAATTTCATCCTCGTCACCTTACCCCACCACCGCCATATTTATTAGGTAGCTTTCATTACAAAAAGCTACCTATTGCAGCCGTTCGGAGAAAAGCGATTTCAAAAAATTTTGGTATATTTTCATCGATCATGACCCCTAGACTCCGAAACCACCCTCCGTTCAAAAGTTGATATATATATATATATATATATATATATATATATATGATCTTTGTCACACTGTAACTCTCGTATTTATGAACCGATTTGGATAAAACTCGGTGTATTAATAGTACATACCAATGTCTCGACCGAGTTCGTTGGCCAGCTTCATCCGCCATCTTGTTTCAAAATGGCGGCCATTTAAAAATTTTTTAAAAATTTAAAATTTGAAATTTGGTACCAAAAAATTGAAAATTGGAAAATATTTCTTACTTATGTGTTTGACCTTGATACAAAGATTCCGGAGCAGTTTTTGTTTCGTCTATATCTTAAAAAATGGCTGAGTTATAGCACTTTGAATTTCTAGCGTGGCTGACATTTTGAAACGTCCTAATTTTTCTCACGCGATAACTGGCGTATTCATGAACCGATATGGATGTACCTTGGTGTGTACAAAGTACATACCAATATCTCGACCGAGTTCGTTGGCCAGCTTCATTCGCCATCTTGTTTCAAAATGGCGGCCATTTAAAATTTTTTTAAAATTTTAAATTTAAAATGAGGTATCAAAAAATTCGAAAGTGAAAAAGATTTTTTTTTCTTATGTGTTTGACCTTGATACAAAGATTCCGGAACAGTTTTTGTTTCGTCTATATCTAAAAAAATGGTTGAGTTATATTATTTTGAATTTCTGTTGTGGCTGACATTTTGAAACGACCTGATTTTTGTCACGCAATAACAGGCGTATTTATGAACCGATTTGGATGTAACTTCGTGTGTACATAGTACATACCAATCTCTCGACCGAGTTCGTAGGCAAGCTTCATTCGCCATCTTGTTTCAAAAGGGAACATTTAAAAAACTTTTTTAATTTAAAATTTAAAGTCAGGTATCAAACAATTGGAAAATGAAAAGGTTTTTTTTATGTGTTTGACCTTGATACAAAGATTCTGGAACATTTTTAGTTTCGTCTATATCATAAAAAATGGCTGAGTTATAGCACTTTGAATTTCTAGAATGGCTGGCATTTTGAAACGATCTGATATTTGTCACGCGATAACACATGTATTTATTAACCAATTTGGTTGTAAGAAGGCATGTGGATAATATATAGCAATGTCTCGACCAAGTTCACTGGCCAGCTTCATCCGCCATCTTGTTTCAAAATGGCTGCCATTAAATTAAAAAAAATTATATTTAAAGTGAGGTGCAAAAAAATTAGAAATTGAAAAACGTTTCTTTCTTAAGTATTTAACCTTGATATAAGGATTCCGGAGCATTTTTTGTTTTGTCTTTATCATTAAAAATGGCTCAGAGATAGCAGTTTGAATTCGTTTATGTGGGTGACATTTTGAAAAAGCTGATTTTTTACCTGAGACAGCACTCGTATATATCAACGATTCCTATGTGAGTGAGCATATGCACGGGAATTACTAAGGTCTCAACCAAGTTCACTGGTTAGCCTCATCCAGCACATTGTCTTAAAAGGGCAGGCACTTCAAGATATCACCGAATTTGGAAACCAAATATAAGTTACTTTAAATAAAATCAGCTTGGATAAAGCAGACTAATTTCGCGAAATTCTCCTTCATAATGATTTAGTCTTGATAAAAATTAATATTGAATCTTCTATAATCGGTTTCCACTAAATTGAGCTTCGTGTGTTTGAATAATATAAGCTAGCTTTTAAAAAATAAGGAATATGAAAGCTACCTCTTCCTCCCGGCACTGGCCGGAAGGACTTTTTGAATTATGTTCATCAGTATATCCTGTATTATGAACAAATTATTTCTGTATGATTTCGCATTTTGAGAATATTTTTGTGAGGGATTGAAGTAACTTATCACAGTTGAATAATTCCTTGCAATACGAAGTCCAAAAATTACAGCAACACACTTCAAAATCAAACTTGAGCTCACAATTACTTACATGCTGCTCCGAAGCGAATATTTAATACATTAATCTCTAGCAAAGGTCTCTACTGGGTCATTATCAGAAAAACGTACAATATGCAGTCACTACCAATTTGTGTTCATTCACTATAATTTTAATGGAAAATTAAAATGAAAGGAGTAAGAAACAAACGTCTTGGATATATTCCTATGTGAAAAAAATGTAAAAAAATTAAAATCTTTTAATTTTAAGTACGTCCACAGGCTGTGATATGTCATGTCTGTGGACTGTCACTATTCCGGTTTTACAAGTATATATGAGTATGTAAAAATATCCTTCTTAAAGTTGACTATCCAGTTAGTACTTCTATTAATGTGGATAAGAGATATATTTTCTGCTCTTCAATAATATATTTTTCTTTCTTTTAGCAAAAATATTTCTTTCCTTTAATTTATTATTGCATAGCTGCAAACCTTCCACTAAACTTCCGTAATGTCTGGATTAATTTAACCCAGGTTAACCACATTTCGAACCAGAAAATTTATTTCATGAATGCTTATTTATTTAATTCCAGATTCCTATGTGGAACATATTTATTTTCATTTCTTAAAAAAATTTCTGGTTTGAAACGTATTAAACCAGGGTCAAATTAACGCAAGTATTACGGAAGATTAGTTTGAAGTTGGCAGCTAAGTTATTGTCACTAACTTTTGTGTCCTGTCTATGGACAGAACAGGATTTTCCATAAAAACTAAGTAAATGGCCGCGTAATTCAATTTGAATGCTAATATAAACTCTTTTACAGTCCTTTCGTACGAAGAAGTCAAAAGTAAATGTTTGGTTTAAGTATACGTGGTTGTTTGTCTTCCTGGTTTTGAAATAATTGTAGATTGTCCAGATCATAGGATCACGTCTCTGCTTTCTAAAAAAAGGATAAAACAATGTATGTTGCTATCAATACTTGCAAATAATGTAAATTTGCATTACATAGAATAGATCACATCAATTTTATAAAGTATGGCTCGAAATAAGTTCTTTTAAAAGAAGAAATGCTTGAAATTGCCATGTGTGTAGACATCACATGGACATTTCATAAACACAGTTATGAATAATGTGGTCATAATTTACATCATTTTACATAAAATTAAAATTTTAACAAGCAAATGATAAACTTTATTGATAAAGTTAATAAGCAATGCTAATACAGACTTGCTAAGTTAAATCCCCACTCCCCAATTAAATTCTATATGGTTTTAAATTCCTTAGGTTGTAGTTATCTACACTCTAACTCTGCTAAACAAGACAGCCAAAATTCAATTTTTATTATTATACAGGAACTTTATTGCTATATAATAATTATTGCTAATTAAAATTGTAATACAGAAAGGTCTTCTGCATCATTCAATGTTAAATCTTCATAAGAAATTTAAAGCTGATTTTCCACAATTCCAAATGATAAGTTATTCAAAATTTTGCTATTTAACCCTTAAATGCCTGAGTTTCCAAAAATCATTGTAATAATGTTTTTCGGCTTTCACTTTTTAAATAAATCATGGGAAGAATACTTTAAAAAATCATTTTTTTTAAGTATAGTTTACGGCTAAAAAACAGTTTGTTACTAATCGGCAATACTGGTGTTTAATTGAAAAAATAATTTGCCTTGATAAAATTCTATAATATTAAACACACAAGAATTTTAGGTACTATAATAAGAAATAAATTTCACTTTCTCACTGCAGGTCAAAAATAGGGTATTTCGCAAGCTCCCAAACAAAACAAAAAGAACAAGTAGCAACAATTGAAAAAATAAATCTATCTTTATTCTTAATCAGCACATGTGTTGCCATCTACATGTTGAAAATCGATTTAATAATATTTTCAGAATGTATTTTATTGACAACATTAGGCATTATAGCTTCAATATTATTCTAATAGTATTTTAGAGCCTAAATTGGGTATGTTGACGAAAAGCAACACCAGACATTTAAGGGTTAAGGCATTTCTGGGTGATACAGCATAACGGTAAAGAGAGAGATACCTGTTTGTGTTCAGTGCATTCAAATTATCGACTTCTTGAGAAAAAAGTCAATCCAGTAACATCAATAATTGATGCAAACTTACCAAAAGAAGTTATTTACTTGTATTACTTATTTGTTCCGATGACAGAAAGGCAAAAGAAATATGTCTAGAACCAAAATTATGTAAATGTTCACAAAAGTCATTAATATGGAGTGAATTCGAAGATGAAATTGTAAGCTATCAGCAGTGGATTAAACAAAATGTGAAGTAAACATTAAGAGAATGCTGAAAAACGAATTGTTAAAGAGGAAGCGCAATCTACGAAAGATCAGTTGACAACTGCTTTTTAAGATCAGGCGACAAAATTCCTGACTTTAATTTTTCAAGTTATAAAATTTGTTTTATATGTTTAATTTAGTTATTACTCTGAGTCAGACTTGAGTTCATTCCCTTTTTATTTAACTGTCGTGGAATTTTTTTTCTCTGAAATTCATTTTAGTTCATTTTTTAGTAAGCTTTCTTCATATCATTTATTTCATTGTTCATGTATTTTCAATATTAGCAGTTTATTACTTTTCAATAATGATTTTCTGTGTTATTATATCTTTAAGTAGTTCTTTGGATTCTAAGAAAGCAACTTAAATTAACAAAAATTTCATTAATGAACAAATGAATTATTTAAATCACGTCTGTGGACTTCACTATCACGACTGTGGGTATTTATCTTTTAAAATATGATTTAAAATTAAAATTGAAATGTATGATCTTGACCACTATATTAGTATTAATAGTAAAGGTCAGGGCTACCTCAGAAATTAATATAGAAGTTTTCGGAGAAACTTTCAAAATTAAAATATATGATGATCAAATTGTACATTTTTTTTATAATGACCCCTACTGCACCAGGCCAAGCGCTATTACGTATAGCTGGATGGGAGAAAAACTTAAGTTTTTCATCTTAACACTTTTCCCCCTATATAATCTTAACACTTTCCCCTTATATACTCTTTATGGACTCACCTCGATTTGAGTAAATTAATATATTGTGAAAAAGCGTATTTTAAAAATTGTTCTTTCTTAGAGATAAAGGTATAATACTGTTCGAATTGTTAAATTCATAGTATTTATAACACACATGTCTATTAAGAAACAAGTAAACGCGGTTTTCCAAAAATCGGGAAACATTTATCTAATTCATTAAAGAAATTTGTAGGTAATCCCCTTATTTATGACAGTTTTTGTATTTTTTTAAGGTTGAAAATGAATTGTTTCATTTAATAAAACATAATTTCTCTTTTAATTTATCGTAATATCCCTACATTTCCATAATTTCTAAACAACTACATATTTTTTTCCTTTATATTAGATAGAAAATAAATGAACTTGTATTTATGTTCTACATGCAACAGCTTTTTATTTTCAGATAGATTTGGCCTTAAAAAAATTCTCTATAGCACTAAAGATGCCATTTCATTAAAAAAAAATATTAATATTTTTTAGATATATGGGTGTGTATAATACAAACGCGGTTTCATTAAATTACATCAGTTTTGAAAAGAAATGTAAAAATAATTCCTTTTTAAAACTTGAAAATTGTGTACCATATAGCTAGTCAATCGTATATAAACACTTTATTTATTTAGTTATTTTCTTAAAGAGATTAAACGTTTTCAGTTATTTCGGTATGACGAAAAATGACCTTCCCTTATAAACTAACTACCCGCTCATTCCTTAAGTTAATCATTGAGAACACTTTATTAAGTTATACAAATTGAGTGATATTAATACGCAACAACGTAAATCTTCATCCCACATAATAGGCAATATAAGGACAAAGATATTCAACATTAACTGTATAATTGAACTTCAAATAAGAACCTTTAATTAGATTATGAAAATTATTTTATTTTTAAAGACCTTCAATAAATAATTTTTGTAAGTAAGCCGCACATATTTACAGTATACACTTCAGTATAATTCAGAACGTAACGCATGTTCTCAACAAATTCTCAAAACAGATTTATTTTTTATTTATTTCCAGCAGAATTTTCTAAACTTTAATTCCTCTGACAGTATAAAGATTTTGCATTACCTTTCGAGACAATAGAAATGGCACTTCCAACATATCACGAAATATGTTACTAGAAATGTAAGCTCTCAACTCAAGAAATTTATCTCCCATAGAAAATTTCAAAATAAAGCATCCCAAAGAAACAAAATGTTGTACATCATTACGTCTGTTGCCGTGTTTACAACTTCATTCGCCTCAAGGCAAAAGAAAACTTTTAAAATTGAATTCAATGAACATAGAATCGTAAACAATACTCTTAGGAAATATTTTTATAAACTTTCCAAACCGGGAAATTTATGCTCAAAACAATCGTTTTAATAATCTAATAAATGATATTTAAGACCTCAGTTAAGTTTTCAAAATCTTATATTTAATAATAAATGAAGTTTTGATAACTAATCCTTTATTTGTTCCGATTATGTGAAATTTAACTATGAAATCAATTACAAAGAGTGTATTTTAAAATAATCTTTCTGCATGTGTATACAAATGTGTTCATGTATCTATGGTTGTACATACTACATACAGTCGAAGGTCATTAATTTAAAATAGTAAGGGGTAAGAAAAAAGTTCGAATTATGTCAATCTAAAAAAAGAAAAACATCATTTCATACTATCACTGAAAAGAAAATACTTAAGATTATAAAATATATATTTTATAATTTTTTTTAAATATATTAAATTATAAAATATATATAGTATAATATATATACATATATATATATATATATATATATATATATATATATATATATATATATATATATATATATATATATAATTCTAAAATTAAAATTATTAGAAGCATTTTAAAAAATCAAAAACATATTTTAAATAGAATAATAACAGAAACAGAAGGGCATATAACGAAATAATATTTTAAGGTAAGAAATAAACATTTTTGAAAAATATTGGTTAAATGTTCGCTGTAATATTTACATTTAACCAGATAATCTGTATATATATGTGAGTTGTGGTTTTAGATTCCCATAAAACCCTACTCATAGCAACAGATATGGTCAGCAGTTTTCCATGAGAACTTGTTACCACAGAACAGCAGATGTTACTGAATTTGCTGATATGCAGTTAGCATTCTCTTCGCTTGGAAACAAGTGACAACCGGGAGCAGATTGCATTCTGACGCGGCCGATGGTAGGCATATCTCGCTCTAGACGAGAGCAGAGGCCGAACTCCGATGATTCTGCGGGCGCGTATGCTGCAGAGAAAACCCCTACCCTCCCGTACCTGTAAATATAATTTCTATTTAATATGTAAACTATAACCTAGAATCATTAAACTCCTTTTTTCATTAACTAAGGCCTTATCTTTATATCATCCCTATATTACATGGGGGCTCTAGGCCGAATTGAATCCCAAAACGAATTTAAAAAGTAAAATCCCCTAGGCTTTCTTACCGATCTACGTTTAAAATCAGAGAACTGTTTCGTTCCGTTATCAACCTTTTGTTTGTTTTTTTGGAGATATCCCACGGCAGCTCAGCATTAATTTACATAAAATTTAGAATTTTTTTTTATTATTTAGCTCAATTTTCTTAATTATTTAATGACAGTTTTTTTTTTCCTTTGGATCTTAATTTTTTTTAGATAGTTTGTTTTTGTTTTTTGACATATCTTGTTGCTTATTTAACGCGCTGTCGAGGTCGACAAGCGGACAAGATGGCCGAGTGTGAGTTGTGGTTTTAGATTCCCATAAAACCCTACTCATAGCAACAGATATGGTCAGCAGTTTTCCATGAGAACTTGTTACCACAGAACAGCAGATGTTACTGAATTTGCTGATATGCAGTTAGCATTCTCTTCGCTTGGAAACAAGTGACAACCGGGAGCAGATTGCATTCTGACGCGGCCGATGGTAGGCATATCTCGCTCTAGACGAGAGCAGAGGCCGAACTCCGATGATTCTGCGGGCGCGTATGCTGCAGAGAAAACCCCTACCCTCCCGTACCTGTAAATATAATTTCTATTTAATATGTAAACTATAACCTAGAATCATTAAACTCCTTTTTTCATTAACTAAGGCCTTATCTTTATATCATCCCTATATTACATATATATAACTATTTGAATTCTCTGTCTGTTTGGATTTTACAAACAGATCATGCGATAACTTAAAATATTGCTATTATTTTGCTAATATTTTCTATGAAATGTAATTTTTGTTTGTAAGAAAATAGACTCATACATTCATAATTATTTAGAACTACCGTAGTTTTCCTGAATTTTCAAAAATAAATATATATATATTTTTAATTCGAATAACCGATGTGATAAAAAAAAGGGGGGTGGGGTTCTAATTAATGAACTAGTTCAGATGAAATGTAATGCATAGATTTTGGGATTTTAATAAACTTAATAAACAGAATGTTCGAATTTACAGAGTACGAATTATCCCTAAAATTATGTTCCAATTATACAGTGTCCACAGTACGTAGTAGATAAAGATGAATTCGGAAGCTTTATATTTTTGGAGGGAGCGAACGGCTATTTGAAATCCGAGCCCGCCCGACTTCATAACATTTTGCGTCATTAGAGCCACAGCCAGAGATCGACAGACGGAGTTGAAAATTGTTAATATTAAAAAAAAAAATTCAAGTTAATTTTCTTATTTAAAAATCTCTTCCTACGTAGAAATAATTATTAATCCTAAATAATTCCACATAACAACGTTCCGTGATTTTCTTGTCCTTCAAAATCTATTCATAGCAAATTTCTTATTTATACTCAACCACAGGGAAAAATCTACGAAAATTCACAATTCTTATTCTTTTAAAATATCGTTGTATGACTATGACAGAAAGATAGGATTTCAGTTTTCCAGTAATTCTGGAAGAGGATTTCAACCGTAATTCGAGGATAGACAAAGGATATCCCTCGGCTTCTTTATTTTACTAAACACTGGCCGTGCAAAAGTTTCGGAAATCACATGGAATATTTATTCTTATATTGCACCAATAACAAATTCAGTTTCCTTTCCATTTTTAAACGATTGCAAAACATTTTACGAAACCTAGATTAAATTCTTGTTTCTCAAATAACAAGTTTATTTTTCTTTTTTCAATTTGTGAATAAATAAAATTTTTACTTTGACTCCGAGATCAAAGGCTGGTATAAAAATTGAGCACGTGTTGGGCTGTGCTAGAGTCCTTCTAATCTGTAATAGTAGCCTCTCATAATATCACGCATAGATGGTAGGCAAGATTAACACGCTATACCAGAGGGAAATTTATTTGAAAGAGATAACCTACAAGTAAATGTTTGTAATGTTTCGCTTTTATACACACACACACACACACACACACACATACCGTCCTACCCGCCCTCGTCAGTAACTAAACTTTTTACCGACGTTTGGAATACCCACCGAAATTTTATTAATATCATTTATATATTTTTATAGAATGTTAAGATATGCAAAATATACATATGAACACCAAAAAATTTCCATTCGAAGAAAATTTGTATTTTTTAGAACGAAAAGTTTGTGGGAGCAAAGTACAATTATTTAGAGTAACTCGGGTGTTACTCGTTTTGAAATTTTACACACTCAACCCGAGTAACTTAATCTCGAACTAAGATGTCCTGGGTGGTTACTCTATTATTCAATAAATTGCCTGACAAAGTGTATAAATTTATTGAAGCGTTTGAAGGACAAGGAGTATTTTTTGAAAGGATGTTTCAAGCAATAGGGAAGAAATCGTTATGATTTCGATATGTTCATGCTTAATCATTTGCTATTGTTAATTAAAATAGTACTTAATTGACATTATTATTAGTTATGGATAGTAATTGATGATTATTATTGACAAGTAGTAAATAATTGACAAATTGACTGCGGTTAGTTAATGATTGATTAATACTATTTAATTAATGTCGTCTTTAAAAGAAAATTTACTCTTTTTTTAATAAATTTTCTAAACAAATATTAAATTTTGTTTAAAATATTAAAACATTTGTCATTGGCTGTAACAAATTCTTTAGGTAAGTCTTCTGAACAGGGTTGTTTGTTTAATTCGGTGCAATAATTGTAGAATGATGTATTTTTTATGCGACATGAAAGGATGTTTGATACGGGGGGGGGGGGGGGGGGGATTTGCTGGTTGATGAACAATTTTCGAAAATATAATATTTGCAATGGAGACGAAAGTGTTATGATATAAAGATATTCATGATTAATGATTTGCTTACATTTGTTTGAAATGGTACTTAATTGACACTATTGGTACGTGGACAACTGTAAGTAATTCATGAATATTTTTAATTGAGAAATAGTAAATAATTGACAAATGTTAATCTGTAGTAGTTAACCACTGATTAATATTATTTAAATTATGTCGCCTAAAAAAAAAATAAATAAATAAATAAATAAAGTAACTTTTGTAAAAAATATTCTTTTGTTTTTAAATTAGTAAAATATATGTCATTATATCTAAGAGAATGATTTTTTAGCCAGATCTTTTGTTTACAGTTGCTTGTTTAATTTGCTTAATTCGGTGAGTTAATTATAGAAGGGTGTGCTTCTTATGTGGCGTAAAAAAATTTCATAACCTTCGGTGGGTGGAAGGAGGGCGCGTGCGCTGACCTGCTAGCTGATATCTTCCAGTATCAAAACTTTTCGCTTTAAAAGAAAGATGAGACAAACTTAGTACCGCACAACAAGCAATTGTCTTATAGGAAACTAGTGTCGTATAAACAAAAATCACTTTAACCCAAATAAATTTTTGTTCATAACTTTTAAAGTAATGAGTTTAGAGATTTTTTTTTATTTATCTTCCTTTGGGAAAAACGTCACGGCGATACCAAAACATTCTGGAAATGAAAAGTCATTCTGTCAGTGACATTATGTGTATTTCGAATTATATTTTCCAACACAAAGCTACTACTTCAATGTTTTTGGGAGTTATATATTGGCACGATGTCCACTAACAGAACTTCCACTACTTCAATGTTTATATTTACATTTCACACAATGCAAGTCAACCCTGGTTAAATTTTACCATAATACTGATTATTTATACTTAAAGTTATGCGTATAATCTGGGTTTTGCCTGGAGGGACGCAATGCTGCTGCAAGTGTAGCGACTAGAGCAGTGTCCCCGCACCAGGAGCCGTCATTTAGGGCAGCCTTCACCGGCGCTGTTAATTATATTCCAGCATTTTACTTTTATTTATTTTTTAATCACTGCATCTTGCTAACTTCTAAAGGTGTTTACGTCATTATTCATTAACATGAGAAAATTACGGTCGAATCTTCCTATACTAGACGAAAATTTGAAATTATTTGTCTTTCAGAATTTCTTTATATATATATATATATATAAACCATTTATGTGTTGCAAAATGGGATTATGAGCTTACGTAAGTCACGAAAAGAAGGTCCTAAACTAATGTTAATCCTATCGGAGTGTTCATTACAGATTTCTCAATCGCATTTCAATATTTTTTATTATTATTATTATTATTATTATTATTATTTTAAGGAAACCCGAGGTTGATATGATATTCCATTGTTGTGCTTTGTACTTTTCTAATTTGATACACAGTTTTTTTTTATATGCGGATACATTCACATTTGGAAGTGGTTAGAACCGGTTGTGAAAATTAAACTGTCCTCATAAAAAAAAAAAAAAATCGAAAAAGTACAGAAGCACAAAAATGGATATCGACCTCAGATATCCCAAAAGAAAAAGAAAGTTAAATATATGTATATATAACGACTTCTGTAAAGATTTCTGCTTAATTTTCTCCCATAGGTTTAACATTTTCGTTCGAGTTTCTCTGTGTGACTTGTATAAGCTCTTAAGACAAATTATTATTAAACTTTTTATTATTTAATTGTTTTTTTTTCTGGTGTAGAAATGTAAATATCGTTGGTTTATTGATGATGCCAACATAATATACGAGGTCATTTCTCAGATATGAAATCATATTAAAAAGATTTTTTTTAATAATTAAAAATGTATTTTAAATGTTTCTTAGGTGTTTTTTAAACTGGGAGAATCGCGTATAATTAAAATTATTAATAGTATACAGAGAGAATATACTTTAAAATGTGTTCAGGAAATTCACGCTTGAATGCATATAATACAAATTCAGTATTAATAATAATATACAAATTCAATCAAATAAAACAATTCTTGTGGTTAAAATATCACAAAATACTATAAACCTTTAGCTGCAATATTTATTATTATGTATAAAACTTCAATCTTTTATAAAATGAGCATTCTCATATTTTTGATTAGAAAAGTTTAAGACTAATCTTAATTTTTTGCTTCAATTTTAATACAGAAAATTATAAAATCTACTTTAAGACTGTTATAAAAGCAAGCATGGAAATCAGTGAACTGAAATCATCAACTGAATTAATTTACAAATTTTTAAAAGTGATAAAAATAATACAGTTAAAAGACATAATATTTTTATTTAGATCGACATATGTTTCATCACACAAACGGCGACATTTTCAAAAAAAATTGCGAAAATATTTGTATCAACAAGAATCTTGGCACTTTTCTAAGTCTTTCACTTCTTTAAGTCACTTTGAGCAATTTTTAAACTGCAATAATAGTTTAAAACTGTTTTTGATGCATATTAAAAATAAATAAATAAATAAATAAATTAGTTATACGTTTTCAATGGAATATTAAGAACGAGAGGAACGTATCTAACTAATCTAACTAATAATAAAATACTTTAATGTTGTTTAAAAAATTCTATTATTTAATAATGTTTAAAAAAAACTGTATTTTAAACTCGGAGTAAGAACACGCGTGTCCTAATGGCTGTATCTTATTTATTTCACCGGAATTTCTAGCGTCGCACATTTTTTTACCAACTCCCGCTGATTTCACCAGATGCCTGATGGTATCGTAAACAAAGGGGTGTGGAAACGTCCAAATACCGGTTTAGGCAAAAAACATAAACTGATACTAAAGAACTAAAAAGAGGAGTAATTAAGAGCATCTGTTTAAATACATCTATTAAAATTATGAGATATTTTTCAAAGAACTTGATAATAAGTAAACTATTACTGTTACTACTTTGACGATATTTTCATGTAGTAAACAAAAAATGCTCGTTCGAAGGGGGTCTCAAATAAAGAAAAATATCATGTTTTTTTTTTAAATATAATTATTACCTTTTATTTTTATTACCCTTACTATTATGTCCCTTGTTCGGATTGGAGGATTTTCTGTTGATCATTTCTACGTAGTTGACGCCGACACAACATTTACCAAGATGTATCTTTTATGAGAATCGAAAAAAAAATGACTGCAGCGGAGCCGTAACGGAATATGTTCTTTAAATTTCTTTTAAAGAAAGTAAAATGAAATAGGAATCATAAACTGTTATAAATTTTTCAAATTGCATGTAAATCTTACTACAGTTACAAATATATCTATAAAATAATAATAATAATAATAATAACTTATGATTTTTTTTATTTAATATCTAATATCAGCAATACTAAATATGTATTTATTATTTAAAGATAATGTTGAAACTCACTAAACATTCTTAATATTTTCTAAACTGTTATTTTTTTTTTTAATTGTTGAATTATGAAAAAAAAAAAAAGGGATTTTTTTTTTCAAGTATTTTTTAAGCTTGGCTGTTAACAGAAATGTGTAGTAACTTTTGGCAAAATTTATTAATCATTATATGGAGTATATACAGGTTGTTTTCAAATTGTCGAAATAATTTCTGTTTCTAAAATGGTTCAAATAGTTTTTTTTTTTTTTTTTTTTTTTTCTTTTAAATGACCAATGACTGAAGGAAATGTATGTATAGAATATTGTTATATTGATAGAAAAATTAGATTAAAAAAAAATTGCGCTGTTCTTTTGAGATTACGAAACACATAAATATTTACATTCAATGTATACATTTACAGACGAAACAATATAAATAGTCCAGCATTTCTTTCAGACTAGTATTCGATAACGAAAATGAAACTTTTAAATAAGTAAAATAATAAATTAGTAAAATATTATAAATAATATAAAAAAAAAACTACAAATTTTATAGACTTAAAATACAACTACGCGCATAAGCCAATCAATCTATTAGAATAAAAAAAGGCTGCTGTAAGAAGCGAAATAATTGTCGATTGCTTATAGGCTGTTAACATCTGGTGTGCTACTAATACAAAAGTATCTCTTTTAATAAATTTCAAATTTTATTTAAATATATTTTTCATATTTTTCATATAAAATGCTTTTAGGAGTTGCTAGTGGGTAATCTAAAGATATATAAAGATAAATTTTAAGAAATATATTAGAATTTTTTACCAATATTCTGTAACCGCGATGTCCGGATTAGATCTTCTAGTAATTAAATATATATATATATTCTTTCTTTCTTTTGTTAAGTGATTTTTTGCATGAAATGAAAATGTACAGTAGATATATTTATAAAGTATTTTACAAAACTGAATTTATCTGCAAATTCTAACAGCATTGATTATAATTGTCAGACATTTTTCCAGATTTTTAAAATTTTTTTCAGGTTGTTTAATGTAATTATTAAGTATTCGAAATCAGCAGAAAATGTACTGTATTCATCCAATCAACAGAATTTTTATCTGGGATGCAATGTGGCTATTCAACAAGTGTAAAACTTCTATAAAAAGTGTCTTTCATTCAAATCGCTCGTTCACTCTGCCTAAAATACGGGATAACCAGTCTTCATCTTATCCGTAAAACCTAGATTCATAGATTTTGAATTGGAAACTAAAAATAGAGTTAATATGTCTTTCGTGAAAATTTATTATCAATTAAGAATAAAATATTCCACAGCCAGCTTTTTTTGTCGGATTCTATTATAATTTAAAAATGAATTGTATATTTTAACTAGGACTTTCCTCAGAGGGATTAGTCTGAGCGATATTACTGAGAACATAGATTTAATAATAACATGTGGAAGCAAATAAAATGAGATGTTATCTTTAATTGTCCATATACTGCGAAAAATTGAAATGATGAAAATAAATGAATTGTATAATTACAAAATCTTATATATAAATTCGTATAGACTGTTTAAAAAAATGGGAAATCAAACCATTCAAGACAGCCATGCATGGATATAAAATTGAAAGTACGCAATATATTAAAAGTAAAATAGAAAATGAAACACTAATTTACTTATATCGGAATTTTAACTGTATAAAATGATGTCAAGAGCATAATCAGACGCTCCGCACCAATTTGAGTAACTTTAAATGACAAATATATGATGTTTAAAAAGAATGGACTATACTTTATATTTTGTGTGCTCCCCTGGAATAGTTAATATTGTACAATATCTGTTTTCCACGAATGCAATGAGGTTGTCGATAACATTTAAGGAATTCTTTTCTCAAAATCTAATATAGTATCAAAGTACCGAATACATCAAAAGTGGCATGCAATGCTTCGTTAGAGTGTGTTTTAGATATGCTCGATCGGATTTAAATGATGGGTGTATGCTGGCCACTACATACGCTGTATTGTTTTGTTTTCAAACATATTCTGAACAAATTGAGCTGTATTTAGCATGTATTAAATAAAAGAAATCGGCAATGATTACAACATAAATTATGACACAAGATCTGAATATATCGTCTGCATAACTTTTGAGCTGTCAAAGTGTCATTTGAAGTAATTTACAAATCCATACATATTTATTCAGCAAATCATGCAAGCTAACATACGCCAATATGAACCCGATTACAAAATTTCACCAGAATAAGTTAATATATAAAAAATCTACTAATGATAGTTGGGAATATGGCCTTATGATAAAATGTCTAGAAAAATGAATCGGATAAAAAATTCATATCACACTTAAAACGGCACTTCCCTCTGTTAGTGGCCTTGGCGAGAGAGAGAAAAGCCTAGAGAAGGAACACTTTAACAAGTACTTTCGGGCAACCTACTCACTGTTTCATACAGGTCTTTATTCAATATTTACACAATTTATTTAATACTGGGTATGTATCTATCAGTTTTGTTGCATTTAAATCGCATGTTTTGCGGAGGAAATGCAGCATTATGAAATATTTAAAGTTGCTGTACCTAATAATTCCAAATTAATGGTAATTGAGATCGCTTTCCGTTAATTTCATATTTTTAAATTTTAATTTTTTTAGAAACCATTCATAGAGACAATTGTATATTTTAAAACTAACCCGAAGCAAAATTTCAAGATTTTGGGCTCAGCAGTAACAGAGAAATAGAAAATTTTTGAAAGTTTTTTGTTTCTGCACTGTTTTTTATAGCGACATTTTTAGAAATTGTTCTATTGCAAGAATTTACGTCATGATAAATACAGCCATGTCAATTTTCATGTTTATATTCCTAACAGTTCCATGTTCTTCGTTACTTAGATCATCTTTAGATTTTTTTCCGCTTTGTTTAGTCTTTCTATTTTTTAGAATTTGTTCTACAACGAGCATTTACATCTTATTAATTACTACCATGCCAAAGTTCTAGTTTCTAACCCCAACAGTATCCCAAAAATTTCAATATTCCAAATAAATCATAGTTTAGAAACTTTCTAGAAATTTTTACGTTTATCCGTCAAATTGAACCTTTTAGAGAGCGTTCATTACGAGTATTTACATCTTAAAAGTAACTACCGCACCAAATTTAAAGTTTCTAACCCAATCAATATCGCAGAAATCACAATTTTAGAACTTTTTTGCTCCTGCAGCGATGTATGTTCTTGCACTGACATAAAATAGACTTTTTTTCGGAGCAGAGATGGCCACCAACATTTTTTTAAGTTGGCTATGTAGTTTCAGAGATAACACCTCACAAACGTACAAGCATTAATAATATTATATACTTTATAATATTATAAAGCTTTATAATATTAGCATTAGATGTACAGATACAAAAGCCATTTATCTGTTACAAGCTAAAGTGCCGGCGTTGCCCAGAGTTTGAAGGATGTTTGTTCTGAAAAATCAATTTCAAAATTTAACATACACACAAAACAAACATTAAAAAAAGCAGTCGAAATATTGTTGAATGAATCATATGAAAACGCTATATAAAAATGTATAAATGTATATAACAGACGCAAAAGAATACAGCTATAAATGAACTTATTTCAATTTATAATTGGAGCAATAATGTTAAAATACGCCAATATTTCCCTAATCGGGCTTTTATTATGCTTCAATACATTTTTCACACTCATATGACGTTATACTATATCCACCATGCCCTTTATATTTCCAATATGACGTAATATTTTCCTCTTTCACGTGGAAACCTTGAAATAGAAAAGTTATGAAGTTATATTCACTTTCATTTAAATTCGTCAAACCATTTATTTCATTTTCATATTTCACGTGAATATCTTGCAATAGAAAAGTTATGACGTAATATTCACCTTTTTTAAAAATTCGGCAAACTATTTATTTCATTTTCATTTTTCACGTGGAAATCTTGCAGTAGAAAATTAATTGTTGTAGTAATAATTTTATTGTGTTTTTTTATTGTTGGTAACTGCTATAACGAAAAATGTTTAAATTTGATAAGAAATTGCTGTTAAATTGGTGGTTTTTTATTAATTAAAAATTAACTATAAGTTACTTCGATTCCGGATTACTTTAGTTGTCTCGGCCATGTTTTAATACACATGTACGTATCTCTTCACAATTTTGGCTTCCAAATTGTGGATTTTTTATAGAATTACAAACAGACAGATAGACAAGTTTTCATTTTTATATATCTCTCTATTCTATGAAAAGTAACTAACGCTGTCGCCGCCGCCGCCGCCGGTTTTGAATTTTTTGTCACCGGAGGTCTTTCTTCGTTAATATTACGAAAACTATTGTATACAAATATATTAAAATCGGTGGTATTATAGCGAAATGTTTGATCAACACACTAATGCATACAGTTTTCAAATCGAAGAATTATTTTAAGAGATATTTAATGCTAAAGTTGGACAAAATCGTTCCATTAAAAAAATTTATAAGAGCAAAAGCTATACATGGGAATTTAATGATTTTTAGATCATTTTATTCAATAGAAGATCCCGGTCTGCAGATTTCATTAATTTTTTTTTAATTTGACTCATTTTTTGAGGTTTTATTTCTATTTTAAATTCAAATATTCAGCATTTTGACAGATATTTTTTACATATTTTAGAAAATGGTATTAATTTAAACTGTTGCCAACTGTATAAACAGCGCAAACAATAATGTTTGCTTCAAATAAAAAAATTATTTACACGTTACTATTATAAACAGAAAAAACCTTCAAATTACAATTAAATAATTAGGTATAAAAAGCAGGCACTTATTGGGAATTACGCCATAAAAACTATATTTACATGTTAATTTTAAAAGAGAAAGGATATTGTAAAATAAATTCATTAACATGCGTTAGAAATCTGAAATAGAACAAATTACGTCACATTACACTTATTATGCAAAATGAACAAGAAATATTATTGCAAAACAGTTTAAATTAAAAAATTGCGCGAGACAAAATATTAGAGGTTAAATATTAGATATTTTCAAAATTTTATTATTTGTCGTTTGATGTGAGGTGTTCAGCTATAAGTATGCAAAATTTCATGTCTCCAACTTAATTAGGGACTGAGTTAGAAAAATTGCTTAAAATACACAAGTTAGAGCCCAGAGGATTAAGTAATAGATTTTTTCAAAATTTTATTATTTGTCGTTAGATGTGAGGTGTTCAGCTATAAGTATGCAAAATGTCATGTCTCCAACTTATTTAGGGGCTGAGTTAGAAAAATTGCTTAAAATACACAAGTTAGAGCCCAGAGGATTAAGTAATAGATTTTTTCAAAATTTTATTATTTGTCGTTAGATGTGAGGTGTTCAGCTATAAGTATGCAAAATGTCATGTCTCCAACTTATTTAGGGGCTGAGTTAGAAAAATTGCTTAAAATACAGAAGTTAGAGACCGGAGGGTTAAATATGACTTTTTCAAAATTTTATGATTTATCGTGTTATCGCAAGTGTTCAGCTATAAGTATGCAAACTTTCATGTCTCCAACTTAATTAGGGGCTGAGTTAGAAAAATTGCTTAAAATACACAAGTTAGAGCCCAGAGGGTTAAATATTAGACCTTTTTCAAAATTTTATTATTTGTCGTTTGATGTGAGGTGTTCAGCTATAAGTATGCAAAATTTCATGTCTCCAACTTAATTAAATTAGGGACTGAGTTAGAAAAATTGCTTAAAATACACAAGTTAGAGCCCAGAGGGTTAAATATTAGTCTTTTTCAAAATTTTATTATTTGCCTTTGATGTGTGGTGTTCAGCTATAAGTATGCAAATTTTCAAGTCTCCGACATATATAGTTTTTGAGAACGGGCTCTGTGACAGACGGACAAACAGACAGACAAAGGAAGGAGACAGGTAGGGTTTCGTTAAATATACGAAACTCTAAAAACATGCTGCGGATGACTGTAACAACATCCTAAAATTACATTACCATCAGCGATCTACCAATCCCGAATTTAGTTTATATTCGTTTCATATATTCTTATTCTTTTATGCGGCCCTGTAAAATAATTATCAATATTATATACAGCAAAACCTCTGAATAGCGACACCCCGAGAATGCAGAATTTGTCCTCTATTTAGAGGTGACCGCTACTGAGAGTAAAACATGTACAGTTATTTAAGAGTTGGTAATCGAAAAAATGTCCGCTAAATAGAGGTATCCGCTAATCGGATGTGTCCGCTATGGAGATTTTACCAGTAAAACTTCTGAATAGCGAACACCTCAGGAGGGCAGAATTTGTCCTCTATTTGGAGGTGTTCGCTACTGAGAGTAAAAAATGTACAGTTATTTAAGGGTTGGTAATCGAAAATATGCCCGCTAAATAGAGGTGTCCACTAATCGGGTGTGTCCGCTATGGTGGTTTTACTGCATAATAATATAATCCTTTACAAGAAAATTGCATGCTGTATGACAGACATACATCCAGAGAAAGATAACCTCCGGATCAATAAACACTCATGTCTTTTGTTTTAATCATCCACAATTGTATGTCATTACAACATGCCAGATTTTATACAACAGGCTAAAAACGGTCACCGTGGTACGGAATACTGTATTATTGGCGAAACAGCACCAAAAACTGGCGATATGAAGCAATTAAAATAATAGAACTTGTTCGTTTACGGACACGTGTATGCTGTAGCTGATGACGAGCTGTTATGTTTTTAGCTCGAAACGCGTCCTGTGTTTTGTTTTAATTTTATGGTGATTTTTTACAAAGTTTTATTATTTTAACTGTATTATTATTTGTTTGCCCACCAAAACTGGTTGCCATGGGTTGTTGCAAGGTTTGTGATCACGTGGTTGAAACTGATCTATTCAATATTACTGCGTGCGTATTTTTTTTTTTTTTTATTTGCTCCATATGTTCAAACCAGTTGTCTACGAAAACATCAACCGGTGAAAGTGACGCACACCAAATTTCTGTGACGTATGCAGATAAATTGTGCTTTTCTAAGAGTTTTTTCTATATAATTTTTAAACGGTTTGGAACATATTTTTCATAGTAGGTGCATTCAGTAGGCGACCCTCATAGGCACCTTTTGGTGCAATCAGAAACGAAATCCGACAAATATTTTTTGAGTTATGCTTGACGAAAGGTTTTTATTAGGCTTTTTTTTTAGTAGGACATGGCGTTAATATCCATCGTAGTTGTAAAGTGTCCGGACAGTAATATTTCGCTGAGTATTAGCCTTCGCTTCGCTCAGACAATAAAATGAGGCTGCTGTCTTGAGCGAATGTTAAACCTCTGGAAGATTCTCTTCAAATATCTCATTTACATTTCCATATTTTAAAATAATTTTTCTTGCATTTAATAGCTGTGGTTGATGCTTACATTCCCCTTTTTTTTATTTTTTCGATTTTGGTTGCTGCAGTTTTTTTTTTTTTTTTTTTTTTTTTTTAAGGATGACACATTTTTTTTCGGAACCCATTATGAAAGTAAAAGTTAACTTTATATATTTTTAAAAATTTGCACACAAAATCAAAAAAAGGGGAATAAAGCGATCGACCTCAATTATCCAATGAATAAATAAATAAATAACTAAGTCAAAATGCACACGAAATATTTGAAAAGGAACTTCCAAAGCTTTAATATTAGCTCGCGAGTGTCTATGCCTGAAGGAACGCGAAAACTGAATAATAAAGATTTTTAGAATTTTTTGTCTGATTTATATTTCATATGTGAAATATAATGGCGCTAAAAAAAGTTCTGGAAGTGAGCTGTAATTCGGTCATTGACACCGTATGAAATGTGAACTACATTTCTAATTATGGAGCATGTAGTTCGATACTGTCTGGAGGTAGATAAGGACTACATCTTCCACAAATTGGTGTTTTATATTTACATTTCACACAATAGCAAGGCGAGTATGATGAAATTTTGCTGTAATGTGGTTTATTCAGTGTTAAACCTTTGAGAAAATTTGTGTTTAGTCTGGAATGAGACACCCTGTATTTTTCTCAGAAGAAAACGTTTTTCGACCTTTGTTTCCAATACAAAAATTGTTTTTTGTAGTGGATTTTCGAATCTAACTAGAACAGCAATTCAAAACAAGAATTCATATTTTCAAAAAACAATTTATTAAAATAATGCATGATTTTATGTATATTCAGATAAATTTCAATTAAAAAAATAAATATTAGAAAATCGACAGTTTTTTCTTGTTCTTGTCGAGATGCATTGATTATCAAACGAATGTTTAAATATGTGTAACAGATAAAGCGAAACATTATGATAAAGGAATACGACATTTTAAATTATTATTATTTTTATTAATACAATTAAAGGGTTTATTTATTTTCTTTGAAAAAAATGTAAGAATATTTTCAGCTTTATCATATTCTCAGTAAAAAATTTAGAAATAAAAGGATTATCAGAAATGGAATTGATGTATTAAGAGGCTACTTCCGTCAAGCGAAAGACCCGCTCGCTAATGCTAATCATATGAGTGAAATTTATAAAGATATCTCATTTGCATATTTTTAAATGTGTTTTTTTTTTTCATTGGATAGCTGAGACCAATCTGTACAAAGGCACATTTTTACTTTTTCGATTTTGTTTACAGGTATTTTTAATGAGGTCACTTTCATTTTCGGAACCGGTTTTGAAAATGAAAGCATCCTCATAAAAAATAAAATAAAAAGTATAAAAACGGCCTTTGTACAGATCGGTCTCAGCTATCTAATGAAAAAAAAAATCATTAAAAAATATTGAAATGCAAACAAGATATCTTTATAAATTTCTTCCATTGGATTAGCAGTAGCGAGCGGGTCTTTTCGTGTGAATGAAGTAGCCCTCCCACTTGTTTATGTGAGTATGAATGAGATCGGCTTCATTAAGCATTAATTATCAAAGCTTATTTAAAATGTTTATTTAGATTTCTATAAAGAATATTACCTTTAAGATTTTTGAAATGCTCAATGCAATACCATCATAGTTAAGTCATATGGTTGTTCTCAAATCCAAAAGGGTAACTTTATGACATAAGTTTTAATTTATTTTTGTTCGGAAATGCATGAAACTAGCAAGTTTTGTTAATCCGAAACTATGTAATCGAACCGTTTTTTCCGGGGTTTTTTTGCAAACGCAATAGATCTTTCAGAAAATAGAGTCAAAGTGGACGTTTTGAACCGAAGTTCCTGAAAAAAGCATAAAAACCAGTCAGCGAAGGGTAAAAACGTGTTTGTTACGTGATCAAAATCGCTTATAACTCAATAGGTAATTTATTTATCAAAAAATGGAAAAAACGGTTCGATTCTAAATCGCTTCCATAGACAGGCCTTCCAATTTTATATCATTCCGTTAAAAAATGAATTTGTAAATGTGTCAAAACTGTTTGCACTTGTTGAGCAGAGCAGTTGAGAGCCTTAATAAAATATTGACATCCCCCTCCCCCCCCCCCCCCCCAAAAAAAAAAAAGTAGAACAAGCAAGATACATTTTTCAATCCCATACCTGTCCGATGTTCAATCCGAAATATTTACTTTTTTTTTTTTTTTTTTGTCAGTTATTATCTTTATGCGTCAATGGTATAACAAGCTCTTCCGCCCCGGGTGCGAGTTGCTGTGGTGCTGGGAGAGAGGCATCCTGTATTTTTGACAAAATAAAATGCTATTTGACCTTGGCTTCCTACATAAAAAATTGTTTGTTGTGGTGTGGTCTACCATTTCTTAAAGTTTGCCAGATCTTATTATTATATATATATATATATATATATATATATATTTTATCAATCTATATTGTTAAATTTTAAAGGCATTTGTGTCATTATTCATTAATATTATAAAATTACGATCAAATTCTTCTATCCTAAAATCAAATTTTTAGTCATTTGTATTTCGGAATTTCATGTTTTAATATCACCCATACATGTGTTATTAAAACAAAATGCTAATTAAACTTTTTATTGTTTAATTTTATTTTTCTGGTATAGGCTAAATAAACATCGTCGGTTAAATACTGATACTTTCAAAAGTTTAACATTGGATTTTTTACCAACAAAATACAAACTCATATGGCATTTTTGAGATAAGAAATTATATTAAAAATATTTTTTAATTTGCAATTAAAAATATATTTAAAAGGTTTCTTATTTTTTTTTCACTAGAAAAACCGCGTTTTTTAAAGTTAAATATTTTACAATATATATATGTATATATATCAGAAGCTTATTATGAAAGTTTAAGTTTAATTTTAATTATTTGCTTAAATTTTAATACAGAATGTTACAAAATCAACTTTTACAATTGTTATTGGTGCATATTTTGAAAAAAGGAAGTGTATTCTGAAATCAATTATACGTACTGCAATAGAATGTGTGCATTCTTTGCGAGAGAAAAATACGTTAATACATAACAAAAACATTAATGCATTAACTCATAATACAATACATTGAATGTTATTACAACTCCCCTATCTGAAACACAGAGTAAGGATACAACTGTTATCATGGCTATTTACTACGTTTCCTGCCCAATTTCTACGAAATTTTAAGTCTGGCATTTTTTATCACTTATTTACTACCCAGGTGTGAGTGACCACGGCCAGATGTTGGCAATCGCTCTAGGCAATAGCGATTAGTTTTAGCCCGAAGAAAAGGGTGAAAAGTGTTTTGGTCGGGAGAAAATAGTATTTTGCCTTTTTCTACCTGTACAGAAGATATTCTTCGAAATTCTTTTAAAGAAAGAAAAATAAAATAGGAATCATAACCCTTTATTTTTTATAAAATGCATATAAATTTTACTATAATTAGTCAGATTTTAAAATAATATTAATAATTTTGCATATTTTTTTTTTTATTTAATAGCCAACATCAGCAATTTTGCATATATATGCATTTATAATTTTATTTTTCATTTAAAATCTCGAAATATTTTCACCACAATCATAAAAGTTCCATACATTTAAATTCAGATTCCATAAAACTGATGATTTATTATTAATATCTATAACAGTAATTATCTATAATAAAAAACGCGTTAAATATCACTTAAATAAACTGTCCACACATATATAATCAGATATATATCTAATATATAAACAAAGAGAAAAAATCGATATTAATTAAAATACATTAATGTTTTACTATATACCTATTAATGCTGCAGTTTTCAAGAAGGTAGGCCAAATGGCTTTTTCAGATGAAAGAAAATGAAAAAAAATTAAGATTTTCCTGAAACACACAATTTTTAGCAACTTTTTTTTTTTTTTTTTTTTTTTTTTTTTTTTTAATTCTGTGGAAAATTAGCATGGTAAAAACTTTTTTGCACGTACAGTATAAAGTAAAATTTGCAAAATTATTACATTTGATCAAGGAATTTCGAATCGAATTTAAGCGAAATATAAATTCATTACTATATTAGAGTCACTGCAATGTAAAAGCAAAATAGTATTAATTTATTATGTCGCACTTTTAGCCCTATCAACATAAGGTAGAACAAATAAACTGTGATTTAAGCCTACACAGGCCCAGTATTATGAATGGGAAAATGGGACATTGGTCCATGATCCCATAAGATTGGGGGGGGGGGGGGGGTCAGTTGGCAGAATTGAAAGAAATTAGCTGTTGAGTTTCATTGTTTACATACTTTTATATCGTACAATAACAAGATAGTTAACTCTTAATCACCGCTACTGTGTTCCAGAAATTGCCATGTTTATATATCTCATAATGCCCAAGAAAAGTATAATGCGACTTATGGGTTAATGCTAAATTATGAAAATCACAGCTAAAAAATGTCCAATCATATATGCAATTAAAAGTTATATAAGCGTGTTCCATTGTTTTTTTTTTTTTTTTTTTTTTTTCTTTTCGTTTTTGCACTACAATTGGCAACTCGCGCCTTTTTGTACCTTCACTAAGACATTTTTACATCTAAACGTGTGTAATTTTTAAATAGTACTATTTTGGGTGCCATGGAGCTTATCAGGGTTTTTTCTATAACTTATACATATAAATCCTTAATTAAAATTAATTCCTACGCGAAAACATATTTTTATTCACTGCTCTGTATCGAAAATCTTTACAAATTTTAGGCAACTTTTTAATAGAAAAATTTGAATAAAAATTCCATTTTTTGACATTTAAGTAAAATATAATTGCAAGTTTTGTGCATTTATGAATAAAATTAACTTTGTGAATAGGCCGGTACAAAGTTTAAATTATACCACTCGAGAAGAACCATAAAAGTTTCACATACTACACAACATAAGAATGGGGGCCCAAACAGTGTTTGCACTTGTACCCAGGGTTCACGTGTTATTGCGATAAAGAATTAAAAAATTAGCAGAAAAGAAAGTCGGAAATTGTACGCCAAATGTGGCAAATTACGTACTTATAGCTGGTTTTATAAACATTCAGATTTTGATGCAATAGCTGTGGCACTCTTATGCAAAAATCTGTGAATATAAAATTTATTACGATTCTATATATTAAATTCAGTAATACGGAAAAGATACGATGTCTTCTTAAATCTGACGTACTCATCATGACAAAATTGAATCATGACCTATCGGGGGATATCATGGCATTAATTACGTATGATAGGATTTAATAGAATGAAGAAAACTTTTGTTAATATCTTTTTAATTTTTGATTCGGTTTTCACAAAATTTGAAATGACACAATTCTGCAACGATTATACATATTAAATTTTTAACCAGTCGGTTGTGTAGTCTCTACGCTGTTATATGCGGGCAGACGGACGAACCAGATGACGACTATAGGTGCTACATATTTATATAATTACGATCGCATCTAATAAAAGAAGGGTATAAAAATTGCAGCCTCTCAAAATCCTGTGGTTTCTCTTGACATTAGATATTGAGATAAATACGATTGGAAAATGTTCATATATGCATATTGTATGTTCATATATGCATATGTTTGTGCCTGTGTGTGAAAATTTCTATGAAATTCATGAAATACGGGAAATGTTAAAAGAAGGGATTGAAGATTTAGTGGATATCCACAATTCAAATCTGTATAAATTGGACACTCTTGTGCGTAGTTTTTTGATTTATTTGTTTATTGTGAGAACCTCCAACTAGTAATTCTCTGATTATATTTATATATTATATAAGTATATATCAATCAATAGAAACAAGTCATACAGGAGCTCACTGAAGTTTTTGTGCTTGGAACCCTAAATTACTAAATTAGATACTGAATATAACGCTCTATGCATGGGAATTTTTTATTCTTTTCCGCCATTTCTCAGGAAATATTTCCAAGTTTTTTTAAATGCACATGGTCATACAATGATATTATGGATTCGTAGATTATGCATTCTTACCCTATATACGGCGACATAGGTCAAGAGAACAGTAGATCTTGTTATAAAATATTTCACATAAAATATTAATCATATTTTCAGATAGAGGGAGAGTGGATTAGGTGTGGAAGGACTCTTACACAAGTCTAAGAAGAATTTTTTGTCAATTCAATCTTAAACAATTAATGAAATATATATATATATAATTTAAACAGAAATATGCATTTTAAAAGAATTATAAAAGATGCATAAACAATGTTTCATTATTAGAAAAATTTTAATGTCATCGTGGAAAAAATACTTTCTTCTAAATGCCAAATGATAATAAATATATTTCTGGTTAAAAATAGTTTGTAACATTTCAGTATCATTTTTAAAATGACTTTTTTATTTCAGCTATTTGTAAATAAATATTTATTACTGATAAACAGAATTTGTACAAAAATAAACTAAAACTATATTGAAAGTAACAAAATATTAAACTTACACGTATGAAACCTTTTTTTTGTGTGTGGGGGGGGGGGGAGGCAATTTTATTAACCCTAATAATTGCTTCATATAATTTGCATTCCTTTTATGTAATTAGACTTATAAACGTATTTTAATCATGTATCTATACTTTTTCTTTTCAGTGTACAAAACAGACAAATAAATAGGTGCAATAATTTATTAGTATGAAATTAAAAAAAGAAAATATAAATAAAAGTTTTAATAAAATTAAGAATAGATGCAGGATTTGTTTATCTTAGAAAATGAAGATATGACAGAGCTATCAAAAATAGAATAGCGCACTCGAAAAAGAAAACGCCCATAGCTTTGCCATATTCTCAGTAAAAAGTTCGGAAGTTAAAAGAATATCAGAATGGAACATGTGCATTAAAGCCACCCCCACTTATTTATCTGAGTATGAACCAGATCGGTTTCATAAAGCATTAGTTATCAAAGTTTCCTTTAAAAGTTTCTTTCGCTTTCTGTAAAAAAATATTTCCTTTAAAATTTCTGAAATTCTCAATCTAATACCGGCATAGTTAAGCTTTAATAAAATATCTAAAATCACCAGCCCATATGAAATAATGTCGAACCAACAAGATAAATTTTTAAACCCCATGTAAACCATTTCGGACCGACATTCAATCCAAAATTTCTGCATGGATTTTATATATATATATATATATATTTTTTTTTTTTTTGGGGGGGGGAGGGAGGAGGGTGACAGCTGCGAGTAAAAGAGGCCATGAGAAAACGATTGCTCATAACTCAAGGTGTAACTCATCTATCGAAAAATAAAAAAGCTGCTCGAATTCTAGTCACTTCAAAAAATATACCTTCTAGGATGATGCTTTTAATCTTAAAACTAAATCATAATAGTCATTAGGTATCATTTAAGATAGTATTTAAAAATTTATTGGAATATAAAAACAGTATATCCAGTTTTTAACTCTCTGAATTTCTAAGCGTGAAATACTTACGTGTAAAAATTGCTTTGTGAATGCGTTAGAAAAATTCTTGTTACTTGAGTGGAGTATTTTTTTTTCTTTAAAGATAACACTCTTAAATCGTACATTTTTAACCATTTCCATATTGAGCAAGTAAAATCCCTGTTTATTTCGGTTGCTAATTACTGAACATATTTTGAATAATTTGCACATTAAGCAAGAAAAAATACAATTTACTTCTTTTGTTAGAAAGTAATTGCATAATAAGCAAGTAAAATCCCTGTTTACTTCGGTTGCTAATTACTAAACATATTTTGAATATCTGCAGGCTTTCTATAATTTTATAATCAAAAAAATCTTAAAGTGTTTTAAAAGACAACACTGCTATCTGCCAAAATAACATATCCGAATTTCGTGTTAATCAAAGCGATTTAAGAAAATTTGTACAGAAAAGTAGAACAGACCAGAAGCGAAACAATTTTTCTTTTAATGTCATTAAAATTTAAAATCGGAATAATGAATGCAAACAGAAAAGGATATAAAAAATCAATGTTACCATTAAAAATTATGAGTATAGACATAAAATATATGCGCTTAGTGAAACGACTTTGTGCAGCATATTTTTTAATACTTTTCAATATAAGCGAAAAATATTTTTTATTTTATCTATATATTTGTCTATCTAGTATCTGTAATCTCTTGAAATATACTTCATTTATAGCTTAAAATTTCCTTTGGTGATGGTTAACTTTTTCCCATTGAAACATGTTTTTATATACGTTTTTTAATGTTATGTAATTTTATATAATATATAACTTTTTATACAGAAAAACATAGATAAATAAATAAATAAAATAAAAATCAGATAGTTTTGAAAGGCATGAAACTTAAATTAGAATTTTATAAAACCGTATTTTATTTCGCTATGTAAAGTATATGTTTTTTATCGCCCTTAAGTTTTAAAGTTACCAGCCAGAATTTTCGACCGTTTTAATGCCGTTATCCCTAGAGTCCGATGCTAACATCCATTAACAAAGAAATCATTGACAAAAAAGAATTTGAATTAAAATTTGTTTATTTAACGCAGCAATTCAGTCTCAAATAAAATTGATTTAAGTGTATTAAATTTATAATTTTCTTCTTTAAACAAGATATTTATTTTTACAAATTTGTTTGTAGTATTACAATTTAAAAAGAAAAGCGCTGCCAGTAGAAAGTAAGGTGTTCCTCCTCCTACCGATTCATTAAACATAAACCACTCAATCTTCAAATTTGACGTTGGTCTATTTTCTTCGATGGCTATATTGTCTATTGAAGGTATCCTTTAATGACCTTGATAGATTGTACTACATTCCTTTAACTATGTCCCCACAGATGTTAAAATTTGGGTAATCTTTAAAATTACTTTGAAAACATTAACTAGTTATATTTTAACAAATAGTAAATTGACTGTCCTAAAAATCACTTCATACTTTTAAAAGGAGAACTTCTGAATGCATTTTTATGCACATTTCGCTGAATAAAACAATAATGAATTTAATCAATCTCAAGGGCACTTTTCAAAACAAAACAACAAAAAAAAAAAAAAAAGAAGAAATGTCATGCGTTAAGCATAGATTATGAAACACTTTCCAACACTTCCTGAATGCTTTAAAAAAACTTTGTTATTTAGGGAAATAAGGTAAATAAGATAACTAAGTAAACATTTTATAAAACGAATAAACATTTGAAAAACTGATTTCAGCAGTTACCGTCCATAGCCAAATATGTATTCCAATTCTTTTGGACAGACCTGTATTTTATTTGTAGGTTCATATATATACTAGTTTAGCAAGATTTTAGCAATTTAGTTTAGCAAGGAAGCGCATAACTGGTTGAAATTTCTCTTTCAACAATTTATGCTAATAGATGAAAACGTACTTGAATACTTTTGTACAGTCCTGTAGTTTACATAGTACCTTTATTACATGCCATTATTTAGCTAAAATTTAATTCAAATTAAACACTCTTAAAACTACCTGAAATCACATTTCAGAAATTATCATCCATAGACAGCTATATTAATTCGTTGCGCGGACCCAGTATATCATTTTCTTTATATTCTACAAACATTTCTTAGTAAACTAAATTCATTTCAGCTTAAAAATGCACAACTCATTTAAAACCCACCTTTAAGCAATTTACGTTCATATTCAGTAACCCTTACGAATTCTTTTGTGTAGCTCTGCATATGAATTATAGCATTTATACACACCATATACTATGCATAAATATCGTGAAACATAAAAGCGCACAACATAATTAAAAATGCATGTCAAACAATCATCGCTACTGTACAGTACTTCGGGTGCAATATAGTATCTGAAATCTTTTGTGTGTCCCTGTAAATGCTATTCACTTCGTATTATACATGAAATAAGTTATATTAAACCTCAGCGACGTATATCAATTTCATTATACAGTATAACTTCAAAAATCCGGCATCAACGGGACTGAGACTATGTCGGATTTTTGAAACTTTCGGATTTTTGAAGGAATATCCAAAGTAGTAACTATGAATATCAAAAGTAGTCCTATATTCTTAATGGTACCTTTAGCCATATTTTAATTCATTATTAAATGATAATTATGTAACAAAAAGAGAAAATTAAACAATAAAAAATCTTACTTTAATTGATATTTTCTATGTTACAGAAAAAAAAAATCTAATAAAGAATGACATTATTTCTTCTCTTGTAATTTCAGAAACATCGATGTCAACTTTGTTTGCTTCAACTTTTTTTGCCGTTCTTCAATAAGTTTTTATTTATTTTTTTTTTATATACAAATGAAGAATATCTATTTCGGAAACACAGTCTTGATTTTCTAAAGCATAGATTAATTTTCTAATCAAATGTATGCATTTTTCTAGTGACACCTTTTCTTGTGCCGATTGTTCATGCTCGTCTTCTAAGCTGCTACTACCATTATCGGCGGTTCTATTTAGCCCAGCGTCAGTTATCTCGCTGGCCGTTAAATTGTTTGTTGTAATGCATTTTCTTCAATGCTTAGCCAATCATCTATATACCTATTTTGGACACTGAATGCATTTTCAGATTTTGCGTGTTCAATTCTCTCTTAAATTGCAGCCTTTTCGCCACAAAATCCTCATCATTGATGTCGCCGTTGCCGAAAATTCGTTCTGGCTATATATTGTGCCATTCATTCGCCAAAGTTGCCCCCAAATTTGTTCCCGTTGCTAAGCAAGAAGTCATACTGTATATGAAATAGTTTAACACAATTCAACTGCACCGAAAACAGTCCCACCCCCCTTCCCATACCATTATGTAACGGAATTCTATGTGTGGCCCTGTAAATGAATAAAAACTACTCTTTGCACCGCATATTCTACAGAATGCATATTTTAGTGGACTCCATAAATGCATACCAATTTTACCATGTTTGAAAGCTTGTAACACAATTAAAAATCATTTGAAACGATTTTTTCCCATTGGCCGTAATGTAACGAAAACCTTTTGACTGTCCCTGTAAATGAACTAAGTGTGCTACAAACTTCATTTGAAATAGGGATCGTGCTATGGTAGAGGTCACTAACATCCAAAAATTTCAGAACGATCCAAGTACATTTACGAGAGTTAGAGCGCGGACAGACAAATAAAAGTCATAAACCCTTTTTAACTTTATTGGAAAGTGTTAAAAAATTGTTTAGTGTTCAAAATAGATTTCTTTTTATTTCTTTATTTTTTCTTTTTTTCGTTCTCAAATGCGTTCCATACAATAACATATACAAATACAATTTCGTTCCAAACGCGAGTTTTGAAACTCACGTCCTCAAATAAATTATGGGAGAGGCAGAATTTAAAAATTGTTAAAAAACTGAATAGTAGAATATTGGCCTAAATAATCTGTATAAATAATCGCATACCACTAACTCAATCTGTATTAAAACAAAAGTTAAATCATGTACGTTTATTAATCTATACGCATTTAGAGATTAACTTTGTCTTATTATTTAAAAAAAAAAAAAAAAAAAAAAAAAAAAAAAAAAAAAAAAAACTGCATATAAACTTTTGCTAACCCCTCCCCCCCCCTTTTTTTTTTTCAGAGGCGCATATGAACATTAGAAATTTTGTAACTTTGTCAAATAACTACTAACTAATTCTATATTAAAATAGTAAAAAATATAAAATCACGTATAATTGTTTATGAATGTATACACATTTATAGATTAATTTAGCTTTGTCTCATTAAAAGTGAAAAAAAAAAAAAAACAGCGTATAAACTTTTGGTAAACCTTTTTCTTTAATTTCGTACAATATGAACATTATTAAATTTTGTAATTTTTTAACTTAAAATCACGTATATTTGATTATTAATCTCTACACATTTATAGATTAACTTAACTTTGTCTTATTAGATGAAAAGAAATTGCGTATAAACTTTTGGTAAACCCTCCCCCACACACATACAAAATATGAACATTATAAACTTTGTAATTTTGTAACCTCGTAATTCCTTTTAACTAATATGCATTACAGTAATGTGTAACTCAAGACAAATTTAGGACAGCAAAATTATGTGCATTTTTGATATGCAAAATGTTATATTTCTTTTCTGTCTTACTAGTGGGCATACTCTTCCTCTTTAACGATGTCCCTTGATTTATTCCTTGAAGAAACACAAATTGGATGAAAACACACAGCGATAGAAAGAAAGCACACGATAATCATTTGCTTAACAAATAAATTATTTTGGAAAATCTCTTATAAGGTAAAAAGTATTTTAAAAAATCAAAATGGAAAATTAAATGAAATCATTTTTATGTACCCTGAAACAGATGAAATTTTATTATCCCCCCTCCCTCCTTCTTCGCACTTAAAAAAAAAAGTTCTTTGACCTTCGCCACGATATAATCTATTGACGTATTCAAAACTTCATTTCTCTCCTTTGCTTTCCTTTTATCTTTCTTTGTAGTCTTCCCTCCCCCTCTCTCTTTTATTTATTTATTTATTTTATTTGATACTTATCGAAATAATAAACAAAACTAAAAAAAAATAAATAAGTAAATAAATAAGTAAATAAATTTGAAATATTAATTTAAATGCATATTTTACTAATAGAGAAAAAATATTTTCTCAAATTGAAAGAGTGACTTCGTGTTAGTTTTCAAGAAGTTCCTTATTGAATGTCAAGCATTCTGAATTAAATTATTTTATTTTCATCAAAAGTTTATGTTAAAATTTATTTACAGCTTACTTTCAATTATATATTTAGGTAATTACACATTTAGCGCATTTTATTTTCCGATATTACAGAGATATTGTAAATAAAAGTTTAATCTTAAACAAACCAAATTCATGAATTCAACAAATTTAATTTGATGGTAAGAGCATACATTCATAAATTGAGTAATTCCACATGAAATCTACACACATTGTTTGAATTATAATCATGCGAAATTATCTGTAATGAAATGAATTTCAATTTTGAAGTAATATCAGGATAATAATAATAATAATAATAATAATAATAATAATAAGTCATTTATAGCTTTATTTTTATAATTTTAATTACTTTCACATTTTTGTTTTACTGTGAGTAAATCTTGCGAGATAATTATAATGAAATTAAAAGGTCATTGTAAAAAAAAAAAAAAAAAAAAAAAAGATTATATAAGCAAAATACCCGAAATTGGAATTATTAGATTGACTCTGTGAGATACGTTTCAAATATTATTGTAAGCATTTCTTTGAAGCAATCATAAATTAAAAATCCAGATAGCTTTAATTTTTAAAACAGGAAGACTTAAAATCTCAAACCATAAAGTATTCTCTCTGTAGAATCTGTGGTGTGGTGCATACACCCTCCCCCCCTTTTTAAAGAAGACTATAATGATTTGCAGATGTTAACCGACCCGTTCCGAAACATAATAGATAACAGCATATTTCTCTTCTCCACTTCCAAGATAAGAAAACTTGTCTTTTCAACTTGAAAAACATAGTAAAGTAAGTGAAAACAGCTTCTTATAGTAGAAGAGTTACCAGAATAATGTAGGTATAAACAAAATATAAAATGTATACAAATGGTTTTTTTTTTTTTTTTTTTTTTTTTTTTTTTCGTTTCGCATCGTTTTAGCGAAATCATACTTTAAGGGATCAGGGTTTTATTTCAACCTCAACGTAATCAATGAAAATATCGAGATACAGAAAATTTTAGATCTTAGTGCTTTCGATAACTTTAGAACTATAAAAAAGAAAGCCCTTTCTTTATCTAATTGATTTAAGAAATTGTAGACCAAAGTAATATTTCGTTCCTTTCTCTATAGGCAGACGTGATTGGTAAAGCGATTAGTAGATTCGCATAACAATTGTTTCAAATAAATCAGGCTTCTCGAATGAAAAAGTTATGTTGTCAATACAACTTTCCTAACTTTATATTTCTACTTACACATGTGGACCCATGTGTTATTAAAATATATATATTGATTCTCAATATTACATATTTATTTTTTAAACTAAAGTTTAGGAAGTGTCAAACTGCGCTTTTATAAAATATACAGTGGCGTTTTTTTTATTCATGAATGTAAAAGAAATAATACGTAAGAAATAAAATCAGCAATTCGTCATTTCATTATCTCTTACTCTAATATTCTTCACTCAAATTTCTATCAGATTTATTAAAGATTGAGGATTGCCGTTTAAACTCAATATCATTATTTTAATATGTCAAAAATATTTTTTCAAAATCAAATCGGCCATGTTTCATGCTTGAAAAAATATAATTAGCTGGAAATCAGCTAACACTTTTGTATAATGTAACTCATATTGCATTGTTAAATTATGCCTTTAATATTCATAACGTAAGTGCTTTTGTTTAGCGAAAATTAGACTTATTTTGATACAAACGTTATATTTAACATAGTTTAGTTATGGTATAAATCAACTTTCAACATTATATTAATGCAATATTAGTATTATTCTCACAGCATTTTGTACAAGCGTTACCCTCTGTGTATATGGTGATTTCTTCCATTTATCCAGCACAAAAAAAAAAAAAAAAAAAATAGCTGAAGAAAAAAATCAGGTCTTTTTCTGCAGAGCTTTTTGAAAGTATTTTTCTATGGCAATATAACAGTAACTGTAAGCATTGGATAATAATTACCCAGGAATGATATTCAGTTGCAAAGGATAAAGTTTTATATTTTTGTAACGTAGTTTTTATTAAATACTTGGCCTGTAAAAATCGACATAACAAGTAACACTAGTAGGCAAAACTTTAGCATTCAGATGTTTCAAGGATTTATAAAAAACGAACCTATTCATCAATAAAACAGAAATAACAGAAGCAATAAACAAATGTTTTTTTTTGTTTGTTTGTTTGTTTTTTCCTATTGGTATGGGTACTTCGACTGAAAACAACTTCAAGAGTCGGCATGCTATTGGCATTGAATAAAAAAAGTAATTAAAAGCAAGAAAAGCATCCCCCCCCCCCTCACGCCAAAAAAATAAATAAATAAATAAGAAATAAAATGGTATGGTCAGATAAAGAAATGAATGCTGTCAAACATCACTAATCCAAATATTTTGTAATAAAACATTTACCAGGAAAATAAGAAACCGAAAAATACTCAAAAAATCTAAGAGAACATTGAAAGATTTGGAGCAAATCTATTACTTTGTAACAGAATCAAATCATTTATAAATTTCTAACATATTCCTATAATTAATTATTCGGATATTAATAAATACTAATTCAAATGTTGGATGCTTTAAGTTAATATGCATTTCGACTTTAACATAGAAAAAGTAGTTTGATAAATTAGATATGGTAGCGATAAAACTGCCAACTTTTGTGCTTTTCAGCTACTCTACTTTAATGCAATCTTCCCCTTATTTAATCCTCGAAATTTGGCGATAGATAAGGCAAAAAATGCTTTTTAAAAATAGCGGAAAGAAAAAAGTGTAAAAGTTGGCAGCTATGAAACTACCGCCTAAAAGCTTTAAAAATTAAGTATATTAGACTGAATAAAACTAAATACAAGCAACACATCAATCAGACTTGTAACGTATGCTACTTTACATATTTATTAACGAAATCCTTCTAACATAAATTGGTAGCTCTAAATCTGTTACTTTGAACTAAGCAGTGGTAATAACTTCAGAGAAATAGTCAATGCACTGATTAAATACGAACATATAAAAAGGATTTGGGCGTAAAAAAATGGTAACTGTGATTTATAATTATTATTATTATTCACATGTAAAGCCGTTAACTACATCCTGACATCTTTTTAAATGTACAAGTTTTCTTTTTGAATCATATGTCATAATATTATACATGAATTTCAAAAGTTATGCCATAAATTTTATATATAAATTTTAGAAAAGAAGACTTCTTGTATATAAATCCGATAAAATAAAACGAATCATTCAAAATGTGTGGTACATAAGTGCAACTGAGGATGTTGAGAATACAGTCTTTAACACATTAGCTGTTTTAGAGAAAACAATCACGATGATTCACGAGAGGATAGTTATAGTTTTCTTTAAAAAACTCGAATCTTCATCTCGAAATTACATTTTATTATTTACTTATTTTACAAACGAGCGCTTAATTTTATAGCATTACGGTTGTTCTGAAATTAAAGGAAGATACTTTATGTCACCTTTCCGAATTAATTTTTGTTCGGAAACACATGGAATTAGCAAGTGTTATGATTATGTAATTATGTATTCTAATGTATTTTTCACCTTTTTGGTAAAAACAGAGGATCTATCAGAAAATCTTGCGTAAGTTTGCAATTTGAACGGAATTGCCGGCCTCGACAGTACGGGAAAGGAGGAAATCTGCTGTCACGTATCAATAATTGCTTATAACTCCTTAGATAATTTATTTATCAAAAAATTCAAAACGCCATTCGATTCCAAATTACGTTAATATCCTGGCCTGTCAGTTTTATACTTTTAAGTTTGAAAATGAGTCAGAAAATGTGTCAAAGTTTCCCATTTTTGAGAAGAGAGTAGAGAATCGCCTTAAGATTGGAAATAAAAAAATAAAATTTAAAAAATGACAGAGCTATTATAGTTTTCTCTTAAATTATAAAAGTAAATGAATCAGGATGCTCCTAAAATAATTTAAATCAAGTACCGTAAAGTACCGAAAGTAAGCCCCTCTTTAGCAAACAGGAAATTGTAATGATTTTAAGGGGTGCTTATAATTGGAACTTTTGTGAAAAAGGTAGGGAAATTGCTAGGATGGGGGGGGGGGGGGGGATTTGGAATTTAGGAAATTTCACAGGATTTGAACAATTTTAAAAATAAAATCAGATCAAATTAAACTCTCTTCCATAGAAGCTAAGTAGTCTCCATTAATAAAAATATTAAATTAATGAAGCAAGTTTACATAAAATAGTTAATTTACATGAAGAAATATGAACAAATATTATAAAAATTTATCTCAATATAAATATCTATTAAATCATATTAGTGCATAAAAATCAAGGTAAACATTAATAGTACAATATATTGAACATATGTCATTCTGATACAAGGATCAGTAAAGAGATTAGATAAAAATAAATTTCATAAGATACATTCATTTAGAAGATATGGGAAAAAAATTCTTAAGGAATTTCCTGAAAAACACAGATGGATTCAGAGCGCCAGAAAATAAAACTTCAAGAGGAGACCTTATAAATGGAACTTTTTCAAAAAAGAAAAAAAATGATATATGATGGGGGGGGAATCTTATATTTGGGAGGGGGCTTACTTTCGGTACTTTACGATAAATCAAAAGTAGAAAAATAAAAGAATGATTGGTACTCTTGATTCACTATTTCGTAATATTATAATTTTCTTGTTTCCGCAAAATCTTCTCCTAAAATTTTGGGATTTATTCTGAGGTTTTTAAACATTTTTGCCACTGGCTGTCTATTTACAAATGCTTTTCATATTATAAATTTATACAGTAAAATGGAAGGAGGGATACAGAAAACAAAGTAATCTATCCATGGAACAGTTTGAGTTCCGAAAAACGACAATCCTAAAACATTTTGCACATAAATTAATATAAAACTTATTAGAAAATAACAAAAATAAACTCTTGTTATCCTATAAATTTAGCTACATCAACCATAAAAAGCATAGTAGTATAACTCAAATATTATTTGTAGAAAAACAAAATGTATGTGTTACTAAAAAATGTAATACTCAGGGTTTGTAAATATCACGATATTTTCGAAAATATAAAAAATATCCGATATTTTGACATATATCCGATATTTTCAATATATATCCGATATTTTCAAAATAGTCAACTTACTGCTGATAATAAATATTTTCAAGCATTATATAAATTAGAAAATAAAACATATTGCACATGACATGAGAACTTAAACAATATGCTAAAAGTGTGTTTTTTTTAGGTAGCTTTCATTACAAAAAGCTACCTATTGCAGCCGTTCGGAGGAAAGCGATTTCAAAAAATTTTGGTATATTTTCATCGATCATGACCCCCAGACCTTGAAACCACCCTCCGTTCAAAATTGACACACACACACACACACACATATATATATATATATATATCCTTATATATATATATATATATATATATGTATATCTGACCTTGTCACACTGTAACTCTCGTATTTATGAACCGATTTGAATGTAATTCGGTGTGTACATAGTACATACCAATGTCTCGACCTAGTTCGTTGGCCAGCTTCATCCGTCATATTGTTTCAAAATGGCGGCCTTTTAAAAAAATTTAAAATTTGAAATGTGGTACCAAAAAATTGAAAATGGAAAAATATTTTTTTCTTATGTATTTGACCTTTATACAAAGATTCCGGAGCAGTTTTTGTTTTGTCTATATCTTAAAAAATGGCTGAGTTATAGCATTTTGAATTTCTAGCGTGGTTGACATTTTGAAACGTCCTGATTTTTGTCACGTGATAACGGGCGTAATTATGAACCGATTTGGATGTACCTTGTTATGTACATAGTACATACAAATATCTCGACCGAGTTCGTTGTACAGCTTCATCCGCCATCTTGTTCCAAAATGGCGGCCATTTAAAGTTTTAAAAAAATTTTAAATTTAAAATGAGATACCAAAAACTTGGAAAATGAAAAAGATTTTTTTCGTATGTGTTTGACCTTAATACAAAGATTCCGGAGCAGTTTTTGTTTCGTCTATATCTAAAAAAAAATGGCTTAGTTATAGCATTTTGAATTTCTATTGTGGATGACATTTTAAAACGACCTGATTTTTGTCACGCGATATCAGGCGTATTTATGAACCGATTTGGATTTAACTTGGTCTGTGCATAGTGCATACCAATGTCTCGACCGAGTTCGTTGGCCAGCTTCATTCGCCATCTTGTTTCAAAAGGGTTGCCATTTAAAAAAATTAAATTTAAATTTAAAATGAGGCATTAAAAAATTGGAAAATGAAAAAGATTTTTTTATGTGTTTGGCCTTGATACAAAGATTCTGGAGCAGTTTTTGTTTCTGAAAATTTGTTGTTTTGTTTATATCTTAAAAAATGGTTGAATTATAGCACTTTGAATTTCTAGCATGGCTAACATTTTGAAACGATCTTGTATTTGTCATGCGATAACACACGTATACTAAAAGAAAATGTGTCTCATGTATTTTTTAAATTAGCCAAAGTACGATATAGGTCTCACCTTAAGAAAGTTCGAATAGGAAATATTTTTTTATAATTATTAATTTCTATGCTTAAAGCATTTATCTAATGCATATGTTTTTATTGCAATCAAATCTGATAAACTACTTTAGCACTTGAGAAATTTTTAAACTTTTGTTTGAGTTTAACAATTGATAGTTGATAAATTTTCTAAACAATCAAATTCCTTGAAGGGGGGGGGGCTATGGCCCCCCAGCCTCCTTCAAATCGAGCCCCTTCCACCTCATTTGAACGGGTTCACGATGGCAGGAATTAAGATGCCAAATTGAGTAAAACTGGCCAAAAATTACCAATGTTCCTTTTCGCCAAAAAGACTTTCAAATATTAAGGAAGGGCGTTTCCTCTCCTTTCCTTCTCTACTTCTTGTAACTCATGCCCTACCCCTCCCGCCACCCAAAAAAGAATGAGTTACATCATCAAAAAACTAATGATTAAAATTGTGTTATAAAAACATAGTAGTACTTTGTTTTCAAGTGAAATTATTGGCGTTTTCCTTTTAACGCGGTAAGTTAAAACAATTTATGATTATCAATGCGGGGGGAGGGGGGGGGAGGGTTCTTTTAGATATTTCATGACATACATAGATAAACAAAGGTGAAGGTCACAAACTTTTACCCCATAAACCAATCCATCAATTTTTTTATTAGTTTCCTGTTTTTCTACTGGATATTTTTTTTAAAAATTGTGACTATCTTTGTTGTGTTATCAAATTAACAGATGGGAATACTACATGGTATAAAATTTATGTATATATACAAAAGGCATGAAGATTAGTAGTAGTCACTTAAGCATACTATTTATAAACAAATTCTATGGATAGACAGAAGATACGCCTTCAAAATTATATTTGCCCCACTGCTCTACGTAGTCTAAGTCGGACCAAGGAGTTATTGGAATATACAAGTTGTATTAGCTCAGTCGGAAAAGGAAAACATATTTTCCCTTTTTTAAAAGTAAATTATATTGGGTGCGTTCATTAATTAAGAAAATTCTGAAAGTCGTTTGGAAATAACGACCCTTTGAATATCTAAATAAGAAACACAATGTTCAGTGAAGCTATATGTTCAGTTCATAAGAAATACATGGTAAATTTCTAACGATTTCATTAAAATCATTGGGAATTGTTTACTTTGGTGACAGACATACTAAAATAACTTTTCATTTGTATCATAATCTTATTATAGCTTAGTATAATCATATGTTACAACCTTTAGTTGTCACAATATCGTCAAAAAATAAATAAATAAAGTCAATTTGGGCATTTCAATTCAAAAATAATGATCATTTGAAAAATCGAATAAATTTACAGTTAAGGGTAATTTCAATCCATCAACTCATTATTAGACTATGTTAAAATCGTTTGATTTCAATAAAAGTTGTTCATTTTGCTAGACAAGATATTTATAAATTTTAATGGCTTTCGTTGAATGTTTTGGGTTAGGACCTTGTATGAAATAGGGAAAATATTATAGCCAGTTGGTATTTTTTATTCTAAAATTTAAATAATTGCTTAACAAATTTGCTATATCTATCTCATATGCATTTAATTACATTCCGTAAGGAAATTAAAAATTTCGCTAACAAATTAGCTTTCTTAACAAAATAATGAATTCGGAGGGAATAACACCAATTTGTTTAAATTTTATTAAATCTGATGCATTATATCTTTAAAAGAATAAAGAAGAAGAAGAAGAAGAAATAACCTATTGTTTCGGCTGGCGCCGAGAGGGGATGTTTAAAATGAATTTATTTGGAATATTGATAATTTACGCTATTAAAAATAGGCCTGCAATTTCTTTTTAATATTTTGCATTCACTGAATATTTTAAGTTATTTCAGATCTTTATTTCGTAAGAAATTCACACTCGAAAGCTACGTTTAATAAATCGTGAATTTCACATTTGATTTTTCATTATATGTAAAAAACTATATAGACAGATATTCTTCTATCAAAATACTAGTTAAGTGAAGAGGAAAAACTGGCTTAGTAAACCTGAAATACCGAAGAAGCTAAACACACAAGAGTTGCCATTCCTGGATTATTGCCGCTTTAGTGAGTAACCGCTAAATAGAGAGGAAAATCTTATATAGCAAGCCTGTATTACCAAAGAAGCCAAACACACTAGGGTTGCCATTATTGGACTATTACCGTTTAACCGAGTAATCGTTAGGAAACTCCCTGGGTTTGAGGCTGTATTTTTACACACCGCCACATGGCGTTATACAGATTTTAGATTTTACATAACACACGGTGTGTATGAAAGACTGTGGAATAACGCTTTTCTGAGTAACTTCGAAAAAAGTCGTGCAACGTATAGAAAAATGCTTCAGGAACGTCGTGGTATGCTTAAACAATTCGAGTACCCGGCAAAAGTTACTCGAATTGAAATTGGTTACTCTGTACGTTGGTGTTTAAACCACTTTAGGTACTCAAAAGGGAGGGTAGGAGAGTGCACACACACACACACACACATATATATACGCACATAATTATCAATATAAAATACAAAGGTTATATAGGGTGTCCCAAAAGTCCACACTTGAAAATTCAATATAAAATCAAGTAATTGTCGTACAGGAGTGCGGTTTGGAGTAACATGTTTCTCACGATGAAATGTTTTCTTCAGGAAAATAAAAAAATAATTCCAAACTTCAATCATTGATGGCGCCACTTGTTCGTATGTTTGGTTTCAAACATGCGTTTTTCTGATTTTCAGATTAGTTTCGAAGTACCAACCTACGCTACTAATTTTTTCACTCGGAGTTGTCATTTCTGTGTCACAGCGTCAAAAAACTAATCTGAAAATCAGAAAAAACGCATATTTGAAACCAAACAAACGGACAAGTGGCGCCATCTATGATCGAAGTTTGAAACTTATTATTTTTTTTCGCTCGAAGAAAAATCTTCATCGTGAGAAGCATTTTAGCCTAAGCCGCACTACTGTACGACTAATACTTGATATTAAGCTGAATTTTAAAATGTGTCAGTATTAGATGTAAGTTCGTGACAGCGATTAAAAGAAAAATATTTCTTTTTGTGTATTGTTCGTGTTAAAAATTTCGATCGTGTTAAAAAAATCCAGTTTCGATAGTTATTCGGATCAACGAAAATTATTTTGCCGGGTTCGTTTCGGTTGAGTCGGTTATACCGACCAGTGCGGGGCTGTAATTCGATTGAGTGATATAACGAGGCGCAATGCGACGGGTTCTATTTTGTGCATATACATATTTCTGACTGTATTCATAAGGTTTATTAAATAAGTAAAACAAATTCAATATTTACGATAGTAATTTCCTTGAAACATTTTTTAATTGCGCTCATTTGAAACTATACACTTCAAAATAACAGCTTTCTCAATAGTGTTGGGAGATTATGTTTATTTTTCTCGAAAGTATTTAGCGTGAGCATTTAGTTACCTTTTGAATTAACACTCTAAATTTTTTTGTCTATTTAAAAACATTTTATGACACTGCGACAAATTTTTCCATGGAAGTACAGGGTGAACCAAAAATCTTGCCTTCGCTCTAATAATTCATTACAAATTAACCGTTTTTATAATAATGTAACTCGTTATATCATTGGACAGGTCAGTTTTAGTAGTTTGTTTTGTGCAACAGATGGCGCGATTGCTCGCTAGGTTGCGCTAACTGGCTTGATGGCGCTAACTGGAGACCGCCGCGCTCTCCAGATATTAACCCATTTTCGGGCAAAGGTGCGTAAACGCACCATTTCAATAAATATTCTTTTATTAACACTGTGACGAATATTTTTCCCTAATTTTATTTATTTATTTTTTATTTTTTTGCTATTTTTAAGGGTTCTGGAGACGTCTATAAAATATCAGTAATTCAATTGGAGTAAACAGTTTCTGTTGAGAAATTTTCAAAATACGCTAGTCTTAAAACTGAAACGGTTATTGACAAATTCGACTTTTTTGAAAATTTATAATTGTTTTGAGATTAATCATATGTTTTTATAATGTATTAAAGTTGCAAGTTCTGTAAATAAAATAATAATAAAACAAATGTCATAAAAAATTAAATAAAAATTATTAATTTTAAATTTAATGTTGCGTTAGCGCACCATTGACCGAATGCATGAAAATGCCGAATGCATTTTATTTCTAAATAAAATATTATTTTTCATGCACGAAACTTTTTTTGTCTTAATGAATGTAATTTAAGCATGTTTCAATGAAAATAATACCACATTTTATAAAATTCCTACGCTTGGCCTAAAATGGGTTAATCCTCTGGATTTATTCTTTTGAGTCTATATCAAGAACAGAGTCTTTACCACACCAATTGCTGACATCGAATGACTGAAGACTAGGATACAGGTCGCTGTGCGGACTGTAACAGGAGACAAGTTAAAGAACATTTGGCGGGAACTAGAATATAATAAGAACGCTTAGAAATTCTCCGAGCTACCAAGGGGGCAAACGTTGATATTTACTGAGGTGCGTAGTCTTATAAAAATATTTATATCAGCACTTACAATGTATCCAAACAAACATATGTCTAATTATAATACAGTATAACTTCAAAAATAGGGCATCATCGGGAGCGAGATTAGGCCGGATTTTTGAAGGAATATCAAAAGTAGTAATTAGAAATATCAAAAGTAGAACTATACTCTTAATGATGCCCTTAGCCATAATTTAATTAATTATTAAGTGATAATTATGCAAGAAAAAGAAAATTAAATATAAACAAATCTTACTTTAATTGATATTTTCTATGTTACAGAAAATAAAATCTAATAAAGAGTGAAATTATTTCTTCTCTTGTAATTTCGGAAACATCGATGCCAGTTTTGTTTGCTACAATTTTTTTGGCCATTTTTTAACAAATCTTTTGCATTTTATACAAATGAAGATTGTCTAATTCGGGAATAAAGTCTTGTTTCTCTAAAGCATACATTAATTCTCCAATCAAGTTTATGCATTTTTCTAATGACACCTTTTGTTCTGCTGGTCATTCATCCTCGTCTTCTGAGCTGTTACTAGCATTATCGGCGGTTCTATTTAGCACAGCGTCTGCTATCTCGCTGTACGTTAAATTGTTCGTTGTTGATGCACTTTCGTTAATGCTTATCCAATCATCTGTATCCTTTTTTTTTACACTTTATGCATTTTCAGACTTTGCGTGATCAATCAGCTCATAATCCTTTTCACGAGAAATGTGAAAGCCTGAAAATTCTTTCTGATCACTGAGGTCAACGTTTCCGAAAATTCATTCTGGCCGTATATTGTGGCATGAATTCGCCAAAGTTGTCAGCAAAGTTGTTTTCGTTGCTAAGCAACGGTGCAGCTCCCAGAGAATATAATCCCCTGTGACAAATGAAAAAAAAAAAGCCAAATATTCTTTTTTTTTTTACTTTTTTGCTTTCGATCTTGAAGTTTTTAATACAAAAGAATTGATATTTTTCTTCTCTCATAACTTGAAAGTGTAAAAGAAAAAGGAAGAGAAAATATGGTTTTAGTGCCAGATTTTTGAAGTTGCCGGATTTCTGAATGCCGGATTTTTGAAGTCACACTATAGTTTGAGCATAATATATATTTATAATCATGGCAAGACTTTTGGTTCACCCTATATATCGATCATTTTCTATTGAGAACTATTTGGAAACGAAAATCAAACTTTAGATTTTTTTTTTCAATTTAAGATATATTTTCTAAATAATCCTACATTTCAGATCTTGTATAAAACATATAAACAATTTTAAGAGGAAAAGCAGAGAGACAGAGTTATGCAATATACGATACATTCTAATTTACATTAAAACAGTCAAGACATCTAGAAAAATAAAACATTATTTTTCCTATCGGGAAGCTAAAAAAAAAAAAAAAAAAATAACTTTATCTACCTACCTCTGTTTAATGAATAATACAATGAAATGTATTTATTTTTTTAAATCAATTTTCCTAACGTCTCGTACACTGCAGAAAACATCTTTCGCCATTATTCAGGATTCTGTGAATAAATGTTGAAAGGAATAAACCCGATGGAATTTACTTCGAACGAATTGCGGTTAAGATTTCTCCGAAATAATTGCGAATGCGTATTTCATTGCATTCTTGATCTCTTTTCGCAGCTGTGTGCGTAAGTGCTCAAGATGCATTGCGGTTAGAATGCTGGAGTATTTCGGCTATGAAAGGTAAACTGCCGTACAAAGAAACTGATTTTTTTTCATTTCACATACCTGTAATGGCTCTTATACCTGGGCTGGAAAAAGTAGAGGTATTTTTTAAGCCGCACTCGATCAACATAGAAATTATTTAAAACTCTCCGAGCCTCGTATTTAACAGATTATAAAAATAAATTAATAAGGCTTTTTACTCTGTTCTGTATATATATATTTCTGTATATATATATATATTTATATACATTTGTGCATTTTAATGTAAACTTCGGTAAGGCATAGAGAGAGTTTCATGTACTTTTAAAAGGATATATTTTGAATATGGTTCCGCACAAATTTTGTCAACATCTAATCATGTCCTGAATTTATCCGTTCGCGCTCTAACTTTCATAAAAAAAAAAAAAAAATCAATTAATAATTGAATCTTTGATTTCGACGGCAATAGGTATGTTTTAACAGTTATTTTATTATACTGTGAATGTATAATAAAACCTTAAGAATAAAATTTATCTAATTTTCCTTTTCAGATATTAAATTTGGGAAAAGAATCTATTTAGAATTTCTTCGCGTTTTATATTTTGATTATTGCATTCGATGGCCATTAAGATAACTAACGATATTAGACAATGATGGCAATGCTGTCACATCGAATGCTGAACTTTACTTAAAAAGATGCTTAATTGGAATATGACTTCGTGCATGTAGTTGAGTCAATATTTATTATATTTATTTTCAACCGGAGGCATAATAGTGTCTACAAGTAAGAACATTTATCTATTGCTCTCTAATTTTGGGTGGCGTGTAGTTTTGAAAAATAGTGATATCAATTTGCCATGAAGATAATGCAATTTAACTAATACTAACGTCATTTGACTTTCATTTCTTCTCAGTCCTTTTTAATTATCTTCAAACATGCTAATAGCAAGACATGCAACCAATATGAAATTCCAAGTATTTTATACTTTTTTTCCATCTAATATTTAATTAAGCTGTGGACTCTCAAAAGGCAAAGATTTTGGTATTAGAATGTGGCAATTGTGACTCTACCGTATACAAACCATACATATTACAGGGTGTCCCAAAAAGGACCACCTATTTTTAAAAAGGAATAATTAACAAACGAATACACTTATTAAAAAAATTCTTGCAGGAAACGAATATGTGAAGTCTGGAATTTTGTTTAGAACTCTTTATTATAATAGTTCAAAATCTGACCGACAGATGACGCTACAGCACATTTTGATGGCTATATGAACAAAAGGAGCATGCGTGAAGACCAGACAGAAGTAGACATGGTCAATGAAAGTTCCGTAGTTACCATTTCAAGGGAAACAGTAGTTGTCGTTGCGTAAATTCTTCAAAATGGTGTATTCGTTGGCGATAAAGCCACCAAAATGTGCTATAGCGCCATCTGTCGGTCATATTTTGAACTATTATAATAAAAAGTTCTAAACAAAATTCCAGACTTCACACATCCGTTTCCTGCAAGAATTTTTTTAATAACTCTATTCGTTTGTTAATTATTCACTTTTAAAAATAGGTAGTCCTTTTTGGGACACCCTGTATGTATATATATATATATATATATACTATTGTTACATGACGTATATAAAATTTACTTGGGAGCCATCTACATATCAAAACGAACACAAACTTTGTTTTTTCCAATAGCAATACCCAAGTTTGACACCATAAATAAAATTCTACATTCTTCAATAAGCCTAAATCTAAATTTTCACGAAATTTGTACGTTTAGTTTCCGAGAAATTAATTATTTTATAATGAGCATATTTTAGGGACTGTATCCAAATTAAAGTTTGGTACTAGATTGTAGCAATGCCACAGGATGATTATGTCACTTCAATTTATGTATTATTTCTTGCCAATACGACCATTTCACTCACTTAACATGTTTTGACTATTTCCTGCCCAAATATTTCAATAAAATGAGTAAAATATATTATTTGAAATTATGCTTTTCTACACACCATAAACCATCATTTTGACGTTTTTTAACGATAATTCGAAAACTACTTGAAGGAAAAATTTGAAATTGAGAATTTGCATAAAAAAGGACGTAATAAATATAAATCTATCAAGAAAATTGTACGTTGCAAATCATATTTTTTTCTAATATTAATTTCATAATTCATATTGTACAATTTTTAAAATTAGAAATTCGATGTATTTATGTTTGGGTCTTTTTAGTATTATAACCACACACAAAATTATCACATTAGGATTATAATTCAAGGGATATTAAGAAAAATATGAAAAGGTAATTTAAGATTAGAAGCTCTAAATTTTGAATGTTTATAATTCAAAAACTTATCCTTCAAATGACTAGAAATTTCGTTTCTAGGCATAGTTTGAACCGAATATTTAAAATATATTGTCGAAATTGTGTCTTGCCGTTGAAAAAAACAAAGTTTGGCCTGGCCTGGTTTTGATTTGCAGATGGCCCCTAAGCAAATTTTATATACATAATTTATTTTCTTCTTTTAAATTATGTATATTAATTACATAATTAATGTACATAAATTAGATAATTTATGTAAATTACGTATACGTAATTACATAATTTATGTATGTTTTACAATGTAAATTACGTATACATAATTACGTAATTTATGTATGTTTTACAATGTAAATTACGTATACATAATTACATAATTTATGTAAAATTTAAAAGTTACTGGGACCAGTAACTTTCTTTTATTACAATTAGTTGCAGAGTTAGTAGGGGGAGTTTACTTTTTTTCCACGACTGTACGTTAAATCTGTAGAAATAAACTCATCTGGCTGAGTGGTTACTAGACCACACAGGGGTATGGGGTCCAGGATATTTCGCTACTGTTTCTGTGGCAATCATTATTTTCGAGCACTTTGGTGAGTCCTGCATAGCTTTACCAATGAAATGCCTTCATAATGATATGGCCTACATTTCAGCAATACATCTGACGAAACATTATTGCCCATTGCCAGCTGCATGGTAAATTTATTACAATAAAGAAACAATACATACTCGTATATTTTCCCATCACGATTACATATTCATATATATCCAAACACTTCCTGGTTAGAGCTGACATGACCACACGCTATTTTGTCATTTGAATGATTATTACTGTAATTTGATACGAAACGCTTTAAATCTTACCCATCGCACAAACCGTAAACTTCAGATATGAAACAACTAAAAAAGGTAATTCTGTAATAGAATTTCAATATGTATTTATCTGACGAGTAATGCAATAATGCACTAAAACACAGATAAACATCCTCAATAAGCGCGTACACAGGATGATACTATTGTAGGTTTTAGATTATTTTGTCTGTCATACTTCATACGCATTATGAAAATTTTTTATTTTAAAATTATTTCACAAAATCTCATATTATAAAGGTTCTCTTAAACTAAGTAACTGCAAGTTAATAAAATTAGTTTATTTATATTTTCATTCTTGTTGCGTTTAGTAGCAGCATGGTTCATAAAGATTTCTCAAATCTTTAGAAAAATGTTTGAAAAATTTCTAGTATAAATGAGTTTTTATCATAGGTAAAACATTTAAAATTCAGGTACGAAATACCGTTAATTCCATTTATTTGAATTGTAAATTTGCCAATTATTCCATTTAACGAGATAACTTATTAACATGGATTACACTTTCACACTTTAAAAAGATATTTAAACTTTATTGCACTATAAAAATGCATTACAAGTTGTTTTATCAAAAAATATCAATTTAAAGGATAAACTATTAAGCAAAATATTACAACTTATCAAAATTTAAATTGCATTATACAGAGTGCCCCGAAAGATCGCGTACAGAATTTAACAATTTCTTGACCGGTGACTAGTATATTCATTAATTTATTTAGCGCGTTTTATTATTCAAAATATCTACAGTAATCTTTGGCTTATTTATTCACTGAATACCTGAAAATACTATAAAAAACAATTTCTGTTCAAAAATTATAACAGATATTTTTAATTTAAAAAAAAGCCCGCTAACTTTACAACACGGACGTACAACAATGTGTTAAGAGGTAATAGAACACACTGCAACAAACATCGTTTGTAAAGGAAACCAAGGTTGAAATCCACTTACTCAGTGATAAATCCACGAACATTCACTCCAAACAGAGCACGGATTCCCATTCAGATCTTTAGTAATGACAGTCAGAGAATGAATCGAATAAATAAAGCAACAATTTTTGTTCGAAAATTCTAGTAGATATTTTAATTTTTATAAATATCGCGCTAAATTGGCAACACTGCAAGGCAACGATGTGCTAAGAGGTGATAAAATACACTGCAACAAACACTGTGTAAAAAACGACGACTGTCGCAATCCATTTATTCAGCCAGAAATGCAGAACCTATCACTGCAAACCGCGAACGCAGATTTCCATTCATAACTTTAAAACGATGAAGATTATTTTCCGAAATGTTCAACACCAATATCAGACCCGAACAGGAAAACTTGTTTAAAATCAATCGAAAACCAGGCTCGAATCCGAGAAAAAATTTCGTCAGCCCGAAATTCGCCCCTAACCCGAAAACTCTGCTTAAAGTCAACCCAATCCGTCATAAAAAATTTCGTCAACCCGAAACCCGACCCGAACCGACGCACTTCAAACCCGAAACCGAAATACTCAAATAAGAACCGAAATGATAGAAAATTAATCGATATTTTAATACAATTAATGGAAAGCAGTCTACAATTACATCTGTATTACCAATTGTATCTTTTTTATATAAAAATGAACACATATACACTCATTGATATTCAAATGTGTAGGGTTTTTTTTTTTTTTTTTCATTTGAAAAATATATAGGACTTTCTTTGGACAAATCGAGTGAATCGGAACAAGATCCGAAAGATTTAAAACCTAACCCGAAACCTAACCGAGCCACTTAAAATCAACACTATACGAACTGCCTTTTGGGTCGGGTTAAAATCCAGTTACCTGATACGATGAATGACTAATTCCGAATTATGGAGCCTCTAGATCAGTGTTTTTTCGACGCGGATCAAGACAATTTTTATCAGTTTTCGGAAAGTTATCACATTTCGGAAAAAGCAATGTAAATCTGTTGAAAATATCGTTAAAATTATTTTCAAAAATCCAGGTTCAGCTTTGGCGGGAGACACTCTGAATTTATGACTGGATAAGTGGATCGTGACCCTGGTTTCTTAAAAAGAAATGTTTGTTGCAATATGATGCATCACCAATACTTTGTAAGATAACTTCGGGATACGTTGTACATTTATTTTTCCCCTTCTTAAGGGGACCGGAAAGCGGACCTATATCTGCCATGTTAAATTCACCAACTTTTTGTACCTTTTTCTCAGACATGGTGAAAGATAGAGGTCTAGATTTTTTAGAGTAGTTTGAATAACATGATTTACGTATTTTAACGGACCATTTTATTTGTAAGTGAAACTCAAAATTTATTATTAATTATTTACTGAAAGTCGTTTTAAATTAGCATTTTTGGTAAGATTTCACTGCCTAAAATAAATAATTCTCAACAAATCATTAAATCCCTGTGTTAAAGTATACAATATAACATAAATATTTAAAGATATCTGAGTTGTTAAGTTTAATAGATATTGAAAAAAAAGTTTTGAGAAAAATTCAATTAAAGATTTAAATGGCCATTAAGCTGTGAAGTATTCTTAGAAAGTATGAATAATTTAAACATTTATTTTTTATACATATAAACATGTGTGATATATCGTTGGAAAGATAAAAGTTTAAACTATTTAATGATATAAAAAAGTAAAAATCGATTTTTTGGTTGAATTTTGCTTTCCCGGTCCCCTTAAATGAAGATTGTGATAGCACACCCAGAGCACAAGCGGAATGTAATTGGCCGCAAACATGTTAAAGGATTCCCAAATGCACTAAACTTGGGTTCTATATCTCATAGCAATAGTAGTTTTAATAATTTTTTCTGGGTCTCATCTATTCCAAAAAAATTTCTTTACCAGTCGAAAAATATTTTACTGAAAAGCTCCTCGATTCGATATGTGTGCATTTATAAAAGGAATTACGTTAGCGCAAATTTTGAATGAAATAATGAGATGTGACTATGAAAAACTCGATAAACATATCCTGAAATTGTATGTTACAAATAAAAACAAATCTGACAGTCACGCATTTGCGTACTTGCATCAAAAAATGTGTTCTATTAGCGGGAGATTTTAACATAGATGTTATTGAAATAATTTAGAACATTGAAAATACATCACATTAAACGGAAATTTCTTTAACTCACATCACATAAGGCGGGTTATGCTGTACAATGGAAAGATTTTAAAAATATTCAAAGATGTTACTTTTATTTTTTCTACCTTTTTAATTTCAGTTCAGTACGTATACAACTATTCCAATTAACATTCAATATAATTACCATAGATATACTAATTTAATACAAGATTAATTAGTGAGTATAAGAAATGAAAAAAATATATACTATTATCAATATCAAGTAAAAGTCTATAGAAACCAATTGAAAAAAAAATACAATTAATTAACCCGAAAAAGGCTGTGATTATATATAGCTGCCAAATCGTCGGATTTTTGAGTACCACTAATTCCGAATAGTAGATTTTTGCCTTATTTAATCTCAAATTTATGCCTTGAAATAACGAGATTTTTTTTTTTTTTTTTTTTTTTTTTTTTTTTTTTTTTTTTTTATTGATACTCAAATATTAGAAGGCCAAATGATTGTACAGATGAAAAATTAGTTTAGGCAGCGTAAAATGTGAGCGTTTTATTGATAATCAGGGGGATTTGTTAAACGATTCACAATACATAGCAATAAAGTCAGAGACTAAAGATATTTTAAAAAAATCTTTAAATTAACTATACCACTATAATTTTTAATTAACTATATTGAGTAAGGAATTAATTATTAATTTGTAAAATAAAAAAAAATTGCATTTTAAAGATATATGTTTTACATTAAATTTTTTTAGACAAATTTTAAAAAATAAAATTTTTTATAATTTATTTAATAACAAAACTTTTCCTTAAATTTGATAATAAACTTTAAAAAATCAAGGATATATACTGAATCCCCTTAATTTGATTATTGTGCATATTTTACGTATAACTAAAAAATAATTTATTCACATTTCGTTTGTTCCAAAAATTAAGTTTAAGAAATAAATGCGTAATTCTTAAACAACAAACACTGAGCATAAAAAGTAACTATTGCTTGAGAAATATATAAATGATTACACTATTTTTTTGCTTCTTTTTCTAATGCAATAAGTTATACAAACCTTTAGAATGTTACATCAAATTATTAGATCACTCAGATAAAAGTGAAAACATACTCCACTTTAACTTTTCTTATATTGTTCATATCAGAAAATTAATCTGGAAAGACGAACATGTTTAATAAGATTGAATAATTTATGCTTGCTTATGTTATCTTTTATAATGAGAGTTATTCAGTTTATTTTTAGAAAAGTAAATTTAATTACGCATCAAATGCCTTAAAGGGTATTCATTTTGCATTATCAATCAACATAAGGTTGAGATTTAATCTTGTAATTATAAACACATTGCAGCGTTAGTGCGCGAAATTTTGAATATCGAGAAATTCATTACAAATATCATGTGACAACTCACAAGACTTGTGACTGCATCTGATTATAATTGTCAAATGATAATGAAAACAGATGATTTTTAATATCTTTTGGGATAACTTTTAATGTTGACTTCAAAGATTGATTAAATGCTAAATATAGAACGCCTATATAATATTATTGGTATTGTTAGGTTGATCAATGTCTAAATTTTCTTACACAGCATCTTTCATTGGCTGTAATTGAACAAGATACGAATTCATCAAAGATAATTTAATTTTTATACGATCCACACTATAAAGATTGTTTATCCTAGCATAAAAATATGTCGATCGCGATTTTTTTAAATTATTGAACTGACTTTTAATCAAGTTTCAACTACTTTTCAAAGCTGTTTAGAATTCCCATTGGATGTACTACACCAACAAAATATATCTAAAAATAGATATTCAAAACATAGAAAAAAGTCAATATCTTTGCAAACTTTAATAGTATAATTATATTCAGACTTTTGTAAACAACAACGAACTTCTATAACATATGCATATTAGTTATATAATAAACATTAAGAATAGCATAGCAACGCCACAATACACATATTTTAAAGGCATTATCTAAGTTTTAGTTTTATCTTAATCTACATAACATACGTACATTATGCAGACACCCACCTCTGTTCTGAGTACCATATATGGATTAACTCTTTAGGTACGACAAACTCATCATGTACTTATTTTGCCCAGGTACAAGAAGAAAATTTTTAACACGTACAATCGTGGAAAAAAAAAAGTAAACATCCCCTACTAACTGTTCAACAACTTATTGTAGAAGAAAGTGACTGGTACCCAAAGATTGGAAATAAAGTCTACTTCTAAATGATGTATATAAAAGTTGATTAGGGGGCCATCTACATATTAAAACGAACCATAACTTTGTTTTTTTCAATAGCAGTACACAATTTTGACAGCATAAATGAACTCTGCTCCCTTCAATTAGCCTAAAAACAAATTTTTATGCAATTCGTACCGTAAGTTTCCAAGAAATTAATTATTTTAAAACGAGCGTATTTTAAGGGCTGTATCCAAATTGAAGTTCCGTACTCGACTGTTAACCGAGAGAGCCCCCTTCTTGATCAAGGCACCTGAAGTAGGCACCACTCAAGGAGTGAATGAAACCTATTAGATTACAGGAAAGCAGAATAAATTTCAAAATATCTACTCACTTCTATCAAGACGGCCCCTTAAACCATCATTTTGCCATTTTTTAAGCATAATTTGAAAACAACTTGGAAGAAAAATGTGAAATTTTGGATTTCCATAAAGCAGGACTTTAAATCTAAATCCACCAAAAAAATTTTAGGTTGCAATTCATAATTTTTTCGAATATTAATTTCATAATTCATATCATAAAATTATAAAAAATGCAAATTCAGCGTGTTTATGTTTGGGTATATTAGTATTAATGCTACAAAAAAATTAGCACATTAGGAGCATAATTTCAGGAGATATAAATAAAAATATGAAAATGTAATTTAGCATTAGAAGCACTAAATTTTGAATGTAAATAATTCAAAAATTTATCATTCAAATTTGGTATCTAGGCATAGTTTAAACCGAAGATTTTAAATATCTTGTTAAAATTGGGTATTGCCATTGAAAAAAAAAAGTTTGGATTCGTTTTAATATGTAGATGCCCCCCTATGAAAATTTTATATTCATCATTTAAAAGTAGACTTTATTTCAAATTGTTCGGTACCAGTAACTTTCGTCTACGATAATTTGTTGAGGAGTTAGTAGGGGGTGTTTACTTTTTTTTTCCACGACTGTACAACCTTGTACATTTTAGGGCGCATCATATCAATTGCTTTGGAAGAAAGTATTCCAGTGTTTTGGTGAACTTTGTTTACGATAATTTTCGATACATTAAAATGACATGGACTCTTATATTCCAAGATCAACGGTAAAAACTATCACTGATTTTTTTTCGTTTGGCTCTTGCTAATGAATTATCGGGGCAACTGCCAGTACCGAACTATAAATTATCATGGACGCCCTTCAAATATCAATACGTCTCTTCGTTTGAAAGCGAATATTTGGCAACACTTCCCTGCAAATATTCCGCCAAAAAGAGCACTAGAAAATCCTACAAAAAAGGTGTCTTCTTTGTTACAAGCATAAAATTAAGCTAGAGACTAAACACGGTGCAAGCAATGCCATATGCCACTGCATTTACTGTTTTAAAAAACATCAGACTTTTCATAATTATTAATATTTACTGTTTTGTGCAGCTTGTATTTAATAACTTGATAGTCTAGATTTCAGTTGAAAAATCTAAAAACCTTTACTTTGTTTGTCCAAAACGAAAATATATTTAAGTGCTTGAGCTTCACTAAATTTGTCTGACGGTGATGCCCAGGCATATTTTTCGATTCCTGGTTCAAATAGTTCAATATGGTATTCAACCGCAACAGAGACTATTTGCCATCGTTCAAGGCATTGTCTGTGGGATAAACCCAACATTCAAAATTTTAAGCTAACTAGGGGATCGATCACGGGCACAATATTAGTTACACAATATTAGATGAAAACCATTTTTTTTTATTTAAAACTAATATTTTTTTCCCCATTTCATGTACTTTTTAGATTGTCTACCAACGTCACCAAAAATATTTTTATATGAAAAATATCAATAATGTTTTGAAATTCATTAAAAGGGATACTTTCGTATTAGCCGTATGCCAGAGATAATAGACGAAGAAATGCCCAAAATATTTGCTTCTTACAGCAGATTTTTTTCTTATGGTATTTTCAGTATTTTAAGCGCGTAGTTCGATCACATGCCTGTTAAATTTGTGTTCTAATTATGTCATTTTATTTATTTATTGATGAAGTTTTAATTTCGTTTTGGAATATTTGCCGGAAATAAATGTTGAACTATTTATAATATTTTAATGTGCAAACAGGTTGTAATAACAGGTGTTGTGCAAACAGGTTGTCTTGGCGAAACAGTAGACAAAGAAATCCTTTCGCAGAAGAGTGTATTTCCACCCCGAAGAAGATAAGCTGTGGAATGTCCGTAACGAAGAGGAGTTTGGTCCAGACCCCGCTAGGGGAAAGGCGTAGAAGAGTGAGTCAGTATTTAGACGAGCTTCGTGCAGGTGCTCGGTAAGAACTGTGATCTGGACGGTGATAATTTTTATTTTTTGAGTTGCGAGCACGTAGAAAGTGCTAAGCTATGCTTGAGTCAGAATTGTGACTTGTTGTATTATCGTGTGGAGAACTGATGTAATTTATTAAGTTGTACGTAATCTCTTTTTGTTTTTATTTAAGTTTGTTTTGTTTTCAAAGTTGAATTGAGTTTTAACTCAGTTGTTTTACGAGCTGTGGTTATCTTTTCGATAATATTCGCTAGCCAGTCGAGTGCCGATATTACAGGGTTATTCTTCCTCAACAGAGCCAAACGCGATTGACATAGATATATGTTTTAAAAAATCATACTTGAAAATTGTTTTTAAAACCTTAAAAAAACAGTAAATCGATGTACTGTTTTCAAAGAATACGAATTTGCCAGAATGTTTTTTTTTCCTATTTGGAGGTGTAAAGATTAAAATTGTGCAATGTTTAAAAGTTCAAAAAAATTGTACTAAAAAATATTATAGGTCAGGTGTTGCCTGCGTCAAAATGACATCAATGTTACTCACAGACATATTTTTGCTTTACAGTATAGATTCCTCTTCATGACAGCACCCTTAGAAAATATGTGAAGTTTCGCTTCATTGTACGTTCTCACATTAACACGTTTCACAAAGTAAATGGTTAATTTAATGCATAATTTTCCATTATTTAAGAATAATTGCATTTTTACGTGGTATTTACTATAATTTTCACAAAAGCTATATTTTCATCTTTTGAATTCTTTTTTTTTTTTTTTTTTTTTTCCCCATTTTGCATTAATACTAAGTATTATGCATTTTGTGTAGGATCTGCGTACAATATTTTTGCTAAAGCAATATACTTTAAATGCATAATCTTAATCACTTAAATAAAAAGTACTTAAAAAAAGGTACTAATTCAGTTCACTTAAATTCAGTCCTCCCTCAAAAGTAGCACTAAACTATCATATACGTATGAACGTCATTAAAATCACCATAAAATACAAAATAACGCAGTTTTTGTATTTTTTGATGATTTTAATAAAGTTTTATTTTTTCTAATTATCATATAAGTAGTTGAAACAACAATATTGCATTTCCATCATAAAATCAGGTTCTATTTCTGATCATGATTCATCTACAGTGCAACAGAGAGCCATCATCTTCATTAAATTAAAACAAAAACTTGTTCAGTAAAGTGTTAAAATGGCCTTCATGATAATATTAGCAAAATAACCACCTTTCCATAATATATATATTTTTAGGTAGCTTTCTTTACAAAAAAGCTACCTATTGCAGCCGTCCGGAGGAAAGCGATTTCAAAAAATTTTGGTATATTTTCATCGATCATGACCCCCAGACCCCGAAACCACCCTCCGTTCAAAATTGATATATATCTATATATATATATATATATATATATATATATATCTGACCTATGTCACACTGTAACTCCCGTAATTATGAACCGATTTCGATGTAATTCGGTGTGTACATAGTACATACCAATGTCTCGACCGAGTTCGTTGGCCAGCTTCATCCGCCGTTTTGTTTCAAAATGGCGGCCATTTAAAATTTTTAAAAAAATTTAAAACTTAAAATGTGGTACCAAAAAATTAAAAATGGAAAAATATTTTTTTCTTATGTATTTGACCTTTATACGAAGATTCCGGAGCAGTTTTTGTTTCGTCTATATCTTAAAAAATGGCTGAGTTATAGCATTTTGAATATCTAGCGTGGCTGACATTTTGAAACGTCCTGAATTTTGTCACGCGATAAAAGGCGTATTTATGAACCGATTTGGATGTAATTCGGTGTGTACATAGTACATACCAATCTCTCGACCGAGTTCGTTGGCCAGCTGCATCCACCATTTTGTTTCAAAATGGCGGCCATTTAAAATTTTTTTAAAAATTTAAAATTTGAAATGTGGTACCAAAAAATTGAAAATGGAAAAATATTTTTTTCTTATGTATTTGACCTTTATACGAAGATTCCGGAGCAGTTTTTGTTTCGTCTATATCTTAAAAAATGGCTGAGTTATAGCATTTTGAATATCTAGCGTGGCTGACATTTTGAAACGTCCTGAATTTTGTCACGCGATAAAAGGCGTATTTATGAACCGATTTGGATGTAATTCGGTGTGTACATAGTACATACCAATCTCTCGACCGAGTTCGTTGGCCAGCTGCATCCACCATTTTGTTTCAAAATGGCGGCCATTTAAAATTTTTTTAAAAATTTAAAATTTGAAATGTGGTACCAAAAAATTGAAAATGGAAAAATATTTTTTTCTTATGTATTTGAACTTTATACAAAGATTTCGGAGCAGTTTTTGTTTCGTCTATATCTTAAAAAATGGCTGAGTTATAGCATTTTGAATTTCTAGCGTGGCTGACATTTTGAAACGTCCTGAATTTTGTCACGCGATAAAAGGCGTATTTATGAACCGATTTGGATGTAACTTCGTTTATACATAGTACATACCAATATCTCGACCGGGTTCGTTGGCCAGCTTCACCCGCCATCTTGTTTTAAAATGGCGGCTATTTAAATTTTTAAGAAAAATTTAAATTTGAAATGTGGTACCAAAAATTGAAAATTGAAAAAATATTTTCTTCTTATGTGTTTGACCTTAATACAAAGATTCCGGAACAGTTTTTGTTTCGTCTATATCTAAACAAATGACTGAGTTATAGCATTTTGAATTTCTCTTGTGGCTGACATTTTAAAACGACCTGATTTTTGTCACGCGATAACATGCGTATTTATGAACCTATTTGGATGTAACTTGGTCTGTACATAGTACATACCAATGTCTCGACCGAGTTCGTTGTCCAGCTTCATTCGCCATATTGTTTCAAAAGGGTTGCCATTTAAAAAAAAATTAAATTTAAAATTCAAAATGAGGTATTAAAAAATTGGAAAATGAAAAAGATTTTTTTTATGTGTTTGGCCTTGATAGAAAGATTCCGGAGCAGTTTTTGTTTCTGAAAATTTGTTCTTTTGTTGATATCTTAAAAAATGGTTGATTTATAGCACTTTGAATTTCTAGCATGGCTAACATTTTGAAACGATCTTGTATTTGTCACGCGATAACACACGTATTCGCCTATTTCGATGCAAGAAGACATGTGGATAGTATACATCAACACCTCGACCAAGTTCGCTGGCCAGATTCATCAGCCATCTTGTTTCAAAATGGTGGCCATTAAATTAAAATATATATATATATTTAAAGTGAGGTGCAAAAAAATTAGAAATTGAAAAAGGTTTCTTTCTTCAGTATTTGATCTTGATATAAGGATTCAGGAGCATTTTTTGTTTGTCTTTACCTTAAAAAATGACTCAGATATAGCAGTTTCAATTTCTATTGTGGGTGACATTTTGAAAAATCTGATTGTTTGCATGATATAAGTTGGCTATTTTTAAATAAGGGTTATGAAAGCTACCTCTTCCTCCCGGCACTGGCCGGAAGGACTTTTTTACTATGGTTCTCAACACAGATAGGTAAGAGTTTCTTCAGAGGCCAGTGAATTACCTTATTCTAGAAATTACTGTATTTTTTGTAGTGAGATTTTATTATTGAGCTTTTATTTAAGATGATGGAAGCTGAAATTTTTAAAACTGACATTAATAACCAGTCATTCAGTTGAAACAAACATTCTTTAATATTTGCAAACAAGATAGACTTCAAAAATTAAAAACAGAAGAATCCAACTTATATGATAAATTCCAAGTTGAAAAAAAGAATGTAGCAAAATCTAAAGCGAGAATTTTTCTTATAAACTGCATCAGCTTGAGCTTTAAAAGTTAACATGCGTTTACATCAGCACTCCGCATTTGACAACTATTTGTGTATTTCGAAACCAATATATGCAAATTTCACCCTTTAAAACATGCTTGAAAAATATTTAAAAAATTTGTGAAGTAATTGATTATTTTGATATTCCTTATCTCTTTCTGTGAAGCAAAAAGTTGCAACTAATTCGGTGATCCACAGTGATGCTTTTCTTTTTTATTTTTCACACCATATATTTTAATTAAAAGGTATAGAATAAGAATTAAAAAAAATTACAACACTACATGGCCAAAAATATTAATTTTTAACAGAACGATAAAAATACAAAAAATATGTCCTATGTGTCTGTAATTTATTATAGTTAGGTAGCTTTCATTACAAAAAGCTACCTATTGCTGCCGTTCGGAGGAAAGCGATTTCAAAAAATTTTGGTATAATATATATATATATATATATATATATATAATATATATGTATATATATATATATATATATATATATATATATATATATGTATATATATATCCATATATATATATAATATCTGATCTTTGTCATACTGTAACTCTCGTATTTATGAACCGATTTGGATAATATTTCGTGTGTATATAGTACATATCAATGTCTCGACCGAGTTCGTTGGCCAGCTTCAACCGCCATCTTGTTTAAAAATGGCGGCCGTTTAAATTTTTTTTTTAATTTTAAATTTAAAACGAAGCACAAAAAAATTAGAAATAGAAAAAATATTTTTTTCTTATGTATTTGAACTTGATACAAAGATCCCGGAGCATTTTTTGTTTCGTCTATATCTTAAAAAATGGCTGAGTTATAGCACTTTGAATTTCTAGCATGGCTGACATTTTGAAACGATCTGATTTTTGTCACGCGATAACACGCGTATTTATGAGCTGATTAGGTTGTGACAAGGCATGTGCATAGTACATAGAAATCTCTCGGCCGAGTTCGTTTGCCAACTTCATCCGCCATCTTGTTTCAAAATGGCGGCCATTTAAAATTTTTAAAAAAAATTGTATTTAAAATGAGGTACAAAAAAGTTAGAAATTGAAATTTGTTTTTCTTATGTGTTTGAGCTTGATACAAAGATTCCGGAGCATTTTTTGTTTTGTCTTTATCTTAAAAAATGCCTAAGATATAACAGTTTGAATTTCTAATGTGGGTGACATTTTGAAAAATCTGATTTTTTGTCTGTAACAGCACTCGTATTTATCAACCGATTTAGATGTGAGTGAGCATGTGCACAGGAATGACTAAAGTCTCGACCAAGTTCATTGGTTAGCTTTGTTGCGCCCATTATGTTGCTTTAAAATGGCGGGCACTTCAAGATATCGCCGAATTTGGCGACCAAATATAAATCACTTTAAATAAAACCAGCTTTGATAACGCGACTAATTTCGCGAAATTCTCATTCATATTCAGTATTGACAAAAATTAGTATTTAATCTTCTATAATCGGGTTCTACTAATTTGAGCTCCGTGTGTCCGAATAATATAAGCTGGCTTTTAAACATTAAGGAATATGAAAGCTACCTCTTCCTCCCGGCACTGGCCGGAAGGACTTTTTTTAAATCGAATCTATTACGCTATTTACCATATGCTTAAATAGAAATTCATAATGGTATGGCGATAATAAAGACATTTTTTCTTTCTGTTCTTTCTTTTCTTTTTAAGCTATTTAATGTAAAATAATTTTCTTTGAAATTTTTCATTTTTATTATAAAATTATTTTAACTTGTAGTAATTGCGTCTTCACGTACTTTCTAGAAATGAACATTTAAAGAAAAAGCGTTGAGATAAAAAAAAAAAAAAAAAAAAAAAAAAAAAAAGAATAGAGGAATACCGTGAAACCGTTATGCAACAACGGGAAATAACTCATACTTAAAAAGTTAATAAACAAAAAATGATTTTACCAATACAAGAAGGCCAAGGCGAATGATCAGTCATGCTTACATATGTCAAGAAAGTAGCTTTCAAGTACCGATATTGCACATAATTAAATGTTTCAAGTGGGTCGTAATATGCTTTACGCAGAAATGAACACAGAAAAAAATACTCATCTGAATAAACAATGCATGTGACAGTCATGCGTAACTGTAAATGTTCAACGTTAGAAGACTCCAAATTAAATGTTTCCAAAATGAATCTTCAGAAACCCTGTTCATATATTATAGATCGTATTTTATGTTCATAAAAAATGCAGAAGCAAACTAATGTGGGCACAAAACGGAACCAAATTTATACAATATTTTACAAATTTCTCAGCATTTATGATTTGGAAATATATAGTAGATACTGCCTACATATTTTTAGGATTCTGTACTTGAAACAAAAATACGGAACTCTTATAGTAATGCTTTGGAAATCCCGATTATGGAAAAAACCGTAATAAATAGACACAAAATTATAAACTAATGATTTTCGGATTTTTCTTTTACATGCGTTATATGACCTTTCTTCGTGACAAATTTCTAGTTCATGCTCTATACGTTTTGAGAGTAAAACCATTGGGGAACTTTCGGTTGATCGATAACCTTGAAATTTAGCATGAAAGAAGGTCTTTTAGCACATTTAAAGAGAAAATCCGAAAATCATTAATTTATAAATCTATGTCGATTTATTACGTGACAAACTCATAAATTTCCATAATAGGTATTAACGCCAAATTAACGTTTTGTAACCCCGAGTGGCGCCATTCCCCGGTCTCCCCTACATAGAGCGGAGAAAAAATTAGAACCCTTAAGGGTAAATGATGGTTAAATTTTGCGGCGATGGCCTCCCAAGAAACTTACAAGCGGATCGGGAATGACAGTTTTAATATGGATCGAAATAAAGACATAATCGACTGGAAGAAAAGGATTATTGCTTTAAAGCGTTGAAAAAAGCATAATGTAGAAGTGGCTGAATTTACTGGTATATCACACAGTACAAAAAAATATATTTTATTGGGAATCAGCGTGCGTACTGTGGTCGAAAGATAATATGCACTGACCGATATCACCGAAAGTTATGTTAAGTGCTAACAAACCAACTCGCAACAAGGCGTAAATTGCTGGAAAACATAGATTATGGGTTACAAATTCTAATTTCTGAAGGAGGATTGTGGAGGGAACTCAATAATACGGATATATAAAGCAGAATGCCAAGGAAATCATGCTAACAGAAACACACACAAAATGACACTTCTTCAATCGTCTAAATTTCATAAAAATTAGATGATAGAGGATGACTAGAAAAAGTCGTGTGATCTAATGAGTCTCGATTTTGTCTTGACAGTAACAATACCACACATAGAATGCATCGCAGTCCGAATGAAACTTTTCATTGAGACTATATTCAAAATGTGGTAGAACAACAAGCTGGATCTGTAATGTTCTGAGGTGTCTTGAGTACTCTGAATCGGGCCCACTTGTCAAAGTTAATAAGATATTAAATAAGCACAGCTGCGTTAAAATTTTGGATGAACAGGTATTAATTGTTTCTTAGCACCTTCTGAAAATGAACTTATGGCTAACCACTGGTCCAGGATGATAACTGTTATGTGCACAGTGCCAAAATAATTACTGACTGGCTTGACAAGCGTTCTAAAAAACTTGTCAGATTCTCTGGCCAGCAAAGTCCCCAGATTTGAATTCAACTGAAAATCTCTGTGACTCAAGAACATCAAGTAAAGCGGAATGGTAGACTTTCGAGACATATCAGATATCTCCGGGAACAACCGATGGGCAAAGTGCTTCGGATCGCTGTAATCATTATCCACAGGCTTAGTCACTCAATGCAAGAACGCATTTCAACTGTTTGTTTTTTGTTTTTTTGTGTGTGTGTGTGCAAAAGTTGGGCAATAAAATATTAGTTTATACTTATTGCATGGATCAAAATGTTTGCTCGGTGTGTGTATCATCAACTTAAAGTCAATAGATTGGCGCAATACGAAAAAAAAATTTATTTTACGTCTGAAGTGACAAGCTATAAAAATCGTACAAAATATTCGGGATACTCGTAATAAATGTGAAACAAGTAATTTCCATTAAGATTTTTATCCACCCTTAATTTCATATTTGAAATCCTAACATCAAATTTTATCCACCATCCCATTTTTCAACAGCGGTAATTACATATCTGTACCTTGGAACATAAAGGGACAATGTCCAAAATTGAGAAATTTGAGTAAAATGCACGAATGAATTCAGGGTGTGATGTAACGTAATTGTTAAAAGGGCCAAAGTCCTCCCAATGATAGATCATTGAAAACAAAATATTTTGTCGAGGCCAATGTCACTTACTGCTAATGTAATGTGTCAAACTTAAATTGGGTTTTCTGCTATTTGAGAAAAATGGACATTGGTCCTCTTCGTTCCAAGGTACAGATATATTCTTAGACTTAGCACAGTTTACTACTATTGGATATGATTAAACTCCAAATCTTGCCGAACTTTATTGGGTCCATCCACGTACACATTTTGGATTGTGCCAATTACGGAGATGTGTTTCATAATACTTATTGTGTTATAGCGACACACTCATTAAAATAAAAAATTGGATAATAATTATTCAAACAATCTTCTCTGTAAATGGTATTTGAATTTTTAGTGTAGCCTTGTAAAAAAGGTATGTGTGCTGTGATGACAGGATAGTCATTTTAAAAGAGAAATTTTTCTGGTGTATATCAGAAATGTATTCAATTTAGTTTAGCAATTTAAGCTATTTTAATGAGACTGTAGGTGACAATAAATTAACATTTTTAAATGCTCCTGCCAAATAAAAAAACTATCATATGACTATATGATGACAATTTTTATAATATAAAACAGTACTGAGAAACTCAAAATATATCCAAATTTCGTGGTGATTTGTTATAGCCTGTGGCGACAGGTCAAAATATTGACAGGAAAAATTATATTTAGCTCTTAATAAAATTCTTATGCACAACTCCAAAAACGAGTCTTTCCTGACAGAACAGAAAGGAAGAAAGAAAAGAGATGAAAAATACAGAAATCCTAATAAAATACTTATGTGCCATCACGGAAACTATTCTTTTATAACAAAAAAAAAAAAAAAAAAAAAAAAAAAGGGAAATTATCAAAATTGGAAATCAGTTCTAAAGTTACATGTCAACATATATTAAATTTACATACACATATTTTCTAATTGTATAACCTGCTTTCTCTTTCAAGTCTGTTGCAACCATGCTTAATGAATTTAATGCTTTCTGTCAAAGTCAATTTTCCTTTTTCTCATCCTCCGTTTAAAGAGATTACTTATTTACACATTTCGACAAAAATCCAATTAATCTAATGGCTCTTAATTGCCCAAGATTAGGTCAATGTTTCTACTTTCCCTGCAGAAACGAAAAAAGTACTTTCATTTAAATCGCATTCTTGACCTTTACCTTTAGCAATCACTCGTTTAGATAGTTTCAATGCGGTACTTTTTTTTGTATAGTTTCCCAGACTATCAAGGGTGACATAAATTAGAATAGGGAACTTTCATTTAAACAAGGTTACTTTATATTTAAATGGGGTTAAAATCGTTATGAAGCTTTTACTCTTTAACCCCTTCGCGGGGAGTCTTTTACAGAATATTTAATCTTTTAACACCAGTTTTTCAAAACAGAAATTTTTGGCTATCTTAATGTGGAAATTTCCCTCATTAAATAAGGAAAAATTTACAAAAAAAAAAAAAAAAAAAAAAAAAAAAACTGGTGGGAAGAACCGAGGATTCTGAGCACCTTATGCGGCACGTATACGTGACGCTCGTCCCCAAATGGTTAATAGAAATTGTCAAGCAATAAACGGAATATTATATTCGAACTTTCGGGAAAATTCACTGCAAAGAAAGAACAAATACGTATTCAAATTGTTATAATCCCTCATTGATTAGCAAAATATTATATATGTATTAACCCTTAAATGTGCGATTTTTCATTTGTTTCGAAAAAATTATATGTGATACTCTGAAAAGTTTATAACACAGGAAAAATAATGAAAATATCAGAGATATAGTTTTCATACAATACGTCAATCTTTTCTTCTGTTGCACATCTTCAATATAAGTAAAAACTACTGTCATGTGGCTGTTTTACGCTAAAATAATGCAAATTAGTAAATACTTTAATAAGTATGTCTCCAAATACCTTATTTTATATAATTATTTATTTTATAATACTTAACCTTTAACCCTTTAATTCCCAAAATAAAATACGTTCTAGAAATTACGTAGTTCAGAGAATCTGACTTTACACCAAAAAATTTTAATGGTTAATTTCTCTTTATACGGAATGTCTGTTTTTAAATTAAAGCAAATATTGCTATTTTAAATTTCTGGTGTGAATTGGGTATATGCGAATAAAAAAAATCTATTAAATTCAAAACAGTGTTGTTTGCATATATGCAAAGCTGCGCACTAAAGGGTTAAGAATAGTAGGTACAGCGAAACTTTATTTATCCGGAATAATGTGTTCTGTAGACAATCCAGATGATTAGACCAATCATCAAAAAGTTACTCTGCGAACCAAATAATTCTCTAAAATCACTTGCGTTTACATTTCGTTGACCGATGGCGAGTACTAATTTAGCGTGAATTTTTATTCAAAACATCTACCAGAATTTTCCAGTTATAATTTCGCTTTTATAAATCACGGAATGTCTGTCATTAAATAAAGCTAAAATTACTGTTGTCAAATTTTGACAGATATTTTAAATAATAAATCGCTCTAAATTGGCATCACTGATATTCAACAATGTGTTAATACAGAGGTAAGTCTAATTATCTTAAAAATAAAATCATTCTTATTGCAAACGTTTTTTTTTTTTTTTTTTTTTTTTTTTTTTAAATACGGTATTAACATACATATACGTGTTTGTTGAACACTAAGTTAATTTTCTTGCTGTGAATTGTAAATACTTTTTTAGAATCAGAGTTTTTATACTAAAATTTTCATATAAGCATCATAAATTTTAACGTTGGTTTAGAAAGGTATTTCAAGGAGATTATATTTTGAAGAACAAGTTGGAGGTCTGCACGGTCCGGAATTTCCAGGCCCGGGCCCGGGCCCGGCCCGATGTTAAAATTAAAAGTTCGGCCCGAGCCCGGCCCGTTTACATTTTTACAGATTTCGTCCCGGCCCGTACAAAAATCAGTGAAAACAGGCCCGGCCCGCTCAATTTCTACAAAAGATTCCGTTTTTTCCCGACATACAATTAAGATTCTTTTAATGAATACTACATACATATTTATGGGAACATTTTATAGTATATTTTACATTACTATGTGCTCGCAAAACAGAAAACACACTATAGTAAACATTAACGACTACTAACAGTGTTTTAGTCATCGTCTCTACAAACGTTTCAAAATTCAAATAAGGATTCATTAAAAAATTAATCTAGTTTAGAATAAAGGGTTAAAAGCATGATAACTTTTGAAGCTGTATAATAAAAAGTACATTTGTGAAAATATTTCTCTAATTTGTAAGGCTTTTCTCAAATCCAAAGGAGGTACATTTCAACACATTTCTGAATTCGGAAACGCGTAATATAGGCAGGTATTCTTATTCAGAAACTATGTAAATGCCATTTTTTTCTTAGATAAAAGCAATATATTTTTCAGAAAATACTGCCAAAGTTAACGTTTTGGATAGAATTTTCAGAAGAGACAGCACAGGAAAGGAGAAAAACGTACAGTCACGTGACAAGAATTTCTGTTATCTCAGTAAGTAATTTATCAAAAATGGAAAAAGGTATTCGATTCCAAATGCCTTCAATAGTCAGGCCTGTCAAATTTATGCCTTCATAGTTAAAAATGAGTCAGAAAATGTGTCTCAAAGTTTTGCATTGTTGAGCAGTGAATATGAGAACCACCTTAAGGTATATTTCCAAAGATACTGTTAACAGAAGTTCATTATCGTTATTAATACTTTTACAAAACATAAATGCCTACCCTACACATCCTTATAACTATTAGGACCAGTTCCGTCCCGGCACGAGTCTGCTAAAAAAATTAAACCCGGGATCAGATATCACGTAACTGTACGATGGCGATCTCTACGATGGACATGTTACATTTCTGTGTTGATGTTGTTAAACTAGCATCGGCACGTGACGCACATTTATACTTCTCGAGAAAGTCATATTCATTGAAAATGGCTCGTATTTTATCTGCTTCGCTTAAATTCTTATGTCGGGCCGATAGGACCCATTAATTTTTTTAGCAGCCCTGCAGGCCCGTTCGATTTTTTGCCGGCCGGGCCCGTTTATTTTGCATGTCGGCCCGGCCGTTGAAAAAATTTTCCTAGTTCTGCCGGCCCGGCCCGTTTGAAAATTCGCCTTCATTTCGACGGGACAGGTGCGGGCCTCGAGCCAAGTCCGGGCCTGTGCAGACCTCTGGAACAAGTACATATCAATCGAATGTGTTAATGTAATTTAATTTTTCTTAAAAATCTTGTAAATTGTTTGTTAGGATAAACGGTCTCTGTCCAGGCTTTTTCCACTTGCTTGGTAAATAAAATATTTAGACATAAAATGAAATGATATTTTTATATATTTCAATGAAAATCGGTTTTTATATATTTCAATGAAAATCTTCTTTTCAACTACAAGATTTATGATTGGTGAAAACATTCCCTCTGGGGTAATTTTCTTTGCAAGTCATTTATAATATTTTAGAAATATCCAATTTCTCAATTCAATCAATATATTTTACTGAAAATCTTCCATTAAAAAATGCAATTTGTTAATATAAGAAATTCTCTTTATTGAGATTTTCTCATTCTAAAATTTCGTATATTTTAGACAGAGATCAAAAATTTAAAAAAAAAAAAAAAATTCGAATTTAGGATGAAAATTTATTTACGTGAATACATCTGAAAATTAATTAGAAATCCCAAAGTAATAAATATTTCAATTAATTGTATATATAGAGATATATTTTTATATACTGTATTTATTTTATATATACCGATAATTCTTACATTTAATCTTTTACATTATATGTCTGTTACAAACAAATGAGGCAAACAACTTCTTTCAATAATTTTAAATAACAATTCAATCGACAGTTGTAAAACATAATGCAGTTCTAGGTGTTCTAATATATCCTACATTAAATTCGTTTTGCATATTTTCAGAAATCATTAAAAGGATCAGTTTAAAGATAGGAATTGAATAAAACCCTCCTCGACTGACCTAACCACATGAAATTTTCCCTTAAGCCAAATACGTGTAAAGTGAGCAATGCATGAATTGGGTGTTGAGTAATGTTATGCACAATTTCGAGAGAGGAGGCATAAACTTAAGTTACGATAATATTATATAATTTTAGCTTCCAAAAAAGTTATTAATATTACTTATCAGTATACCTTAATTAGCGAATGTATATACGTGGTGAGCCAAAAGTTCGTTACAACTTTAAAAACTTATAAAAAGGGAAGAAATTGTGATAAAGGCGTACGGTTTGCAAGAAAGGACTTTCAAGGTAGTCTGATTTTTGTTTTCTTTTTAGCAACAGAAACAAAAAAAATTAGTTAAAAAATCACATGTAGAGGGCGCTGACGACCCGAAACACAATGAACAGGACAACAGTTGTGTCGTAGAATGTTCTGGAAGTCATGTTGAACATTTGTTATTGGAAGAAAAAATCAATGGAGCGTATTGTTGTCCTGTTCATTGTCTTTCGGGTCGTCAGCGCCCTCTATATGTGACTTTTTAAACTAAATTTTATTTTGCTGCTAAAACAAATCCGACTACCCTGTAAGCTCTTTCTTGCAAACCGCACTCCTTTATCATAATTTCTTCCTTTTTTATAAGTTTTTAAATTTGTAACGAACTTTTGGCTCACCCGATATATGGTGAATCACTATATCTACACACGCTATTCACAGGTTGAAAACCACTGGTGATTACACCAGTGATTCTCAACCGGTGTGTGTGCGGCACATTGGTATGCCACGTGAAGGCATCAGGTGTACCGCTAATATTATAAATCCATTACAATCAGCAGTTTACAAATTAACAGAAGTAACATTACACAGAACATACAAAAAAAGAGATTTGGTGTCATAAAATTGCAAGTTTATTTCTTGCAAGTTTATTTGAGTTTGTATTGTATACTCTGTAAACGAGTATGTGAACAAATCATGAAAATAGTCTCACGTCTTCAGGTGAATTTGTACTTCAGAGGAAAATTAACCAGCAGGTAAAAGACAAAATAAATTGCAGTACAAAAATTTCAAATAATGACATCGTATGATGTAATCTAAATAAAATTCGCACTGAGCAAATGTTACAAAATTTGGGTTTAGCCTGGCACCAACGCTTGACAAAAGTTCTGTATAAGAAGAGAGAGATGCCTTTGTTTAAGGTGCGTGTGTTTGTACATCAAGAAATCATATTACGGAAGAGAAGGAGTTAGCAGAAATAAACAAGTGGGAAACTGTACGTCAAACGTGGCAAATTAGGTGCATTCGTACTATAACTAGTTTTTTATAAATATTCAGATCTTGGTGCAATAACTGTTGCACTCCATGCAAAATTACATGAACACAAAATTTATTACGCTTATATATATTAAATTCAGTAATACGGAAATAATAGGACTCCATTTTAAATTGGACATAATCACCATGGTAACCTAGAATCATTACCTATCATGGGATATCACTGAATTATTTACGTATGATAGCATTTAATAGAACGAAGTAAACTTTGGTTAATATCTTAAGTTTTGATTCAATTTTCATAAAATTTGAAATAATTCGACAAAATTCTGCAACGATTATATATATTAAATTTTAAACCATTCGGTTGGGTACTTTTTTGCGCTGTTATATGCGAACAGACGGACAGACAGACGGACGGGCCAGGCGACGACTATAGGCGCTATGTATTTATATAATTACGAACGCTTCTAAAAATGACAGAAGGTTGCAACAAAAAAAAGTAACAACAGATGTAACCGTTGGTTTTCTGTCAATTTTGAATTTTATAAGTAACAATTTCATTATATTTATCAGTAAAGAAATTGTTTGGTCCTAATGGATAATTTTATTTGCACTTGTAAATAAATTAAAAATGACATATTACTAACTTATAATATTTCATCATCATAATTGTATTGTGCCGTGAGGTAATAAAAGGATGAGAAACACTTCTCTACATATTTCCTTTGATGAGATGACGTTGTGTTCAAATTAATTTTGATTTTTAATGCAGTATTTAATGATAGCAGTTTGTACTTCATAAAAAGCCTCAGAGAAAATAAAATTCGAAACATGTATATAGAGTTTCGTAATTTTAATTATAAACTCTTCTTAAACACATAAAATTTCCATGTATTTGAAAGTAAATCCTTATTTTTAAAGCTAGAAATAGAATTCAGTTATTGCCAGAAGAGTAAATGTGGGACTGACATACTAAAGAGGCCCCAAAACCGACAATTTTCGGTAAAATGTACCTAGAAGTACTCGAGATATACCCTGAGACTGAAAAAGAAAAGGAAGAAAAAAAGATTAATTAGAATCCACAGATTTAAATGTAAGCTATATTTCCATTGGAGTATGCACTCGCCATTACTGAGCTCCATATATAACAGGGGATCTGTCTTCCTATTTCCCGACATGATTGCCAGCGGTCAGTGCGGAAGGATACAGTGACGATAATTTTAGTTCGCATTCAATGCAAAAAATGCTGTTCATCGCATTATTTTACATGATTATATAAACATCTATTAATTTGATAAGTATAGCTTAATTAGAGACACATAAATTAGGATAATAGTAAATCAAAACACTAATATCTAACATTGTGAACGAGGACTATTTTTTATCTTTGCCTTGCAAGCGTCTCCGACTGGGAACTCCTGTTACTTATGGAACTCGGTGCTCGCCATACTGTTGAGAAATGGAGAATAATGCTCTAATTTTGAAGGCCATCTTAGGTAGTGTTTAAATATGTACTGAACAACATGAGAAGTGTATCTGTTAAAGGTAAAAATATTGTCATATGGCATTACTCCTTAAGGAAATGCATCAATATTAATTAACAAAAGAAAAAGGGGGGTTGAGATAAAAAAAAACATCTTCTATTGTGAATTTTAATCAGATTTTGATTTGTGACTTATGCTTTAAGAACTAGGATTGAGGATGCCGTTTGAACTGATCCTTCACAGAATCTTAACAACGGCAATTCTTTAGATATAATGTAAATGCAATAAATTAACAGATAGTGAAGGCCAAAATTTACTAGTACAGTAAACGTGGAAATTTTAACCAAATAAACTTCTCAGGTAAACCACGAGTATCAAACCACGCACCTCTTCATGAATCAAAGATATGTAGATCACTTGGTTACATAAACTTCTTTATTATAGAATTTTAAAATGCATTCAATTATTTCTAAACAATTGTACCAATTTTAAACATTTTCCGCTATGCAGTGAATGAATAACTTTTTTTTTTATATATAATAGCTGCATTAACATTTAAAACTTAGAACCCCATTAAAATAATTCACATCCTACCTTCAATTGAATCGGGTTTCATAACTTTCCAGATTGGATAAAATAATTGCCAGCAAAAACAAAAAATTTTGAACAAAGAACAAAAACTGTAAGATTAGCTGATATTTCTCAAGAACTTCGATATATATCGGGGTTTTATTATAGAATCAACAAAAGAACATAGTTACAACCTCATTTTCAGAGGAAAAATTTATTTTTTTATCAATTTGGTACCTCTACGAAAATCTTCAGCAATTTAGTAAACAACCAAGATTCTGAAATTGGGTAATGCAACAAACCCTCTCCTCTGCTTTTTATAATGATGCAATCATATAGTCAATTCCAATTGAGTTCGTAGATATTACAAGAAAATAAACCGAGAAAATTCGAGGTAATAGCTAAAGATTCAATGCGAATATCGGGTTGTTGGCCTCCCAGTGATGTAAGAAATGTTCCTTATCTATTCAGCAGGACTTACGTTTAACATTGATTTGTTTGTCGAGAATACATGCACTGTAAAGGTTACTTTACCATGAAAATAATAAATGTTCTTTGCTACGTTTCTACGACTTGATAAGCTAACTTGACTAAACAATTTAAATAGTTTAATAAAACACACATGATGTTATTTTTTATTAAATTTTATTTGGTGCACTTTCCTAGGCGGGTCATCCCGTGAAAAACGAACAAAATATACTGCACGTGACACTTGCATAAATACCTATATCCGTTAACTTATAAGTTGTTAGAATATAAACTATACATTAAAAATAACAAAAAACGTAGATTTTCATGTTAGCATAGTTGTTTTAATTTGTGAATACAATAGCATTGTTAAAACAGCAGTAATATGTAGGAAAGATGCCCCACACGTGATATGGAATGGCACTTTAACCCCTTGACATAACATTAAACACAAAAGCAATGTGTCTAGAAATACTATTTATTTATCGTTTGTTATGGCATTCAAATGTACCTTTGTATCTTGTTCAAAATACTTTATTTGAAGAACAAAACGTCAAACTTAGTGTTACAAAAAAAAAAAAATATATTTTATAGCTATTATATTAGATGCAAATTATTAATTAAAATTTTCTAATGTATGAAATTTTTCAAAACAGTTCGGTATGTGCAATATTCAATAAATGGTATTATGTTTGGAATATTTTTCTTTATCTTCCCATTTCCATTCTTCTATACTTTCTGATGAATCTGATTCATCACTGCTAGATAAAGGTCTTACTTGTTTACGAACATTTCGGAATAAACTACTCTCTTCAGAAATTTCGATTGAACTACTGGCCGCATCTTCAACCTCACTTTCGAAAAATAAATTCGTTTCGAACGTACCATTCTATTATTTTTAACGTTAAAAACTCTAAACTATGCGGAATTATTAATTTCTTGATATAGAAATTATCTTTGATTGCACTGTAAACAACAACTCGCAACGGAATGTTGAAGACGTCTGAGACACGTCAATTATTGTTTTGACATAAGAAACAAATCACGTCTCCCAGACGACTTCGTATGTCAAGGGGTTAATAGTTTTAAAAATCTCCACATTTTAAACCCTAGACATAAGTAAGCAGCCCGTTTTCAAAAGGTTTATAAATTTTCACATTTTAAATCCTAGACCTATGTAATCTGTCCGTTTCAGGGCCATTCCATGTTAAGAGAATAAAAATGTCCTGCGCGTGACACTTAATAAATACCTATATCTATTAACTTACAAGTTGTTAAAACTTAAACTATACATTAAAAATAACAAAAAACACTAGATTTTCATATTAGCATAGTTGTTTTAATTTCAGGATATAATAATATTCTTAAACTTAACCCTTAAATGCCGGGTGTTGCTTTTTGGCAACATACCCAATTTAGTCTCTAAAATACTATTAGAATAATATAGAAGCTATAATGCCTAATGTTGCCAATAAAATACATTCTGAAAATATTATTAAATCGATTTTTAACATGTAGATGGCAACACTTGTGCTGTTTAAGAATAAAGGTAAATTTATTTTTTCAATTGTTGCTATTTGTTCTTTTTGTTTTGTTTGAAAGCTTGCGAAATACCCTATTTTGTTCTGCAGTGAGCAAGTAAAATTTATTTCTTCTTTTAGTTCCAAAAATTCTTGTGTGTTTAATTTTATAAAATTGTATCAAGGAAAATTATTTTTTCAATTAAAGACCAGTGTTGCCGATTAGTAACAAACTGTTTTTTAGAAGTAAACCATACTTAAAACAAAATATGATTTTTTTAAGTATTTTTCTCCTGATTTTTTTAAAAAATGAAAGCCGAAAAACATTATTACAATGATTTTTGAAAAATCAGGCATTTAAGGGTTAAAACAGCAGTAAGATGTAGAAAACTGTCCCACACGTGACATGGAAGGTCCCAGAGACTGAAAGAAATTCTTACTTGAAAAGGTACCTGAAAGTTAAAAATATTTTCTGTAACAGACTTTACTGAACCCACTTTAATTTTTGTTTCTTCCCCATAAAATGTATTAAAGAAATATTTGACAATATATATATATATATTTTTTTATTCATATTTTTGCAAGCCATTTTCAATTCTTTCTTGAAAAAAATGTTACTAGGAATGAATAAAATAGCATGTTTACTAGATTCAGAATGTTATTTAAGAAATTATAAATTTATGTACTAATATATAACTGATATGTTGTCGGGCGTACCAAAAGGTCATGTCTCCGAAAAATTATTGCATATTATTGCATACGATGTAAACATCGTTATTAAAGATTTTAATTTCATTATGAAGCCCAGTAGCGAAGCGGTCAGCACGTCGGACTGCCATGCTACAGGGCGAGAGTTCGACTACCGGCTGAGCAAGTTTCACTCAACCTTTCATCCCTTCAGGTCGATAAAATGAGTACCAAGCTATCACTGAAACTAAACACCGAGGGTGCCGCGTTAGGCTGATCACCTGACAGAGACATATCGCTCACCCGCAAGAAAAGTGACATCTCGCAAAAATTCACTTTGCGTTTTATTCCACTAATAGGTTTGTCATAGGTGCGTTTTGCTACACAAAAAGTTTCATAAGTGTAGTTATACGGAAAATCACTTTATTACGCTATATGTCCATTTGTGACCACAGAAGAGGGGTGGATTGTGTGGGGAGGTAAAGTTACCCAACTCTCCTAACCTCATCCTACGTCTTCATTCTTAAGGGTTTTATGCTTTTATGCACGTTTTTATTCCTGCTTACAAGGCTAAGTGCTATAATTTCATGTTACAGTAAAATCATGCAAATTTTCTTTTGTCTCTACTGTGAAATTTACTTTTGTCGAGATGTGTCACTTTTCATGCGGGCGAGCGATATGTTTTATAGCACCTCGGGGCACACGGTCAAGTAAACTGGGTTGGGCACTGTAGAATCCCACATGTTTATTTTAATTTCATTATAAAAAGAATATATATTGCTTGAAAATGGATATAAATCTCTAGTTATGTTCGCATAAAATATTCGTAAAGATGCTCCCATAACGCTCCATAGAAAATGGCTATTGAAAAATTAGTTCGTCCTTTTAACCAGGTCGTCCTCGGTCACTTGTTAGAAAGATCAGCTTCTTTTTCAAGAAGTCATACAGTTCAATATTTCTTAATACTGACAAGGCTGTTTTTTTTTCTTTTAGCTATACCAAACCGTCTAGCGTTCTAAGGTTAAAACAGAATACTCTTAAAATATCTCGTGCTTGTCTTATGTTCGACAATAACATGAGAATAATAACTAGATTTACATAAGAGACAATTTCAAGTAGTCTTTATAAATGATTATAATTTATTACAGATTATTATTATCAACAAATTATTAAAGAGAATTATTGAAGAGCTATTTTTCAAAAGACTATTTTTAAAATATTTTGTGCTTGTTAAATGTTTCAAAATAATATGTGAATAGTAACAAAATTTATATAAGAAATACTTTCAAATAGTCTTATAGCATATATCGTAGCAGAAGTATAAAAGTATTGCTGATAATGATTTTTTAATAACATCGTCGGAAATTAGCCGAGATATTAACCCTTAAAGACACTGACGGTTTAAACATACACAATGACAGATACATACTTTATGTATCTTCGTCTTTTAAAGCCTAGATAACAACTTTTAATGATATGTTTGTGTAATGCAATGTACAGTAGCAGTATAAAAGCAATAAAAGTCAAATTGTTTAAAACGGTATCACGTAATTACTATGGGATCGCGACTAGTTTGCATTGAGAGGATCTCTCAATACGCCTCCCGTGTCTTTAACAGTTAATTAAAAACCTATCTGGAAAAACGCGGCATGGACCAAGGCGGCGTTGCAACTTTGCGACCTCCTTTTAAAACGCGTTTATCACAATGCCAAGTTTAAACTTTGAACAAGGGTTTTTTTTTTCAGCAACACTGTAAAAAGAAAAGACTATTACTACACTGAATTTAGTTTTATGAAATGCCAACTGAAGTTTAAATATGCACTAACTTTATTGACAGTACCGAATTAAGTTCATTATAAACAGATTAGGATAAGATTAAAAAAATAGTTACACGGAATAACAATATTTGATATTATTTAGGCTTCATATCTCTTTGAACTTTTATGGTATACCCGTTCGTACTTTTCTAGTATATACAGCTATACCCAACCCTACGTTGTATAGTTTTTTACAAAGTGTTATTACTCTTTTAGAAACGATTTTTTTTTTATAATACAGTTAACAATACATATATTTATTGTACGGAGCCTTCTGAGCGCGAGTAATACTCGCACTTGACCTTTTATTTAGCTTTGAGATAACTCTTATTATTCAAAGTGATTCTAGATCTCAAGATTATCCGACACAGCTGTACAGGCGGAACGTGATTTTCAGAATAGCTACTTCAATAATTTCTTGGTAGGTGTGTACAAGGTAAAGAAAATGTACATAGACTATTTTTTAATTGTTTCTTTTAATCAAATGAACGAATACAATATGGCCTACAAGAATAAATTCATTTTAATACATTTTTTTAAATTTTGCGTAATAAATATTGCATGTTCAGGAAAAAAAGAAACCGCTAGATATAATTTAAAATTTCTGGAAAATAGCAGTAAAGCTAGGGATACATTTTTATGAAATTGCAGATAAATAACTGAGCCAATAAAATCACATGTAAAATGTAAATAACATTCAAAATTCACATAGAAATATCTGTAATATTTAAAGTTAAGTTTTATGTGCACATTTCAAAAACGTTTGCAGCATTTTGAAAGGAAATGACTACACTAGTGTGCAAATACGGACATTGAGACAAGACGAATAAACTTTCTGTTCTAGACATTTTACCGAATTTCTTGGGGAAGTACAAGGCGAATTGTTTTTCATCTTCGGTCATTTGAAAAACATGCTTGAACTCACATTTTGCAATAAAGATTCGGTCACGAGTGCATTTAAGGAGACAACAACGAATTTAAAAATGTATTTTAGAAACTAACTGAAATTCAGTTGTAACACCGATATTTTCCATGATATTCTATTTAATTATTTTTTTATCTAAGTTTCTATATATTGTTAGCTACAGAGTTATAAAAGGGGGGGGGGGGAGCTATGTTTTTCGCATGAGTAATTAACTTTTCTTCCGATAAATACCAATAAATACCGATTTCCGGTAAAATTTAATAGAGTTTTTTAGAAATTAACTGAAATTCAACTCCCGATAATGCCACTGTTTTTTTAGAATTTTCAGTATATTATGCTTCATTTTTATGTAAGTTTCCCTAAACTGATGGCTACAAAGTTGCCAAAAAAAAGGGAGTTACCTTTTGCGCATGTTCAGCTCACATTTTCCCCCGAAAAATATCCATATCATCTCATTGAATAAAATTAAAAGTGTCAACGCAGGCTATTTATCAAATTAACTACATAAAGTATCGCGATAGTTCAAAATAAGCATGCTTATATGGCGCACAATGATGCGCAGATAAATTTCTGTTAGAGATGGCATGTTCAACCAGGTTGTAATATTTATAGATATAAAAAAAATAATAATAACATTTAGTTTGGAAATATTTAACAACAAAATATGTACTCTTCAGGATGATCTTTGAAATCATCTCAATATGCATGAGATTGTTCCAAATTGAAGTACATGACTTAAATATTATTTTTAATAACGCAATTAACTTATCTCTTCACTGGAAGAATCTTTTTTCAGAATTAACTTGTTATGGAAACTATGAAAGTATAATTGATCAAAAATAAACCATGTAATTTTAGTCTATGATTTTAACTGCATCGTATTCAGAAAACTCCCAGGTAAATCAGATTGCATTATTTTTAAGTTTGAAAAATTATTCGAAGTTAAGAATTTCAAATTATTAAAAGAGCCGCTTAAAGGTTAAAAACGTATTTTAAATGCGTTTAGTCAAAATGAAATAGAATACTTTTACTTCTTCAAAATAGATAATGGTTCGAATTCTTTTTTAAACTTGTTAAAAACTTTGCATGCATTTGAGATTTTAAATTCATGAAAGTCTAAGGAAGTTTATTAAAATATAAAAATTTTAAAACAATTGTTTGAGTACGTAAATTTACTTTTTAAAAATGGGTTTTTAAAAGTTTTCAGAAATTAATGTTGAATTCTTTTATGTATTTTTAAGTAATAATGCTTTGGAAGTAAAGAGAAAAAGTACAAAAAAGAACACACGGAAAGTTTGAAAAAAGACATTTGCTAAATTAAATTTGCTATTAAAAAAATCTAAAAGCATGCCATGCATACTTATAGAGAACATTTAAGTGTATTCTAAATAAACATACGCGTGTGTGTGTGTGTGTGTATTAAATACAAATCAGAGGTTGATCCAAGCAAGATTTTGGGGCCTTCTTTAGGCCGTTTCACAAAATTCAATTTAATAAAACAGACCCCTTCACAAAATTTAATTTAATAAGACAGGTCCCTTCACAAAATTATTTTTAATAAAATAGGCCCCTTCACACACTTATATTTGATAAAAACATACTCTTCATTATTTTTATTTTGCTAGATTTTAAAATGTGTATTTTGTAAACAAAACAAGTTCACCAGAAAGCAAAACTTTAGCAGGAGGATTTAAAGAAGTTATTAATTAATACTATACTTGGTTTAAATTGGTTAAGAGTAATCATATATATTCTTATGATATTTCTTCTTCCTATCTACGTAGTATTTTTGACATTCCCAGTTTGAAATCTAGACGAGATCTTTTTTGTGTTTTATTTTTTTACAAGGTTATTAATAACATGATTGATTATAGTGATATACTTAATTCTATTAATTTTAATGTTCCGAACAGATCCCTCAGATGTACTCATTTTTTTATATTACCATTTCTTAAATATAATTATGTTAGTAAATTTTCTTTATATAAATTTTGCAAAATATTTAATGAATTTTTTGTGCATCTTGATATTTTTGATATGTCCTTTACTGCTTTTAAAGATAATTGTTCGGAACTTTTAATCGCTTAATTTGTGTTTATATTCCTGTTGTATGTGATTTATATCTATGTGTTTATATATATATATATGTGTGTGTGTGTTTTTCAGTATTTTTTATGATGTTCTTGCAACACTGTAAATGGATTCGTCCGTAGTGTACATTTTAATAAATAAATAAATAAATAAATAAATTTGAGTAACTGGATTTCAACTTTCGTTATAAAATGTATTTTTCAAAAAAAATATAAAAAAAAATTCACAAAAATATAAAAATAAATCACAAAAGTCCTTCCGGCCAGTGCCGGGAGGAAGAGGTAGCTTTCATATTCCTTATTTTTAAAAAGCCAACTTATATTATTCAAACACACGAAGCTCAATTAAGTGGAAACCGAATGTAAGAGATTCAATACTAATTTTTATCAATACTAAATCATTATGAATGAGAATTTCGCGAAATTAGTCAGCTTTATCCAAGCTGCTTTTATTTAAAGTCACTTATATTTGGCTGCCAAATTCGGCGATTTTAAGACAACATGGTAGATGAGGCTAACCAGTGAACTAGGTCGAGACCTTAGTAATCTCTGTGCGCATGCTCACTCATATCGGAATCGGTTGATATATACGAGTGCTGTCGCAGGCAAAAAATCAGATTTTTCAATATGTCACCCACAATAGAAATTGAAACTGCTATACCTGAGTCATTTTTTAAGATAAAGACAAACAAAAAATGCTCCTGAATCCTTATATCAAGGTCAAATACTTAAGAAAGAAACCTTTTTCAATTTCTAATTTTTTTGCACTTCACTTTAAATATAATTTTTTTTAATTTAATGGCCGCCATTTCAAAACAAGATGGCTGATGAAGCTGGCCAGCGAACTTGGTCGAGATATTGATGTATACTATCCACATGCCTTCTTCAATCGAAATAGGCGAATACGTGTGGTATCGCGCGACAAATACAAGATCGTTTCAAAGTGTTAGCCATGATAGAAATTCAAAGTGCTATAATTCAACCACTTTTTAAGATATAAATAAAACAACAAATTTTCAGAAACAAAAACTGCTCCAGAATCTTTGTATCAAGGCCAAACACATAAAAAAATCTTTTTCATTTTCCAATTTTTAATACCTCATTTTAAATTTTAAATTACATTTTTTTAAAAAAATGGCAACCCTTTTGAAACGAGATGGCGAATGAAGCTGGCCAACGAACTTGGTCGAGACATTGGTACGTACTGTGTACAGACCAAGTTACATTCAAATCGGTTCATAAATACGCCTGTTATCGCGTGACAAAAATCAGGTCGTTTTAAAATGTCAGCCACAATAGAAATTCAAAATGTTATAACTCAGCCATTTTTTTAGATGTAGACGAAACAAAACCTGTTCCGGAATCTTTGTATTAAGGTCAAACACATACAAAAAAATCTTTTTCATTTTCCAAATTTTTGGTATCTCATTTTAAATTTAATATTTTAAAATTTTTTTAAATGGCCACCATTTTGAAACAAGATGGCGAATGAAGCTGGTCAACGAACTCGGTTGAGTTATTTGTATGTACTATGTACATACCAAGCTACATCCAAATCGGTTCATAAATACGTCTGTTATCACGTGGCAAAAATCAGGACGTTTCAAAATGTCAGCCACGCTAGAAATTTAAAATGCTATAACTCAGCCATTTTTTAAGATATAGACGAAACAAAAACTGCTACGGAGTCTTAGTATAAAGGTCAAATACATAAGAAAAAAATATTTTTTCATTTTCAATTTTTTAGTACCACATTTCAAATTTTAAATTTTTTTAAAAATTTAAATGGCCGCCATTTTGTTTCAAAAGGGCGGATGAAGCTGGCCAACGAACTCGGTCGAGACGTTGGTATGTACTATGTACACACCGAATTACATCCAAATCGGTTCATAAATACGAGAGTTACAGTGTGACATAGGTCAGATATATATATATATATATATATATATATATATATATATATATATATATATATATATATATAGATATATATATATATATATATATATATATATATATATATATATATGATATATATATATATGATATATATATATAGATATATATATCATATATATATATCAATTTTGAACGGAGGGTGGTTTCGGGGTCTGGGGGTCATGATCGATGAAAATATACCAAAATTTTTTGAAATCGCTTTCCTCCGAACGGCTGCAATAGGTAGCTCTTTGTAAAGAAAGCTACCTAAAAATAACTTTTACTTTTCAAAAATAGGCCCCGAGAAAAAAATCCTGAATCGACACCTGCAAATACATGTGATTATTTAAATACTCGCATAGACATCGAATTTCCTATCTTTGTGATAATAACTTAAAAGAAAGTGGTAACTCCAACCGTCTGTAAGTAGTAAAATAAAACTATATCTAAAACACTTATACTATTTACCACACTGACAGATTCAATTTGGAAACTAATGAAGAGTATAAGAATTTGAAAAGACTCGCTTGGTATTACAAAAGCTTTTCAGGGTGAACAGCAGCTAAACTTCTTTAGAAAAAACATTATTTATGCCTGCAGGCTAAGTAGAAAACGTGTAATGTTGGCACTTTGAGAAGGTATTGTTTAATAAGCAAGCACTTCTTAGAGTGGAAGAGAAGCGTAGTTTTTGCGACATAACCAATAATTAGCAAGTCACATCTAATAAGCTTAGTGCAAGTTATTGACTACATCTTATTTGAAAATTCAATAATTGTAGAAAATACTTTCTAGGAGTATGCTAAAATGCCTTATGAAAAAAAAAACTATTTAAAATATTTTAAAAGAAATCTCTTAAATATTTATGTTATTGGAAATTTTTGAATAATAAGTATTAGTTATTTGAGAACAAATCTTAAAACCAAAATATACGGTGTCCATAAAATAATGCCCCAGTTTCAATGGTATACTATAACAGCGTAATTTTGTCTATTTACAAGAAATCACACATGAAATTGAAGGTGCACTAACAAATATTCAACATGTAATACAATATGTGTAAACAAATGTAATGTGTAAACAAATATTCAACATGAATACCTTTAGTTATACGTCACATATCCAATCTAAAGTCCAATTCTATAATATAAACGTCTTGAAATGATTGTTTGAATGGTTATACCTATTCCTTTGAATGAATTATGTTCCAGCTTTATTTCACACTGAATATATACGACTGCACACCCATTTACTTGAAAATAAATGATTTTTTTTTTCTCAACTGGCAAGACTCCTTTCTTTTGTCTGTAAGGGGATGGGATGAGGAATCTCCGTAGACAGGCGGTATGCACATAACATAGTCCAAAAACTAAAAGCGTCAAATAACAGACGAGAGATGCAAGAAGTTTCAAATAAGAGAACATTGATGTATAAACAAAGAAAGGCAAGCCTGGCGGAAAGGAAGATAACAGACGGTAACGAAAGGAGAGAAATTTAGAATTTCAACATTCGAGAAATTACAGAAACATTCAAGGGCAAAAAAGGTTTGATAATTACCACTTAAATGACGAAAAAATCTACCGCAGGATATCTGAAATTATTCATGAGTCGAAAATTGGTTTGGTTGCTTAAAGCGATTCTCAAAATCCAAACGGGCTACTTTCCGGTACATTTTGTAATTCATTTTTGTTAACAAACGCATGAAATTGGCAGGTGCATTTATTCAGAAACTAACCAAGAGAATGATTAAAAACTAAAGAGTTTCTACGTAAGAACGTAATTAGTTGAAACAATAGCTTCTCTTTTACGTTGGCAAATAACACAATATGCTTTGTCTGTGTAATAAATCAATATGTTTCTCGTATCTTCAAAGGATGCTTCAGAAAAATTAGTTCTTTAACACCTTGTGTTATTAACCCATTTATAAGGCATCTCTCCTTTATCACAATGTAAGCTATGGGTGAAAATTATATAGAGGACAGGTCTAAAGAAGCAAATCTGGCATGACTCTTATTGTCTGTTATGCTATGTAACTTTGAACACTGAATTAAACCTTCACAAAAGTTTTCGTTGCATAAAATCACAGTTAAATGTTTTTTAGATTCAGTAAATTTGAAATGCATATAAAAATGCGGAATACGTTGAAGTTTACCTTCTAGTCTAGATAATTCGTAAATATTCAATATAATATCTCTTGAATACTTAAATAAATCTGCGATTAAAGTAAATGTGTCTTCAACTGTTAAAAACATCAATTAAAACATATATAAGAAGAAACCTAAAATTCCATGCAACGCAGTAAGAGTGGAGTCCTCAAATTTGTACAAAATAAAGGAACCACGTCGTCTATCCAGATAGAAATTTAAAATGTTCAAATATACATTTTTAAAAATACAAAGATTGATTGAATTCAGATTTCTGCTTCGCCTAACAGTTACAGGTTTAAAATATCGGGGCATTTTAAAGAATGTATTCAGCTTAAAATTGATTTACCAAGACTGTTCGTATAGTTTTAATTGGGTTCATTTAATCTAAAGTGATATGAATAAACGAAATTCATAGCGTTTCTGCGAATCTAAATTATATGCTCGAATTTCTTCTTGTAAATTACATTTAAATTTTTTTAACTTTGACAATGCAACTTCTGTTTAGCACATTTAACGAACCGAATAGAAAATTTGATTTTCCAGGTCTTTTGCGCTGCAGTATCAGACTAACATTGCTTGCTGCTTTCAAAAATTTTCTCCCTTTCAAAATTTTTATAAAGAATCTGAGGTACCAAATTCATATAAAACATTCTTCTAAAAAGTTAGTGATATGTAAATAATCTGCATTAAAAAAAAATTATTATTATTATTTTTTTTTTTTTTTTTTTTTTGGAGGATTCATTTTATATTAATCGAGACGAAGAATTAAAGGACCAAAGAGAGTTACGCTGCGTAAAAAAAATAGATGTTTGTTGTTGTTTTCACGGGAATTTTTTTTTCTTCTTGAATGAATTTTTCAACCAATATGATAATGAGCGATAAAAAAACCTATATTCAGAAACAATGTACTAGTTTTTGGAGGACTTCTTTCATACTAATGGGGACAAAAAATCGAAAGGTCCAACAGAAAGCTACACTGCATTCAAAAGATGTCTATAGATGTTATTCATGGGATACATTTTTACATTGTTGGATGAATTTTTGAATGGGAGCATAACGATAAGAGCTTTTAGAAATTTAACATGTGATTAGTGTTGTCAGGTGTCCCGATTTAAGCGGGACGTCAGGATTTTCAGGAGATACAAGACCCGTCCCGTGTAAACACTGCGCTGGACACCAAAATTCCCGATTTTCCTTGATGCACAAATTGTTTTAGATTACTTTTAGATCGGGCTATTCCTTTGTCTGTATCGAGTGCAGCTTAATACAGTAAAACCTGTGAAGGCTGAAACTGTCTATAACGGTTAATATAACCCCTTCGAAAGAAATACCTTAAAAATCAACCTACCTATAAAACGGAAACCTCTATATAAAGGAATTCTTTTGAGGTTCCTAGCGATTCTGCTTTTATAGGTTTTGTACAATAAACCCTGCAAAAACTGAACCTGTTCATAACGAAATTATGTTTTAATAGTAAACGTTTAATGACTTTTATGATAAGAACACCATACAATTGAGTACATGAGTTTCAAAACTTTCCTGATCCAAAATTTAAAAAATCGTGCTATCTCTATCAATCTATTCTATTGATGAACATGCATCGAAAAACCACTACAATCTGAAAAAAAATCTGCAGTAAACTCCCGACTATCCAGCTCGCAACTATCTGGCCCTCCGTACTACCCGGTCTAGTAAAAAAAAAAAGAGGAACATTGCAAGCGGCCAAGACATGCAGGCTATTGTCCGTAGGATAGTGCTAACACAAGACAAGAAGGAGCAAGAAGGGATTACAGAATTCAATAGCAGAGACAGTCATCTATCAACTACTTTTTCAAAAACTAAAAACTAAGTTTTGACTCTTTTATCTTATGCAATACTTTTCATATCTGTGCAATAATTTATTAATAAACAGTAAAATAAGATTTACTCTTTTTTTTTACGAATTAGGCTTACGTTTTACGTTAATGTTTTGCTTATTTTCAAACTGTATGCACTGTATATATAAAATTTATCTTAAAATGTGTCACATTAGTTTTACTATAATGTGGGGGGGGGGGGCAGGAAGTGGGTAAATATTTATAGAACTCCGGCCTGTCCGGCTTTTTTGTTATCTGGCCTAACCTTCCGCCACATTAGGCCGGATAGTCGGAAGTTTACTGTAGTTTTATCGTGTATTTCTGGCATTGTAAAATCTTGGCTTACAGTTAAAACCAATACACGCAGTCAGAGGTTTTTCGCGATTTCCCAAAATTTGATTTTCTGGATAAGGCGAGTTTGAAACTCACGTCCTCAATTATACTTGCTACATTGCAATTATTTTCCGAGTTCCTAGCGGTTCTGAATTCACAAGTTTTATTGAATAAAATTGTTGTGTTTATTAAATATAAGGAGTTCCAACCAGGGCTTCCCGGGTTACATAATATAGGGGAAAACCATTTATATAAAACCATTTTTAATTGAAAACTAATGGATTTTTTACATTTAATACAGTCATTCAGGGTAACTTTGAGCCATGGGGTGTAACTTTGCACCACCTCCTAATTTTCAATATTTTTGACTCCAAAAGAACTGTGTTCTGTTGGCAAGGTTCTAAACTGGGATTTCTACTCTTTATTTTAGAAAACAAATTAGCAACATTATGCGCAATTAACTGCATCATCTAACTATTTTTGTGAAGTACTGTTTTCAAGTTAATTTTGACTGCTGTTTTGAAGCTGTTGTAATCTAATTAAATTTTCATACTAAGTAACAATATACTCATTTATAAGACACAGTATTATCTAAATGTTGTAAATGTGTTAATATTTTGTGATTATTTATTTATTAATAGTTAATGAAATGTAAAATAAAAAGGCACTAACATTTTACCACATTTTGAGGGTATTTTTGAGCCGGCTCAAAGTTATACTGATGTTTATAATTTACTGATTAACCCCTTGAGGGGCAACGGTATATATATTATATACCACCTACGATTAATGAAGTTTTACACCAGAAAAATTTTATTAAATTTTACTTTTCTAACTTTGGTGGAAAAAAGCCGTAAAATTGCTTTTACTTATTTTGAAATAGAATTTTTCAAAGATTCCGGTGGGAATTCAGCATTTCACAAACGTAATTGCTTGCCCCCCAAGGGGTTATAGGTGCTACTGTCAAAAATTTCCCGTATTTGCACGTATATTTTATATAAATGCCGAAAGTGTGCATTATATATAACATGTAAATAGTTTCACAAATATGTGCAAAATACATAAAATTCATTTAAAGGCATTATTCGGGGCGGAGCTACTCAAATTTGACATTTCATACATTCAACATTTTTTATTCTTGTTTGAATAATACTAGTACTAGTACGTATTATTGAAACTATGAATATATTATTAAGTTAAAACATTGAAAATTGTTTTTCACTGCATTTTTATGTTTTATATGAACAATAAATAGTTTTTTTTATTTCTAAATATTCATGGTTCTCTTCTTCCACTTTTCTTATGCCTAATATTTGCTGTAATATCATAAATTATACAAATCTTGCGATGTTGGGAAATGTAAATTCGGAGTCTTTACATATCTGAGAAATTTTTTTGGGGTTCAAAGTTGTCCTAAATATAATACTTTTTTTATAATGAATTATTTTAGATAATATTTATCAAATTGTGCAAAGTTACCCTAAATGGCTGGGTAACTTTGAACCAGGTTAAAAATTCATTTTTTATTGCTTTTATCATTATTATTCCTTAATGTTTGATAGTCACACAATAATTTAGGATCATTTCTTCTCTTTTATGCCCCTAGTTCCAACAATATTCTTAAAATAAGAGTGTGGAATATGAAAATAGAGAAAATGCGGCTCAAAGTTACCCTGAAAGACTGTATATATTTTTCTGATTTTTCACTAACAATACCAACGATCATTTTTATATGTTAGCAATCATGTATTCAAATAAAATTTTGAAATTTATTAAAATCGATACTTCCGTATTAGACTCGTGTCAGGAATTAACTTTCGAAGAAATCGCTAAACATCGGTCTTTTTAATTCCGATAATTTCAAATGTTTTAAGCGTGGTTCGTTTACATGTCTTAAATTTGTGTTTTATATATTTTTATTTATGGATTACTAAATTTTAAATTTCATTATGGAATATAAGCCGGAAAGAATGCTGAACGATTTAATTTGTATTAATTTAAGTGCAAACATGTTTGTATTTTGTAATCGCTTGTCTGCAAGTGACAGAAGTAGATTTAATAAAATCATGCTTGAAAATTATTTTAAAAACAATAAAAACTGAGTAAACTGCGATATAGTTTTCAAACAAATTGCGATGTAGTTTTCAAACCAATTGTATTTGAAAGTACATTTTTTTCTGCATTTGAGGGTGTAAAAATTTAAAATGTGCGATATTTAGAAATTTTAAAAAATCGCAATAAAAGTAAATAAAAGTTAGATTTGATCGTCTGTTTCTATCCCACCGCCCCCTGAATACAAGGCCTGAGTGCTGACAGAAAAATGACGGCTACCGAAGGCGGATTTTTTTAAACATGTGTACGGTTCCTTAAATTTAGACACCAGTATTTTATAAAAGATTGTTTAATCTCAGAAAAGTAAAGCGGAAAAATCTTTTAAAAATTATTGGTACGAATATTCAAGGGACCGTAAAAACGTTGCGCTGAAGAAAATCTGTCTCCGTCAGCCGCCATTTTTGTGTTATTCAGGGGGCGGTGACTATTCGCAAAATGACGTCAGCGTTACGCTCAGATACGTTTGTCCTTTATAATATAGAGAGTAAAGCGTGCGAAGGGCCACAGAAAAATTTCTTTTTAAAAAGATTTATGTCTTAGAAGGTATAATTGTCCTAGTATTTCTATCGTAAGAACAATGAAATTTTTACGTTTAAGGCGATGCCGTGATAGAAAAGTTATGCTTTAATGCGTTTATTATATTTTTATGTCCCGATTTAGAAGCCATTGTCCCGCTTTTTTTAATCTCATCGTCCCTCTTTTTGTGGCACTGGACTTGGCAACACTACACTGTAAAAAAAAAAGGAGGGGGGGGGCTAAAATACGGAAATACTATTGGCAATCGAGACGCCAGTACTATTTCCGTATTTTAACGGAACTTTTCCCCGGTAAATTACAGAAAATTGTCCGTTTTTTGGAATTTAACGGGAAATTTTTCTGTAATTTACCGGGAAAAAGTTCCGTTAAAATACGGAAATTGTACTGGCGTCTCGATTGCCAGTAGTATTTCCGTATTTTAGTCCTTTTTTTTTCCTTACAGTGTACATGTGACATAGTTTTTCAGAATTGGACAAGGTATTAAAATACAATGTATGATTTTTATCTCGTGTTTCACCCTCTGGATTTATGTTCGATTCTATTAGCTTTTTAAAATAACATCAACAAGGCCGCGTTTCTCAAAAATCATTGAACTAACAAATCAATTACATTAAATATTTATGAAAAATATAAATGAAAAACGCTTCCATAATAATCATTGAAGTAAGTCATGGAATTTTGGTCGGACTACGAATAGACACTTATTCATGAATAAATTCGGAACATGAAATAATCTAAGTGTCTAACAATAATCAAATAGTTGTAGGAAAAGCTATCAAAATGTTAACGTTTCATTTTATTTTTAAATGCAAAATCCCAAATCTAGAAAAATTGTAATTGACGGATATTTACAAAAACATCTAAAGCTTTCGTTTCAATCTTGCATGAATTTCTGAAAAAAAAACCTGAGGAGCAGGTGCTTTTTCAGGAAAAAAATGAAACGACAGAGGGAAAAGAAAACAAGATATTTTCTATCAAATCGCCGATAATTCAAATACTGATGATTTATCTTTCAATTTGAAATATTTAAAAGGAAAAAACTTACCGCAGATGCATGAAGATAAAAGGAATTTCAACTCACCTGAAAAGAGAAAAATATGTTATAAGCATTTAATAAAAGAAAATCGTAATTCATTTTCAAACAGATTATCGTATATCAAGTAAAATCCTTCATTGACCTATCCTTCAGTTTACTTACATAACCTAGATTATCGAATATCTAATGCCCTAGGATTACTCTATACAAAAATAGAATTTCTCCTTTTAGCTTATTTTTTCAGACATTTAAATGTATGATGTGTCCCATTTTAACTCGAATATTTATGTAAAATCTTCCTTTTATAGAATTGTTAAAATTATAAATTCATGATTTTTAACGCACAAACTATGTATAGGTTCATTTAAATAATAATAATATAAAATAATAATAACAATAAATTAATTTAAAAAAATAGTTTAGAGTTAAGTTAGTACATCCTATTTTAAAACTTTTCATAAATATAGAGTACTAGATAAATTCTATTATCTGTATAATACCATTCATATTTTAGTCAGTTGTGAAACTTCAGATTTGTGAATTAATTTCCAGAGGTATAACTATAACTTATCTACGACAAAAGTTGCATAATTTGTCAAAGATTCCTACATACACAGTGCAGATGAATTGTTTTCACGGGCCACGAAGAAAATATGATAAGCAGAAATATCTGTGAGTGGAGATTGGATTTCCTTATTAGTGTTCAATTTTAGTTCAGGTTAGGTTTGGTTTGGTTTGGTTTGGTTTCGTGCGGGTCCAGTTTGAATATATGCATTTTTAAGAAAGCACTGATCTTTATTTTCTTCTATCTGTAATAGAAGAAAGTACTGCAATCGAATTTTTTTTGTCTCCCGGTTTTAGACGGATTTGCATGTTTTTGGGGTCAGACATCCAGAAAAACATGCTTTTACAGAATGTCTGTCTGTCCATGTGTGTCCTCTTTACACCATCGAAAGTGTATGAAGTTATGCATAGAATTCAACCAAATTTCATATATATGTTTTTAGCTATGACAAGCAGGTGTCAGTTGAATTTGGGGAAGTTCCGCCGGAAGGGGGAAGTGTAATAGCAATTTTTGTGCTATTTTCATTATTGTATCATGGGAAAGCGTACGAAGTTATGCATAGAATTGAACAAAACTTCATATATATGTTTTTGGCTATGGACGCCAGGTCACAATTGAAAATAGGGATATTCACCCGGAAAGAAGCACTGTGATGGCAATTTTGTGCAATTTCTACGACTTTTCTAAGTTCTGTTGTACATCGGCTGCTCATGCAGCGACGGGCACTTCACCTCCAGCTAACCTGGCAATTCGCAAGCAGCAGACGTAAAACAGAATAACGAAAAATAATCATCCATACTCCAATTAATAATACGAAGCCGAAATATAAGATGAAAATCAAAGTTGGTGTTGTATTGAAGCAATAAAATTAAAGTATTTAACATGTGTAGCAACTTTTTGAAATATTAACATATGAGATAGAAAAAAAATTCTGGATTGGCTCATCCAACTAGTTACTTAAAACATTCATTTCAATCGTTTTACCGATTGAAAGTATACCTCTAAAACTACAGTTTAAACCTTAGGTTTTGATGGAGACACTTTATAATGAAAAAAATCCTTTTCTGCAATAAATGCATTTTCAAGAACATTGAATTTTCTTTTGTTATAGAATTCCTTGTACATCGATTTTCTTATAAACCTAAAATAAGTTTTTTTTTCTCCCCAGAAACTGAATTTCAAGTTATGAGATATTTAAATCAAATTGTCCAGCTAGTAATAAAATTAAAGTATTAGCATGTGTACAAACTTTTTGAAATATTAACACGTATGAGATATAAGAAAATTTTGGGATTGGCGCATCCAACTAGTTACTTAAAACATTCATTTCAAGCGTTTTTCCAATTGAAAGTATACCTCTAAAACTACAGTTTAAACTTTAGATGGCGACACTTTATGATGAAAAAATGCCTTTTCTGCAATAAACACATTTTAAAGAACATTGAATCTTCTTTTGTTATAGAATTTCCTATACATCGATTTTCTTATGAACCTAAAAGGTTTGTTTTTTCCCCAGAAACCCCCTTAAATGCCGAATTTCTAGTTATGAGATATTTAAATCAAATTGTCTAGTTAGTAATAAAATTAAAGTATTAACATGTGTACCAACTTTTTGAAAAAATAACATATATGAGATAGAATAAAATTTTGGGATTGGCACATCCAACTAGTTACTTAAAACATTCATTTCAAGCGTTTTTCCAATGGAAAGTATACCTCTAAAACTACAGTTTAAACTTTAGATGGAGACCCTTTATAATGAAAAAATGCCTTTTCTGCAATAAATACCTTTTCAAGAACATTGAATATTCTTTTGTTATAGAATTTCCTATACATCGATTTTCTTATAAACCTAGAATAAGTCCCCCCCCCCCCCAGAACCCCCTTAAATGCTGAATTTCAAGTTATGAGATATTTAAATCAAATTGTCTAGCTAAGCTAAAAGTAACTATTTTCTTAAGAAAAAAATCAGAATGTAAAGGATGGTTCTGTACCTAAAATTGTAAGTCCAGGGAAGGGGGATAAAATAAGTTAAGCACATTAACTTCTGTATTTTCTCCTGATTTACTACTTTTATGATATTATTGAGTTAAGTTAAGGTTAAAACTAACTTATCAGAGTTAAAAAACTTCAATTTGATTTTGGCCAGATAAAAAATTTAAATGAAATCTAATATGGAAAAAAATGTTTTTTGGTGAACTTCAAACATGAAATGCAAATCGAAGAAAAGTGAATGAAGCACTTTTCACAATGTATAAATTTGGCTTAGCGAAACGTGTTATGAAAAGGTGAAGCAATATTTAAAATACAAATTTAAAAATCTGTACAATATAATTTTAAATACAAATTATTGCTGCTTTGGGGGCTTCTGCGCTAAACCAAAATATCATGGACGTAAAACGGATGTATACAGAAAGTTATATACGTATTTCTACCCATCAAAGGATCTATCATCAAATTTAAGAAAACCAATGTTAACTCATTTTTGAATATTTTATCAACTATGCGGATTTAGAAATAGATGATTAATGTATGGCTCATATTTCTAGATTCGTATTTTCAGGAGTTAAAATTGGTTAAAATATTTCAAAAAAGTACAATTATTTAATTATTTTGAAATCCATTTCATTCCTGAATACTAGTGTAGCCAATATAAAAGGGCAAATGTAAACCAGTAGATTATTGACAAGTCTAATGTAAAATCAGAGATGGGTTATTACAACAACAGTTTTACTCCCAAGTGAGTTTATCTATAGTCATGCGTTTACACCTGTATAAGAAACGGATAACTGTTAAAACATGTATAGCGTGCTCCAAAAAATTTTAACACTCATTTTTCACATGTTAAATGTTTTATTATAAATACAAGGTGTCCCAAAAGTTCCCAACACATTTTAAAATTCAATATAAAATCAAGTAATTGTCGTTCAGGAGTGCGGTTTGGACAAAAATGCTTCTCACGATGAAAAGTTTTCTTCAAGAAAATGAAAATAATTAGTTCCAATCTTCGATCATAGATTGATCATAGACACTTGTCTGTATGTTTGATTTCAAACATTCTTTTTTTTCTGATTTTCAGAGACCACTTCAGTCACGGCAAGAAAGGAAACGCTATTGTAAAAATCTATGGGGGCGTTATTTTCAAATATCTCGCTTTGATTTTAATATTTTTGAAGGATTTTTTTTTAATAGGACAGCTGGGAATGATCTACAACCGGGCTAGTTTTCATTTTTTCGATTTTGCTTATATTTTTTTATATTAAGATAGTTTCAATTTCAGAACCCGTTCCAACCGGTTTCGAAAGGGAAAGTAATTAAAAAAAAATCTGAAACCAAAATCTAAAAAGTAAAACCTAGCCCGGTTGTAGATTGTCCTCAGCTATCCTATGCAAAAAAAAAAAAGTCCTTCCGGCCAGTGCCGGGAGGAAGAGGTAGCTTTCATAATCCTTATTTTAAAAAAGCCAACTTATATCATGCAAACACACGAAGCTCAATTTAGTGGAAACCGAATATAGGAGATTCAATACTAATTTTTATCAATATAATGAATGAGAATTTCGCGAAATTAGTCAGCTTTATCCCAGCAGCTTTTCTTTAAAGTAACTTATATTTGGCTGCCAAATTCGGCAATTTCTTAAAGTGCCTGTCATTTTAAGACAACATGGTGGATGAGGCTAAGCAGTGAACTTGGTCGAGACCTTAGTAATTGCTGTGCACATGCTCACTCACATCGGAATCGGTTAATATATAGGAGTGCTGTCGCATGCAAAAAATCAGATTTTTCAAAATGTCACCCACAATAGAAATTGAAACTGCTATGAACAAACAATCTTCTTGAAACACCATCAAAAATTTGTAAATGCGCTAGGCCTTTCGAAAGATCTGAGTCTTTCTTCGTCAGGCGCAAAAAAGACGTCCTTCTACTATGAAAGCAGAGGCAAGACTCCGCAGAGGCAAGAGGCAAGAGGCGTCTTGCCTCTGCTTTCATAGTAGAAGGACGTCTTTTTTGCGCCTGACGAAGAAAGACTCAGATCTTTCGAAAGGCCTAGCGCATTTACAAATTTTTGATGGTGTTTCAAGAAGATTGTTTGTTCTTAGTCATTCACACCAGTTTTAACTTATTTTCTTTGAAACTGCTATATCTGAGCCATTTTTCAAGGTAAAGACAAACAAAAAATGCTCCTGAATCCTTATATCAAGATCAAATACTTAAGAAAGAAACCTTTTTCAATTTCTAATTTTTTTGCACCTCACTTTAAATATATATATATATTTTAATTTAATGGCCGCCATTTTGAAACAAGATGGCTGATGAATCTGGCCAGCGAACTTGGTCGAGGTGTTGATGTATACTATCCACATGCCTTCTTACATCGAAATAGGCGAATACGTGTGTTATCGCGTGACAAATACAAGATCGTTTCAAAATGTTAGCCATGCTAGAAATTCAAAGTGCTATAAATCAACCATTTTTTAAGATATCAACAAAAAAACAAATTTTCAGAAACAAAAACTGCTCCGGAATCTTTGTATCAAGGCCAAACACATAAAAAAATCTTTTTCATTTTCCAATTTTTTAATACCTTATTTTGAATTTTAAATTTAATTTTCTTTAAATGGCAACCCTTTTGAAACAAGATGGCGAATGAAGCTGGCCAACGAACTCGGTCGAGACATTGGTATGTACTATGTACAGACCAAGTTACATCCAAATAGGTTCATAAATACGCCTGTTATCGCGTGACAAAAATCAGGTCGTTTTAAAATGTCAGCCACAAGAGAAATTCAAAATGCTATTACTCAGCCATTTTTTTTAGATATAGACGAAAGAAAAACTGTTCCGGAATCTTTGTATTAAGGTCAAACACATACAAAAAAAATCTTTTTCATTTTCCAATTTTTTGGTATCTCATTTAAATTTTTTTATTTTTTAATTTTTTTAAATGGCCGCCATTTTGAAACAAGATGGCGGGTGAAGCTGGCCAACGAACCCGGTCGAGACATTGGTATGTACTATGTATAAACGAAGTTACATCCAAATCGGTTCATAAGTACGCCTTTTATCGCGTGACAAAATTCAGGACGTTTCAAAATGTCAGCCACGCTAGAAATTCAAAATGCTATAACTCAGCCATTTTTTAAGATATAGACGAAACAAAAACTGCTCCGAAATCTTTGTATAAAGGTCAAATACATAAGAAAAAAATATTTTTCCATTTTCAATTTTTTGGTACCACATTTCAAGTTTAAAAATTTTTTTAAAAATTTTAAAAGGCCGCCATTTTGAAACAAAACGCGGATGAAGCTGGCCAACGAACTCGGTCGAGACATTGGTATGTACTATGTACACACCGAATTACATCGAAATCGGTTCATAATTACGGGAGTTACAGTATGACATAGGTCAGATATATATATATATTTATTTATATATCAATTTTGAACGGAGGGTGGTTTCGGGGTCTGGGGGTCATGATCGATGAAAATATACCAAAATTTTTTGAAATCGCTTTCCTCCGAACGGCTGCAATAGGTAGCTTTTTTGTAAAGAAAGCTACCTAATATATATATATATATATATATATATATATATATATATATAAATATTAAAATCCAAACAAGATATTGGAAAATAACATCTCCATAGGATTAACATTATCATCCGGGTCTTTTTGAGTGACAAGTGTAGGCTCTTCAGACTAGTTTTGACGCTGTGACACAGAAATGACGACTTCGGTTCTTATTTCCTTTCTCAGTCATCATCAATTCTCGTAGACGAAGAGACATTGGAGAATTCATACACGCCGTTCACTTTTGGCTACTTATTCCAGTGATTTTTCAAGTAGGTGGCACTGTCAATCGTCAGTAACACATATTTTCATTGTTAACAAGATTTCTGATAGACGAAACTTTATGTTACAAGCCATATAGATGGTAAGGAGGTTTTGCTTTGGACAACATTTTCTCTCAATATGCCTAAGGAGCACATTTTATACATTGCTGTTGACATAATGAAAAGTAGATTTCCGACACATGCTGCAGCCTTATAAATCCAGCTTAAAATAAAGCAACTATGGCCTTAATTGTACACTTGCCACTCTTTGTTTGATCTCATACTTTTCGTGGCTTGTTTGCACCAAAAATTTCAAATTTGCTTTCACCACTAAAGACATTTAACATTTAACGACATTCAGGTCCTTTTTTTGGAATTTTCTAATAAATCATATATGCATTAGATATTTATATTTTCAAAAAATGTAGCCTTCTAGACAAGCCGGTGTTTGTGAAAAGCCACCTTCATAGAGGGTGTCCCAAAAACCACTAGTGGGAATTTAAATAATTCATACGCTAGTAAGACAAACGCGAGACTTTTGAAATCAACCTGGTACAGCATTGATTAAAATACACGCACATGCGTGGTACGTTAAGATTTTGTTATAAATTAAGCCCTGATTACCCTATCATAGGCAATATCGGATATTTCCTCCTAAATAGGTTTTTCAAGACAAAAATGGTCAAATGTGAAACTTGTGATAGCCTACCTCTCGCAAAGTCCTTCAATGACTATGTTATCGCTGTCTGTAACTTTTACCAGAAATACCAAACTCGAATTTCACCCATGAGACCGCTCTAAAATTATATGTTCTTGGACTTTACACAACTTTTTAAAACACTTGGTGATTTTTCCGCGGGTTGCATATCCATTCAAAGATTCCGTTGCTTTTGGAATGAAGCAAAAGGAAATAAAGTATATTTCAGATAGTACGATAGTAGGTAAGATCTAAACTTTAATCTTGATCTCCGCTGAAAATCTTTAAACTACTGGCTGGTATGTTTTTTTAGGGATTGTCTTTACGGTATTATGTCTCCTTTTAGAAATTTTACGTATTTTGCGCAATGATTCTCCTTCAAATTTGATGCTACCTTTCGCCTTTCCCGTTCCAAAAAATCCAAATAATAACACAAGAACGAAGTTGAAAAGAGACTATTTATTGGATTCATTGTATTTTTAAATTCGCCAAGAAAAGAAAATGGTATAGTGATCGGACTTGAAAGAAATTGGAAGAAAAGAGCTGTCACAGTTGACATTCAATTGACTCTCAAAAATCAATGTATTTCGGGATTAAGGATATTATTTCTTGCTGTATTTTATTTTTCTTGAATGTTTATAAAGAATTAAGACTCGTATTAATAAATACTTAATTCTATATTATCACTTTATATTAGCCAATATTTTATTTACATTAAAACGTGTAATATGAAAAATTTATGTTTATTTTTTATATGCTCACTATAAGCAGTATATTACAATTTATGGAACCGGAACAAGTTTTTATCTCGTTTATATTTATTAACTTGCAGTAATTTTCACACACATGTGAAGTTAGATCTAAGGCTTAAAATCTGGGCTTTAAGCAGAAGACAAATCTAAACACAGACACACAGAAAGAGGAAAATTTTCCTTTAAATAATCCCTGTTTGAAGCAGAAATAGATCGTTATCTTAGACAGGATATAAGGGGAAACTTTGCGTGCTTTGCGCAATGTTTCAGAAAAGCACAAACTTATTATTTTACTTCGGCTAGTCCACAAATATCTTGTTTCGCTTTTTTTTTTAAATATATTTTTAAGATGATTCCTTAGAACAGTAATGAGAGAAATTCAAGTTCCTAAAATGACGAAAAGAGGAAAGTTACGAAAAATATTGACAAGAATGAAGCACACGCTTACCACATTCAAAATGTCGAGTTTTTAAAGGAAAATCTAAAGGTTATTTTCAAGGATAATAAATGCGCATTTGATCTCAACAAAGTTCAGGGATTACCCGCTTATTACTGTATAAATTAAAATATATTATGGGGTACGCAATGCGAATTTGCATAGTAAATGTACATAGTTAATATATTTACACCTTCGTTTGAATTTAATTACATATTTTAAAGATTTTTTTTTTTCGTAAATTTAGCTAAATGTACACTGGATAATTAGTAAACTTCAAAAATAATTTCAAAATTTTCTAAAGAGTCATCTTTATGTCGCCTTGTATTTCATCTGAAATCTCAGAGATACAAAGTGAATTATGTATTCATTACAAGCAAATCGATTGAAAGCAACTGAGGCATAACTAAAAGCGAAACGGAATACAATAGCTTCAAAGCCATGAAATAGCGAAGAATATCAAAAAAATATTTTTAATTTTATGGTCGTACAAAAGAATATCAAATTTCAGTAAACATAAACAATAATTATGGAATGAAGTATTCAAAAATGCGATCTGCATTTAAAAGTTACATTAATTAATTCATCTCAAACAAAATAAAACTTTAATAAAAATAACATGAATTCCAATTGTTTCTTACATAAAAGGAACTCATCATGTGGGAAGATGCGGATTATATTAAGAACGTTTTCTTAAAACCTTAGCCTGAAACGTGGAATATCGTACACAAAAAGGGAACTGCTTATTCCTAGAAATTGTTTTAGAAAAGAAAATAAGGAAGAAATAAATGTCCATTTTTCAATACTGATGCACTAACTGAATCATTTTTTTTTTATCTGATAGCAGAAAATGGGATTTTAAAAAATAAGTTAACGCCGCAGTTTCGAAGACAGTGCATTACCTGTTAAAGTTGAGCATTCTCACATTCCAGGTAATGATTAGGGTTTTTTTTTTTCATTCAGCAAAGGTAGGTTGGTTGGTTGGATAAGGTTTATTGGCTTAAGGTCCAGAAAAATACAAGCTGCACCACCACCATGTTAAGAAAATGTGTGATGAACTAATATAAAACGTAAAAAATCACGCGGAAGTACATCAAAATCACGCATTTATGAAATTAATATGTTAGTAAATACAACAGTGGATAAGATTAAGTATGTTATTGGGTATCGACCCCTTTAAGGCCACATTTAGCCTTAAGAGGAATTTTTCAGGATAAGTTATTCTAATTTTCGTTTTTATGCGCAAACAAAATCTTTCCCATTTTTAAATTTACTTAATTAACATAAACGAAGTTACCACAGCTAAAACAGTAAAATATTTAACTGCACTGGACTGTTGGTGGTTTTTTTTTTTTTTTTTTTTTTTTTTTTTTTCGTGAGTTTGGTGTCTGGGCCTAACGATTGGCTTCCCAAAATTGGCTGAAGTCAAGTCAAATCAAGTAATTCCCTGACCTTTCTTATTTTTGAATACTGTCCTTCGATTGTAAAATTTAAATTTACTGAATCACAGGCGCAGGAATATTTCTTCTAAATTAGAGAGGGTTGTGTAAAGTGTTGGCGAATCGCTGTCTTTTTCAAAAGATAACTACCATAATTCTAAACTCTCAAAGTTCGTACGCGACAGGAGATTCAAGGGATTTCAATAGCAAGTTTTTCGTAGCGTAATAATGGTCGCTATATTTAAGCATATAATTTCTACATTAAATAAGGCAAATTTCACTTTATGAAAAATCTGGTATTCAAATCCCTTGAGGCATAGGAACCATGAATCTAAATTTTGTTCAACAAATTTTATTCCTCATTCATTAATTCATAAAATCTTGATAGAACTTCACTGAAAATCTTCGCACCTGAGGACTTCTTAATTTGTACCAGTGTGCCGCGGCTGGTTGAAAAATGCTGCTATAAATGCGCCACGTCAGTCACCGGTGACTGCCACTGGACTTTTCGTTTAAAACGCGTCATTCACTGATGACTCACGGTCTTAAATATGATATAAAACTAAAAATATATATATTGTTTTAAATAATTACTGAAAATTTATTTAAAATTTATACTTACCTTTTATTTATTACAGAATCATACTTTCTGAAAAATTACTTAAAACATTGTAAATTTTTCAGCTTCAGTGTCAGTCATCGTGGCACTCAACGTGTTAATAGAATTAACGGTCGTGTTTTGCGCCAGAAGTCTAAACCGACCTGTGCCTACAGTAAATTCAGAAGAAAAGCAACCTGACAGGCCAGAATCGGAATTCAAACCAATACCTCTCAGCTTATCGCTAGTGTCCTAATCGCTACTAAGTGCATGATTCGCAAAAAGAAGGGTTTCTGCCTTTTTTTCTCGTGAGTGAAGGTGGTCCCAAGGAAATAACGCCATTTTGTGATCATTTGAGGTCATGCCGGCAAAAAGCTGTAGCGAATACCTCATAGCTTTAAACTTAAACTTAAACAAAAAGAAATATTAGATTGATCATCGTCCATAAGCAACCAGTTCGGGTCTGGCGTACAATTAAGAGCACATATCTTTGCATTGTGTATTATTTTGCCTTAACAATTACTTTTGTTACTATCTACATATATAAGAGGTATTATAGGTCTATGCATTTCTCATTATGACTTTAAGTTTTGGCATTTAGTAATTATAAAAGTTCGCTTAATTCTCTTTTCACTATTGGTGATTCTTTTATTCTAAACACACATTTCACTCTTTAAATTTAAAATGTTGGCTACTTTTCTAGCGAATTATGTGTGATAAAACGTAAAAAGTATTAGAAAGTTGTAAAATCTGTTAAATCCAGTTGTAATATGATATTTTCCAAACGTCTCCCAAAAACACTTCCTTAGCCTATTATCCTATGAATACAAATTGAATAGTACGTAAAATAATTACATTCGTCAGATTTCAGACAATAACATATTCGTTAAATTTCAGTAAATTTATTCGGATAGCAAGTAGGGGAAAGTAGGATAATGACGCTCAGAAGGGTAATCCCGCTCACCATATATCTCTAAACAGAATGGAATTGAAAACGTGCGATCGGTACCGGCAACTAGCGAACTTCATCGTAAGTTCCCAGTAAGGATATAGTGACCGTCGGAAGGAAAGTATTTTTGTGTCCTCACGTTATTAGTTTGCAGTTGTTTTATTATAAAATTCTACAGCATCTAACTTGAAGGTAAGTGTACACTCTTATTTTCAAATATTAATTTACTCATTATGTCTACAAAATATATACATTTAGCTGTACTTTCATGCTTTTATTTATTTTTGTAGTGCGTTGTTACGCCAATTATAATGCATTAAAACCCAACATGGCGGTAACGGGTAATGGCGTTCAGGTGGAATTGCAGAAGAAATGTTGTCAGTGGGCAACATTTTTAAAATTCAAATTTATTGATTAACACCACCTTTTTTAAATGGTAAAATTCCCCTGTTTTCGCCTTAATTAATGTGTCATTAAACAAGGAGAATTTTACGATTTCATAAAAGGGGTAAAATCAAAAAACCTAAATTTAAAAAAAGTAGCCCACTATATGTGTGCACAATATGTGTAAAGTGATCGCAAAAAGTCTGCAGTGGTGTGAACAGTCCACACAACTACATATGTGACTTTTGTCTTACTTAAATGCTGTATTCAAACTCTGAGCGCAATTACCCTACCATGTCGGGCATTACCGCTCAATCGATTGTTATTTAAATAAAACGATAAAAAAAAAATCCGTAAACTTTTATGCAAATTAGTTGATTGCAAACTGTTCCTTATGCTTTGGAGTTATACTTCGTTAATAAAATATTGATTTTTTTTTGTCTATATTTGACTAGCTATTCAAGTTTTCCCTTAAGTGAGCGCCATTCCGCTACTTTCCCCTATAAACATTATTAACGTAAAAGCAATTTTATTCTCAAAATGGAAAAAAAATCGGACCCGAAAGGGTTAAGAACGTTGATCCGCCACGTTCTTTTTTTAGCTGAATAATATAAATAATATTTCAATGTTAGTAATAAACAAAAACAGAATATTTTTTTAAGAGGTAGAAATGGCTAATGTGTTTGCATTTTCGACTTTAACCCTTTATCTACTGACGATACTTATAAGTACCATTAAAATATCTTGTTATGAAATTCATTTAATACATCGGTTAGTAGTAATACAGTTTAGAATGAGTTATAGGATGCACTACTTTATCTTGTTCCAAAAGCATTATTGGTTACACAAAATAAAAATATTTTTAAAAGGATGATTTCACCTTTGCACCTTTTCAGCTTTCTTGTCGTTGGGGAGAGGGGGGGGGGGATTTTTAAATTCGGAAATATTTCTATATTTCTATTGTAAGAACATTATATTTGTACATTTCTTAATTCTACAAAATACTAAGAAAAAGGTTTAAAATAAAAGATTTGTATAAGAGATAAATAATGCACAAAATCCCTATAAATTCAAATTTAATTAATCCTTCTAAATCCTCCAATCCTTCTAAAATTTATTAAATGTTTATCTAAATGCTCTAATGTAGTTTCGAAAATTCACGAAAAATGCTTTAGAAGATAAATTTTCATGAATTCATAATTCAGTACATAAAGGTTTAATGAACTTTTTTATAAACACAGAAGTCTGAAGATCAGCAGCGCAGTTTTCGTTGGAGTTCATCACTGTATAAAATCCATTAAATCAATTATAATTACTAGCAACCCTTTTAAGTAATACGATTATTCTATCAAAACGACTCATTCAAAAGAGTTAGGTCAAGAAGATCGATTTTTCAACGTATATCTATATTCGATTGCATAACATTTGAAGTATATTCTCTGAAATTCCTATTTCAAAATTCTTCAAATTGACGAAGTTACAGGCACTTATAAACAGCTGGTCGCTATTAGAAATATCTGTTATCAAAACTTTAAGAGGGTTTTTCGCAAAACTATTTTCTTTAATTGTACCTAACATATTTCGAAAACGAGAAGTGAGTGAAATTTTAACACAGGTTTTTATTATTGTTATTATATCGTTTTGTCATACGGTTAAATAATAAAAAAAAATATTTTACTGCTTTTCGCAAATAAGAATTATTGAAGAAATGAGCCTTGCTTTTAAAATGGCCACCCCTCCACAAAAATCAATATTTTGAAAATCGGCTATGGCAAAAACTTCCATTTTCAATGTAGTTTAAGATAACTTTTAGATTTTATTTTCGAATGAAAATTGTAAAATTTATGTTTGGTTCCGCAGAGGTTTTTGTCAGCGAAAAATGTCATTTCTAGAGCTTATTTTATAATACAGTGTTGGAAAAATTTTAAAACCACATGCTAATTTTGTTGTTTAGAATAAAATTCCGAAAAGGGTAATACATCTTGAATTTAGACACATATATCTGATATAATATGCGAAGTTAATTCAAATGTAAATGTAAAAAAGTATTTTAATCTACAAATGTTAAAATCTTGTAATATTAACAAATGGAAAAAAGTGTAGGACCAGTAGCTTCTTTTAAATTTAGCATAATCAGATGACGTCATGACTGTAGTATTATATGCAGGACTCATCCGTGATTATGCTGATAGGTTGGTAGTCACTAGATTTGAACTTCTGGGATATGAAACTTAGAGATCTGCACGGGCCCGAGACTGGTCTCCACTCTTTTCCGGCCGGGCCTAACTTATTTTTTCTGTACAGAGCCGGGGCCGCTTTCATTCCTAGTCTTCACTGCCTAAAATTTTCAGTCCTAGTTTTGACCCAACCCGTGTGAAAATCATTGTCCTGTTCTATTCAAAGGTCAGTTAAATTAGGCCTATGCCAAAAATTTTTGCAAAAAATGCATACATTTTTAAATTGCCATTAATCTACACATAAACATTAAAATTTATTCTTTTTAAAGAATAGTTGATTTCTAAGCTTATTAAAATACAGCTAAATTAAAATATAGTAAAACGTGCGAAAAGGAACCTGCCTATGACGGAACCCTGTTTTTAACTGAAAAACGTGTTGATCCATGCAAAATTAATATACTAATACGTAAGGAAAGAATATATAATACATTTACACTTGCTAAGAAGAAAACTTGTCTATAACGCATTTTTTTTTCGATGCAATTCCGTTTTAGAAGATTTTGCTGTATAGCATTTTTCAGATTTTTAACACTTCAATACATGGAATATGGATTAACAATATTAATGATAACTGAAACATTTACATACAAGAAATAGAGATTCATTAAAAAAAATAAATATCGCAGCCTGCGGCACTTCCATAAAAATGAAGATTATGAACATGAAAAAAAAAGTTAAGAAAAATATTTTTGGTCAGAACTCCTCGTACGAGACAAAACTTTTAACCAAATCGACGTAAAAATCAATGTTTTGTAGAAATTCACTCGGTCCAGGCTCGGGCTGAGATTTTAACTTTTTCCGGGCCGGGCTCGGGACGAACTTTTAATTTTTGTATCGGACCGGGCCCGGGCCTGGAAATTTCGGCCCGTGCAGACCTCTAATGTAACTGCTGCTTTGAGCATGAGGCGAAGGAAATCATTGATTTCAGAAGAAAACAGTAAAATCAGGGCTTTTTCGGATTGCTGGCTGAGTGAAAGGCAAATTGCCCTAAAAGTAAATAAATTTAATACTTGTCTTTATGATTTGAAGAACAATGGAAGAAATGAAAGAAGCGGACGGCCATCAAAGCTCTCAGCCCGGTGTAAACGGAACGTTATTATTACGGCGATTCAAAATTGCGGTAATTCTTCTACTATAAAATATGCTCTAGAACACTCATTAACGCCCAGCTATTATAAATGTGCTAAAAAGTGCCTAATGTTTGAATGCTACAAATGACGTCTGATCGGAGGTCGTGACTGGAGGTAACCTCTTAACGACAGAAAATTCGGGAATTTGAAAAACAAATTCTCCAGAAATCTCAACATTTTTGTTCCTCGAACCTGAATCACCGATTTCACTCGCGTATATTTAGCCCCTTATTAACGTCCAGAATATTACAAATGTGTTAAAAAGTGCCTAATGTTTGAATGCTACAAATGACGTCTGAACGAAGGTCTTGACTGGAGGTAACCTCTTAACGACAGAAAATTCGGGAATTTGAAAAACAAATTCTCCAGAAATCTCAACATATTTTTCTTCCTCGAACCTGAATCACCGATTTCACTCACTTATATTTAGCCCTTATTAGAATACCAAAACATTAAGATTTTTACAATGTGTTCTTTCTTATAGAAAACTTAGTTTTAAAACATACCGTAATTTCGGGCGTATAATCCGCGAAAAAAATAAGTGTTTCAAATCCGAAATTTTATTTTGTCAAGGGAGTCAAATAAGTAACAATTAGAAATCAGTTAACTTTTATTAAATATATTTTCTGATTGGCAACAGATTATTAAGAGCCGCTGCTTATACGCGTGAAATTACGATATTTGATCAAACAAACAACAGCATATAAAAGTTATATTGTTATTTCACTTGTTTTTCATTTGCTACTTCTATATTCATACAGTTTTATCAAAATTTCTGCATGTTGTAGTGAGTTACTCGGATGTAGCATTTGTGATTTCGTAAAACTGTCGGAAATATTTCGTTTATACATCGCATCCTCATTTTTAAGCCTTTTTTTTATGGAGGAGGGGAGTGCATTGCACATTATACGAGAGTAAATATTGTAGTACATTCTGTTATTTACAAATAGGGCAGAACTTACCTTAATTCTTTATTCAATAAGAAATGTAACATTTAATTGCTGTTAACAGTCTCATAGACCGGTATCTTTTTCAATTTTCATAGTTCAACTTGTAATTTCCATGTTAACGATTTGTCGATTTGAAAATCATTTACTCAGATGTTATAATACTTCATTTGAAGCATGCAAAACATAATTAAAAATAATGAGAACATAAAAATAGAAAATTATTGACTAAAAGGTACTTTTTTGCAATAAACAGAAAATTACATACTTATCTTAATTATAGTCAATTTTCTGACACAAAATTGTAAAATATACGAAATTAATTAATTTTGTAAAAATTATATTTTTGGTCATCTCCAGCCTTTTTAATTTTACAAAATTTACGAGTTTTATTTTAACAATAACGATGCAAAATTGCTCAAATGATAAATAAACCTTTAGCATGAAAAATTAACTCAGTATCGCCGTCTGTTGAGAATTCTATGAACAATTTATATTAACTGCTATGTTCGGAGATAGCAGCAATAAATAAAATAGCCATTTAAAACTCGCCGCATATGTACACTGGAAAAAAATGGGGTCTCAAAGTTGCGTAAAAAGTACTCAATTTTAAATGTGTTACATACTCAAAATAGCTCCGATCCAAATTTGCTCAAAAATGAGAAACACATGTACTCATTTTTGAGTTCACGGTTGTATTCAAATAGGAATCGTTATGTTCAACCAAATGGAAGTTATTTTTAAAAAAAGAAACCTAAATTTTCGGCAACCTACCACAGCAAAGGCAGAGTTATGATTGAGTTTACACACTTTGTTTTAAGAAGTAGAGATAAGGGTGCGCAATGTTGACAAAAGCTAAAACATAAAAAACATCAACGGTTTTTTATAAAATAGCCTATGGCGCAGTTACCTCATGGGTCCAATTAGCCCATCTTACCTTAACGTATAAAACTCTCAAAAGATTAAAAATCTATGTTCAGATTAAACATCTATATCACACGGATGTATGAACTTGGAAAACGTAGAAAAATGATACTTTCGAGTGGTGTTGGAAGGTGTTTCCCGTAAATCGGGACTCCAAATGCTCCGAACACCAGTATTTTAAAGTAATTTTCTTCGCCTTATCTAATGACAGAATTATCTGCGATTAAAGATGGCGAAATAAACTAAGAAATCAATGGTGTCCAGAACACTTGGAAGCCTGATTTACGCGGGACACCTGGCAAAACTATTTTCGATTCTCCAAAAATGTCAAAAAAAATTATTCCCTAGGTAGAAATTAAATTGTTATATTTAAATATTAAAGAAAATAATTTAACCTTTAACTGATGTTACCGGTCTCACAGACTGGTGCTTTTTTCAATTTTCATAGTTTAACTTGCAAATTTCTGTTTATCTACAAACACTACTGAAATTTTGTTTCGTTTGGAACTTTAGTACTATCACCAGAGACTTTTGAATAGGTAAATTTCAATTGTAACACTCCTGTACAAAAAGTTTAGGACACATACAACATCCTATGAGTTAATCGCGGCTTTTATTCATCTTTCGATGGAGCGGTCTCACAGACCGCTTCACACTAGTTATGTGACAATTTCTGTGACATCAGTTAATAGTTAATTATAATAGTCCTGTAAAGTTTAATATAGAAACATTATCCTTTGATTTAATATAGCCTTTAATTCATTTTAAAATCAAGCAGTCTCAGAGACCAATCACAGCAGTTATCCTCTTTAGTCCTTAGACAAAAATAACCTAAGACCACAAAAGACATTTTCAAATTACTGTAAAACAGTTCCAGACATGTTTTATTTGATAAATGAAGGCTTATGATATGCTCGCATCTGTTTAAAATATAAAAGAAATATTTTTGACAAACATAGAAGATTTGAAATTAATTTAAAGAGTGTGGTTTATTGTCTCCTACAGGCGACGCCAAGACGGAGGAGGTTAAGCTACAATTTCTGTCACCGCAGTTAAAGTTAAATCCTTTTTTAGAATATATATTTTTTTAATTAATTAATGAATTAATTAATGTAATATAAAAAAAATTCTTCAGTACTCCTACTGACACAATCAAAGAAGATTCCAGAGGCTTAAATTTCTGCAGACTAGAAAGATGCTTTGTCCGATTGGAAAAATGCGTCCTTAGGAGGTCAAATGATACAAATGCTCAGTCAAAACTAGTTGTTGAAAAATCAAGGAAATAATTGAGTTACGCATCATGTTGTAGCACATGTTTATCAAAGGACTCAAACCAAACTGGTTTCTCACAAGGGATTTTAGTTCTTTTTTTAAAAAAGATAGGTTCTATTCTAAATTGATAGGGTGACCTTCAGCTAGAGTTATTGTTCTTAACTTGGTAAAAGCAATGTAACACTTACGAAATACCTTTCCAATACTGTAAAACTTTCTCATATTTTGTAAAGAATGTACGTCACTTTATATTGAATGCAAACATTAGTTTTGAAGTTTTTCATGTAGAAAACTACAATTGTATTTATATATTGAAAAAAGTTATAACAAAAGGGATAATAAAGTTTAATTCTTGATTATAAATAAAGTCAAATTAACGATTAAAAAAAGCGCGTGTATGAGAAATTCAAGAAAACGATATAAAAAAGTGTAAATATTTACAATTCAATTTTTTTTTTCAAATAACTGTGATTATGAAAGAACAATAACACATAGCAAAGATAAAGGACGATCGAGAATGTGAATTTCAAATTGCAAAATTCGTTTTCAATCAAAACTTTTAATCAATATGAACAGAAGAGACTCGTTATAAACGAAAATAAGAACTAGTCATCCTAAACTCTTGGAAACGAAGTCCAATTCCGTTGGCATGATCTATGCAGCCACTCGCAATGAATGAAGCGAGCGCATTGACCGTAAACCAACATCTAGAATCGATGACGGGTTTAGCTCAACCATGCATGAGCTTCCCCTCGAGACATTTGTTTACATTAGTTTTAAACTTATTTATAACTTTGGGAGATGCATTTTTTTCTTTCATTCATAAAATATGAATTTGTAAGAAAATTTTAATTTTTACTACGTCGTCGAATTCCTGATTTTTTTAATTTTGAATATTATATACAACCGTTTTAACACAACACTGACACGAAAAGCTTTGAAACATTTAATCACTATTTATTCTCTCTAGTTATTATACTTCAGTTACCATAACTTTATATGGCACGGCCCGTTCAAATTTAATTCCACTCATAACAAGGTTTATAAATTCCTTTTAAAAATGGAGTAGAATGAGCGCTTACATCAGTTAAGGTATGCATTTGCGCTGTAGTAGAAAGCAGGCAAAATTTAGGATGCATGTATAATTGGGTCGTTCGTGTTTATTGTTCAAAGAGTAAAGGTTGCTGTGATTTCTAAGATTAAATACTAGTGTCAAACATAAATAATTTAATAAAGAATCACCAATTTTAGAATCATAGGTTTCAGCACTTTTAGTGATGAGCACCTTGTACTAAATTTCACTCAAAATTTCTGGATGTGTTTCCAAAAAATTGAAAAACATACATCTATTTACCGGATACCGGTATCCCATAAGTTCAAAAATTTAAAAAACAAATTTTGGTATTAAGCACAGTTTGCAAATAAGCCTTCTCCAATGGTCCAACAGACTTTTTGTGAAGAAAAAAATAGTTTTTTTCCACAAAAAATCCGACCATTTGACGAGTGTCATGGCGCAAACGGCATTCCGACACGGCAGTTTGATAAATTTTAATGAGTTTTGAAATGTGAATGGACTTATGGGACTCCTTGAACTATTTATTTCTATTGCCACGGAAAGTACAAATTTGAAGAGTCTTATGTTACAAACTATCATCCAATCCGACAAGTTGTTGATTTTTTATGAAGTTTTGAAATCTGAACTTACTTATGGTTGTCTAAGAACTATTTATTTCTATTTTGCCACAAAACGTCAGTCAGAGTATTTCAGAACACACACCGACACCTCAATCAGCAATATTGTAACACATACAGTAATCCATCACATCTGCTAGAAATAACTGGATAATGGAAGAAGCATGAAATTTGCTTCAGAAGATGCTCGCACTGAATGTGAAATTAAATGATATGAATTATAGTGAAGTAGAGGTGCAGCTCAGTTAATAAATAAAAAAGTTAAAGAATCAGTATGTGAACTTTATATCTACATATCTCGAGTACGACTGAGAGAAACTATGTGTTACCATAGTTGTAAAAAGACATTTGCCACAGTAAGATTAGTCGTAGTTGAAGATATGAAGAATGAAAATATTAATCTTAAAGCATTTCCTAAAAGACTAATTATGTTTTAAAATAAACAATTATAATTATCAGCTTTGAGTTTACATAAGTTATTTCACGGTTGCCACGCTTCAGGGAATTTCCAGACCAGGAAATTCTTCGGCACCAGTACTTTCTTACAGAGAATCTCTCTTTAAATGAGGCGAAATTTCTTGCAGTTAATCTATATATATTTTTCTATAAAAGAAATACTGATATTTTGACTGGAAAATTCCTTGAAGCGTGGCTCCCTGTATTTATGAGCAAGCACTTTATTTTGTTTCAGAAATATGCAATTTCAATTATATTTATAAATGTATCATCTGATCAAAGTGTGCAGACGTCTGAGATCGGGGATTTCACAAAGTGTCACTTGACAAGAAGAACAGCCTGCGTGACGGGCTTTCTCCAATAATTTCGAATAATGGACTGTGTGGAATCTCCCTAGTGTAAGAATAAGCAAGAATCGATGAACTTTCTTAAACATGCAACAAAGATCACAGCCACGCTGGCAATCGCCCATGTAACATCACTGATAAATTAACTGATTATAGCAACTTCCACTAGGGAATCGCTAAGTATAGTTAAACAAGATCAGATTCTCTCTCTTTCCTAGATATATTTTCGCCTTGAGATAAGGATTAGTATTTTCAGAAACAGACTAACTCTGTCTTTTTATAGTAAACCAGGTATGCTTAGGAACAGACTGAAAGATAACAAAACATTTGAGAGAATACACTTCCACGAAGAAAAGAAAAACTTTTATCCTACAGCTCATATTCAAAATATTAGAATAATTGAGAAAAAGTAATAAGAAAAAAATATTTTTCATTTATTTATTTTTGATACTAAGTAAATGCAATTAAATTTCTTATAAATTAAATCTGGAATGTTTAGATAAGATTTTAACATTTACAAAATATAAAATACAGTACAATAAATTAGGTATACAGCTTTCTGAGACACATCAAAATATTTTAATAAAATTTTGATTGGTTCAAAATATTAGAATATTTTATTTTACGCAAGAATATTACCTTATGAATATGAAGTAAATGGTAATTAATATTTTGTAACATCCCCTTTAGCTTTCATAACAGCGTACAATCGATCTTGCATACTATATACAAGGTGTTTGCAAACATTTCTATCAGTATTAGCCCAAATAGACTTTATACGGGCCACTAACTCAGATTTACTTGAAGGGGGATTTTCTTGGAGTTTTTTCTTCATTATACACCAAAAGTTTTTGATGGAATTAAGGTTTGGTGAGTTTGGTGGCCAAGGAAGTACCTTAATATTGCGTCGGCGGAAACAATTCTTAGTTGACACCGAGGAATACGGTGACACTAAATCTTGTTGAAAGATAAAATCATCTTCAAATAAATCTTCTGATGATGGAATCATGTAATATTCCAAAATTTCTTGATAAAAGGATGAGTTAACCTTTTCGTAGACGATGCATAACTTTCCAGGTCTTTCTGCACTCATGTAACCCCAAACCATGACACTAGCAGCAAATTTTACGGAACGTTTAAGGCATTCTTTATCAAATGCTTCTTGCTTCATTCTCCAAACTCGAATACCTTGATTACCATATGAAACGCAAAACATACTTTCATCACTAAATAATATATTTTTTCAATCTACTTCTCTCCATAAATATCTTGATTTACACCAATTCAATCTTATATCCTTTAGTTTTGCAGTCATGAGGTTTTTTGTTTTCGGTACACGAGATTCAAACTTAAATTTATAGAGACGTCTTAATGTTGTCGATGTAGAAACTTCAACTCCTTCTTCTTTCCATTTTCGGTGCAAGAATCCCACACTTTTAAAACGGTTTTTCTAAACTATACGCTTCAGTTTCCTGTCATATCTAGCGGAAGTTTTTGGTTTTTGGCCGCCATTTCGGCGATTATTTTGAAATTTTTCATTTTTTGAATATTGTGTTAGTATTTTAATAATGCTTGATTGCGAACAATGTAAATAATTCGCTACATAACATTGATTTTTTCCGTGCCGATACAAATCAACCATACGAAGTTTAATAGATTCAGGAATATCACTCACACGACCCATTTTAAAACGAAAAAGCAAACAAACTGCAAAAAGAATACTGATTTTAAATAAAATCGTCTGAATTTAATCAATGATGAATTGGTGATAATTAAAGGAGAATTAATGTGAAATATTCTAATATTTTGAACCACTTGAATAAATATTCTAATACCGTCAACCTTTTCATCCTCCCCATTCATCTCCCACAACCTCCCCATTTTCATCATTAAAAAATATTATATATGATTTTTCAGGATCGAAATGGAGTTGTAATCAATTAACAGGAAACAATGAAGCAAACTGTATGGTTTTAAAGAGGTATTTTTTATTTTTTTTCAACCATTTTTAAAGTTTTGGAACAAAGTCCCCCGACTGGGGGCTTCTTTGGTCCATTCACTTATTTTCATATAAAATGAATACAATTTATATGTTGGAATATTAAAATCAGCTAGCAATTAATTGCAATACGATATGCTAATGAATTAACATTGCAAACTTGATAAACAAATGTTTTTTTGTTTTTTGTTTTTTTTTTAAACATTTAAACACAATAAACCGAATGTTAATATTAGACACGAAGAACAGTTTTCATCATGTTATCCTCAGCAACTGGATCAAAAATAATTACTGTAACATTTTGCTAAAGTAAAATTTGAAAAAAAATGTTACTTAATACATTTTTTTAAGAGATTTGTTTGTATAAAAAGTATTTCTGAGTAACTGGGGCTACTTCCGGACCAAAATAGGCCTGGTACAAAGTAGCCCCGAAAAACTAGTTTTCATTTTAGTTTTATGAAAACGTAAACATTTTCTGTCAAAATAAAAAGTTAAAGGAAAAACTATGATCACACGTGAGCTACATATTACTAAAGGTAATATTTTGACACTTATCTTATTTGTGTCTCTTATCCAGATTATCTCACTATAGAAAGTTTGGGAAGTTAAAATCTACACACAAAAACAGTTGTGTATCACTGTTGCCCATCCAGTGTTGCATCTAAGAATTTTTTATTTACCCCCAAACTATTCAAATATCCTACAGTAGGGTCTAAAATATTTTTCAAGGGCAAAAACTCCGAATTATCTTGTATTGTTTGTTCGATACAAAGAATAAAATCTTTTTTTATGGGATGGACCATAGTAACTCCCCGCAAGGATCAAAGTACACGTAGTTGACGGTAGTTTGACTTTTGAAAATATTTTTTTTCAATTAATCTTTTCAAAAATGATATTAATTTTAAGATAATAAATAAGTTTAATCAACAATAAGTTCTTAATAAAAATATCGTTTGCATATTTGTATTAAAAGAAATTAAATTACCAAATGATATTTTCAATTTCTAAAAAAAAAGTAATTATTCTAATATTTTGAATATGAGCTGTATTCACCGTCACATTTCAATTTAAGCGGAATTTTGTAAAGAGGGAATAAATCTGACACAAACCAAATTTTTGTTTTGGAGGTTTTTCGGAGAGTTTGTATATCCATTCTTGAAATTTTCGTACAAAAAAAATTAAGTATATAATACTTTATAATTTTATTATAAAGAAAACTCGATGTATGAATTTTTTCAGATTTTTTATATTACTTTTACTAGATTTTTAAAGCGTAGTGTCAATTATACAACCCCCAGTCCTCCAGTTTAAAGATGTTAAAAAAAGAGAGGCAGAGAGATCCAGGGATAGGCTAAAACAAAAGAAATATGGTATTTTTTTCCTTATCAATTTTCACATTAATATTCTTTTATATTTTATGTTCTGGGTAAATACCATCATTCATTCTAAAAACAGTTCAATCTGGGAATATTTTTATTATACCACTCATATATAATATTTATCGGATAAATATCTGCTGCGAATATTTGTTTACTTGCAAAAAGAACATATAACTGAAAAATTGCACTACCCTAATATTTCATGTCAATTTACCAAAGACTCTGAAAGCTTGGTTTATCGTTTTCCCTTTATTTGTTTTCCCGCATTGATTACTTTGATTTAACGGCCTATTTTAACATGAATAAAACTCACATATATCGCTTTACAAAATACTTCACGCTTGATTTTTTCTGGTCTTTCAGTAAACTTCAAGATATAATTGGAATTTCTTTGAGGGTAAACACAGTTTGAGTATAAAAAAAGATTTACATTTATTCTTTGATCATGAATGCGACCAAGTGGAAGAAATTGTAAATAAAACAAGATAATGTATAACCAATTACTGAAATTATGGATCATGCGTTTCACAAAATGACTGTTTGTAGGAACACTCACGCAGGGTATGACACACTCTGGGTGCATTGCATACGACTTTTATATTTGTCACCACTATTCTGAAATAGTATTCATATTTTATAGCAGAATTTGAATCCAACTGTCTACGAATTAATAAGGCGATGATTATTGTAATCGTTCGTTGCCAACACGATGATAACTATCACTCTTAATTTTAATCCATCACACGTAGAGATTCAAATATACACCGGTAGTATCAGCATATCAACTAAGGTGTGTATTACACTCCTTAGTTGATATGCTGATACTACCGGTATAGGTGCTTGATACTGGACACGATGTAAGAAGGTGGGAATGGTCACTAAGATACTTCACATAATATTAAATGGAAGATTTATTTACAAGATATTTACATATGAGAACGTGAGTTTCAAATCTCGCCTTATCCAAAAAATCAAATTTTGGAAAATCGCGAAATACCTCTAACTGCGTCCATTGGTTTTCATTGTAAACCAAGATTTTACAATGGCAGAAATACAGGATAAAACTAGTTTTTTTTTCTTCATATTGTTGTGTTTTTTCGGTGCAGGTTTGCCAATAGAATAGATTGATTGAGAAAGCACGTTATTTTTAAACATTGGATTAGGCCAGTTTTGAAAATCAGATCCTCATATTTACAACAAACACAATATTCTCATTTATAAGCACGGATACAGCAGATTCTGCCTAACATTAAATTACACATTAAGATATTATCTAAGCATTACATTATCTCACTATAAATACGCTATTCTCCTCTTTTTTGACCGTACTCAGCTAGACTTATCCCCCCGAGATCACCACACAGGTCTCCCGTACATACACGTAAACTTCCCAAGAAAATCTCCCTGCGCACAGCATGAGCTATTCTCTGAACCTACGCTTTCAATGGTCAACTTGAATTGAACATACGCAGTTTATCATTGCTACAGTTAGTCTAAAAATTCACCACATCAGTCTTGTGTTGGTATCTGTGATCATTTTCTTGACTTAGGTTGAGAACTATTAATGAAAACAAATTGATACAATGCATTTATGGGGAAAAATAAACTCCATATCATACCTGCGAAAAAAAAAGTAAAGAAATAGCATGTAACTGATGTATGCACTGAAGGGTTTATAGTTATTTTTCTTTTGAATTTGCGAAAATCTGATCGCATATTTAAATTCATATTCATGTAAGAAATTCCATTACCGTTAGTAATTTCAGTGCCATATTTTGTTATTATGAAAGTTTTAGTTAAATTGGCAAAATGTTTAAGGTTATTGGTCAATGAGATCTCAAATTTCCCTCGCTAATATTAAAACTATAGGCGTGGGAATGCATTCTTCTTTTTTAAATCTTTACTTAGAAAATTATTTTTTAACTTCTTTTTACATAGTATATTCGTTTAAAAGAATGTCTTTCTTTTTCAGTTGACAAAATATTTTTAAATTATATGCTTAATTTAATATGTAATGTGTATAATATTTAATATGTTATAAGCTATCGGGCTGTGAGTAAGATTTCAACACTTCATATAAAATTAATAGAAATATTTCATAAACTGAAAAAGATATCCTTTACGAAATTCCATTACTGTAAGTAATTTCAGTGCCATATTTTGTTATTATGAAAGTTTTAGTTAAATTGGCAAAATGTTTAAGGTTATTGGTCAATGAGATCTCAAATTTCCCTCGCTAATATTGAAACTATAGGCGTGGGAATGCATTCTTCTTTTTTAAATCTTTACTTAGAAAAATATTTTTTAACTTCTTTTTACATAGTATATTCGTTTAAAAGAATGTCTTTCTTTTTCAGTTGACAAAATATTTTTTAATTATATGCTAATTTAATATGTAATGTGCGTAATATTTAATATGTTATAAGCTATCGAGCTGTGAGTAAGATTTCAACACTTCATATAAAATTATTAGAAATATTTTATAAACTGAAAAAGATATCCTTTACGAAAAGTACACGGGAAAAAGAAGTTTTCCTGGTGAGATGTTTAAAATATAAGAATGTACTTCATGCTCATATGTCTAACATTTGCGAGAGAAGTTTGAGACCTCACTCACCAAAACACTTAATAAGAGTACATCAAAACGGCGTGTGTTATGCTGGCTTGTCAACCTTCCGGTTTTTTTTTTTTTTTTTTTTTTTTTTTTTTTTTTTTTTTAACAAGTCATGCATATTTTGAATCAGAAATGAAAAATTTCTGGTTTCCATGTGGTTATTAACTTCTTTTATACTGGGTGCCCCAAATATGACTAATGGATTTTAAAATTGAATACCTTACAAACGGTGACAGATATTTAAAAAATTCTTGCAGGAGTGTTATGTAAGAAGTCAGGAGTTTTTATGCTGCGATTTTCAGTTTTAGTTACAAATAGCATCGATAGATGGCGCTGAACTCGATTTTTCAGCCTCTCTCTTCTTCCATGCGAAAAAAAGGAGATTAAAATGGATCCTGAACTACCAAAATCGGGTCTGGACTGACCACCTATTGCACTCAGCGCCATCTATTGTTTGAAATTCGAACTAAAATCAAGAATCGCAGTAAAAAAACTCCTGACATCATACACAACCGTCCTGTAAGAATTATTTTAATATCTGTCACCGTTTACAAGTTATTGAATTTTAAAATCCATCAGTCATTTTTGAGACACCCGGTATAAATAATAAAATTTGTTTTTATTTAATTTGAAGGTTGGCATATATGATATGAATAAAATTTACCAATTAAATATCTTCCTTTAACCTAATCTAAAAAGAGTGGCTTGTTGCGATTAAGAAAATACCATTATCTATTTTCTTTCTCTGTAATAAGGAGAGCCTCCTCTATCCACCCATGCATGTTAAACGGATTATCCAAGTGCAGGGGGCAGTCGCTTAAGGTACTCCTCATTTTGATCTGGGAATAAAACTCTCCGAAAGGCAACTGGAATAATTTTATGTTCACCTTTTGAGGTCCTTTGTGGATTCTTATTTGTATTATTTATATATTTATGGTACGCTCGAAGAATGCGCTGAGATAAGTTGAGAATGCTTGAGATATCAAGTTGTCACAAGTTCCATTTTTAGCTCAGCGCAGGGTATATTAATCAGGCTAAGCATTGTGAAAAAACAGGCGTGAAAGCGATAGAAAGAAAAAAGATTTTTCGGTGTATTATGGGAAATACTTACAATTTATCCATATCTTAAGGGGTTTCAGGACTCTTAAAGCTTCAAAATTTTCGGAATTTTAATTTTTTTAGATGTTGAACTTCTATCTTTTCTGAACATTTTGGTATGATTATTTCCAGGAAGTTCGCATTATAACAGAAGTTATGGCTATTAGAATTTTACCAGCTCAATAGCTGAAGCGGCGTTTCCGAAACTTTGAAATCATTTTTCTCCAAATGACGTTTTTGGGCATAACGCGCACGATATCTCAAAAACTTCTGAATATTTTTTCATGAAATTTTCAAAACATATGTTTCATGTTATTCTGTATAATCTGAACCTAAAATTTTCTTTTCATTCTTCAAAAAAAAATTTTTTCGGTGATTATACTGTTGAAAATTTCAGAATTCTGTATGAGTTAAATATAACTACGTATTAAAAATATAAAAATACTTTAAATACAAATTTATTTAGGGTCAGGGAACTTATTATAATCTGAACTATAATTAGGTACAAAAACATTCATTCTTGTTGCAAAATTTATTTTGTAATCGTGCGCGTAAGCTGTTATACCAATCTTCTGCTTGACAAATGTCTGATAGTTTGGAGCCCCCTGTAAATACTAATTCTGCATCTTACAATTTTACAAATACATGAAACGAAATAACATACTTATATCTTTCAATACCGATCAAAACTGTGTGTTTAAATCATATATATTGTAAGGTATTAAATGTTGAAAATAGTCTTTTTTTTCAATTGTAAGTGTCCTAAGACCCCTTAAGAGATATTTAGACACTTCCCAATCGACTAATTATCGTCAACACATTTTATATCTCATTGAGATTATAGATTTTAATTCTCCCTTCTTTAAAAATTATTTTCTTCTTCATACTAAATACATCCGCATCAATGTTACCGTTCTCTGAGCATTACATGCATCTCCATGCCACTAAAATTACACAAAAGCAAAAAGACCACAATATTCTATTCCGAAAAAATTTCTTTATGAAAACTTATTTTCCTTTTAAATTCTAAGAATAATTTCTCTCTGGAAAGAAAAAAAAAAAAAAAAAAAAAAAATCACAACTTCACTCGCATTTTTTTCATATGCCTAAAAATAAAAATAAGATGACGGTTGATCGAATAGCTCTTCCCCACTGCGTAAAAACAGAGACATGAACAGAAATAAACTCCAAGTAGACAGAGGATTAAAAGTCTGAAAATTAATCTTCACATATATCCTTTCCCATCTCCCACTCGTATACTTAAAATATTTTTTTTTTTTGAATTTTTGTATCCAAATAGACAATATCCAATATTAAAAGAAGGTGAGTTTTTAAATTTTTGAAGAAATGCTGCGTGCTTAAAATCTAAAATTTCATTCTATCAATGGTGACACATAATAGTAGAAAAAGATAAAAAAAATTAGTTTAATTTGTGTATATATTGCAATGTGGTTTTGGAGATGTAATCAAGGGATTTTAAATAAAACATCTGCAATTCCTTTTCTGTCAGAAAAAAGGTAAATTTCCACAATATCTTTAAAAATCTCACTTTGTTTCGAATATTAAAGTGCTCTGACATTCGTTTTTGAACTTTCTAGACAACCGGTATTGATTTCATTAACCCTAAATCAATAATAGTCTTCTCAACTACATGTTATTTCAGTGAGAAACGTAGATCAAAATAACGTACACGCCATTTAAAGGGTTAATACCTGCACAGTAGTTTATAGGTTGATTAGTTTTGTGTCGCTGCTATTATTTTTGCACGCAAAAAAGTTATTTGAGTTTGCAACGTATGATTACATAATTAAAAGTCAACAGATGATTTGAAACAAATAGAATTCTAATATGATAAAATCTTAATTGTGTAAAATGTCTCCAGTCCATAAATTACATTGTAACAGTTTTATAAGAACGATTCCATTGAATTAATGTTCCTTTTCAGGGTTTCGTTCACCTGACGAAACCCTATTCGTCTCACTCCTCTGTCTGTCGATCAAAGAGCCCGTTCTCAGAAACTATATATGTTGGAGACTTGAAATTTTGGATTTTTATAGCTGAACACCTCACATCAAACGACAAATCATAAAATTTTGAAAAAAGTCTCATATTTACCCCTCTGGGCTGTAACTTGTGTATTTTAAGCAGTTTTTCTAACTCAGCCCCTGATTAAGTTGGAGATGCGAAATTTTGCAAACTTATAGCAGAACACTTGCGATCACACGAAAAATAAAAATTTCAAAAAGTCTTATATTATTTACCCCTCCGGGCTTTAATTTCTGTATTTTTAGCAATTTTTGTAACCTTAATACCTTTTCACCCGGGGTGCACTTTTCTAACTTTTGCCGAGACTCCTTTGACCACTCTTTCATATTATGCACCATAGTCGTACATATTTTAGTTCCAATTTTTACCACCAGGGGGCGCCTACCTATCTCGGGTGCTATGGGCCCGATCCCCTGGACTAATATATCGACGGATAGTTTGCAAAACGGAGTTTCGTTCGGATACAGGTTTGTTAAGAATAGAGTGCACCCCCTAACTGCGAAAGGTGGAACTAACATATTTTGGAAAAGGATAAAGTGTTTTGAAAGGAATATTAAAGGAACCCTCTGTGCGATCTGTGATCACACTTACCCACTTGTTTTTATCTCCATATTTCGACTTATTTCCCTTTTATTAGGGGTGAGTTCGAAGGTGCTGGTCTATTTTGTACTATTAAAAAATATATATTAATTTTATTAAATTTCCTATAATAATTTAGAAATATTTATAATATAGTTTAAAATAAAAATAAGAATATTACTCATTGAAAATCGTATTACTTCAATGTTTCTTCGTTCAATACTTCTATTAAAATTTCCCCGTGTAAATGCACATTTTCAAGAACCGCATTTTCATGCAATCAAATTAGTTTTTCTTTCAAGTTTTAATGAGGAAATGGCATCATCCCCATTACTTTTTCCTTTTTATTACACAACAATGGAATAACGTAACTGCCACCATTTGAATTAATTACAGACTTTTCATTAATATTTTTAAAAACATGGAAATTAATTTAAATTTCGAGACATATTAAAACATTCTTGGTTCCTTACGAATAAATAATGTTCGCTTCAGGTTACAATATATTCTCGGAGTAGATGAGAAATACATACATACAGTCAATATTTTAATATACAATATAATAGGATGTATCAATAAGTTTTTGCTCTCATATAGAAATAATGGAGTGAAATTTATGAAATTGCTCCATTGTATTAGTCCTTTTCTATATAATCACCGTGCACAGTAACACATTTCTGCAAAAGGTATTTCTAAGAGAGGGGGGAGGATGTATTCCAGGAGGCTCGATAGTACACCCAAAGGGGGCATTTTTCTAACTTTTGCCGACCCCCACATGTCATATATTTTTGGAAAGGCCTGTTACCACTTATTCATGTTATGCACTCCCGAGCCCCTTCCCTCAAATGCCCCCCCGGGATGGCATGAATGATGTCCACAAAATTTAGAAAAGTTCCCCCGGAGGGCAAATTTGGGGGGGAGGGGCTCTGGAGGTGCATAGCATGAATAAGTGGCAAGAAGCTTTTTCAACAATATGTCAGACATGGGGGTCGGTAAAAGTTAGAAAAACGCCCCCATTTGGGTCTACTCTCGCGCCTTCTGGAACACATCCCCCTCTTTGAAATACCGGTTGCACAAATGTGTTACTGTGCACACTGACTACATAGAAAAGGACTCATAAAATGTAGCAATTTCATAAATTTCACTCAATTATTTCTATGAGAGGGCAAAAACTTATTGATACTCCCTCGTACAAGATTGCATAATGGTCTTCTCTGTTATAGAAGATTATGATGTATTTCAAATATATACACGAAAAGCAAGACAAGATCCAGGATCAGAATGTCTTATCAAAGTATTTTTCAAAATTTGCATACGTTTAAAATGTTTCCGAAATGTTTTCTTCTTGGATAAGCATAAACTTGAAAACTAGTAAAAATGAAATATTAGAACATTTTTCTGCTATGAGAACGATGATAAAAATTTCGAATGTACGCATGAAGAAGGCCAAAAATATAAGAAGAAAACTCTTATACTGAAATATTTACCATCTATACGAAGAAATAAAGAACGTATCTGAAAACATGCATTTTAGAAAATTTTTTACTTTTTACTCGTCACTTACGTGAGAGAAAGACAAAATGTTAGATCAAAAGAATTTTTAAGAATCCATAAGAGTTGGTCGGAAACATGCACCTGGTGTTTCTTTGAAAGAATACTACGTAAAATACAAGAAGCCCCATCGATGGCAATGAAATTACAATTATAATATAGAATTTCTTAAATATTTATGCTCAACTAGAAAGATAGCCCGTCAAATATGACGGAAAATGATATATAAAGATATATGCAACACAGTGAATAAGTTGCTAGAAAATATGCTGCCAAATTTCATTATTCTCGCCAAGGCCATTTTCTCTATCTCGCCAAAGCCCCTATACTGGAAAAGTGCTTTAAGTACATTAAAATCAGGTAGTTAGGAAATCAGATAGTACAGCGCCGTCTAGTTGCGGTTATTTTATTAGTAGCATCGGTACGAAGACGTACATTTTCGTATATTAATTACACTTTAAATTCTGAGGCATAGATTTTGAAAAAAAAAAAAACCTTAAAATTGCGTTTTAGTAATGTCGAATTCACACCGGAATTTGCAAAAAGATTTATTGCAAAATAAGGAAAAGCAATTTTAGCACTTTTTCCCCACCAAAGTTTGAAAAGTACAATTTAATAAAATTTTTCCGGTGTAAATCTTCATTAATGGTAGGTGGGATAAAATATATCCCACCGCCCCTCAAGGGGTTAAATGCATGGAGTTTAAATTAAATTGCGGAGAGCTCGATTATGAAAGATTAATGGTTTTAAATGGGAATCTCGCCAAATTAGGCAGCTATCGCCAAGTTGGCTTCATATATGACAACTTATTTTTGTCGCCAAATTTGGCGATAACTCGCCAAGTTGGTAAAACTTTGACGCTATTGTAATAACCAGTCATTAATATTTTTCGACAATTACATATCACAATGATGCGGTCCTACCGGAATTGTGAGGAACACACACAGTCTTGGATTTTATATAAATAAGATATTAAGTAAAGGGTAATTTTCAGCAAAAACAAACACATATATTTTAGTGTTATATGTATATACAGGGTGATGCCGAATTCGACCGACAAATTCAGAGGTATGATAGTAGACATTAAAGGATGAAAAAATACCATAGAACATGGAGTCGAAAACCAGGTATTTAATCAAAAATACAGGGTGTTCTACTCTAATTCATTTTGGATTGACGGTAATAACTTTCAGAAAACTTAAGTATATTATCATAATACTTTTAATAGATGATGGGGAGAAATTTGCATTTTACAATCAACGTTATAGACATCTAATTAGCTCTCATTACCCCTTTATTAAGCATCTCTCTAATACCCCTTTTAAGCATATATTTTAGTTAGCTGATTGGAATTATTTAAATCTTAGTGATCGCTTTGCTTCTGAGAATTTGGTATACCTAAAAGAAATATGCCTTCTATAAATATACATATAAATTAATCCTTTTCTATGACACATTCCTTTACTCTCTTAAACATCTCAATCATTAATCTTCGTTAATAAAAAAATAAACTTAATCTTCTTGCGCTGTGTGTTTTTGCAGCACCAATTTCCTTTTGAAGCCGCCGACTAAAAATGCTTAAATTAACCATTATTAAAATTAAACACACACATGAATCAGTTAATTAGACACTTATTCCGTCTTATACACAAACAATAACATTTATTTATATACAGAAAACACAAATATACAATACAAACACATATAATATACTGAATGATTTTCATTGGAAACAATTAAATTCATATATTTTGAATGACTCATTTTAAACCAGTAAATGATATTCTGTCTTTAATTTACTGACAAGGGTAGGCAAGGGCATAATTCGATTTAAAATGGTATAATTCATCAATTTAACAGGCAGAAGGGAATTAAAATGTACCTTTCGTGTCAGGAATCATCACTTGTTAGAGACATTAGCACTGCATGTAGACAGATCCGTATTTGGTAAGTATCCATATATAGAGTCTTAGGGTCCAAGCTTCCATTCGGATTTCGTTCTACAAAGCCCTACGGCACGCTGATAGGAGAACTGGCAGAGAGCACCTTCTTTTTTGGAAACACTCTTAGAAAACCATTTTTTTTTAGAATGAATTCTTTTCTTTCCTCTCGTTGTATTCCTCTTAAACTTGATTTTTTTAATTTATTTGTAAGTTTACATTATACGCGTATGCACTTGACGCTCCGCATTTTGGACTGCCATTTCCAGATCATACGGTATCACCGATTGCTTGAGCACACTGTTTTTCCAGAACCTTTCGCAGCGTTAAAACATTTCACACAAAACAAAATACATTATCGTTGCTTTTTTCATTGCAATGTTTATATTTTTCTCAAAATTATTACCGTCAACGCAAGTTCAGCTCGGATGAAACACCCTGTATTTTTGACTAAATCAGTGGAATGCGACCCCATATTCTATGGCAATTTTTCATGCTCTTGATGCCTTGCAATCACTCCTCTGAATTTGTCGGTTGAATTTGGCAGCACTCTGTATATTTAGATAGAAAGCATTATAAAGTGCAACTTCAAAAATCCGACATCAAAACCATCTTTCCCTTCTTTTTTTTTTTACACTTTCAAGTTATGGGAAAAGAAAAATAGCAATTCTTTATGAATTTAAAAGCTTCAAGATCGATAGTAAAAATGCAAAAAAAAAGAATATTTCACTTTTTTTTTTCATTTATCAGAGGCGATTATTTTCTGAACAAATTTTCTTGGAGTTGCACCGTTGCTTAGCAAAGGGAACAACTTTGGGGACAACTCTGGCGAATGCATAGCACAATAGTATATGGCTATAAGAATTTTCGGCAACGGGGACATCAAAGATGAGGAAAGACTTCAGACTTTCACATTCCCGCAATTTATTAGCTAAATCTTAATATTCATTAAGCGTCGAAAAAAGCAATATAGAGGATTGACTATACGTTGAAGAAAATGCATCAAGAACGAACAATTTAACGGACAGCGAATCGCTGACGCTGTGCTAAATAGAACAGCAGGTAGTGCTATTAGAAACTCAGAAGCCGAGAATGAACAACCGACCAAAGAACAGGTGTCATCAGAAAATGCATAAATTTGACTGGAAAATTTATATATGCTTTAAAGAAATAACACTGTATTTTCGAAACAGACATTCGTATAAAATACAAAAACTTGTTAAAGAACGGCCAAAAAATTGAAGCTAACAAAGTTGACATCAATGTTTACGAAATTACAACAGAAGAACTAATTTCGCTCTTTATTAGACTTTTTTTCTGTAACAGAAAATATTGAAAAAAGTAAGTTTTTTTTATATTTAATTCTCTTTTTCTTAGATAATTATCACTTATAATGAATTAAATTATGGCTAAAGACACCATTAAGAATATAGTAATAATTTTGATAATCCAAGTTACTACTTTTAATATTCCTTAAAAAATCCGGCATAGTCTCGATCCCGATGATGCAGGATTTTTGAAGTTATATACATGGCTTTTTAATCATTTTTATACGTAACATAAACGATGCTGCATTTCACTTTATTCAAAGGCGAATCTATATTATAAACCAAAAACATGTCCGTGAATAATGCTAATGTCATTGACAGTGACAACACATGACAAATATATTTTGCTTTTAGGGGAGACCGGGGCTAGTAGGAGCAGTTTTTAGTTATTGATTTTTATTAATTGTTTAAGTTTTTTTATGAAACTTTAACTGTACTTTCAAAGAACAAGCATTCGGCTATAAATAACCGGAGTTTTGAGTTTGTAGCATTTGTAGTTTATGTTTAGCGGAAGCCTAAAGTAAAAGGAAAATTGTGCGCCAACCTACCCCGTCACGGGGCAAGTTGCCTATACCTATAGGGTAAGTTGGCACACGCTTTATAAAAATTTAAATGAAACTCAAATAAGACACGCAGTTAAGAGAAATCAATTTCATTATTACCAGTAAGTCTAAATAAAGGCGTTATCGCCGTACAATGTAAATTCTAAATTATACAGACATAAAAATAATGAATAAAACAGTAACGTTGAGTAACTTCTATCCTACTCGATATCATCCTCAGAGTTACAGTTGCCAGAAATAAAAAATCGAGTGTATCTGTTTGGGCAAGCCTCGTGTGCCCAAAATCCTGCATTGCAACAACTTTTCTCGGTGTTTGCTGTTTTTCAAGCTACCAGCACACACCAGACACCGAGCCAACTTACCCCGTGTTCAATGCGCCTACTAGCCCCATAATAAATTTCTTCACAAAAGGGACACGTAACCATCTAAGCATAAATAATCCAAGTAAATCACATATGGGTTAGGTAACGTTAATCATACACTAAGAAAAACTGCATAAGTTAAATTGCAATTATTAAGATAAGTATTAGAAATTAGAAAAAGAATGAAGCAACAAAAAATTACTTATGAGCGCAAAAAACAGAAAAATCGTAATAAATGTCCACTGCACGTAGGTAACGCTGCAAACCTAAAATGAGGATTGTAAAAAGCAAGAAGAATGGTACTCTGTGACTGGTCGCGCAATCTATCTACAAACAGGCGATTTATGAGGGCTGCTCCTACTTACCCCTGTAGCCAATTAGCCCCGGTCTCCCCTATATATATTTTTTTATTTTTTACTTCTAAACATCGCACAATTTCAATTCACACCGTCGAGAAGAGAAAAAATGTTCTTATAAATGAAATTTGTTTGAAAACATTATCTGCATTTACTGTTTTTTTATGCTTTTGAAAGTAATTTTCAAAATATAAGTAATACATCTACAGCATGCAATCCGATTGTAAAATATTAACCCCTTTGCACTCAAAACTATGTAAATAGTTCCGTATTTGTTTCCGACTAATATTTCATAATTAAATTAAAATTTAATAAATAAAATAATAATTAAAACACAAATTTAACAGACATGTAATTGAACTACGCTCTTAAACCACTGAAATTATAAAAATCATAAAGGCTGCTGTAAGTAGCAAAATCTTTGGCGATTTCTTTGACAATCAGCTCCTGGCATGTGGCTAACATGAAAGTATCGCTTTTTATAAATTTCAAACCTTTATTTGGATACATTATTGAAAATTTTCATGTAAAAATGCCTCGGCATGACAAATATAAAAATATAATAAATGTAAAAAATACTAATTTTCAATTAAAAAAAAGTTTTCACCTACGTTCTGTAACCAGGTAAGACCGGGGTCGATCCACTAGTATACGCTAATCGTACATATGCGAACCAAAGTTTTATGCTAAATCCAGCAATTTAGGAAACAAATGACGGCAATATTTTAGCTATTCTAGTGTTTTATAAATAAATATAATCAAAAATGCAATAACTTCATTACAAAATTTGGTTAAATTATGTCAGATTTCACCTTCCTTGGCGTCTTTCTTACTTACTTTACGAACTTAAATATTTAATTTTTAAGAAGTAAAACAACGGTAGTTATTATAATTACTAAGTTAAAGTCATAATTAAACATTTTTCGGAAATCACATCAATAATTATTAATTAACAAATACTTAATACTTTCTCCGTTTCCAAACTTGAATGACATCTCTATGTTTAAAAACTCCCGAGAAAAAAAATTCAACCTGAGGTTCGGTATCGGATTAAATAATAAGAATCCTAGTATAATAAAGAATAAACTCAGAAAAATGCTACAAGTTTTATCGATTTTGTGTGAGACATATCAGTTGCCCAAACGGACTTTCATAGTGGTGTAGTGTCACTAACTTAGGTCACTCCTCTGGTAAGAATTTCATACAATATATTGTTTTCTTAGTGCTAGTTACAAATGAACAAGTAAACAGATGCAGCTTTCATGTGTATTTTATCCTCGCATTTCATCAAAATACAAATCTGTACAAAAATTAATGGCCCCAATGACGTCACTTCTTTGGCGTTTTCTAGTACCAGAAAAGGTTGGAATTTCCGCATACATATATATTTTAATAGAAAACATTATGACTTGATGAAAACATGTTTAATATGTATATTTTTCGCATAATAAAAATGAAATGGACAGCTAATATTTTTTTTTTCGAGGACACCAACTATACCATTACCGTATAATCACCTGAATGCATATTTTGTTCGCATATAACTTATAGTGTTTATTCTAGGCCATTTTTGAAGGGCGCAGCAACTTGATCTTTTTTAAAAGTGGTAAAATGCACCATTAGTTATACCCAGAGATTTCTAGTAAACATTTTCTCCATTCCATAGTATTTCTAAATTCGTGTGTCGAACAACTTGCAAAAATGATTGAATTTTCTTATTTCTTTAGGAAAGAAAACAGTAAATTATTCAGTCATATTGTAATTTAATTAATCTTTTTATTTTTATACCATAAAATCATTCAAAATTAATGTTACCTTATTTATCATACCTAAAAATTACATATTTTTCTACTTTTTTTTCTTAACAAAAGGCAATAATATATTTTCTCTTGCAATCGTGCCCTTTTCTGCTTCAGTAGTTCCTTTTTTAGTGAATAGCACCCTGCCCTTTTTCTTTCTAGAGTGAACACTAAAACCATATAGATATCATAGAATTGGAGTGTTTCGTTTTATTTTCCTATAATTCGAATAACTTTTTTTGTGAACATGTTTATAAGCTAAGCATTAGATTTTCTTGTTTGTAATATCCTGAGAATTACTTTTAAACATAATTGAGAATATCTTTGTAAAAACTTAAATAAAAAAAATTCAGTCATTTGAAATCTGAGTAAGGGTATACTGAAACTGTTATGAAAGTATGGCTGAAAATATTTTTGAGATTATGGAACAAAATAGCATATTTTATTTTAAAAACAAAATTCCAAACGTTATAAGTTTCTGTTCTCGTTTAAATGAACTACAAGATTAAAAAATTTCAGATAGCCTCTTAATTGAAAATTATAGATTTGAAATTTTTGGCTTAGATATATCTTAGGTTGAAATATATCCATTTTCAGTACTTGTTCAGCAAATATTCAGACTTCAGAACACTGAATAAAATTTAAATTACTACTAACTGTTAACGTCAAAATCTTCTGATCTCAAAGGCTCGTATTTTAACTTGCAGAGACATCTTCAAAATGATGATGTACTCTGTCTTACTATATCACGGCACAAAGTAATCAAAGTATGATAAGAAATTAAAGCAGACTAACTATAAACAGAGTTTACTAAAGTATGGTATTGAGATTTTATCTACGCGAGGATGAAGTTAACTTTCAGCCACTGAATTAATTAAATTTTGAAGCATTAAATTTAATTGAATTACTTGTACATAAAAGAAACTTAATTTCATTTGTCTTCAAAATGCATTTCAAGATGCATATTTTAAATTAAGTATGCAGTTTTAATTTTTGTCAAAATGAATTTTTCGCTCTATCATGAATTTTCGAAAATGTTAATTAAATTTCCATGGAACAACACGCAGGTAATCAAGTATCCAGAAGCAAAATAAACAAACAAAAACACAATTACTTGTAAATACACATTTAAAATTTATTTTAATCCGTGGTTCCACGTAAAATTTGAGTGACATAAATAGGAAAATTTTGCAGAAAAATGCATAAGGGCGAAAATCACAACATGTGAGATTTTGAAAATTTAAATCGTTTCAAAGCTTCTGATTTTTTTTTTATGTTGGTTGAACAGCTAATTTATATGTAAAATTGTTAAAGTTTGAAGAGCTTAAGTTCATTTGTATGTAATTATAATTATATGTCATTTTCTTGGCATATGTATGCCAGGATAATGACAATTTCATTCTAAAACATTTTTCAATTTTTTTTTTTAGATCTAACATTTTAATTTTTTTAAAGGAACATATTTCGTCTATAGTAATTCAAATTCAGTGTAATTTTCAGTTTTATTTGTAATTTATAGAAGCTAGCAAAATGATATAATAAAAGTCTACTCAATTTTTACAAAGCCTTTAAAACACATTATTTTCAAAGAAATATCTAAAAGATCTTGCAGGTAGTAATCATTTTACTACTTTTGACTTAAACTATGTCAAGAACAAGAAAAATTACTCTGCAATGCCACCTTTATAACTCATAAAGAACTAAAATGAGCAGGCTAGGAAAATGACATTCATTTTCAGTGACAATCATATTTTAATTAAGAAAAATTATTTGTAAAATACAGAACTTGTTACCTTCCTCATATATGTGTCATATAAGGCATAATTATTAATTAGAAATAAAAATAAACTAGAAAAATATATTTGTACAGTATAGCAGAAAGCCTTTTACTTTCACACATCACAGTGTGACATGCCAGGAAAATGACAATCTGAAATTTTAAGTCTTTTAATTGCTTTATTTTTGTTTTATTATGAATATAATATCTCTGAAAATACTTCTAAGAATATGTTTTATTAGAATGTAAAAAAGAAAATTGCATTATATAACATTAAATAAAAAATTATTATTGTGCGGACTGCAATTTTTGTATTTTATATTATTGTCCCATAAGGCGACTGTTTTCCTACGATCAACTGCAGGTTGCATGCAGTTCTACAACAATTACTAAACAGAAGCTTCGGTACTTCTTTGTTATAGGGGTCTTAGTGCTTTTTAAAAAAGCATGACGCAATTTCGGTTTCAGAAAGTGAGAATAGTTGCCAAATAATATAAGCAGCTTTGAAAAGAAACCTGGTGAACCATACTGCTTATTTATGCATTGTATTTAAAAAAATTCTTCTAATTACATGTATTAGATAAATTATTTCTGTTTGTATTTAAAGATAGATAAATGGGTGCATTATATTAAATAAACAAGGAGATCCACCCGGGACTTCACGTATTACGAAACATAGCTGAAAACAATTTTTAATTAAAAGCTAATAGATTTTTTACATTTTGTTTGCCCACTAACAACAACAAAAAGCAATATTATATGGAAAATATCAATTAATCAAATAAAGTTTTGAAATTTTGTAAAAATGATACTTTCGTATTAGCCTCATGTATGGATAAACAGTCGAAAAAATTTCCAGAGATTTCAATATTCACACCAGCCTTTTAAATTCTGATTAATTCATAAATCTATTAACCTTGTGTGTTATTTTTTTTTCAATTTCGTTATGCTGAGTGATTCAAAATGAATGGGACAAAAAGGTAAACAAAGTTAAATTCTGTAACGGATTTAGATTGAAAATAAAAACCTAGCGTGAAAGTAAAACTATACAAATTTTATGTGGCAACAACGAAAAGTCTGCTATTATCGAAATCGTCACTAGAGGCGCTGTTATCCAAAATGGCGTTTGTACAAAGTCCCACAAAATCAAGCGTCATGCCATTTCAGAACTGAATGTGTCTCAATCAACAGTGTTGCCCGTGTTACGCAAATGTCGGAAATTCAAGGCTTTCACAGTTAAGATGTTACGAGATTTATTGGGTGAGTGCAAAAGTTCTACCCGTTTTGAAGATATGTAAATTTCAAGTGGAATTACAGTTGATGTTTCGAGGACAGGAAAGTGGCCAATAACGCGTTGAGCAGTAGAGTATGTATAGGCACAACGTTTTTCAGAAGAATTCATGTCGTACGGGAACCAACATGGCAAGCAAGAAAGACCACATCAGACATTGTTTACTGTACGAGTATGATAAAGCCGTTACAGCAGCCGCAGCTTACCACAGCATTTGTCAAGTGTATAGGGAGGATGCCGTGGACGATAGAACCTGCTGCCGTTGGTTTAGGAAATTCAGGGATGGAGCTGCAGGGATAAGCTGTAAAGTTCATGCCCGTTCTGGACGCCCATCAGTGGTTTCTGACGATGATCTGGACACAACCATAACAAATTCCCCACATCCAACAGTCGAAAAAAAGAGCAGAAACGTTCTCCGTACATAGAACAACAGTCGAAAGACGGTGTGTTAGTGTTAGTGTTATTTGTGACGGCCGATTATCTGCACGGATGATATAGGCCCTAGGGGGAGTGCCCTCCGTGGGGGTGTTTCTAAGGGGACGTAACCCGTATTTATGCAAAGTTTCCCAAGGTTCGAAGAAAACCACGAAAAACTCCAAACGGTTAGACCGACGGACGCGATTGGGTCGGAACCCAGCATTTCCCGTCTACCAGCTTCGAGAGCAGAACCTCTCAGCCACTGGTGGGGCCAGTCGAAAGACGGAAGCATACGCTTGGCTTCATCAACAAGCTCGATCAGTGTGTACCACACCAGCTTATTTTAAGGCAACGAGAAGAGAGGATGAGCACCTGTGTATCTTTGCTTTCCTGTAACAGTAGGGAACCATTTTTGAACAGAACTGTAACGTGTGATGAAGAGTGGATAGTGTACCGTAATGTGAAGTGTCGAAGGATTGTGTGCCGATGTTGCAGAGGTACTCCATCGACCTAAACAGCAGGACTTCAAGCAGAAATTGTTTTGCTCAGTGTATGGTGGTACGCCAAAGGAATAACCAACTAGGAGATCCTCGCACCGAACCAAACTATCAATGCAAACCTCTACTGCCAACAATTGGACAGTCTGTGATCAAAATTCACGTCTAAGCCGCCATCACTCATCAATCACAGAGGGCTTCTCTTTCATCACGATAAAGCCTGGACTCATGTTGCTTTAAGGATTCGGAAAAAGTTACAAGACTTTGGCTGAGAAGTTTTACCTCACCCGAAGTATAGGCCCGACCTTGTATCTTCGATTTATCCCCCTTTTTTTATCGTTAAACGACGCCTTCGCTCGCCGAACCTTCAGTGATATGAAGACTGTAAAAACGGCGTTTCAACAGTATTTTGATTCTAATACAGAGGAGGTTTTATCGGCGTGGTATTCACTTACTGCCAGACAGATGACAAGATGTCATACATAATGATGGTGGTTGCGTGAATTCATAGGTGCGTAACTTTGTGTTCTTCGCCTTTCTGTTTTCACTAAAAAACGGGTAGAACTTTTGCACTCGCCTAATAAAAAGGATCGACAAACCATTACGGGGAGCAATCTAAGTAGATTTTCAAGAAATGTTCGAGATTGATGATTTCTTTAATAGACTCACTCGTGTTTAGAGATGAAGCCAACTTTCATTTATGAAACATTCATTTTATAAACTTGTATAGTTATAGTTTCATGTTAAATTTGTATTTCAAAAGTAAATTCATTACAGCAGTCACAAGTATGTTTTATTTTTGTCCCATTCATTTTGAATCACCCTGTAGAATATGAGCAAAGAAATGTTGATATATTTATATTGTTTTCGTGCGATAGATTTTTTAAAAATTTATGCTTAATTGTTTTAAAATCCATAAAATATTAGTAAATTGAGATATAGGGGAAGGTGGCCTAAAATGGTCCTAACGGGCAAAACGATCCACATAGGTTTTCTTCCAGACAGGTCGCGCTATCTACAGTGTAGCACATAAACTAGTTGTGCCAAGTGAAGAAGAAGCAATGGCGATATTCAAAAGATCGAAGTATTACGCGTCTGAAAAGAATTCTTTGAAAAAGTGATTTTAATAACATCCGTTATAAGATAAGCACTAACTTTCATATTTATTTGCATATACAGTCTTTCATGTACAGAAATGTGACTTGGTTTACTTAATAGAGTATGTTTTTAGATGCTAATTACACTTGCTAAGTTTGTTATGTTTGTCGCCGTCATCCAGTTATGTGACCTAAAATAGACGGTCATGTTGCCGGGTAAAATGATCCATTATGTTTATCGTTTTACTACCATTTCATTGGCTGAAGAAAATCCGGTACCGCGTCCTAGCCATAATGAGAGCCAAATGTGTGACTGCCCCAAACCTTTCTCTTTGAGTCCATGTGTTATCCTACGATCATAATTTTCAAATATTGCATTTTATTATTTTTTAAATATGTTTGTTTTTTCAATAAGACACTTTTTTATTTTAAAATTTACATTAAAAAAAATTATGTATGCTATTTGACTAAAAAACTTATTTTATTTCATTATGTATTGTCATAATTACTTTTATATCCTTTATTTTGCCGATAAAATCAATTTACAATTATTTTTAAACAAAGGATCATTTTGCCCTTGGCTTAGGGTAGAATGATCCTTTGGACACTTTTTCAAAAATCTAATTTTTTAATTACTCAATTTGGGTTTAAAATATTATTAAAATATATTTATAATGCAAAATATAGTGTAAAACATATTAGCATAGGTCTAAAGTTTCATTTAAACAGTTATGTTATTTTACGCAAGTTTTCCCCTTAAAGAAATCATTTTAGGCCACCTTCCCCTAGTTTTCAAACAAACTGCACTTGAAGGTAATTTTTTTTTCTATTAGACATTGTAAAAATTAAATTTTTGCGATGTTGAAAAAAAAAAAAAATCTGTAAAAAACGAAATATATGGGCCACCATTGTTGTCATCATCAATATGACATCAACGATACACGTGGACTTATTTTTGCTTTATAGATTGTATATATAATGAAGAAAAAAGTGCTTGTGTGTAAGAAACAGTAAATAGATTGCCGAAAAATAACCTTCTCTAGCCAAGATCATTTTCCTAATCTCACCAAAGGCCCTGGTAATAAGATAATACCGAATTTTTCTCCTTATTTAACCGCAGAAAACTATTAAACTTCTGGAATAAATTCTTGAAAGATTTTTAATTCGAAGAAAAATATTAAGCACAGATTCCTGATCTGAAATAGCGGCATAATTATAATATTTTATAACTTTAACCCTTTCGAGGGCGGTGTCCTTAAAAAAGAACACATAATTTTAATTCCAAAACTTGGAAATGACACCAAGAATATTTGATTAATATTTTCCTTTTATAATGTGCGTGAAAATAAGCAAGTTCGTATTTTCTAATAACTTCGTTTATAAATTCTGGTGTCAGTCCATTATTTCATCAGTTTATAAGCAGAATTACTCCGCGCCGGAAAGGATTAAATCATATTCCCAAATCTATGACTTGGGTCAAGTATCCGTAATGGGTGGGTCAAGTATCCCTACAACATTGGGATACTTGTCAAATTGAAAGTTTTAATATTCATATTTTACTACCTTTAAAATTAATACTTCAGAATAATAACAATAAATATTGTGTAATGCTTCATTAAGTATATATAGACTGCATTTACACATCCATAAGTAATGTAAAAAAAATTAACAACCCAAAACTAACAAATGGGTCAAGTATCCCTAGTTTCCACTAAACAAATTTACATGAAGTAGTAGTAATTTCAAAGTGTAGACGATAATATTTGACTTCGACATACATTTACATTTATAATAAAAATAAATAACAAAAATATCGTCTTTAAAAAAATTTTATAAAAGCTTTTAAATGTTCAATTACTTATGTGAGATTGTTTTTAACGCTTTCTCGGTAAATTATTTTTTTTTTTTTAAATTTTTTGAATTTATTTTCATTACAATATGTAAGTTTTATAATAGACAATAGAAAGTTTATATGAAACCTTTTATAAGTAGATTCCTTTAACATTTAGATGATGTTTTTTATAAGTAAGTTTCATAAACACAAGTGTCCAGAAATAAATGGGAGTCACTGTATATATATGTGTGTGTGTATTTGTTGCAATTTTTCGCATAACTGAAACTTGATAGCGTATAATATCGCATGAGAAAATGTTTATTTAAAAAAAGGGGGAAAAAAGGAAACATTCAGTATTGTTACGTGGGGCAAGTGAGCCATGATTTTATAATGTTACTCTGAAGATTCTGGCAATTCAGCTTCAAAAGGCTAATATTCATTTGAGTTAAAGTCTGAACTTTTGTAAATGTGTTCAGTTAGGTTCCCTCTATCAAACAGAAATGTTCAAAATTACATTTTAATATCTACAAATAATATATATATATATATATTTCATATTTCTTTCCTCATGGGTCCAGTTGCCCCATAAAGATGGGGCACGTGGACCAGGAGGGTCTATGTTCCACACGCGTTTTTTTTTTTTTTTTCTAATATTGGGCATCAGGTCCTGTTTGAAAAATAGTAAACAACTAAAAATAATTTAAACCACGCAGATCATGTACATTATATATCAACTAAAGGGCTTTGTAAGGGAAACCTTTACTGTCAATGTGTCAAAAAAAAGCACTAAAAGTGAAAATATTAGATTTATTTATACAAAGAACATAAAAATTAAGTACTTATGTGTTTTAGTATAGGTAATAAGCAAAAAAGTTACATAGGTATTTTAAGGGAAAAAATAACAAGATAAATAAATCTATGAACAAACGGCTGCGTAAGTACATCATTCTCTTTTATTTACCACAATGGAAGTTCGCTATGTCCAATAAACCTGTGGAGAATGTAACCATATTTTTATGTTGAACAGAACTATTTTTTATTCGTTTCGATAATTTTCTAATAATCTCACTTTGCCTTACATACGCCTCTTCATCCGTAACTTAAAATTTCGAACTATAGCTATCACACTTACGAAATTTGGTTTGATACCCCAACATGCCTTTTTAAAATTTTATTATGTAATTTTCTTTATTGCAAGCAGTAAAACAATGGAGAAATTAATTCCCGTAGTAAGAGAAACTAAAAAAGATATTTATAACTGTTGGGGTAACTGGATCCCATTTGGTCCAGTTACCACTGATACATGTCCCAGTTACCCCATTCTTGAAAAATGTATGGGGTAACTTGAACACCGGCCTTACATTTGAAACATGAAGTAAATATATAGAAACCTAATAATATTAATGTATTTATTCTTCTAATCTTTAAATAAAAAGATTGTTTAATAAAAGTATTTACCGCATTTTAATAAAAAGCCGGGGAAGTTCAACCAAATGGACGTTTTTAAAAAAAAAAGAAACCTAAATTTTCGGCAACCTATCACATCAAAGGCAGAGTTATGATTGAGTTGACACACGTTGTTTTAAGAAGTAGAGATGGGGGTGCGCAATGTTGACAAAAGCTAAAACTTAAAAACATCAACGGTTTCTTATGAAATAGCCTATGGCCCAGTTACCTCGTGGGTCCAATTAGCCCAGCTTACCGTAACGTATAAAACTCTCAAAAGATTAAAAATTAATGTTCATATTAAACATCTATATCACACGGATGTATGAACTTGGAAAACTTAGAAAAATGATACTTTCGAGTAGTGTTGGAAGGTGTTTCGCGTAAATCGGGACTCCAAATGCTCCGAACACCAGTATTTTAAAATAATTTTCTTCGCCTTATCTATATGACAGAATTATCTGCGATTAAAGATGGCGAAATAAACTGAGAAATTAATGGTGTCGAGAACACTTGGAAGCCTGATTTACGCGGGACACCTGGCAAAACTACTTTCGATTCTCCAAAAATGTCAAAAAAAATTATTCCCTAGGTATAAATTAAATTGTTATATTTAAATATTAAAGAAAATAATTTAACCTTTAACTGATGTTACCGGTCTCACAGACTGGTGCTTTTTTCAATTTTCATAGTTTAACTTGCAAATTTCTGTTTATCTACAAACACTACTGAAATTTTGTTTCGTTTGGAACTTTAGTACTAACACCAGAGACTTTTGAATAGGTGAATTTTAATTATAACACTCCTGTACAAAAAGTTTAGTACAAAAACAACATTCTATGAGTTAATCGCGGATTTTATTCATCATTCGATGGAGCGGTTTCGCAGACCGCTTCACACTAGTTATGTGACAATTTCTGTGACATCAGTTAAAGGTTAAAAGAAACAAAATTGCTTAACCCTGTCATTAACAGCCGTTTTCTACCGTTCATGTCACACTCTAGGCCTCTGCAATGAGTCACGAAATTTTCAATAATTTCCAATCCATGATAGGAGGTATTATAAAAGAAATATAATCAACAAACATGACGCCTATAAATCATTTAATCAGTCCCATTGTCCTGAAAGGCCTGTGGTGTCACTGTCAGGGGTAAAAATACCGAAGAAGTGAATTAATAAAACTAAGCAAAGTGCTTATCAAAGAAATGAATTAATAATCACAAGATTTCAGTTTATACGACTCGAAGAAAATCAACGCTAGTATCTGCCCACGTTCGGTTAACTGGATATCTCATTTAATGTCAGCACACCCTTGTTTTGCTAAGTGGGGAAATAGGTAAAATTATAAAATGGCTTCTTAAGCCTGTTTATTGGAGATAAATGCTTTTACTTGTTTTCAGTTAGGCATATATTTATAGATATTTGAGGCGTTTTTAGTCAGTTCAACCACTTAAAGGGCGGTGGTACATTTTTGGACCACTTAATTTTAATTCTTAAATGCCACATTGACACCAGAATATTTGAGTGAAAATTTGCCTTTCATTAAGTACGTGAACAAAACTTTTTTTTTTTTCTTAACTTGAAATAAATTTGTTTGCAAATTCTGGTATGATTCACTCATTTCAGCATTTTACGAATAGAAGTACGTGTAGACCTTGCCCCTGAAAGGGTTAAGTAACTTATTTTGGTAATTGCGTTAACCCTAGATGACTAGAAGTACTCGGAATAGCGAAAAAGACCACACGTTCGTAAAGATTACAAACTCTGTAAATTTTTACATTTTTATGTGTGAAAATAAGTTCAAAAATGTTATATTGTACTTATTAATATTTTAAATATTTATATAGAAAACAAATATTCTTGTTCTTATTATAATTATCCTTGTACTCTTCAATCAACTGTCGACGTCAAACAAACTTGGTCGTAATTATTACGACTGTATTGTCTTCTAGCGTTAAGTGGCGGGAGGGTGTCTAGACATGTCAAAATATAAATGGCAGTATAGTTATGAGTAAATGTTTTACAAAATTGCCTATAGATTGTACTCAAAAAGATTTTATCTCTTTATGATCTACTGTAACGCGTCCAGAAAATCCATATCTTTGAGCATTTAAGAAATATACGAATTATAACACTGAGTTTAAAAGCCTCATTTAGAGATATTTTCCCTTTTTTTTTTTTTTTTTTGGTGTAGGGCGATTCCGTGGAGAGTGTCACACACGTAACCCAGGCTTTAATTTGCATTTATTCAATTATTTATTCAATTTTAATGTTAATTCTGATTTTAAGTGGTATGGTAAATAAGTTATTACCATATTTTTAAATTTAAATGTGTGGCAATAAAACTCACAAAAGTATATCATTTAATTTCATTACTCAAAATGTGTTTTTTTTTCTACTTCAGAAAAAAAGCACATTTTGAGTATGAAAATTAAATGATATATTTCTGTCAGTTTTATTTCTACACATTTAAACTAAAAAATATGGTAATAACTTATTTACCAAACAACTTAAAATCAGAATTAACATTAAAATGGAATAAATAATTGAATAAACGAAAATTAAAGCCTGCGTTACGTGTGTGACTTTCTGCACGGAATCGCCCTGTATATCATTTGATCAAAAATACGAGTTGATATAATGCTCTATTTTTAAGCATCTTTGTGCAATTGTTTTGGTAACTGACGCGATGTTTTATTGTCTTGAAAGCATGCATTGTAACGAAAAAATTGAATTATTCCTCTTAATGTCAAACCATACACAAGTATATGCAGGGCTGCGGAGTCGGTGAGAAAAATGGACGACTCCGACTACGGGAATTTTAACACATCCGACTCCGACTCTTTCGTTCAAAAATGGGCCGACTCCGACAACACAGACCTACTTGTAAAATGGACGACTCCGACTCCGGGAATTTTAACAGATCCGACTCTTTCGCTAAAAAATGGGCCTGACTCCGACTCCGCAGCCCTGCGTATGTCTTCATGGCGAATAACAGAAATTGTTTCAATTCATTGCTAAGGTTTTCAATGGATACGTACAGTCTGGTTGTCCTGTTTGCGATCGTTAGTCAAAAATCATCCTCGATTTTGGACAGCAATATCCCCAAGACAAAAGACAAACATAGAGCATTGCATATATCAAGAAGATATATTTTTTAAATCTTAGCTGAAGTCATTTGGTTTTTTAACAGTCATTATTGAGATACTGCATTTGTTTTATAGAAACTGGACAACAGATAGTGTTACACTAGCAGGTGGTGGATTTTATTTTTAAAAATCGGCAGAGAACTGTTCAGACATTTGACCTTTTCTGTAAATAATCGTCACTTGACTGTATTTTGAAGGTATTATGACCATGTTATTGACCATATTATGGTCAGGATCCAGTAAAATTACGGTTAATAACAGGTATTTGTAAAAACGGTCAAATGACTGGAGAATAAGCTGATTTTTTTCAATAGTGTACCTATATGATATAAAAATAATGCCTGCCCATTGCTTTTTACATCACTATATTGAGACAGTGCCTAAAAAGCAATTCAAGGAAATGCAAAAGGCAAATATACCATTGTAAGTGTTTCGCTATAGGCATTTCTAAATTTCGAATAACCACTTTTTTGAATCCTGTATCGATAGAAGTGCCGTCACACCCAACTACAAAGACATTATCTAAGGATGTGTTCTGTTTGGATTGATATAAAAGAGCGCTTCTAAAATGGTATTTTTGGGTTGTAGTTGTACTAGTAATATAACCAATATATTTTGAACCTGACACCTGAATTTAGAAAATATTGTCAAAAAGACCATATTTTTGTAATTACAAATGCCATTAGCAACCTAAAGGTATTAACAGATTTTAAATAATTTTTGCGTTATTCCACTATTTACAAAGGTTGGCTTTTACGCAATATTAGAAGTAGGTCTGAATATTGGTTTTCATTTTACTCATGTAATATCAAAAATCGCCAATTTTGATCATATTTTCCCAAAAATTATTAAAGGATTTTAAATATATATTTTTTTTTACATTATTCTTTTTATTCTAAAAGGTGAAATTTATGCACTATAGGTCTGAATTTTTTAAATTTTCATCATTAATTTCAATTTTTACCATATTTTCCAAAATTCAAGTACGATGCGCGACCTAAAGATATTAACCGATTTCAAAAATATTTTTTGTGTTATTCTTCCAATTACAAAAGACAACTTTTCCGCGCTATTAGAAGTTGATATGAAAAATTTCGCTTTTTTCGACCCACCCTAATGCATACCCGCCTAACAATACCACACCTCTAGATGCAATTCGTGGCGTATTAAAGCTCGTGGTAGAATTTAGTAAAATAAATTATATTTTACGGTTTCTATGGGCAAAGAAAAAAAAAGTGAAAAATAAATTTATTTTGAGACCATGAATACGAGCAATAAATATCATAGAAAATGATAAGATTTTTCATAATTGAAGGCATTATAACATGTTTTTTCCATATTTCATTGTAAGAATGGATCCAGAAAATTAAAAGATTATCATTATATTGATCCATTTCAAAAATTATATACGAACTTTTGAAGCTACTATACCTTTTGTTTAATATTAATTAATTAATTATTTATTAAAATGTTATATTCATCTTAAGGAAGGTCATTTCTTTTTTTTTTATTGTAAGTTAGTTCCCTTTCGAGAAAATTTAACAAACCATTAAAAAAAAACGCGATTTTTTTGCACCACTTACCTTTAGAACAGAAGAAAAGGTGAGAAAAGTGCGCAAAATACGCTAGTATATACGGTATTTTTAAAATTTATTCCTTTTTAAGAAAAGAAGAAAATGCATCTTATTAATAAATGACATATTTTTATTTCATGGAAAATTTGGAGAAGTTATTTGCCATACCTTTTTAGAAAAGTATACCTAATTGGCCCAACCTTGTATTCATTAACATTTGTAAGTAAAAATTTAAACGCCCATACTAAATAAAATTGCGTATGTACCAAGTATTTTATATTTATTTTATTGTTTTTGTTGCATATAAACAGAAATATATCTATTTTAAATGACAAAGAAAAAATTAACTTGGATATCTGTTTATAAACAAATAAGATTATAAACGACATACACTAGTTCAACACCATCGACATGTCATACGTGCCCTGAAATAAATTAAATTGTAATAATATTAAATACATTTTTGTAGCATTCAACACTCCAGAAAAGTTCTTATTCGTTTCCCCACGGGACGCCTTTCTGATAAATAAAAGAAAAACACGAAAGACACATAGAATCTGAATGAGAACAAAATTCCTTATTCAAGCATGGATTTTTGGTTCGAAGGGTTTGGGGGACAGATGAATAAATGGAATTAAGAGTTTACTTCTGTCGCATAAATGAAATGGTATACCATTAAAAACACACATAGGGATGAATTCAAACTTAAGCTTTAAAGTGCATAACCAGAATACATAAACGAGAAACGTATACATGGTTCTAAACTATATTCCTTTTGTTACATTGTTTTGTATATGTTATTATGTATGATAAAATATTACATAATAATAAAATAGTTATGATAAAGTTAAATATACTTTATTGTCTTTAAATTTTAGCTTTAAAAAACATGCATTTTAGACTTATTTCATTCTAAATTTAAGGTGGAGATAAAATCACGGATGTTTATTTAAAAAATCCTTGCCAGCTCAGCCTACAGGCTGAAGTAGATTTCGAAGTTAAGTACTAATTTCACCAACGAAAACGAAATCAAGATTTAAGATAAACCCAGTTTAACAATTTTCTCTGGACGCTTTTGACGAATTTTTAATTTCATTTTTCTGTAAAAGTTCGTTTTATAAGAATCATATTAAGGCGGTATTCAAAAAAATATTTTTCCATGCTCAACAACTTCAAATTTTCTGACACATTTTCAGACTCATCTTTAAAAGTAAAAACATTAAACTTGCCGATGTGATTTTTTGAAGAGATTTATAAGCAACCTGTGTTTTTATTTTTCGTCCAATTAGTTAGAACTTGATTTACAAACAATTATTTTCTCAGCACGAGCATTTTTTTCGTTTCCAGCACTATCGCTTCGGGAAATTCAGTTCAAATTGCCCACTTTGACTGCATTTTTTAAAATATATTCTGTCTATCAAAAAATCGACCAACACACCACTTTATATAGTTTTTGAATAAGAGAACCTGCTAATTGGATGCGTTTGAGAGCAAAAATTAATTTAAAAACGAGTCACAAAATAAGCCGTTTGGATTTGAGTACACCCTTAATGCGATAATTTTTTAGTCAACCTCCATTTTTGTTTAATTTGTTTTTGCTGTAAGATTTAGTCCTATCAAAAACTTGTCAATATGAAAGTTGTAGATAATATTAAGAATATGTATAATAAATTCAAGCGGATTGGATGTCTTGTGAATTGACAAAGTTATGAATTTTTTTCTTATTCAACCCCCCCCCCCCCATTTTTTTCGTTTTTAATTTTTCTTGCGGTAAGATTTAATCATATCAAAAACTTGTCAATATGAAAGTTGTAGATAATATTAAGAAGATTTATAATAATTTTAAGTGAATTTGATATCTTAAGAATTGACGAAGTTCTGAATTTTTTATCTCTCTAAAACCCTATTTTTTTCGTTCCTTGAGCCCATTTTTATTATTATTATATATATTTTTTTTAAAATCTGCTATACATAAATTTTTGATTCTTTTCCTAGAAGTAAGAAAAACTTTAAACGGATTTGATATGTATTATAATTAAGAAGTTATGGGAGTTTGTCGGTTTTCACAAAACTCTTTCCTATTTCCACCCCCTTGGTCTAGATTTTGCCTATTAACGAACTTGACCGAGATTTTCTATCCCTTGATTTTATGTATCCGTTTGGAAGAGATTTGCGCAGAATTATGGAAGTTATCGTGTCCATAATAAAGTGATATATACATAGATAATTAGGTATTAAGTAAAGTTTTGGGTTCTAGGGGTCATGATCGGCGTAGACCTGCAAAAGTTTTTCAGAAATTCCAAAATAGGGGAAAATTTAGTAGGTAGTATTTCTAACGAAATCTAACTTTTAAAAAAATCGCGTTAACGTTGAAAGAAATCCGATTTATTTCTAAGTTTGGATTTTGGCTTTTAAGCGATTTTTTTTTTCCTTAAATTAGCTATTAATTTTTTTTTTTTTTTTTTTTTTTTTTTTTTTTTTTTTTTACACAGCTTAGGTTAATCATCACGCACAATTCTGAATCGACTTGTTATTGAAGCGTTTATACTAACGATTTAAAAACTTAGTGTTGATAAATTAGAATTTTGAAATACAGGGTGTATCTGAAATGCTTCAACAAACTTAGAGTGATGATAGTACTCATGAAGACGAACAAAAAATGCAATGGAACATGGGGTCGCTGATGACGGTTAAAGGATGAAAATCGAGAAAATGCGTCGAGAAATGGACAAACTGAGACAAGAAAGAAACACTCCAGAAAAACATTTATTGCACAGAATAGGTACAACACAGCTCGTGATGTCCAGAGAAAACAAATATTTAACAACAATTGTTCAAAGTGTCGACCGCGGACATTATTACACAGAGTACATCTACGGAGGAACGACTGGTGGACACGCTCAAATTTGCATACGTGGATTCCAGTTCACAGATTTGTTTGGCTTTCTTCCAAGTTTTTGTTATCTCTTTTTGACCAGGTATGTGAAAGGAAAACCAACTTCGTGCTACTAGCCAGTTCTGCAAAAAAGCAGCATGCGAGATTTCGATATTTTTATTAGTTTTGCGATTTTCACCCTTTAAACGTCATTTGCGACCCCATGTTCCATTGCATTTTTTATTCGTCTTGATGAGTACTATCATCCTCCTAAGTTTGTTGAAGCATTTGAGATACACCCTGTATATTATTAAGCTTTTCAACTAGGCAGAGATTTCTTTTGTAAGTCAAGGTACCTTCGGCGACTATTTTTTCTAGCTCTTGTGTTAATACTAAAACGACCGGAAGTTTTACTGAAGTTTTATAAAAAAATATTTTACACCGGAATTTTTATTTAAATCTGTTTAACATATTTATTTAACATTTTTCTTCTTTGTGTCTTTTAAACTCATTTTACAAAGAAATTTCTGGTTCGATCCGTAATATATTCATATAGCAGGGGTCAAAATGACCCCTCACGGTCTTTTTAGTGTTAATGATAGTTTCTAAAGAAACTATAGAGCATTAGCAAAATATTTTGGGTATTTTCTGTCCCTTAGCTTTTAACGCTGTATGCGATTACCCAAGTTCGCGCCCCTTTAAATTCGCCTCTTGGGGTGAAGAGGGCATTGCAGTCTTTTTTTTTTATTAGAAGATAGTTTTACCGGGTCATTCATGAAAATGTTCATATAAGGGATTTCACATATATACCGATTAAAAATCGAGTGATACAATATGCGCACTCGTATGTATTATCCTACCAATCGACAATCCAATTTAAATACGCCTGATAAAATCAATACGTGCACTCGTATGTATTATCCTACCCAATCGACAATCCAGCTTAAATACGCGTCTGATTTAAAAGGAAAAAAAATCAATGTGTGATCACAACCTTACAACCGATAAATGTATGTACTACTCAACACTATTTCTACCGGTGTCAAAATAACACCTTTTAAAGTTTCGATTTATGTTTATTTTACACGTAATTTTTAAAAGTAATAAGTATAAAATATTAGAATAACTAAAAGTAAGAAGTATAAATATATTGCTGGGATCGTTAAAGGTTAGTTGTGTGAATTAGTCTACCAGATTTGTCCGGAATGGCTCAGTTGGTAGAGCATAGGCGGCTTCAGCCAAGACATCCCTGGTTCGAATCCTGGCCCGAAAGTTTTTCACCCACTTGGAAATTTAGAACAGTTATCCAATACTCATGCTTTTATATACGTTTAATTTGGCCTGTTTTTTAGCGCTTCTATCGACATTTTAGCTTTTTTATTTTAGCATATTTTCCTTATAAAAATGTGTGCAGTCCCTTTTTAACCGTTTTTTTTTTTTTTTTGAGCCACTGTTAGTCATTTTCCTGCAGAAGAGTTGTCGACTCTCGACGAGACACAAACCAGAAAATTAACCCTTAAGAGCCCACACTAGTTTCTCGGAAAAAGTCGAACGCTAATGGTAAGTCTATGGGAGCGTTATTCTCAAATTTCTCTCTCAAATTTTAATATTTTTAAATGATTTTTGTCTGCATAGGATAGCTGAGATCTTCAACCAGGATAGTTTTTACTTTTTCGATTTTGGTTATAGTTTTTTTTTTTTTTTTTTTTTTAATAATAGGATAGTTTAAATTTCGGAATCGTTTCCAACCGGTTCTGAAAATAATAGTATTTTTTTAAAAAGAATCTGAAATCGAAAAAGTAAAAACTAGCCCGGTTGTAGATCGTCCTCAGCTATCCTATGCAAAAAAAATCATTCAAAAATATTAAAATTTAACTAAGTTTAATTTAATTAAGCTGAATTTAATTAAGTATCTAATTAAGTAACTTCTGTCACAGAACTTAAAGGTTAAAAAAGAAGTCGGGTAATTTTTGCCTTTGAGCCTCCTCTTGATGTATTTTATTCACAGAGTTAGAAATAAATAACAAAATAAATATGGAAAATGTTGACCATTAACCTCTTGGGGACGAGCGACACGTATACGTGCCGCATGAAGCGCTCAGAATCCTTGTTTTTCCTCACCACTAAAACTTTACTGTAAAATTTGCCTAATTTAATTTGCTCATTTTCGCGATTCAAGAAGACACAAATTTTTGTTTCTAAAAAACGGTGACAAAAGATTAAAATTTTCGTAAAAGGCTCCCGTCCCGAAGGGGTTAACACCTTTTTTAACCCTTAACTGACGTTGTGAAATTTTTGAGCACAATTGGCGTCATCGTGCCATTTCATTCCCAAATAGTATTAAAACTGTAAATTAAAAAAATAATTTTTATAAAAACAATTTTATTTTTACATGACTGCATTTGTCAGTCTAATAAATAAGAAAGTGTATCACTTATTTACTTTATTTTTATCTCAATCGTACCGATTGATGAAGAAATTGCACGAGTAGAAAAATACGTGGGATTAAATGGCACGACAAAACCATTTAAGGGTTAAAAAAATAGTATTAAATTCGCAAATTATTTAAAAATTATTGCCTTTTCAAACTTTTTCACACTGCTTTCCTTAACCTTTTGTGCTATCCCGCAGTCTCGGAAGGCATCTCGCTTATGATGAAAACATTAAACATACAAAAAAACTTTACGTCAACAACTATTTATATGCATAATTAGCCGACAGAAAGTTATGCGATAACCCTGGGTGGGTTAAAATTACTACCTATACCTGCCAAAATATAACTTTGCCTGCTATACACTATTAACGTTAAAAATATAGTAGTAATTTTACTAGCGAAGGAAATGCATTATTACTTAGAGGGGAAACGCCGCGCCGTCTGTTTAGAAAAAAAAAAAGGAAGGAAAAAAACAGCGCTTGGGGTTTACCACATGAAATCACAAACCGCGAAGCAATTCAACGACCTTGAGGCCAAAGTTTTTTTTTCTGTGTAGACAGACGGAATGACGCGTATACGGCGGGAAGCTTGAACAGGGAATTGCAGATAAACTACATCACTGCACACGGGAGCATCCAAATGCTTAAAAACTTCAATGCTTGTAAAGGTGGGGCTACATGAGTCTTTTTTATGTTTCTCTTTTATGAGATTTTTAGCGATTTCATTAACCGTAAAAATATAGGTTTGTAGAGACAAGATACTATGCTATGAAAAAAGAAAAAAATTGGAACGTGAATGAATCCAGCGACAACGCCCTAGTTTTATATCCACACGAATTCTATTCATGAATATTTTATGTATAAGATGGTCCATACCAGTATATTTACCTGTTTCATGGAAATTTCGTTAAGGTAGGTTCGGAACGCTTTTTAGAAAAAATGTACAATATTGAATAAATACACATATTTTTTGTTCGATTGTAATGCTGAATAATGAAAAAACATAAAATTCTAGCAATATCTTCATAATCTTTTAAAAAATAGGGTTTGTTTGTCATTATTTTAGCAAAATTTCATGTTTATGCCAGACAGCGTACACTCAATTCAAGTAAATGTATTTCAATTTCCTTTGTACTACATAACTACTATTACAGTTACCTGTGCACTGAACTAAGAGTTTTACAATATCTTCAAAATTAACTGAAATATTTCAAAATATGCCAAAATACACATGTTTTTTTTATTAAAAAATACATTTTTTTTGTATTCGAGCACCTATAAAATAATTACATCATACAGAGCTTAGATTCTAGTTCAGAGCATAGTGAGTAATATGGAAATCATTCGGACAATTTCACTGAAATATGTTTAAAACATTTTATGCAATGAGGTTTATCGAACATGGTGAGAACGGAAAAATTGATTTTCCAGAAATCGCATTTAAAGATTTCTTATTTACAAAATTAATCTAGAAGAGTCAATTAAGATTTATTGTTTTTATGTAAAAAAAAAAAAAAAAAAAAAAAAAAAAAAAAGTAAGAAAGGGATGCATAGAAACATTATTTACATTTCTCCTGCTCTACCTACACCCACTTCCGGTATTCGGCTTATTACATCCTGTTTATTAAATTGGTCATAACGCCTCTTCTAGTAATCATATAAATAAAATTAAAACATATTTGAATCGTAAACGATTGCTCTTTCAAATAAAACAATAAACAAATTTTTTTCGAAAACGGCCATTTTAATGTAGGCAGATACATTAAGGCTGTTCTCAACTGCTCTGTTCAACAAGCGTAAAACGTTTTGACACATTTACAAATTTATTTTTTACAGGAAAGATAAAATTGGAAAGCCTGACCATGGAAGCGATTTGGAATCGAACTGTGTTTTCCATTTTTTGATAAATAAATTACTTGTTGAGTTATAAGCGATTTTGATCATGTGACAAGCCACGTTTTTCGCCCTTTCTTGAGTGGTTATTCTTCTTTAGGGCGAAAATTCGGTTCAAAACGCTCACTTTGACACTATTTTCTAAGAGATCTATTACGTTTGCAAAAAAATAAATAAAAATAAAAATAAAAATAAAAACGGAAAAAACAGCTCTATTGCATAGTATCTGAACAACAACACCTGCTAGTTTCATACAGTTCCGAACAAAAATAAACTAAAACTTATGTCATAAAGTTGCCCTCTTGGATTTGTTAACAGCCTTAAATGAAAATATCGCATTTCGCACTTTAAAAACTAACAATAACTAACAACAGTTTATTGAAGCTGATGTACTTTTGAAAATTATCATGAGAAAACTGTTTAAAAAAATGACTACAAATTCATTACGTATTTTTAACAAACTACTGTAAAATCTGTCTAAGGCGGACTCTGTATAAGCCGGCAATCTGCCGACCAAGGAAAGATTTTCAAGTCCCGGCAAATCCATATAAAATAATATTAATACGTGCTCCATAAGCCGGAATTTGCCTAACGCGGAAACGGAAATATTTTTAAGGTCCCACCAAAAACAAACTTTTGCATAAGATGGAAAAAAATGATATTTTAAAAATGAAAAGCATTCGGTATATGAAACTGTAAAACTGGTAGATAGATCAAATGCATATAAAATGCAGATATAAATAAAAACATGTTTTTACGCATTCGTTTGTTTACAGACAGAGTATTTTAATTATTAAATTTTGCATATTTATGGATTTATTGAAAAGGGGGAGGGGTGTGCAAAGTGTATTTCTTAAATCGCAACATTTTCTTTATTTACAATTTTTTACATGAATAAATTTCAGTTTTTCTACGTTACAAAAACTTAAAATATGCTATTTTATTTTTCCATTACCCTAATAATTAAAAAAGAATACAGACCGCTATTCTAATTCGGAGATTTATTTAATATTCCGAGATAAAAAAAAAAAAAAAAAAAAAAAAAAGTCATGCATTCAAAATTTAAAAAGAATTTTCTTTTAAATCAATTTTTTTATTACTAGGTAGGATAATAGAAAGCAAGGGTCGATACAAGTTTTTTTTTTCTTTTCTTGGGGCCCATATTGTGAAAAATAAAAGTTATTTTTGTGAATTTTATTATTTTTTTGTGAAAAATAACATTGACACGAAAGATGAAATATTTTCGGAAAATTATTTCTATAATATTCGTTTATTAATAACTTCTTTAAATCCTATAGCTAAAGTTTCCCTTTCTGGTGAGCTTATTTTGTTTAATTATTAAACATTTTAATAAAAAAAATCAATCAATTGTATGTTTTTATGGAATGGAATTTTGTGAAGGGGCCCTAAATAGGCCCCAAAATTTGCCTGAATCGACCCTTGGAAAAAAAATTAAAATAGTACAATTCACAACAAAAATATTTATATTAAATAACATTTCACTTTAAAGAACGGTACTAAATAGTACAAACGTGCAAAATGTGTGACAGTCGCTTTTATTTATTTATTTATTTTTATTTACCGATTTGCATAAGGCGGAAAATTCTCTACGACGGAAATTTTTCTCGGTCCTGATCGAATCCACCCGAGACAGAGTTTACTGTACCAAAAAAGTAGGTTATAGCAAACGTTTGTATTTGTTTTTATATATGTGAACGCATAACTTTTGAACGGATGATCCTATTTCCTTAAATTTGGAAAGGGCTCGCTCGTTCTCAAGGTGGTCCCATTTCAGTTTCATAGGGATTCTAAAAATGTTTGTCTTTATATCTGCTTTCTATTATATTTGAATTTATAGACTCAAAATTTCGTAAAAATTGGCCAATCGTCACGAAATTTGAATATGGGTTTAAGGGGGACCGAGACACAAAAATCTTCAAATTTTCTAAAGAAAAATTGTTGCATTATGTTTTTTTTTTTTTTTTTTTTTGCTTAAAATGACGTTTAAATCATGTTTCTATCTTAACCCCTTTATGCCTGAATTTCTGTTTTCTCAAACTTGTTGGTAAAATTACTTTAAAATGTTTCAAAATGAACTGGAAAAATAATAAAAAAATATTACGCTAAAATATTATTGTATTTATCTGATAAAATGTAAACTTGATAAATATGGGAATATCCATATGCGGAAAAATGCATAATTATATATTTTGTCTAAATTTATATAAATTAAGCATTTAAATAGTATATTATATACTATAATTAGTATTTTTATGAACTATTAAAAAAATATATATTTATTTCTTTATACAGACTAATAACCTTATGAGTAATATTAATAATAATTTAAGAATAATCGTATTTGAAACTAAACAACAATTTATTTCAAAATCATCATGAAAAAGACTTCATATAAATAACTGTCCTTTAAATTGCTATTAAAAATATGTACCCATTTGCGCCTTGCGCCCTATATTATGTACGTTGCAAACATGCATAAAAGCTTGAGGCTTGAACATTTAATTTCGAAATTTAAAAAAATACGTATTTCGAAAAAGTCTACAAGCTAAGATTATGACTTATTTGGTTCCTTGTTAAAAAAAATACAAATAAACTTCCTTTTTACATTTCACTATCTTGAAAAATGAAAAATCTACATACACCGAAAAAAGGCCTTCATTTAAGCAAATAAACATTAATTTTATGCTATCATCTCTCGGTAACAGATAAAGACATTTACAGAGAATTACTTCATACAATTTTCATGCTGTAAAAAAGAAGAAAATTATAAAAAATTTATTAAAATTCGAAATGTCCCAAAAATGGGACGCTAGGCATAAATGGGTTAATTAGAACAGGAAATATTTTTTTTCGTTTTGGTTTGTTTTCAAAATCCAGCTTTCAAGCAATGGTTGTTATGGAAATGGCTTCTTGTGAAAACGCGTTTTTCTTCATGATGGGTTTTTTCACTATTTCTCGTATTAAAATTGTTATAAGTCAAGAATCGTTAAAGGTAAAGGGTTCAAACTTGGAACATGCATTTTTCAATTATTTTACTTTAATTTTGATTCAGAAAATTTGAAAAAAATATTTACTTTTGAAAATATGATTTAAAATTTTTTTTTAATTTCTTTAAAAATTAATATTTTTAAAAATGCTGAAACAAAATTAAAACTTATATATTTCTGTTTATTTAAATGAAAAGAAATTGAAATTCTACAAATAATATTTCGAGTTATAACGATTTTAAATTACATTACTTTTTTAATAAATTTGATTTTTATTTTTTAATTATGAGAAGTTTTATCATGTGATTTTGTTTACAAATAATATGCTTAACCATCACAAAAAAATTCAAAGTTTTAACTCAATAAATAAAAATTATTTTAAAATGCGTCCCGGACCCCCTTAAGTTACGCAATACTGCTACATTGAGTTTTTAAAATAACCGTCGTATCGTGTATAGTTCATATTACAGTTACACTTAGAAAATTTGAATATATCATCGTCTACTGCGAGTCAAAATGAGAGATATTGCCAACAATGGGATTTAAACTTGAATAAGTATAACAAAGGGTGACCACAAACGCTGTTGTACCAAATCACTCCGGCTAAAATACGCCAGCTGGCATGCAATAAGTAAATATCTATCAGCTTCGGAATTCTTCCCCCGTAATGTTAAGTCTATGGACTTTTGATGCATTCGTATATTTAAAATATCTCCTCGGGAAATTCATATTTTTAACATATTTTTCCCGTTTGCTCTTCTTAAAGGATGTCTCTTTTTCTCTTAGTTTTCAAAATATTTCTAACATCTATGCTGAATTTAATATTTTATGTGTTAAAAGCTGGCGAACGGTGAGTAAGATTTTAACACGTCATATAAAATTAAGTCTGTACTTTAGAAATATTTTGAGAACTAAGAAGAAAAGAGACATTTTTTAGGAAGTGTACACAAAAAATAGAAGCTAAAAATATTAATTTCCCGAGGAGATATTTTAAATATACGAATGCATCCAATGCCCATAGACTTTACATTAGAGAGGGGAATTCGGAAGCTCAGTAACCAGCCCCCTTAAGAAACTGTCTGTTGAAGATTTTTTGTTGTTGCTGTTACTATACTTCACAATTACACTTGCAGAATTTCTCGCGTAGGGTTTCTTTTTTAACTGTTCTGGCCGCACATTCAAAAAAGCGAAGGAAAATCCTCCGTGACTAATTGAAATCTACACAGATCATCTCTACTTTATAATAAATTCATGCATTTCATGAATAATATCCACGTTGATTTGTCGATTACAAAGCGCGCTACTTTTTTCTCTTCGGCAAATAACGCCAAGATTTTATGTTTCGCAAACACAGCGAGTTATTGTCCCTTTTAATAGTATTTGTAAGGACGTTCAAATGAATTGAATTTACCATTTTTCATCTCAATAAAATATACCACAACATAAAATTAGCATTTCCATGTGCATATGACCCACTTTGAAATAGAGACTGTAATTCTCCGACTAACAAGGAAGGTCTCCATACAGGGCATACTCAGAATATTTTGAAAAAAATACCAATTAAACTACTTATGTATGTAATAAAGGATCAGTCAAATTTAGCGGCGGAATTACAGAAGAAAGTCTGTAAAAAAATAAAATACTTTCGAGTATTTGGCGCGAAAAGACGAAAGCATCACGCGATTTGGCGAGCAGTACTTTTCCTCGCCAAAAGCAAACGATTTTAATGCATCTGAAAATTGTTTGTTAATTGATTTTTAGAATGCGTGTAAAAAGTATTTAATGAATTTAAACATAAACAATGAGAGAGTTTAATAAGTACATTTTTTCGTATTATATATTTATGTTGCTTGTTACTTAGTTTTATTACTTTAAAAACAATTTCATCTATAAAAAATACTTTCATATATTTAAGTGTATTCGAAAATAAAGGTAAGATTCATTTACCAGTTATTCATTTCAAACCAAGGAATTCGTCGTTTCCATAGCAACAAAATTGAACCGACAGCACTCAATTGGACTTAATTTTGAGATATTGAAACAATTATTAATTTTGTTTTAATTCGTAAAATTTGATATTTAACTTTCATTATAAATACATATATGACAAAACTATAGTTAAATCAAACTAAAACTGACAAAACTACAGTTATTTAAGTTAAATTTATTTAAACAAGTTCAATATGAAATATTTTTATCTTAAAGAGTATTCGACATGAAAAAGTATTTTTCGAAATTTCATTTCATCGCCAACCGATGATAAATCGCCAAATAAACGAAAATTTCATTATTTTTTTACGAACGTTCTATTGGGGTTCCGCCAAAAAAAATTTTATAAACATATATATCCACATGAGACGAACACTCTATAATTTTTTCAGATTTTTCTGAATATGCCCGTATGGAGACTTTCCTTGTAAGAAGAATTTGGATTTTTGTTTCAATTGCGGTTGGTATCGAAGCTGCGAGGTGAAGATTTCCCTTGGGCTCTGTTAGGATTTCAACACCGGAAGAAGTGGTGCGAGATATATTTCAACAACCCATCACATTATGGCATTCAACTAAATGCTTTAAACTACATTGAAAAAAATATATGGTTCTGGCATCTAGAATCTAAATTGTGGCTCTAGAAAAAATAGTTCCATGTCATCCTTATGAGTTCTAGAGTCTCCTACTAAAATTCAAGAGTGTTTTCCGATATTCTCGTGGTCAAAATTACTTAAATCTCTGCAAATAGATGTAAACACAAGAGGGTTGTTTTAGTAACTATAATTTTAGTTTATGAAACCATTCCAGAAATCAAGCGATTATTTCTCGCTACTGAAACGATTCATTATAGTTTCGTCACCTGGAAAACAAGAGACTAGAAATTCTAGATCATTTCGTTCATTCAGCTTAGTTGTTTACCCTATTCGCATAGCTCGGAAATTTATATTTCTAGTTTAAGGATTCAAAAAATGACTACCTATTCATTCTAGGTGAAGGCGGTATTTTTTTTTTCCCTTGGTGTATCATTAAGTATTATTGTTAAAAAAATAAATCTATAGCAAAAACAAAAATAGATAATCCATTTACTTTATTTAAACTACACATATGGGCAGATTAGTCAGCAAAAAAAATATGGACATTTTCGGACTATTTATTGAAGGTAAGTCTTAGCAACGTAACGCGGCTTATAACAACTATACGATAGCCAGAATAAGGGGACAGATAATAAAAACAAAGCACGGGGATTTTCTTAAATACAGTAGAGCGCCAATTATCGTAACACCAATTAACCGAACTTTCAATTATCCGAACAGCTTATTTCTCTCAAAAACAAATTTTAACCGAACTGCATGACCCTCGATAGCAGATTTTAAATCATTATGAAAAAGAAACTGAAGAAAATGAAAATGCATGTTCTGAAAATAACCCAGCTCCATCCCATAACGAAGCCTTGAACGTTTGAAACAGCTATGAAATGGCTCGAACGGCAGAAGAATATTGATCATATTCAGCTAACGTGTTTAAGAAGAATTAGAGATATGGCAGCATTGAAAAAAATGTCTTTGCTGAAGAGAGCAAAAATCAAAAGCTTTTTTGCTTAAATTATAAATCTCTGGAGTCCAGAAAAGGATAAAAAGTGAAGAAAAAAAATGTAATGATAAAAATGTTAAAAACATGCCAGCACTAACTGGTGCTATTAGTTCTAAGCTTAGATAACGTGTGAAGTTTTTAGTATTTTCAGAAACATCCCTTAAATTGAAGAGCTAAGTGGAAGAACATGCTAAGTAACAAAAATTGCATTTGAAGAAATTTTAAGTGAAAGTTTTTGCTGTAAATTTTAATGATTTATTTTCTGTTTGATACCATGTGTTTAAAATATTAACAGGTATGGTACTAAACTCTCTCAGAAAAACTAATTCATATTTAATTTTCAAATATTGAAAATTATTAATATTATTGACATTATTAAATATTAAAATATTAAATATTAATGAATAATGTCTTAAATCTTCAAGACTAAATAGAATTTTAGTATTTTATCTTCATCATGTGATAGGATACCTCATAACGCTTTCATCAATAGATAAAAAAATTTTTTAGAAAATGTGGCATAATATGTTCATCCACTCAGCTCTACAATTGTCTGTCCGTTTATCCGAACTTGGGTCGGTACCGACCTGTTCGGATAATCAGCACTCTACTGTAATGATATAGCAAAAAAATTATCCTATTCCGTGTGAATTCGGTAACAAATGCATATTGTTTTGCCATTAAAGTGTTCAATAACGATATTCAAGTATAATAGACACGAGACAGTTTGAGCGCTACGTATGCGTTATTGCATGTTAATATTGCTGCATATGCTATTAGTCAAATGTTAGAAATTTTGCATTTCAGGTCACTAACAACATTTATACGATACTTTTGTTTAAAATTTTATTTACTATATAAAAAAGAGTAATATCTAGAGATCGACCGAAAATTCGGTTGTGTTTTCTTCTCAAAATCTGAGTTTTGCCGAAAATTCGTTTTCTGCGAAAATGCTGCCGAAAATTAAGCCGGACCGAAACCCGACCTAAACTATTTGTATTCAAAAAATCTTTCTTCCTTCGGAAATTTTCAATGTTACTCATTGATTTGAACTGTGTAGGCTCAAATGAGACACTATTTATTGCTACGAACTTCACTGTTTATAATTATCAGCCATGACTGGCTCAAGACGTGGGTGCAAATTATAAAGCAAACAATGCATATATGACTGAACTTTGAAGACGCTTTTCATGTGCTCATTAAAAGTGCAGGCTTAAGAGTAATAGAAGGTTTGTAGTTTGAAATCACAGAAGTGTTTCGAACTCTTTTTGGGAAAGTTCTAGTGTAACAGATGATCATTTACAAAAATCATTATAAAAGATAAATTGAGGTATATATAGCTAAAACATTTTTAATTAGATGAAACTCGTATAATTGGAAAATCATTCTGTATTTGAAGAATAAATTACATTTTATTATATATGAAAATAAAAAGTTTTGGTCAGAGGCACAAAGAGCAGGCTCGAGCCACATGTATAATTAATTAATAATTATTTATATTTAATAAACACGTATAATTAATAATTATGTATATTTATGTACGTATTAATTACTCAAAAAATTTTGGACATTTTCGACCGAAAATAGGAAGATTACCGAAATTCGGTCTCAGTTTCGGTCTTAAAAACCTGATTCAGTCGATCTTTAGTTATATCTATCACGTTTGGTCATCACCAAGCTCAAAGTCAATCTGGCTGACCCGCCAAACCTCTCCGGTTTGTGCTAACAAATGCTTCCCCAAGACATCTCTTCTTCTTGCAACTATCCAACGAGAGGACTTAGCATACTACAGATTTTACATGCACGTATATGGTATGTATGTGGCAGCGTTGCGAAGAGCGGTTATCTAAGCCCCCGGCTTCAAGCTCAACACTGTATCTACTACTTGTAACGCTTTTTATTTTAAAAGCGCTGTTCACTAAACTAATATCAAGTAACCTTAGTTTCTAATTTGTGCAATTCAGTACAATCCGCTAATATTCGTAATCCCCGCCTGACATTAAACATCAGTAGTAAAAGCTACCACATGCTTAACCCTTTGTAACTCAACAACCCCGATTTGAAAAATTCTTACACAGATATTAAAATGCATCATTTTAAGCATGGAAAAAATAATTAAAAAAATTCAGAACAGAAAAATAAAATTTTATTTGGAAAAATGGGTTTGTTGCATATCTGCAACATCTTGCCAAATGGCACAAAAACTGAAAATATTTAAAATTTTAATTTGCACGAAAATTTTTGAAACAATTGTTAGTTTTGTTGTAGCAAAGTCCCACACCACATTTCTCACAAACAGTTTGATTAAAGTTTTTACAGTCGGGGTATTTACAACGTATTATTTTTTCTGCCCACTATGGTCAGTGCCCAATTTCGTCTAGGCGCACTTGTTTTTGTGGAATATGTTGAGTAGGCGCTCTATGCTTTTTCTGTTGAATTATTTTTTCTACTACGAGACCTTTCCCTTTTTTGCTAGCTTTGAACTTGGCGTTAATTTTACAGAGGGGGGGGGGGGAAATCCATTACAAGAGAAGATATGGCGCGTTGTTGCAGATCGGCAACAAACAGAAATTTACGTTTATCTTATACATATTATAAATTTCCTAGCTCGAAAATGGTCTTTAAATAAAGAATTTAAACTCACCTTTGAAAACAATATACTGGTAGACGTCTGCAGACTTTAACCCCTGTATTTCAAAGCTTAATTCAGCAAAAAATCCCGTGTAGCTAATCAAGCGATAAACCAAACTTTGGCGCGAAAAAAAAATAATCAATGTAGACATTTGTCGCGGATTTAATGAAATAATTATGTTAATAGTAGTGTAATAGAATAACAACAATCAACAAAATCGTCTTTTGAAATTTACTGTTGAAATAACAATGACGTTTTGGGTATGTTGCAGATCTGCAACACGGTGATACAAAGGGTTAAAATAATATTTAAATTTGTTGCAATTTTTTTTTATTTAGCTAGCGTAAAATGAGCAATAACCTGTGACAGTGGTAAATAAAAAACAGTATCTTAATAGCGGAATAAAAGTTTTGTGATTGCACTTTAAATCAAAGAAACCGGTTGAGAGTTTAATAGATGAATGAATTTTTTTGAGATATCCTGGTAAAATGTCTTAAGAATATTAAATGTTGAGCTACATGTAATTTAATTACGAACAGAAAATGCAAAAATGATGACGAAAAGATTTCTTTTAATTAAAATTTCCAATATCTTTTTATGCTTATGTCTTTCAGCAACGTAATGGAACATTCTTTATTTGATATTTTAAAGTAAAATGCCGTAATAATGCAAAATCTATTACTCTTTATGCCCGATTCTTACGAATGACATTGAAAAGCCATTCTTCTGGGAAAATGGAACGAATTATTTCCTTCAAACAGCAAAATTTCTAATACAACTGTCGTAATACACTTACATGGTTGCTCAACAAGCAATGCTTTCTTAACACATTTAATCAATGACATTTTCTGATGTTGCCCTGACAAAAATTCGTTCTGTTAGTTGTACAAGAAGAAATTAAACTATTTTGTTAATGCAAAAAATCACACCACAGTCGTCAACTAAATAATATAACTCACAATAAATTAGGTATATTTAACCCATTTATGCCTAGTGTCCCATTTTGGGGACGCTTCTAATTTTAATAAATTTGTATAATTTTATTATACTTTATTGCATGAAAATTGTATGAAATAATTATATATAAACGTCTTTATCTGTTGCCGAAAGATGACAGCATAAGATCGATATTTATTTGCCTAAATGAAGTCTTTTTTCGGAGATTATAAATTTTTCATTTTTCAAGATCGTGAAATAAAAAGTAAGTTTATAAAAAGTAAGTTTATTTGTGTTTTTCTATCAAACAGCGAAATAAATAAGTCATAATCTTACGGTCGCAGACGATTAGCCGAAAACCAAATAGCCGACAAGACATTTAGCAGACAGCACTTAGACGACAGGACGTTTAGCCGACAAGTACATTTAGTCGACACGTATATTTAGCAGACAGGACATGTAGCCGACAAGTACATTTAGCCGACAGGACAAGTAGCCGAAACGTACGTATAGCATACAGGACAATTAGCCGAAACGGACATTTAGCAGACAGACAATTGGACGACAGGCAATTGGCCGAACATGACAATTGGCCGACAGGACATTTAGCCGACAGGACAATTAGCCGACAAGACAATTAGCCGACAAGACAATTAGCCGACAGGACATTTAGCCGACAAGACAATTAGCCGACAAGTCAATTAGCCGACAGGACATTTAGCCGACAGGACATTTAGCCGACAAGACAATTAGCCGACAAGTCAATTAGCCGACAAGACATTTAGCCGACAAGACATTTAGCCGACAAGACATTTAGCCGACAAGACAATTAGCCGACAGGACGATTGACCGACAGGAGATTTAGCCGACAGGACAATTAGCCGACAAGAAAAATTAGACGACAGGATATTTAGTTGAGAGGACGATTAGCCTAGTTAGGTTATGGTTGGGATACTTTTAGGTTACGGATAGATTATAATTAGTTTACGGTTACGTTAAACTTAGGTTACAGTTACGTTACGGTTGGGTTACAGTTATATTACTTTTAGGTAACAATTAGGTTACGTTTAAGTTACAGATAGGTTAAGGTTATGTTACGGATAGGTTACAGTTAGATTACGGTTAAGTTACGGATAGGTTACAGTTAGATTACGGTTAAGTTACGAATAGGTTACAGTTAGATTACGTTTCTGCTACGATTAGGTTACGGATAGGTTACAGTTACGTTACAGCTAGGTTACAAATAGGATTACGGATAGGTTACAGTTAGATTACGGTTAGGTTCCGGATAGGTTACAGTAGGTTATGGATAGATTACAATTAGGTCTCGGTTAGGTTACCGCCAGGCTACATTTAGGTTGCGGTTAGGTTACAGTTAGGTTATAGTTACATCACAGTTAGGATACGGTTAGGTTATAATTAGGTTACGGTTAGCGTACCGTCATGTTACGTTTATTTTACAGATAGATTACTGTTAGGTTACAGTTATTTTACAGTTAGGTTATGGTTAGGTTATAAGTAGGTTACGGTTACGTTACGGTTAGGTTACAGTTAGATTACGGTTAAGTTACGGATAGATTACAGTTAGATTAAGTTTCTGCCACGATTAGGTTACGGATAGGATACAGTTATGTTACAGTTTGGTTACAAATAGGATTACGGATAGGTTACAGTAGGTTACGGATAGATTACAATTAGATTACGGTTAGGTTACCGCTAGGCTACAGCTAGGTTACGGTTAGGTTACATTTAGGTTATAGTTAGGTTATAGTTACATCACAGTTAGGATACGGTTAGTTAATAATTAGGTTACGGTTAGCGTACCGTCATGTTACGTTTATTTTACAGATAGATTACTGTTAGGTTACAGTTATGTTACAGTTAGGTTATGGTTAGGTTATAAGTAGGTTATGGTTACGTTACGGTTAGGTTACAATTAGGTTATGGTTAGGTTATGGTTATGTCCCATTTCTGTTACAGATAGGTTACGGTTAGATTATGGATAAGTTACAGTTAGGTTACGGGGGATCTATGTCATTTAGCCGAAAACCAAATAGCCGACAAGACATTTAGCAGTTAGCAATTAGCCGACAGGGCGTTTAGCCGACAAGTACATTTAGGCGAAACGGACATTTAGCCGACAGGACATTTAGCCGACAAGACATTTAGCCGACAGGACAATTAGCCGACATGATATTTAGCCGACAAGACATTTAGTTGGCATGACAATTAGCCGACAGGTCAGATAGCCGACATGACAATTAGCCTACAGGACATTAACCGACAGTTCAAATAGTCGACAGGTCAAATAACCAACAGGACATTTAGCCGACAGGTCAAATAGCAGACCTGACAATTAGCAGACGGGTCAAATAGCCGACAGGACAATTAACCGACAGTTCAAATAGTCGACAGGACAACTAGCAGACAGGTCAAATAGCCGACATGATATTTATTAGAAACATACACTTTGCCGAAAGAATTTAGAAGACACATTGATATGGGTCGGTGATATACCAGCAATGTCAACCTCAATAACTCGTCACCATCATAATTCAACTTTTTAGCTCAGAGGCTATCAAAGTCAGAGAGCTGATGTGCCCGCCGTTCTGTATGGATGTAAGTATGTACGTACGTATTCACGTAACGAGGTAACTCTTGATAGAAACATCCGATTTGCTTCAATTATTTTTCTACGTTCATTCTTGAAACGTGCTTCCCTGATTAGTTTTGGGGTTTCATTGGTTAAAGATAAAGGGGGAAAAGGGGGCTAGTCCCTCCCCTTAATTTAGATAAATGGGTTTTTCATGCAGAATTATTCGATTTGCTCTAAATCTGATATACCGGTTTTTTATGTTAAGGAGCTTCCCTGGTTAGATTTGGAATTTCATTAGTTAAGTATAAAGGGGGGAAAGAGGGCTTCCCCCCTTAATTTAGATACATGTTTTTTTCATTCAAAATTATTTGATTTGCTCCGAATTCGGTATACTGGTTTATTATGTTAAGGAGCTTCCCTGATTAGATTTGTAGGTTCATTAGTTAAGAATAAAGGGGGGATAGGGGAGCTACCCCCACCCCTTAATTTAGATAAATGGGTTTTTCATGCAGACTTATTCGATTTGCTCCAAATTTGCTATACCGGTTCATCATGTTAAGAAGCTGCCTTGATTAGATTTGGAGATTCACTAGTTAAGAATAAAGGGGAGAAAGGGGGCTACCCCTATTAATTTAGATAAATGGGTTTTTCATGCAGAATTATTCGATTTGCTCCAAATTTGGTATACCGGTTTACTATGTTAAGGAGCTGCCTTGATTAGATTTGGAGGTTCATTAGTTAAGAATAAAGGGGGATAGGGGAGCTAGTCCCCTCACCCCTTAATTTAGAAATGGGTTTTTCATGCAGAGTTATTCGATTTGCTCCAAATTTGCCATATCGGTTTATCATGTTAAGGAGCTGCATTGATTAGATTTGGTGGTTCATTAGTTAAGAATAAAGGGGGGAAAGGGGGCTACCCCCTCTTAATTTAGATAAATGGGTTTTTCATGCAGAATTATTCAATTTGCTCCAAATTTGGTATACCGGTTTACTATGTTAAGGAGCTGCCTTGACTAGATTTGGAGGTTAATTAGTTCCGAATAAAGGGGGATAGGGGAGCTACCCCCCCCCCACCCCCTTAATTCAGATAAATTGGTTTTTGATGCAGAGTTATTCGATTTGTTCCAAATTTGCTATATCAGTTTATCATGTTAAGGAGCTGCATTGATTAGATTTGGTGGTTCATTAGTTAAGAATAAAGGGGGAAAGAGGGCTATCCCCCCTTAATTTAGATAAATGGGTTTTTCATGCAGAATTATTCGATTTGCTCCAAATTTGGTATACCGGTTTAATATGTTAAGGAGCTGCCTTGATTAGATTAGGAGGCTTATTGGTTAAGCATGAAGGGGGAACGGTGGTTAGTCTCCCCCATTAATTTAGATAAATGGGTTTTTCATGCAGAATTATTCGATTTGCTTCAAATTTGATATACCGGCTTATTCGGGTCTATGTCATTTAGCAGGCAACCAAATAGCCGACAAGACATTTAGCAGACAGCAATTAGCCGACAAGACAATTAGCCGACAGAACATTTAGCAGACTCTTAGGTTAAGTTAGGTCACAGATTATGTTTAGGTAACAATTAGGTTACTTTTAGGTTACAATTACGTTACAATTAAGTTATGGTTATGTTACGGTTACATTACGGATAGGTTACTGTTACGTTATAGTTAAGTTAGGGTAGGTTATAATTAGGTTACTATTACGGTTAGGCTATAATTAGTTATAACAAACAAATTTTTAAAAAAGTAACATTTTCTACAATAAATATCGTTTGAAATGGGGTTTTTTGACGGATAACTCCGAAAAATATTATTTTTTAAATATAAGAATTTAAAAGAGGGGATGCATGAATTAAGAGTGTATTCAGGTGGCGAAAGAGTGGACCCACAGGGGGCAATTTTCAAACTTTTTTCGGACCAGTTATGTGATATATCACCGGAAATACCACTTTTTCCTGTTATAATTATTTCTTCTCCCCTCCCCTCAATTTAGCTCCCCAGGGGGCACTTTTCGAACTTTTTGAAATCGTAGCGTTTTCATCATTTTAGATTAGATTTTTTTACGGAGCCCTCCTATAAATATTGTTTATAATATATAAAATTCCAAAGAGTGGGGGGGGGGGGGTTATTGCAGAGGGGCGCGAGAGTTGGTGCACCGGTGGTGCTTTTCCAACTTTTGCAGACACCCCTCATGTGATATATCACTGAAAAACACTATAGCCACTATTTCATATTATACACCTCCCAAGTTCCACCCCCCCCCCCCACACACACACACTGCTTTGCCACCCCAAGGGGGAGGTCTTTTTGAAATTTTTTGAAATCGTAGCGTTTTCATCATTTTTGATCGGAATTTTTTTACGTAACCCTCTAATAGATAATGTTTATAATATATAAAAAATTCAAAGAAAGGGAGGGTCTATTCTGAGGGGCGCGACTCCCTGGAGGGGTGCTTTTCTAACTTTTGCCGACACCCCACATGTGATAAAGCACTGTGATCACTTTTTCATATTATACACTTCCCATGTCCTTTAACCATCCATAAACTTTATTGATAATAAATATTAAGAAGTTCTTAAAATATACGCTCAACTTTCCAAAACTTTCTAAATTATTCATGGAGACATTTTTATGCATAAAAACATTAAAATAAAATCCTTTATATCTAACTTCCTTTTATCAGTAATTTATTTATTTTGTTATTTATTTTTGACTAGATAATCGTAAATTTAAGAGCTGTTTATTTTTATTCCACCCTAACATTATTTATTCCAGACAGTGTTGCGCCAACATATGCGTATTTGGCGGAAGTATGATGCAACAGTTGAAAGGAGAAATCAATCATCATGTTTGGTCATTTCTTTATTCATTTCATTTTCTTCGGTTACTAACGAAAAAGAGCTATAATTTGATACCAATTTAGCCGTGCTAATAAGTCTATTTTATACAAATAAAGCATATTATGGCATTAAACTGGATTATTCCTAATTTTCTCTTATTGATCAAGTTGAATTTAGACACTTTACTCCGTGAAGGATTGGATTTCTGTGGCTTCGGGGTGGGGGTGGAATTTGCACTTTTTGACCATTGAAAACACAAAATCTCAAATCATCCATGGGGACATTTATTCTCTGGGGAGAATGTCTCCCCCGGGTCACCCCATGAATTCAACACTGTTAATGATTTAAAAAAAAAAATTAGGTCTCTTTCTCTTTCTGATTTAATTAAGAAATTTAAACATTTAAACACGGAATGTAAAAAATTATTTTGGAGAATCTATTATTTGTATAATGAATGCCATTGCTGAATCATATACACCTACGTTTACAAATGAACTGAAAATTTAATAGAATAATATTAAACTAGAGAACAGGAAAACTGCTTTTTGAGAATTTAGTGACGCCCCCGGCATTTCCATTACTTCATTTTCTTCTGATGGACTGATCGTTTCTATTATTATGAAACAGCCATTATAAATGAAGTGTTAGGTGAAGATGAAAGAGCAGCCGTAAAAAGTTTGAGCTCTGATTTTCTGTCGGAATGGGGGAAAAAATGGCTATAATTTTTTTTTTTTTTTTTTTTTTTTTTTTGACGACTGCTTTTTCATCTTCCCCTAACATCTCATTTATAATGGCTGTTTCATAATAATAGAAGCCACCAATCCATCAGAAGAAAATAACTTGGTTAATCGGGACTCTACTGCAGTACAAAACATATTTCAATTTTAAGACTTAAAGCACACGTTTTATTTTATGTAAAATGACGTCATTCGCATCCGCTTAAGAATTCCACATTTACGATCTACTCTTAAACATCTACAGTAAAGCATGCATAGCACATCACTATCGCGAAATAATACACAAATGCAAAAAAATATTCCGTCATTCAAGAAAAAAAAAAAAAACGGCGATCTAATGATTCATAGATATTTACAATTAAATATAGTATATAATAGCTCCATTGTTTTAACAGAAATCATTCGTTTATATATTTTTTTTCAAAATAGCACGTATTTTAATTACATTTTCTTTCGGTTGTTGCGAAAAAATGGCAACAAAAATATATAATTGCTATTTTAAAACTATTCTTCCTTTACTTTCTACAGAAATCGAGTTCTTCCGTTGCCAATATTAAGCAAATGGTGAATTAAAAACTCCAAAAAAATTAATATTTCAAAAATAAATGGAGATACAGTTTTCAAACAAAATGTATTTAAAAGAACTTTTTTCTCCAATACGACGGTATAAAAATTGAAAATGTGCGATGCTTAGAAGTTTAAAAAATTGCTAAACAGTGTTTAATCGTAATGCTTTCTTTTACGGCTAGCCTCTGTAAGGTAACGTTATTTTTTGGGCACAAAATAAGCTGGGAGAAAGAAATAGCATACCGTACCGCAGGCTAATAACATTTTGTTTTAAACGTGATATAGGGTAAAAGCACCAATAGTCGGCCACTTAAGCGCTTTCTTTAAGTATATAGCTCAAAGCGTAATTTTAAAAAGCAATGCAACATTTTTAACAGTGACACATGTTAATGTACACTTTTCTTTTACTGTTTCATCAATTGTTTTTAAAAAAACTGATTATAGTTTTTATTTATAAAAAGTTAAACTTAAAAGTAGCAAAGGTCTAGTAGTCGGCCACCCAATTCTAGTGTTCGGCCATCACTGAACCAGTAGTCGGCCACTTAAATGCTTTGTTATTTAAATAACTGAAAGTATAACTTTTATAAACAGAACAACATTTTAATGATAAAATGTGTTAATTTATTCTTTTCTTGTAATGTTGCTGTAATAATTTAAAATATTATAATAGTATTTAACACTTTCCAACATAGTTTAAAAGTGTTTGTGAATTTGGATTGTCTTCAATCTATCCGAGTTCTAACATTCGCAAATATACTCGAATCTCCTTGAATTTTTTGCATGTTTTTGACGTTAACAATAGCACGATCGCTAATGAAAATAAAGTGTGTAGAATTTATAGTTCATCTACAGGGACAGTCAAAAATATCCCGATGCATTACGCTCAATGAGAAAAATTGCTTTAAGTTTATTTTAATGATATTGGCCATTCAAATATAATGAAATTGATATGCATTTATGAAGTGCATTTAACTACGCATTCTAGACAATATGGAGTCCAAAGAACTTATTATTCATTTATAGGGCCCCGCAAAAGAATTCCTTTAGATAATAGTGTCATGGGATAAGCAGTTTGCAGCGTATTTTAGGTCTCTTATACTACATCAAATAGAATGAAATTGATATACTACATTACTGAAGCTTACTACAAAATACTCGTTGTATAACATGATATGCATAGCATTTATCGTTCATTTACAGGGAAACACAAAAAATTCGAATACAGTACTGTATCTTTCTATTAGCGATAATTGCTGTAAATGTGATTTTGTTTATGACATGCGTTTTTAAGTTTAATTAAACCTTTGCTTACAATGCGGTGTGTATAACTGATATAGATCATATACAAGGCTACACAAAAGAGTTTGTAAGCTTTGTGGAGTATTAGCGTGAATGGCTTAAAAGAGGCTTTTATGCTCTTTCAAGCTGAACTATATTTAGTATACTAAGAGATGTTTGTATAATATAAATAAAACCATGTACTGGGCCACGCAAAGAACTGAATACATGACCTCCCAGGGATAATAATGTGTGGAAGTATCATTTCAGTAGTTTTTAACCACGTTTTAGCCTTAATTAAATTTTAGCTTAATATGTACGGCATATAAAAATCTATTGGTAATATACAGGGCTGTACAAAATAATTCAAGTATGTTTCCGTATAGGGGTAGAAATGGCTGAAGGTAAATTTTCAACATGTTATGCATTTTCTTACTATACTAAGTTTTATCATACTATGTATAGAATGATATACAAATCTTTAGATTAAATACAGGACTGCGCAAAAGAATTGAACTACTTTTTCGGTTAGGGACCATAACCTGGTTTTCAAAAGTATTATGCCTTTTCTAAAATGTTTACTTTTTTTTACGGTATTAAGCAGCTCAGTTTCGTTGAAGAATTCTGCAAGTCATGGGAAATGCTTTTATAATCTATTCTTCATGCAAGATTTTTCATTCTTGTTTCTTATGGAAAGTAGAGTTAAAAGTATCAAATTATCTAGTAGTGGGCCTTTCAAATTTTTTGTTTAACCATCGTAGACTAGGCTGCGGGCAGAGAAAAAATTATTACGTCATCCTATTTCAAAATGAAATTATGATGTAGGACTAGATTATTAACAGAATATGAATGACTGATCTGTTGATGCATATCTTATTGTGATATCAGCAGTAGGGAGCGCCAAATCGTCATTTTAGCATTACTATCATGTCGTCGAGTTTCGGAATGAAATTTTAATATATTACATGTCTCGACTAGTACAATGCAAATATTTCAGTTTATCTTGGGATTTCGTGGTTAGATATTTGCAGAACGCGGCGCCAATTCTTCATTTTCGCGTTACTATCTCGTAATCGAGTTTCGAAATGTAATTTTAATAAGTTGCATATCTCGAATAGTACATTAAAAATATTACAGTCTGTCTTGTAGTATCTTTGAACAATATGAGCAGAATGAGGCGCCAATTTTTATTTAAGGGAAAATATGGTTTCTTGTTCAGTTGTTTTTCCCTATTCGATATTTTAAATACATGTGACAAAGCAATCGTTTGTTATTATTGTTATTTTAGTAGTTATCTTATTATTATAGATTTGTGATTTTATAGTAACAGTCGTTTTGATATAATTATGCGATTTTATAAAAAAAAAAAATCTTGTTTTTTGTTATCTTTTTTTGTGATGAACGCATGGGTGCATAGCGTTCATCAAAACTAAAACTAATCACTCGATGCAGCAACTTCATCGTACAGCAGTCTCAAAAACGCCCTAAATGCGCGAAACCCGTGATCATAAACGAACGAAATTCGTTAACGCCGCAATCAGTAACGAACGTATGAACGCATAGCGCTCATGAAGACCGAAAAAAAACATAACTGGATACAGCAACCTTGTGCAGCAGTCTCTAAAACGCAGTAATTCACGAAAGCCACGATCACGAACGAACGAAATTTGTTAACGCCGCAATCAGTAAAAAACGTATGAGCTAATAGCACTCATGAAAACTAAAAAAAAAAAAAAAAACATCACTGGGTGCAGACACCTCGTCGTGCAGCAATCTCTAAAACGCAGTAATTCGCGAAAGCCACGATCACGAACGAACGAAATTTGTTAACGCCGCAATCAGTAATGAACGTATGAACGCACAACGCTCATGAAAACAGAAAAAAAATCACTGGGTGAAAAAACCTCGTCGTGCATCAGTCTCTAAAACGCAGTAATTCGCGAAAGCCGCAAACACAAACGAACAAAATTCGTTAACGCCGTAATCAGTAACGAACATATGAGCTAATAGCGCTGAAGAAAACCGAAAAAAAAATCACTGGGTGCCGCAACCTCGTCGTGCAGCGGGTCTCTAAAACGCAGTAATTCGCGAAAGCCACGATCAAGAACGAACGAAATTCGTTAACGCCGCAATCCGTAACAACGTATGAATCCATAGTGTTCATGAAAACCGAAAAAAAAAACATCACTGGGTGCAGAAACCTCGTCATGCAGCAGTCTCTAAAACGTAGTAATTCGCGAAAGCCGCAATCACGAACGAACGAAATTTGTTAACGCCGCAATCAGTAAAAAACGTATGAGCTAATAGCACTCATGAAAACTAAAAAAAAAAAAAAAACATCACTGGGTGCAGACACCTCGTCGTGCAGCAATCTCTAAAACGCAGTAATTCGCGAAAGCCACGATCACGAACGAACGAAATTTGTTAACGCCGCAATCAGTAATGAACGTATGAACGCACAACGCTCATGAAAACAGAAAAAAAATCACTGGGTGCAAAAACCTCGTCGTGCATCAGTCTCTAAAACGCAGTAATTCGCGAAAGCCGCAAACACAAACGAACAAAATTCGTTAACGCCGTAATCAGTAACGAACATATGACCTAATAGCGCTGAAGAAAACCGAAAAAAAATCACTGGGTGCCGCAACCTCGTCGTGCAGCGGGTCTCTAAAACGCAGTAATTCGCGAAAGCCACGATCAAGAACGAACGAAATTCGTTAACGCCGCAATCCGTAACAACGTATGAATCCATAGTGTTCATGAAAACCGAAAAAAACATCACTGGGTGCAGAAACCTCGTCATGCAGCAGTCTCTAAAACGTAGTAATTCGCGAAAGCCGCAATCACAAACGAACGAAATTCGTTAACGCCGTAATCATTAACGAACGTATGAGCTAATAGCTGTCATGAAAACAGAAAAATACATCACTGGGTGCAGCAACCTCATCGTGCAGCAGTCTCTAAAACGCAGTAATTCGCGAAAGCCACGATCAAAAACGAAAGAAATTCGTTAATGCCGCAATCTGTAACGAACGTATGAGCTAATAGCGCTAATCAAAACCGAAAAATACATCACTGAGTGCAGCAACCTCGTCGTGCAGCAGTCTCTAAAACGCAGTAATTCGCGAAAGTCACGATCACGAACGAACGAAATTCGTTAACGCCGAGATCAGTAACGAACTTATGAACGCATAGCGCTCATCAAAATCGAAAAAAAAAATCACTGGATGCAGCAACCTCGTCGTGTAGCAGTCTCGAAAAGGAACTAAATTCGCGAAAGCCGCAATCACAAACGAACGAAATTCATTAACGCCGCGATCAGTTACAAACGTATGAGCGTATAGCGCTCATGAAAACAAAAAAAAAATATCACTGGATGCAGCAACCTCGTTGAGCAGTGGTCTCTAAAATGCGGTAATTCAGGAAAGCCACAATCACGAACGAACGACATTCGTTAACGCCGCAATCAATAACGAATGTATGAGAGCATAGCGCAATCAGAAACGAACGAAATTTGTTAACGTCGCAATCAGTAAAAAACGTATGAGCGAATAGCGCTCTTGAAAAACGAAAAAAAAAAACATCACTGGGTGCAGCAACCTCGTCGTGCAGCTGTCTCAAAAACGCAGTAATTCGCGAAAGCCGCAATCACAAACGAACGAAATTCGTTAATGCCGCAATCAGTAACGAACGTATGAGCTAATAGTGCTAATCAAAACCGAAAAAAACATCACTCGGTGCAGCAACCTCGTCGTGCAGCTGTCTCAAAAACGCAGTAATTCGCGAAAGCCGCGATCTCAAACAAACGAAATTCGTTAACAACGCAAAAACTAAGGAACGAATGATCAGCATACCACTCATAAAAAAAAAAAATTCACAGGATGCAGCAGTCTCAAAAATGTACTAAATTCGCGAAATTCGCGATCACAAACGAACGAAATTCGTGAACGTTGCAGTCACTGACAAACGTATGAGCGCAAATCAATTTCATTTGACTTGTGATGAATGATATTTATTTAAGTCTTATAGATATAAGAGTCTTATAGAATGATATTTATTCAAGTCTTATTTAAGTCTTATTAAAGTCTTATTTATTTAAGTCTTAAGATATATTTTAAGTCTTTTTCTCATTTTTTATTTGTAAAAACTATGAAGTCTAAAAATGCAACACTAAAGGAAATAATAATGACATCGTATGAGCCAGGGCAAAGTGCAAGGGAATTTCTTGGATGCATTTGTGATAAGAGCCGTTGTGAGGGCCGCGATTTAGACGTTATTTTATTACACAACATGTGGGTAATAACGCCTAATAGCATTGGTCAAGAAATCACGCCACTATATTTTATGAATCTGCTATCTGCTAAAATAGTCTTTCTTGTACACATAATCAATAAGTTACTGTATCAAATCCTATATTTGTTTCGGGGAAAAAAAATCTAAAACTAAGCCGTAAAAATTGGTAGAATCTTAAGGTGGCGTTATTACCACAGGACACCTTATATAAAGTGTACATAAAATAAAATGCAAGTAAAAGGTTATATAAATCTCAAATTGCAAAAATCAAATTACGAAAAAAATCAAATTATTAAAAATAGACTCAAAAAAGTGAAATGGCCTTTTAGGCAGGAGTCAACCGTGGTGGCCGACTACTGAACATGTAAGTAAATATAATACCCAATAATCGGCCACATTAAAATTAATAATACAAACACATTTATTTAATTTTGATACTGAAAAACATTACTATTAAAAAGTTTAATAAACCAGTGTCTTATAATTTTAGAAAATAATAAAAAATAAATTAATACTAGTCTTTTAAAAATTTTGTCATCGGTTAACAAAAAAAATAGCAAAAACGGTTATTTGACCGCAACCAAATAAAAAATGGCTGATTACTAACGCAATAAAAATAGCCACAATTCTTTGCTGATGGCTTATGACGTATAAAGGATAGCTACATATAGGGGGGTTGTAATATTTCATTTGAAATCAAAAATAAGCTATTTATAACGTATTTTATCTCAAAGTGGCCGACTACTGGGGGGTGGCTGACTACTGTTGCATTTACCCTATAATTTTAATTGTTTAACCAATTTTCAAGTTTATTGAGAACTTTTTACGTTTCATCCTTATTCCTCTATTTGTATTAACTTAATTTTTCAATAACGGTTTCTTTGTAATCAATAATACTCTAAAGTTAAAAAATATATGTTGAGAAAATTAAAAATATTTTTTTCAAATAATTCTAATTTAATTTGATATTCAAAATTTAAGAAAAGCATTTATCGAATTAGATATATATGGTAAGCGTATAAAATTTTTCTTTAAATTTGAAGCTAGGTTCTCCTTTATATTAATAAAATTTGTTCTTATTTAATATTATTTTTTTCATTCTTGTTAATAAAGTTTGCATTTGTAGTCGTAGAATGTATCCAGCCTCAGCTAGGGATCTAACGAATTTCGGACGATATTCAGTATTAAGCAGAATATTGTAGATATTTAGAGGAATAAAATCAGGGTAATACGTTTTTAGGTAGATTTCGTAATAAGAAATACTACATATTACATTTTACCAACATTTTTGCAGATCTACGCCGATCATGAAATCATAGAACACCAAGCCACCCCCAGTTCAAAACTTTATCTAACTATCTATCCATATATATCACTTTTTTATGGACACGATAACTTCCATAACTCTGCACAAACCTCTTCCAAACTGAGAGAATGGAGCAAGGGTCTTAACTAGGGTGTAGAAATGGGAGAATAACTAAATGAAAAAAGGATACCAAAAATGAAGATCGGATTAAAAGGAAGCAATTTATTAACAATTTAGGGCGCAAAAACTTCAAGGGGTGCTGTACCGGGTCCCAGGCTGCCAGGGTCTTAACTGGAATGTAGAAATGAGGGAATAACTAAATAGGGAATTGGCCCCAAGAACGAAGAAGATCGGATATAAAGGGGGTAAGTTATTAACAATTTAGAGCATAAAAACTTAGAGGCACAGTGGCCCCGACCCTTAAAAAAAGAAAAATCTGATTGTCAGGTGCATCAGGACATGTCTTGGACTGTTCTCACCTAAATGTTCAGACTTCTACGTGCGGTAGATTTTGCTAGTCATCAAACGCAGACACACAGACACTCACACACTCACATACACACAGACAGAGCGAAACTTTCTTTTATTGGTATACGTTTTATTCCATTTTCCTCGCTAAAAACTGGGTTGTCGTTAAATCCGATCTCGCTGAAAACTTATTCTACAGTTAAATACAAACACACTCTTAGTAGCTGACGAGTTATTGAGGTTTTAATGCATATGTATAAAATATTAATGATGATTGAGTAAAAGCACTGATTTATGAAATTGATGAGCTATCGATATTATAGTGCCCCCATATCAGTAACAAATAAATATTACTTCTTTTAACAAAAACAAAGGTTTCTAGGCTGGCGAATCACTGATCTTTTAATATATAAATTAAATAAATTCGATGCGCAAAAAGACAAATTTGTGAGAATGTCGTTATCAAGATAGGATATATATAATTCATTAATGATATTCGACTTAATAAAATCACAGATGATTAAGGATGACGACTTTTCGAGGTTTTTTGGAAATCATACAGAATTTATATCAAACTGATTGAAATATAAATTTAAAGAGATGGCGAAGTAACTAGGTTTTTGCGTTTAGAGAGATAGTTTGGGGATAACTTGTTATTTTGATTTTATTGCGGATGTAAAGAAAATTAATTACATTCTATTGCATAGAAGCACTGCTTTATGAGGATATAGAGTTATCAAGGTTTTAACCACAATGACCAATGATAATTGTTTAAATAAAAACATAGATTTATAAGCTTGAGGATTCATCAAGGTTTAACCGTATAACTTGTATTCGATATATAATAAAACAGATTAATGAATCTTCAAGTTATCCAGTTTTTAGAGCAAATGTATAAATAATAATATTAACTAAATACACTTATTTATGAGGATGTCGAGTTATCGAGGCTTATCGAGATATAAGCGTGATAATAATAACATTTTATTAAACTAGCTGGCTTCGCCCTCTAGCGTGCTCATAATTACATCGGGCCTCTAATTTATGCTAACATCGAATAAAACGAATGTCGAATTCATATGAAAATTTTCGTTAGGTGCAGTAGCGTAGCTACGTTGTTTGCCGCCCGGGATTTCATCCGTTTATTAAATAATATTGCGTTAATTTTAAAAGTAGTCCGTGAAATTTACAGAGGGGGGGGGGGGTGCAACCTACCACCGCTTAGGGGTGTATTCTTTCCTCGGGTTCTAGGGGCCCGATTTCAACGGGAATAGGTTCATTTAAGTTAGATTACAATTCAGCTACTTTCTGTATTATGAAACTTTATCTTAGACTTCAGTTACCAACATTTTCGAACATTAATGATGCATTCATTTTTCGGGTTCTATGGGCTTCATTACAAAGAAGTTTGGCTCACTCGATTTGGTTTTCGATTATCTGCGGTACGTGCAGAGCACTTCCGGTACATACCGCTTTAGGTATGTAGGTATTAGGGACACAGATCACAGGTTCTTTCGGAAAGAGATATGTTGGGAACACACGAGAGGCTGTGGAAGGTAATGGGACTTTCGAAACTAGGTTCATTTAAAAGATCGTCACAGGATATAAAATCATACAAACTTGAGTTTTATTTAAGGTTATTATGATGGGCCTGGACAACGCCGGGTGGGTCAGCTAGTGTGATATAAAATTACACCGTATAAAATTCGTTTGTCGCGCAGTAATCTAATTGTAACGTAACCTTAATCTAACTCTACCATAAACATTACCTAACTGTACCCGAGCTGTAATATGTTACCTAACCGTAACCTAACGGTAACCTAACAGTAACATACCTTCAACCTAACTATGAACAAATTATCACCTAACCGTAACCTAACTGTACCCTAATTGCAACCTAACCTTAATCTAATTATAACATAACCGTAACCTAACTGTAACGTAGCTATAAACTATCGGTAAATTAACCGTAACGTAAACTAATTTTAAGCTAAATGTACCGTGACTGTAACCTACCTGTAACGTATCCATAATCCAACCGTAAACTATCTGTAACGGAAATGGAACATAACCGTAACCTAACCGTAACCTATCTGTAACGGAAATGGAACATAACCGTAACCTAACCGCAACCTAATTATAACCTAACCGTAACGTAACCGTAACCTACTTATAACATAACCCTAACCTAACTGTAACATAACTGTAACCTAACCGTAATCTATCTGTAAAATAAACGTATCATGACGGTACGCTAATCGTAAACTAATTATAACCTAACCGTATCCTAACTGTGATGTAACTATAACCTAACTGTAACCTAAATGTAACCTAACCGTAACCTAACTGTAGCCTGGCGGTAACCTGACCGTAACCTAATTGTAATCAATCCGTAACCTACTGTAACCTATCCGGAACTTAACCGTAATCTAACTGTAACCTATCCGTAATCCTATTTGTAAACAAACTGTAACGTAACTGTAACCTATCCGTAACCTAATCTTAGCAGAAACGTAATCTAAACGTAACCTATCCGTAACTTAATCGTAATCTAACTGTAACCTATCCGTAACCTAACCGTAATCTAACTGTAACCTATCCGTAATCTTAATTGTAACCAAACTGTAACGTAACTGTATCCTATCTGTAACCTAATCGTAGCATAAACGTATTCTAACTGTAACCTATCTGTAACCTAACTGTAACCTATCCGTAACTTAACCCTAATCTAACTGTAACCTATCCGTAACCTAACCTTAACCTATTTGTAACTTAAACGTAACCTAATTGTTACCTAAATTTAATCTAACTGTGACGTAACCGTAATCTAACTGTAACCTAACCGTAACCTAACTGTCGCCTGGCGGTAACCTAACCGTAACCTAATTGGAACCTATCCGTAACGTACTGTAACCTATCCGTAACCTAACCGTAATCTAACTGTAACCTATCCGTAATCTTAATTGTAACCAAACTGTAACGTAACTGTACCATATCTGTAACCTAATCGTAGCATAAACGTAATCAAACGTAACCTATCTGTAACCTAACTGTAACCTATCCGTAACCTATCCGTAACTTAACCCAAAATCTAACCGTAACCTATCCGTAACCTAACCTTAACCTATTTTTAACTTAAACGTAACCTAATTGTTACCTAAATTTAATCTAACTGTTACGTAACCGTAATCTAACTGTAACCTAACCGTAACCTAACTGTAGCCTGGCGTTAACCTAACCGTAACCTAATTGGAACCTATCCGTAACGTACTGTAACCTATCCGTAACCTAACCGTAATCTAACTGTAACCTATCCGTAATCTTAATTGTAACCAAATTGTAACGTAACTGTATCCTATCTGTAACCTAATCTTAGCATAAACGTAATCTAACGTAACCTACCCGTTACCTAACTGTAACCTATCCGTAACTTAACCCTAATCTAACTGTAACCTATCCGTAACTAACCTTAACCTATTTTGTAACTTAAATGTAACCTAATTGTTACCTAAATTTAATCTAACTGTGACGTAACCGTAATCTAACTGTAACCTAACCGTAACCTAACTGTAACCTAAGTTTAACGTAACCGTAAACTAATTATAACCTAACTGTATTCTAACTGTAACCTATCCGAAACTTAACAGTATCCAAACCAAAACCTAACTGGGCTAATCGTCCTGTCGGCTAATTGTCTTGTCGGCTAAATGTTCTGTCGGCTAATTGTCCTGTCGGCTAATCGTCCTGTCGGCTAAATGTCTTGTCGGCTAATTGTCCTGTCGGCTAAATGTCATGTCGGCTAAATGTCCTGTCGGCTAAATGTCCTGTCGGTTAATTGTCCTGTCGGCTAATTGTCTTGTCGGCTAATTGTCTTGTCGGCTAATTGTCCTGTCGGCTAATCATCCTGTCTGCTAAACGTCTTGTCGGCTAATTGTCCATGTCGACTAACTGTCCTATCGGCTAATTGTCCTGTCGGCTAATTGTCTCTGTCGGCTATCTGTCTTGTCGGCTAACTGTCGCTGTCGGCTAATTGTCCTGTCGACTAAATGTACGTGTCGACTAAATGTACTTGTCGGCTAAACGTCCTGTCGTCTAATTGCTGTCTGCTAAATGTCTTGTCGGCTATTTGGTTGTCTGCTAAATGACATAGACCCATAATCTTAGCTAGTAGTCTTCTTTGAAATACGTATATTATTTTTAATTGTGAAATTATATATGCAAGCCTATTTTTTATGCATTTTTGTAACGTAAAAAATATAGGGTTCTAGGCACGAATGGGTACATATTTTTATTCGCTATTTAGGAGACAGTTATTTATGTAAAGTCCTTTTCAAGATGATTATGAAACAAATTGTTTTGAGGCCTCAAATACGATTATTCTTAGTTTATTGTTACTAATAATGATAATGTTATTAGTTTCTGTAAAGAAATAAATACATATTTTTTGTAGTTCATAAAAATACCAATTATAGTTTATAATATACAATTTAAAAGCTTGCTAAGCAGCACCGAAAACTGGCGATTTGAAGCAATTAAAATAACAAAACTTTGTAAAAAATCACCATAAAATAAAACAAGACACAGGACGCGTTTCGAGCTAAAAACAAAACAGCTCGTCATCAGCTACAGCCAACACGTGTCCGCAAGCGAACAAGGTCAAAAATGAGCTGAAGGTAAAGAATGTTGCAAAGAATGAGACAGATGGCGCTAGCTGAAAGAGGCACATGCAGAAGAGAAAGGTGTCGCCAAAAAGGATAGAAGAGAAATTGATAGGGAAAAAAATGGAAATAAAAGAAATAAACAAAATTAAAATAAAAATCAAAGAAGTAAATTAAAAAATATAAATAATAATAAAGAAAAAAATATAAAAGAATAAAACAAGAAAAAAAAAAAAATCCTTTTTTTTAAAATCAAAATAAAAAGAAAAGAAACAAGAGAAAAGGGAAAATAATTACAAAAGTAATTTCCACGCTGGAGATAGGAAAGGAAATGATGGGAGATCATCGACAAGATTAGCAGAATTTTTAGAAATAAAATATGCTTCATGAAAATAGGTGTACAAAATCCTTGAATTTGAACAACAGTATTTTAACACAGAAAATATTTCCTTGTGTAATCACAAAATTTCAACAGTTAATACAAAAGTTTCTTTTATTAAAAACTGTTGCCAACAACTAAAAATAGAATTTAAAAAATAAAAAAACCCGGCTGTGGAAAAAGCGAACTAATTAATTATTTCTCATCAATGTGAAACTATTTTTTTTATTTTACTTACCTATTTTTTTATTTACTTGTATTGATGACTTTTAAGTTGTGTTTAATTGTTAGTTCCTATCTAGAAACATTGTTTTGATGAGGCCTATAGTTGTCTATGATGGTTAGAGTTGCAGTAAAGCTATAGAGATCCTACCTACACAACTTCCAGGTTGTGTAATATTTAAACGGAGCTTCTGACTGTAAAATAGTCAATGAAACATCGTCTTCATTTTGAAAGACCTATCCAATGACAGATCACTCAACATGGTGCGTAAAGTCTTTTTTCGTCTCTACCACCATTTTGAATTTATGAAAACATAACCTAGCCTATAACCATCGGGCGGTTAAGACGAATAGATAACGTCATTCACTAAAATCCATCCAGCCGTTGGGATGTTTCGAGGGTATTAAAAAATCCACATACCCAGATACGCGTGAAACACATAACCCTTCTTGGCAGTCGGGTAAAAAATTAAAAGAAGTGTACTCGACGATTGTTGTGGGGGTCTTAATGAAGGTAAAATGCTTGTTTATCTTAAATTAATGGGATTACTTGAGGAAGAGCTATTGGGAAATGACTAAAATTCTGGATTCCATAAACTAATCCCCCCAGAAAACTGACATATTAACGATTCGACGCTTGAGGTCGTTTAATTTGGAAATTGTTCCACGTTCTTATGTTCATAGCAAGCTAAGATACTAGCCTCTGGGACAAATTAAAAGCATAGTTTCCATGTTTACCAACTTTTAAATTCAGGAGTCGTCTGAAAAATCAAATGGGAATTTTGGGTAGCTGCATGGTGCTTCTTATGCCGATTAAATCCACGAAGGATACAGGCTGAGGCGAAGAGGTGGTGGGAGGTTCTAAGGTATCCTAACCCATTTTTACGCAATGTTCAAGAAAATCATAGAAAGCTTTGAACGGTTCGGACAAGGAGCGCGACATGGATTGGAACTACGGCTTTACCAGCTTTGAGAGGAAAACTCCCCAGTTGTCTGTGGGCTTATCTTTTATTATGAATATTTCGAAATTTATTTTAATATATGTCTCATTAATATTAGCGTTTTATCGAGAATATTTCCGATGTAATTCCAAATTTTCAAATGTATTAGCCAAGTATTGATAGGTACTTACTGCATTGATATTTTCTAAATAAGAAAACAACATCAATGGCACAGAAAACATTTAGGCAAATATTATTCCAATTATTTCTACTAGAAAAGGCATGGAATGAAAGTCGCATATAACTAAGGCGCATCAAAAAAGAACTTTTGAAATTATAATCTCGCTTTGAGCACGATAAACATCTTTTTGTACTTGTTCAAACAATCGAAACTGTGCAGTTGTTACGATACATATAAATGCTCTTAGTCCAACAAATTTATATTTAAATTGGACATTGAAGTATTAAATTTAGAGAGAAGTGAAAGAAAATATTATGTCGCATTTTTCACAAAAATTATTTTATTTTATGAATGAAGGTGTTATCAGATACTACTATCACATGCTGAAGCTAAAATAATAAGAATAGTAAGATAATTATTCTTCAAGATATGAGACATTATCTTTTAATGATTATATGTTTAATAATTTAAAGAAGTTTTAATAAAATTTTCTGAAAAAGTTCAGAACCTTTTACACTAGTGCCATGGATTACGGATTTTGAATACCACTATTTAAAAATATTTAAAATTTTGAGTCTTATACAATCGCAGAAATCTAAGTGCTCTTGTTAACATACTAATCTTGGGAACTATGCAACTGAAAGGATTCAACCACTCCATCTAGATTTGATCAATATTGCAGTCATTGACATCAAATATTGCCACAATATAGGTTTATTTATAAAACGTAATATTTCGTAAATATTTGCAATGGTAGTTAAAATATTTCCAATGGAAACGCCAATACTGCTCCAATATTGGCTTTATCAGTCTTATATTGGCGAAGTATTTCTTGCCAATATTGGTACAATATTGGAAAAATGTCCACATTCCACTATTGGAGTAATGTTTTATTCCATTTTTTAGCCATGAACGTAAAATTCAACAAAGATAAAACTGATATTGCTACTAGGGCATTACCTTTCTATTTTAAATGTAATTGTACTAATATTCTCTTTACCAGCAAATTATTCGTGTGTAATTTTTTATCGTACTTATTTTCTTACCTTCGCTGACTATTTACAGAATAAGTTAAATTTTTCTTTATTATTTGATTTTAGGAATATTTATTGGTTAATGAAATGTTTTTCCCCCTGTATGTATGAAGTACCTTAATGAAAAATTGAACAAAAATTTTCGAAACATTAATAGATTTTCATTCAATAAATTTCAAAAGTAATATTTCCTTCCATTTTTTAGCCAAGGACGCAATATTCAGCCAAGATAAAACCGACATTGACCCAATATTAATTTGCTACCAGAGCATTAACTTTCTATTTTAAATGTAATTGTACTATTATTTCTTTTCCCAGCAAATTATTCGTGTTTAATTTTTTATCGTATTTATTTTCCTTCCTTTGTTGACTGCTTAAAGAATAAGTTACCGATTAATTTTTCTTCAATAACTATCAAATATTTCTAAAACTAAATAATATTTTTTTTTTCTGTATGTATGATCTACCTTAATGGAAAATTGTACAAAAATTTTCGAAACACACATTTCAAAAGATTTCAAAAGTAATGTTTCATTCCATTTTTTATCCAAGGACGCAAATATTCAGCCAAGATAAAACTGATATTGGCCCAATATTAATTTGCTGCTAGGGCATTAACTTTCTTTTTTAAATGCAATTGTACTATTATTTCATTTCCCCTATTATAATTCTTCGTGTTTTTTTATCGTATTTATTTTCTTTCCATCGCTGACTACTTAAAGAATAAGTTACATTTTTCTTTATTATTTGATTTTAGAAATATTAGATAGTTAATGATTTTTTTCCCTGTATATATGACCTACATTAATGAAAAATTTAACAAAAATTTCCGAAACACACATCAATAGATTTTCATTTAGAAGATTTTCCGGTGTTTATTATTTAACAAGAGATAAATTTAAACCATACATATGTATTCAAATAAAATATCCCCATTTAAATTATGTATATGAAATATATAGTAGTAAAAGATTTGTAAGATCTCTAAACATTCATTAAGTTTAATATTCTGCATATTGACGGAATTTAAATCTTTTCTTGCTCAATTCTTTAAAAGTCACTTTCGCTATATTGCTCAAAATTACGAAAAATTCCTTCAATTGCCAAGCAAGGCGTCACTAACTAATCAATCATTTCTTCTATTCATAAAAAAGGCACTTAATATAATGCAGAGAATTTTTGGATGTTTACCAATGCTGCATTTAAAGCTAAACAATTTCAAATGTAACATTTTACCTACAAAGTAACTTTCATTTCAAATTTAGCATTGTTATTAAATTTAGAGAGTGATGTTTGAAGCAATTTAATGAATGACATAAATTTTATTGTTATTACAAATTTGAAAAAAAAAAAAAAAAAAAAAAAAAGAATCCGATTTCTTATACTAATTTGATTAAATTAGAAAAATATTCAGCGTGATACAGGCTATGAAACAATTTAAAATAATGTTACTTATGCCTTTAATTATAACTTCATTAATTAACTCACAATTTAATGAATTAATGACTGATGAATCCATTAATTGATAAAATTAGTAATATACAGTAATAAAGTAAGTGTTATTTTTTGTTCTACTTTTTCAGAATATTTATTTTATTCATTAATTAAATCTTAAAATTACGAGAATAAAATTTAACGTTTAGTTATTATATGTAATTTAATATCATACTTCTAATTTATGAATGTAAATTATCCCTCGTTGAGTAATATTTAATGAACTAATTTAGTTTTACTTATTTTATTTTCAAAACATCATATCCTCAGCTTGGTTATCAAGATAGTAGCAATATAGTAAGAGTTATTTTTTGTACTACCTTTTCAGAATACTTCTTCGTATTCATTAATTAAATCTTTTAAAAATTACGAGAATAAAATTTAACGTTTAGTTATTATATGCAGTTTAATATCATACTACTAATTTATGAATGTAAATTATCCCTCGTTGAGTAATATTTAATGAACTATTTTAGTTTTACTTATTTTATTTTCAAAACATCACATCCTCAACTTGGTTATCAAGATAGCTCAATTACGATGAGCAAATACTCCAGTCTCCTCGTTCGACTGTGTTATGAATGTAACCAAAAATTCAAAAAATTCAAATTATTGCATGACGATGATAAATTTCTGATTTGTGGTGAGAGAGACTGCATAACGTAACATTGTATTTTCATTCTTAAATGAAGGAATTTTATTTTTTTTTTCAAAACTATTGGTAGCATCAAATTCAAAATAACTATGATACACTGTTAGGATGATATAAGGTACACTGCTGCTGCTCACAAGGAATTTTCATAATTTTGTTAACGTACACATTAACCAGGGAACACTCGCTTTAGTGGCTTACACACGTTCACCATTAGAAGTGATGGTCATTTCTATCGCTCGAGGGTAAAGGATTAAATGAAAATGTCAATGATTTTATTTTGTCACAAAATATATCGAGGGACGTAAGAGGTATAATGATCTCGAAGCCGCCTGGGTCGTCCGACGTATTAAATGACCCGACTCGCCCGAACCCGTTGGTCGATGCCTTAAACACTGAATTTAGTTTTAAAAATTTTCGTGGTTATCTTCCGTGATCGGATTTACTACCGTTCTGATGAGTAACCGAAGGAAGGGACATCCGATTCCGCCGCGCACTTTGTTCTACCAGACAGCGGCTGCCGCATGATCTATAATGTAAAGATTTGAAACAATGATGTAATACAGTGATCTCGAAACCGCAGCGGTCACCCGACGTATTAAGCACTTCGGCCTGACTGAACCCGCTGGTCTATGTTTTAAAATTTTTGGATCAAACTTTTAAATATTCCGGTGACATCTTCTGTGATGGGGTCTTCTACCGTTCAGCTTAGTGTTAAAAGGAAAGGGCCCTCGACGGCCGCACTCTCCGCACGTTCCGTAAGGGTGGCCACACTCGTCCGCCCCTGAGCACCGCGAGAGCTATGATGATCTCGAAGCCGCCGCGGTCGTCCGATGTATTAAACGCCCCAAAACCACCCCGGACCCACAGGTTTTAATAGTCCAAGAGCCGACAGCACAAAAACCTATGTTATCAAGCACAAGAAAAAAATCTTTATTTTATGGGACAGTAGAAAAAGGGGAATCTAATGATCCATGTCTGCCGGAAGTGAAGTAGTGCATAAGCCAAAAATTAATACCACCAGTGGTTGACGCGTAGGTTTGTCATTGTGTTTGTCCTACAACTATCCTCCATGTTTTCATACCGTAGTTTGTAGGACAAACAAAATGATAAACATACGAGTCAACCACTGATGGTATTAATTTTTGGCTTATGCACCACTTCACTTCCGATAGACATGGATCATTAGTTTCCCCTACTTCTACTCTCCCATAAAATGAAGTTTTTTTTTTCTTGTGCTTGATAACATAGGTTTTTGTGCTGTCGGCTCTTGGACTATAAACTTATTGAATTTAGCTTTTAAATTTTTTCGGATCCGGTATGCTACTGTTCCGCTTAGTGTTAAAAGAGGATGGCGGCGCGGTCGTAATCGGAAGTGCTTTTCTTCAGTTTTTGACGGGAACGGCAGAAGGCCCGATGACCAATAGCTAACTCCTAAAACTTAATTTTAGAGGAACAGTTTCAACTGCAAAAATTGTGAAAAGTTTTTCTTCATCAGATGAAAATCAAGAAAATCCATTTACGTCAAAATAGTTACTTTTGAAAAAAGACTTGACTATTTATACGGTACTTGGACCTTATAAGTTTTATTTAGAAAAACTTTCTCCGCTCTTTAACACGTAAAATAGTAAAAATTCTATTCTTATACGACCAAAACTGACTGAGTTATTATGCTTTAAACTTTATGAATTTTCAACGTTTTCTGCCACTAAAAATGGTAAAAACACTTTTTTAGTACCAGAAATCGCTAAAAATTAATAAAATTAAATTATCGCAACTCGGAAAATTTTAGTCGTATAAGAATAGGGTTTTTTTCCTGTTTTACTAGTTACAGCACGGATAAAGGTTTTCTAAATATCACTTATAGGCTCCAGGGACCGTATAAAAATTTAAATTGGTAATTTTTTTAAAAAATGACGTACATGGATTTTCGCATATGGAAGAAAAACATTAGAAACTTTACATCTAAATCTAGCGGTTTTGGAATTAACGGTTAATGATAAAAATGATACCCTGTATAGTAAATATAAAAATTTCGTGATAATGCGCCGATTATATCCTGTGCTATTGAAAGTGATTGGCTGCATAAGGTTTTCGGGTAACACTACTTCCAATGTGTAATGATTTAAGTACGATTGCTTATACAACAATTACTTCTATCCCTATGGTAGACACTTTCTTCATTGTTCATTCTAAAATAGCATGAAAATCAGCTGAGGGCGAAACGCTTTTAGTTGCGTTTCATGATCAATATCCTAAAGTGTTGAAAAATTAGAGATTTCAAACACTGATTTTCCCGTAAGTTCAACAGTAAATGTTGAATTTCAGTCTAGAATGTTTGCGCAGCTTTCATGCCATGGGGAAACATGGTGTTTTAAACGTTTATTTTATTTTTCCCCCTTGCAGCTGTTGCCAGTTATCAAAGCAAAAACACTTTTGCTAAGATAAATAAAACAGTATAATTAAGGTGAAATAATCTTAAAAATCAGAAGACATAAGAGAGTGCATTACAAAGTCAGTGTTATTCATGAAATCTTCACATTCTCAGTGTAATTAGCTAAGTATTCTATGGACTTTTTAAATGATATCCAAAAAGCAATTTCCTTAACACTTAACGGACGGGTTGTTTTTTCTCAGACTTTCTCGGTTCCCAGGCCTTTATTAACACTTTGTGGACGGATAGTTTTAATCTTTTAAGCAGGAAGTCCTATGGGCGATATACTTGCATGTTATATTACTTAACAAAAATATTTTTTCTGTAGGTTTTTATATTATAAAATAAATGTATATAACGGGCAGACTCTTAAAGTTCTTCCTTCATAAAAAATTATTGTTAATTCCTTTATTATTTTTAAAAAATAATGTTTAATAAAGTAAAAAATACTTCAACACAAATTAAACAATAGAATGGTTCAAGAAAGTCATTTTAGGAGAACTGTTTCCAGATATGTTTAATGTAGCAGAGACCCGCCAATCTATAAAGTGAAGCCACGGACTCTGTGTTTAATCAGCTGCCCTCCCTATATACTCCTAAAAAAATTATGAATTGCAGTTTTTTTTCACCGTTGTTTTTTTTCTTTAAAACACGAAATTGTCCGGGTTGATTTACCCCCCCCCCCCCCCAAAAAAAAATAATAATACAGAAAATTCACATAATTTAACGTAAAAGATGCCTCAAATGCTCTAAACTGAAGCTGCATTTTTGTCAAATCGCAGAGGTCTTCCGGCAACACTGCTGCGTGTTATTTTTTTTCGTATTAGAAACGAAGTTTTACGTATTTCCTCTTCTCCTCAAAGCACGAAAAATTTGCGAACCTAAGCTTAAAAATTCCTGATATTCTCCAGTCAAAAGATGGAAATTTCCTCAAGTAATAGAAAAATGTCTTCTAGTCACACAAGGATTTTCCCGCAACCTCCAGCCTGCATTTTTTTTCACGGTTATTGGCGAAATTTTTTTAGAGTGAACTGGCGCAAAAAATTAAATGTTACGATGCATTTGAATACATATATAAATATAAACTTACTTAAAAGTACATATTTGTCATTTCACATATCACATTAACTATAACTTTTATCTTTATAATACTAAAATTATACGATGATTTGATCAGTACAGGTGTACAGGGTCGAAATCGAATTTTAAAAAATTCGGTACATAAATCTCATGATAAAAAAAGGAAGCAAAATACAGATATTTAGCATAAAAGGATATAATCAATTACATTCCACTATAATTTTGGAGAAAAAAAAAATCAAAAAGGAAAATATGAAAGTTGAGGAGTCTAAAATCTAGGCGTCCAGATCACAGCCCTGCCTGCATCCTTCTTTTAAAAATATCAATCCCTGAATGTAGCGAAATATCTTGAAAACGTTACGCAGGAATTCTGTATAAAGTGCGCACAGGTTGTAGACCTCGATCGAGGACTATTTCCTATGACAGTTATTGGAAGCATTTGTATTATTATTTTAGCTTCGGAACTGAAGAGGAAGATTACCATTAAAAATTTATTTGCAATTTAAAGATTTGTAAACAATGCATATTTTATAAAATTGCCATTTTCTCACACGTAAACTACGTATTTAAGTTTGATATTTCTTTTATGAACGGAAAAAGACCTTTTCAAATCAATAAAAAACAAATTATATCTGTGCATTCAAGCAACATTTAATATCAGTTATTTCAATATTTTAATCTCGTTCAAATGCACACACTTGAGTTTGACACACATTTTGTTTATATTACTTCACAAATAATTACCCAAATCCTAAATAATTATTAAACCAGGCACGTTTTACCAATTGCTACTACTTGCATTTCATAGTCTATAACTATCTCTCGTTTATGAAATAAAACGGCCGTTTGACATAAAAAATCTATTAATGTACCGTAATTTTGGGTTACCTTGACTCCAGTATGTTACTGGGATTGAGAAAAAACAAGCAGGTCCTTCCGGCTCAGTCAGAAGAGTACGTTGATTTCTCTTTTTTTATCCTATTTTGTGGTACATAAACCATATTTAATACAAAAATAAACAAATTAGTATTACTTCGAAGTTCGCTATTTTGATGACAAAAAGAAATTTCCAGGGAAATTTTTTGATTGGGCTTACCAAATGCAATTGAATGTATAATTGTGTCAATAACATCAAAAGTATTAAAAATCTCTTAGAAACATACGTTAAAAATAGCTCATAAACTATAATATATACATATCCGAAGCTGAAACAAGGATCGAACCAAAACCATCAAAAACGTTTGTGTGTCCCTGTAAAGTAATAACAGCTACATTACTCATCAACAAACTAATCCAAAATACTTGCAAGATTAATACACTGTTTCAATTAAGTAAGTTAGAATTGGTTCAGTATTGCGGGCGTTATCGTGATGACGTTTTGATTGTCCCTGTAAACGAAATCCATTGCTAAAAAAAACTAGAAAGCACATGGTTTAAACAAAATTATGCAAATAAGTCTATAGATAATTAACGTAAAACGAAACCGGTATATTATATCGTGTATCGGAAAGCAGAAGAAGAAAACTTAATATGCAAATTAACATGGAACTACCTACCATAAAAAGAATATAAACGCTGAAATACGATTTCAAAGTAGCTTCTTTTTTTCTATGTCTCGTCCGTAAAACGAAATTGCTGAAAGTTTTTCAGAAAAGGTAATTTGAAAATGTTACATAAAGTGATTTGTCAGAATCCATGCCTTGCCGTCCTGCCGAATTAACGTGAGACTGCAATCAGGAAAACACAAAGGAGTGTAGCGGAATATGTTGGAGTGGCAAGGAGCATCCTTTCAAGGGTGTGGAATAGATTACAAGAAAAAGGGGCTGTTTATTAGACGTCAGCTAGGGAAAGGTATCCCATGTGCTATCGTAGCAACTGATAACCAGCGTCTGATGTTCACGTCTTTAACACCCATTCCTACTCAACTGCAAAGACATTTTCTTTTTGGACGGAGGTTGTCAAGCCAAATAGTCTGAAATAAGCATATTAGAGTGGCCTCTATGCACGTAGACCAATGGTGTGTTACATGACTTCCTTTGACATCACGATAGTGTGCGATCCGAATAAGTTGGACTGCTGAACATCGAGATTGGACGGAACGTGATCGCAGCCAAGTGTTTTTCTCTGATGAATTCAGATTCAGTCTGGATTGTGCATCCTGTTCTGTTATGTAGAGAAAGGAGTACTCGAAGTAACCATGTGTTCGCACAAGAACGATCACAACAAACGAGGTGGATGGATGGTATGGGGCGGAATCAGCATAGGTGGACGACGTACGGACCTGCACATTATCCGAATGGCACGTTAATGGCTTAAATGTATTCAGACGCGACACTCAGATCTCATCTCGTACCTTGCGCTGCAACCATTGGCGATTCCTTTCTTTTGATGCATGATAATGCCAAATGTCATGTTGTTCAACTTGCGGAGAACATGCTTTAAATAGAAACAATAGAGCGTAAGGAATGGTCACCATGTTCTTCTAACTGAAATCTGGTCGAGCATGTCTCGGATACACACGAGCGGCGCTTTGCAGCCACAAGACCAATGTCTCCGTTGACTGTCCAGAACTTGGAGATTGCACTTCTTGAAGACTGGAATAGAATCCACCAATTATTATGGGCAACCTCATCACATCCATTGAAAGCAGGTGTGCAGCAGTCTTATCTTTTTAAAGGGGGCCACACATCATATTAACAAGTCCTCATACACCCGATATGATCCATAGAATTTATTCGCACCAAATAATATAGCAACATTTAGTTAAGCTTGAAAACTTACTTTCTGCAATTATCGCTCATAGACAATGGAATATCTAAATTATTTTGTGCGGCTCTGCAAAAAAAATTAAATGTTAAGTGTCCTATTTTCTCTATGGAAAATGTTATTGCGCACCTCGTTAACTTAGGTCAATTTCATAAAGCGCCCGTCAAAAAAATATTGCCTAAAGATAGTAACGAAATCGAATTTCTATGTGTGCCTGCAAATTATGGGCCTTCAACCTTTTTCCTGAATGTTGTTTCCCACCACAAATTTCAAAACTTTCCCTTTTTAATTTCAAAGTTAACTGTCATTAAATAAAGCATTTTTTTCTATTCTAAAATAGCGGTAATTTGGCGGCCCTCGGGCCACAGGTTGAAGATCTCTACTGTAAATGAACAGTAAATACTACGCCATCCTTTTCTAGAGGAAACACATTATAGGGCATAACAACAAAGCAGGTCAATTTCGTAATATTTGAAGTGGCGCAGCAACATTAAAATACTCTTCAAGCAATTCGCCGTTGACCATAATGTATCCAAATTATTTTGAGTATCCCTGTAAACGAACTATACGTGATTTTCACACTTCATTTTCAAAAGAGTCATACTATAGTTAATCTTAATAACAAGTATTCATTTCCTAGCAATCGAAATATATTCGAGAAATTTAGAGCACAGCCAGGCACGGATGACGTCAAACTCTTTTTAACGCTTTTAATTGAAAAGTGTTAATCACAATAATCAACTGCAATCAGGTCTGAACTCTGCATTCATAGCTATATCAAAACAACTATTATTTGGACTCCAAATGAAGTAATCAAACACTTATGTATGAATAGATTAACTCATTTCGTGACTATCGCACAATTTACTCGAAAACATTCTGAAGTGAAAGAAGACTAGTGATTTGAATATAGCCTTAAGCATATTTAAAGATATCAATTTTAAATAAATTGAGCTTTAATGTCGATATTTATTTAAAATTTAAAAAAAGGAATTCAATTCTTTTTTCAGTGACGTACAAGATTAATGATTAATTCATGCATATTTTTTCGCTTATTCATTTTCTAATGCATTTCTTTCTTTATAATAAAAATTCAAAATTTAGAAACAAAGATATAATATGTAAAAGAATTTTTTATTTTTAATGTATCTTACACGTTTTCTTGATCTATTTTCATCGATTAAAAAGTCTAACAAGTTGAAGCTCATCTTATTATACCGCTATTAAGGATTGGGAAGTTAAATAAAATTAGTAACAGTAATTATTACTTCCACGAAATTAGGAATAGGTCTGTCTAACAGTAAGGTGATATATAAATCCTGCTCTTTAAATATTGCAATAACAGCAGTGCTTTTACAGAAAGATAACGATACCGTATCGAAATCGCACGAATATTTTATTTATTGCACTTGCATTAGAATTAAATTACAGGAGCCGCTGATAATTTTAAGTACAGGCCGATTATAAAAAAAATAATAATAATAATAATAAAGCAGTTTTGATAAATCAAATTATTAACAATAAAAGGGAAATCAAAATATTACTTTTATACATCATGGAGGAAGTCGATTTATTTGAAAAATTATTGTAAGGCAAATATGATAGGGTACTTTTCGGTTAGCCGGGCGCCAGTGTTATATAAACATACATATACAGGATGCAATATGCTATCTATCGCCGACCTTTAATTTCTCAACCGTTGGTCGTAGACATACAGTTCCAATTGCAAAAACGTTTCAAATGAGGTAAATATTCATGCTGTGGCATTATTTAAAGTAAAAAATAAATTTTATAAAAATTACGAAATCTAACTTTTTATATGGTCCCCCAGTCCCTATAGTTATATTTAGTAAAAGTTTACACATATCATAACAGATATAACAGAAAAAGTTTGACATCTGTACTACAAAAATTGACAGAGTTATTAAGTTTCAAATTTTGAGATTTTTGCACATGATTGTCTTTTGTTGAGGGATCAGTTAAAAGATGAATTAAAGTAATTCGAGATCAAAATCAGGGTGCTGTGTCCTTTTTTCGGAAAAATCATCTTTAGCCGGTATCACCAAAGAGGGTTATTTCATCTGAAAATTTGAGCTGAATTTTAGGGGTCGTATACAAAGCGAAGAATGAAATATTGAAATTAAACAGAAAAATAAATATCAATTTATTATAATATCGAAAATGGTGTACTATAAAAAATGAATACATAAAACGCCGGAAACTACTAGAGATACTGCTCAAAGTGTTCTCCATTGGTGGCAATGCACAATGGAATGCGTGATAGTACCGAGTCCTGGGCACATTAGAGCATAGCAGGTGTGCAAACTGTGCGACAATCAAGGATGATGTGGTGCTTCAGATAAACCATAGAAGTAGTCTCAGTCACATAGACATATGCCTTGAAGTAATCCCAGAGGTAGAATTCCATGGGAGTCAAGTCCGGTGAAGGCGGTGGCCACTTTAACGGACTACCATATCAAAGGATCTGTTGACCGAATTCGGTGGCCAGATACGCCCGGACGTTTGATGTTTTCTGCGAAAAGGGCCCCATCATGTTGAAACTACACCCGGCATGCGCATCGGAGAGCAACTCTTCATAGCGGTCACGTACCGTGTTTTGTAGTAGATGCAGGTAACGATCTCCCGTTTAGGTCCCATCGTAGAAAATGGGTCCAACAATCTAGGTTCCCCCATATACCGCACCACACTTGTCGTACTGTCCGGGTGATGTAGAGATTTCCAGGTCACATTATCCTTTTGATTGTCGCACAGTTTGCACACCTGCTATGCTCAAACGTGTCCAGGACGCAGTACTGTCACGTGTTCAATTGTGCAATTCCACCAATGGAGAACACTTTGAGCAGTATCTCTAGTAGATTCCGGCGTTTTATGTATTCATTTTTTATACTAGACCGTTTTCTGATATTATAATAAATTGATAATTATTTTTCTGTTTAATTTCAATATTTCATTCTTTGCTTTGTATACGACCCCTAAAAGTAAGCTCAAATTTTTACATGAAATAACCCTGTTTGGTGATACCCTGATTTGGCGATACCGGCTAAAGGCGGTTTCGCCGTATAAAGGCATAGCACCCTGATTTTGATCTCGAATTACTTTAGTTCATCTTTTAACTGATCCCTCGGTGAAAGACAAAATCATGTTCAAAAATCTCAAAATTTGAAATTTAATAACTCTGTCAATTTTTGTAGTACAGATGTCAAAATTTTTGTGTTATATATATTATGATATCTGTAAACTTTTACTAAATATAACAATAGGGACTGGGGGACCGTATAAAAAGTTAGATTTCGTAATTTTTATAAAATTGATTTTTTACTTTAAATAATGCCACAACATGAATATTTACTTCATTTGAAACATTTTTGTAATTGGAACTATATGTCTACGACCAACGGTTGAGAAATTAAAGGTCGGCGATAGACAACATATTGCACCCTGTATATACATATATGTATGTATGTATGTATGTATATATACATATATATGCATTTATATATATATATATATATATATATATATATATATGCAATATATATATATGTATATACAATATGTATATGTACACTGGCGCCCGGCTAACCGAAAAGTACCTCTGATAGTTTTAAAGTATGTTTTGAAAATGTTGTACATAGCAGAGTTGGGCAAATTTGTAATCTCAAATATCCACAGTGTAATTACAGATTAAATGCATGTAATTGATTTTAGTTACACACATTCAAACACAGAAATTTTGTCAAATAATGGGATGAGGGCGGTTCCGGTTACAGTGCTGCAAGAAATTTTTACGGCATGTAATTTTAAGTATAATTAATTACAAACAATTAAACTGTAATTACATTGCAGATAATTGGAATTACAAATTTGCCCAACTCTGTTACCTACAGATGTTATATCCGTTCAGTCCGTTTCGTCTTAATAACAGGAAAACCGAGATAGCTACCGTCATTAATTTGGTGTCTATGTATAATAAACCAGGTAGGAACTACTACCTTGCAACGCCTCTAACGATGCATTCCAGAGTTAGAAATCGTATCTCGAAAACTAAAGAGATACGAGTAAACACTCAATGATAAAACTGTGGTAAGAGATTCAGAAGACCAGACTTAATTAGTAAATTAGGCACAGTCGTCGAAAAAAAAAAATAGTATACACAACCTACTAACTCTGGAACTAATTATAATAGATGAAATTTACTGGTACCAAACGATTGGAAATAAAAGTCTACTTTTAAATTATGTACATAAAATTTGCTTAGGGGGCATCCACAAATCAAAACCAGACCAAACTTTGTTTTTTTAATGGCAACAACCAATACTGACAGTATATTTTAAATCTTCGGTTCAAACTATGTCTAGAAACGAAATTTCATGTCATTTGGAGGATAACTTCTTGAATTATAAACATTCAAATTTTAGAGCATATATTGTTAAATTACATTTTCATATTTTTATTAATATCTCCAAAATTTATAGTCCTAATGTGATAATATTTTGTGTGGTTTTAATACTAAAAATCTAAATATAAAAACATTGAATTTGTAATTTTAAATATTTTATAATATGAATTATGAAATTAACATTCGAAAAAAACATGAATTGAAACCTACAATTTTTTATATATATTTATATTTATTATGTCTTGCTTTATGCGATTTTCTCAATTTAAAATTTTTCTTCCAAGTAGTTTTCGAATTATCATGAAAAAACTTCAAATGATGGTTTAAGGTCTATGATGTGCAGATAAGCATAATTTGGAAAGAATATATTTTACTCATTTTATTGAAACATTTGAACTGGCAATAGTCCAAACATACTAAGCGAGTGAAATGGTCAGATTGACAAGAAATAATACATTAATAGAAGTGACATAGTCATTCTGTAGAATTTTAACAATCGAGTACCGAACTTCAATTTCGATACAGCTCCTAAAATAGGCTCATTTTAAAATAATTTCTCTGAGACTAATCATACGTATTTCATGAAATTTTGTGTTTACGCTAATTGAAGGGTATATAATTTATTTATGGTGTCAAACTTGGCTATCGCTATCGAAAAAAACAAAGTTTGGGTTTGTTTTGATTTGTAGATAGCTCCCAAGTAAATTTTATATAAATCATTTAAAAGTAGACTTTATTTCCAATCGTTTAGTACCAGTAACGTTTTTCTACATTTATTTTTCAGAGTTAGTAGGTGTGTTTACTCCCCCCCCCCCCCCCCACGTCTATGCATGATAAAAAGATGCGGATTTCACAGAAATACTTAGAATGGTGGAGGGCCATTCCATGTTACGTGTGTGACATTTTGAAAGAAAAAATTTCTAATTAATCAAAGATTTTTCAATATATTTCTTATTTAAAAATACAAACAAAAGTTCTTTAAAAAATATACACTTTACCGTATTCTTTTACGCAGAAACCTACCATTTTGATATAATAGTTATTTTTTAAATAGCTTTTTAAAATGTTATGTGTGTGACTTAGGAAAAAAGCAAATTTTGAGTAATGAAATTAAATGATATACTTCTGTGAGTTTTATTGCCACACATTTAAATTAAAAAATATGGTAATAACTTGTTTACCATACCACTTAGAATCACAATTAAAATTAAATACATAATTGAATAAATGAAAATTAAAGCCTGCGTTTCGTGTGTGACACTCTGCACGGAATCGCCCTGGAATTTGTAATGCAAAACAAAAATGGTGTACGAATTTCTCAAAATATTAGGTCTCAAATGATAAACAACACTGTCTCTGTATTTCCAAAATATGTGACGCAATATATAATCTATAATGCTAAACAGTACTAGCTGTATATTTCCAGAATGTAATCAACAAAATACTACTCATAACGGACACAATATTAGCGTCAAAAGTTGTTTGCTAATAGAATACTACGTACTCTGTCTTTTTCGCTTTAATAAACATTATTCAAATATTTTTCTCAAAGTCGTCTTGTTACATTACTTTGTCAGAAAATTCCTCTCACTAAAATTCCTTAATCGCGGAAATAAAAGTCAGATTAAAAAATTCGTAATTTTTCTGAGATAATCTGGATACAAATGTTTTTCCAATCTCGATCTACATCCTCTATGGCTGAAAAATGAGCATAAAAACATTTAGGGAGTGATTTTCCAGAACGTAGAAAAGATTAAAAATTTTAATTTCTTTCTTTCGCCGATTTTAAATTAGACTATTCCAGATTCAAAAACGTGTAAGCTATTTCCTCGATATAACTCAGTTACGGACTTTACGCTTGCCAAATTTCAGTTATTGGATTTCGAGATAATTTTTAAAAAAGAATGTTTCTGAAACTTGTGATACAGGTTACCAGAAAATGGGTAAAACGGCGGAAAATAAAATATTGAAATCGGAGGCATCTTTGATTAAAGGGATGCCGAAACGTCCATGTTAAATAGTCCATTTTCGATGTTTCCTTTCCCAGAATCTGTTCTAGGTAAAAATTTGCAAATTTTGCTATTCAAATATGCGTTTATTATAATGAAATGAAATTAAGAATTTTTTATACTGAAAATTTCAAAAAGCATCCGGTATGACGCATAGTAAAAAATATAAAATTTATTAACCTTAATTTTTTTTTAAGTAAAGAAACTTAATCTTTAAAAGAAAAAAAAAAGCAGCTTAGTAAATACTAGCCTATATACTATAGAAAATGTTACGAACCTACTAACTTAATACGACTGGAAACTTATGAGCATATGATCAATAGTTTCTGAAAACAAGATACACAGGATCTTTAAAATAGTATCAAACAAAATTAGTTTTTTCGCTAAATAATGCAAAAATGTCCCAGACATTTACGGACAAATTTTTAAACGCAAAATTATGAAATAAGGCATGGATATTGAAACGATTTCAAACCGAATGGCGTTTTTCATTTTTCAATAAATATATTTTATCATCTTGATTTATAAGCTACTACTCTCTCATGACTGTTTTTCTGGTGCTGTCGGAACCGGAAATTATATTCAAAGCGCCAACTACTTTCATGGCATTTTCTAAAAGATCCTTTCTTAAAAAAAAAAAAAAAAAAAAAATAATAATAATAAAATAAAAACTTTATTCAACCATGCAGTTTTCAATAAAAAAGCCTTTTGAAAACCTTTTGCTTTGAAACCACAGAAAACCGAGCTCGCAAAAATTGAACGTCGATTATGAAAATAAATTTCTAACACTTTTATTTTTTCTTCAACCGCGTTTTTATGCAGGATATAACCCGAAAGTGGGCAGATAATAGATGTCAAATGAAGTAAAAGTCAAATTAAAATAGTCTACTAACTTTTGAGCAAGCCTGTATTTTTCAATATAGAGTTCAATGTTTTTATTGTTTCTTTATGTGGGAAACACCAGTTTTTATTTTGTAATAATCCATTTTTAAGATTTTTCCGATATCAATTACGCACAAATTCAAATACAAAAAATATTCTTAGAAATATTATTTATGAGGAGAGATTTTAAAATATTTAAAAAAAGTATTTTCGTTTGTTCTAGAGATCTCCGAGGGACTGGGCCAGGGTTCGTTGATTTAAATCAGCTTGATTTTAATCATGATTAAAATCACGATTTAAATCAATTGATTTAAAAAAATCATTGATTTAAAACGGTTTTTCTTTAAAAATGTTGTTATATAAATTCAAGATGTAAACAAACATAATAATGCTCTTTAATATAATTCAGTTTTATATAATAGGTACAGATAATCGAACAGTTTTTAGAAAGATAAAGCTTAACCTTCGTCACAAAGTAAAGTAAATTTAAAGTTTAGACAAAAAATGCTTTCGAATTTCATTTGAATAAAATTATAAAATTAAATTTAAAAAATCAAAAAACCCGACTGCGTAAAAAACGAACTAATTAATTATTTCTCATCAATGTGAAACTTTTTTTTTTTTTTTTTTCAATTCCTACTATTAACTCACAACTCTCCATATATATATCTTGTTCAAATTTTCAATCGTTAATAAAATACTTATTATTCATCCAATCAAACTCAAATAAAGTTTTTAAAACTTGTAGTGGAGGACACTTGATGTTAATCCAGTTTTTTTTTCAAATATTAATTCATAAATTAAATTAAATTAATTTTCAATAATCGAGAGAGCCCTCTTCTTGATAAAGGTATTTTAAGACCGTGAGAGTGCTCTTCTTGATCAAGGCATTTTAAGCGCCACTCAAGCGGAAAGAGAAGGGGAGAAAAAAAATTATCTTATTGACCTAAGTAGGAATTGACAAAATATTTTTTTTTATATTACTTATTTATATTACTTACCTATTTTTTTTTATTTACTTGTATTGATGACTTTTAAGTTGTGTTTAATTATTAGTTCCTACCTATAAACACTGTTTTGATGAGGTCTATAGATGTCTATGATGCTTAGAGTTGCAGTAAAGCTAGAGATGCTACATACACAACTTCCAGGTTGTGTACTAATCAGGTTGTATTAAACGGAGCTTCTCACTGTAAAATAGTCAATGAAACATCGTCTTCATTTTGAAAGACCTATCCAATGATATGCCACTCAATAGGTTGCGTAATTTATTTTTTTCGTCTCTACCGCCATTTTGTATTGTACGGCCGCCATTTTGAATTTATAAAAACAATACCTAGCCTATAACATTCGGGCCGTTAAGACGAATTGATGGAGACCTCATTCATTAAAATCCACCCAGCCGTTGGAATGTTTCGAGAGTATAAAGAAAGAAATCCACATACAAATATACGCGTGAAACACATAACCCTTCTTTTCAGCCGGGTAATAATCTTGCAACTGTAAGGAAATCTGAGCAGGAATATATTTATTAAATATTGAATATTTACTTACAGTTTGTTAGTAGTTAGTAAAACTTCTGGAAGTTGAGGTAAAATTAAACTGTATGACTTTATGTGCTCTACTTTGGCGATACCTATTATATTAAAGTTTGAGCAAAATCTGAACCATTTAATGAATTTTCTTTTGAATAGTGGATCTCGGTCCTTTAGAATGGGGGAAGGTACTTGTTACAGTGTCGAAAAGGCCGATACTAAAAAACTTGTAGAATTCACGATCAACTAGCTTTTTACTGCAATAGCTTCATCTGCTTCAGTGGAACAAACGTTTTCTGCCTTTGGTTTTGGTACATTCGAAAATTAGGTATCGACTGGTAAAGCTGCTAAACTCGTTTTTCTGTGCCAGCACTTTAACAAATCAAAAAAAATTTTTGACGTCTGATTTGTAGTTTTTCATGCATTTTGTGTAATAAAGATTTTTTCCATTGCCTAAAATGTTACATTTTGACCATTTATGTAAACTGTGTAATTAATATATATTGGTAATACTTATAACATGCATGTGTGTGTATGTAGTTTTTATTTTATAAATTAAAAGAAATGTCATATAAAGAAATAATATTGTGTGAGATTAAAAAAATAAATAAATAAATAAAATAAAATCTGATTTAAATAAAAACAAATCAGATTTAAATTTAAAAAAATCGATTATTTTGATTTTTATTAAAAAAATCACGAACCCTGGACTGGGCCGAGATGAATTTATATGTGTGCTGCACGAGCCGATGCTAGTTTGACAAGAAATTTTACATGTCTAGCGTAGAGATCTGCACCGGAGAGTTACACCATGTCTGATCCCGGGGTTAATTTTCTCAGCAGACTCGGGCAGGGCCGGACCCTGACTTAATTGTTCCCACGATGAGTCGAGAATGAAATTTTTTTGGAATATACAACTTTTAAAGTTATGTTTTTTACCATCTTTTTCCTTTTATTCTAAACTACATTATTATTTTTTAATGTATAAAAATTTGTAGATCATATGCAGAGCTGTACAAAATATTTCAACTTATCATATATGGGTGGTAAATACTGGAAAAAAAAACTTTCAATGTGTTTTGCGTTTCACAGTTGAATTAAATTTTAGCAAACCATTTGGAGTGTATACAGATATATAAAAAATACAGGGCAGCTCAAAAGTATTCGAGCATCCTATCGACTGTGGGCGATAATTGCTGAAATTGTACCAGGTTGTAACGAAAGTTTCACGCCACGGCTAATATCGTCTTTTCAAACAGTTAGCGTTGACGTGTTTGCTTATATTTTGTCAAATAATTTTTAGCATTTGAAAGAAAGAGACTTTCTTTATCACACAGTGTTGTGAAATTTGTAAAAAATATATCGTTATCATTAAATACAGGGTGTCTGAAATGGAACTAACACGCTACCAGATTAGAACCAGCATTTACTTCCAGTTCTCTTGCAAAAAGCCAGCTACAGAATGTCACCGAATCAGGTGTACAGCTTTAGTTACTACTGCTGTATCATATGACACTGTGAAGGTTTGGTACCGAAAGCTCAAAAACAAGGTCTATGACATTCAAGAAGCAGAGCGCTCTGGCCGGCCTACAGATGTTGATGAGGCCTGCCTGCAAGAACTTGTGGAAGAATATCAGTATTCAATCACTCAAGAGCTAGCTAAGGAGTTAGTTAGACGTTAGTACCATGTCCATTAGTCGCGTTATGTATTGCATAAACTTGACATACAAGTTCAATCGCTGGGTGCCGCATGAGTTGACTCAAGCAGATAAGGGCAGACGTGTTCAGGCCTGCACTAATCTGCTCGAATATCAACGCAAGGATAAAAATCTAGACCGGATCTTCACTTGTGACGAAAAGTGGATTTACTCGTGGCATACGAGAGTTACATACGAGAGTATCTCTCGTATGCCACGATTTACTTCAACAACACAAGCCGAAAAGGAGTTTGGTCTGCGCAAGGTGAACCTATCGGCAGCATCGTAAATCGCAATTTGACTAACAAAAAGATAATGCTTTGTATCTGGTGGAATTGCCGTGGTATTATCCACAAAGAGTTTCTGGAAAAAGGTAAAACCATGGACAGTAAGGTGTACAGCAAGATGCTAGTCCGTATTGACGCTGCTATCAAGGCAAAACGTCAAAATGAGTTCCGACACAAGAAGGTAATGTTTCATCAAGATAATGCTGGATCACATGTGTCTGCATTCACCGGCTGAACTCTGTATGGACTCGAATGGGATCTTTTGCCACACCCACCATATAGCCCCAACATTGCTTCTTCGGACTTCTACCTTTCTTCACACCTGCAGCTACATCTTGCTGGTGCTATCTTTAATTCTGCACAGGACGTCTGAAATGAAATTGATCTGTTTTTTGGACTCGCGGCCCCCAAGTTTCTGGGCCGAAGGCTTTGAAAAACTACCAAAACGTTGGCAGAAAGTCATAGATTCAGGTGGTGATTACTACTGGCACTAAAGGTACTTATTTCATGTTTTTTTCTAACTTTATTAAGAAATTTTTGGCGGAAAACTTTCGTTACAACCTGATATTTTCAACTGTGTTATGAATTTTCTAAATTATGTATTTAGATATCGTCTTTTACAATATTAAATAATGAAGTTTCGTTACAGTATTCTGTAAATTTTGGAAAGTGTTTCATAATTCATGCGTGACTCGTGTTCTTTCTTTCTTGTTTAATTTTTACTTTGAGTTTATTTATCCAAAAATTTAAACTATCACAAGAAAAGAGCCTTAATAACAATTGATTTTTAATGCTTGTAAACCTAATATGTATCGTTTGTTTTGTAAGAGTTTTGAAAATTCAACATTATTTGCACTTAATAATCCATTTCATATCTATTTTAAGTGCAAAATATATTTTTCATTCATTTAAGGAGATTCTTGCATTAGAGGGTTAAAGGTAATAAGTAAAACAAAGTGAAACATCTTATGCAATACTTTTGTATACTTTAGCCGGGCTAACATCTCCTGAGAAAAACGACGGGCACTTATAGGATCACAGAAGTAAATGCCGATTTATTTTATTTTATACATTAGATACATATTCGTTTGTTGAAGCATTTACTATCACAAACGTAAGAAAAAAGCCGATTATATCTCATCTCCAGCATCAGGTGTTTCTTGATCTGTTTACTTTGAGTAATGAGATTACTTATATAATCTTCGAGATATCGCAACTTTCATTTACAATTTATCCATATAGGCACAAGGCGCTATTTTCATCATTAAAGTATTCTGAAGAAAAATGTTCTTATGAAATATTAGTACATATATTATGTTATATTTTGTGTTGAAAAATATAAAATTTGAAAACATCATAAAATTGAAGAAAAAATTTACCCATATTATTTTTATGCCCTAGATCCCTAAATGATTGTGATACAATTTTCGAATAGGACTTTTTTATTTATTTATTTAATATTTTATATTTGAATGGGAGCAGATCATTACCATTTTTTTTTTTTTTTCCGAACTGCAAAACAATAGCTGCCAACTTTTAAACTTTTTATTTTTACCACTAAAATTTCGTAGAAAATTTGCTTTATTTAATCTCGTATTTCTTAGAATAAAAATGGCAAAATTTATTTTTTAACTTTACTGGCAAAAAGAAAGCGTAAATATTGACAGCTATACTCCCAAAAGTTTAAAGATTCAATTATGATATATTTTCTAAAAATAATACTCTAGAGATATCAAATCAAGATTTAAATATCTATTTTTATCTTAAACAATATAGTTGTATAAACATTTTCAAATGATTATTATAAGTAGTATTCTTAATTTCGTTTTCGAACTAAGTATTGTGATGTTTACTTTCACAGTTACTCAAAAAATGTTTTACCGTAGTATGTGTATAAATATGTTTATAGATATTAAAAGATCCCTTGACTGTGCTTTTGTTGTACTGGCTTGGTGGTACACTGCGATCAAACATGCTCCTGCTCTTACAGTGCTAGATCTTTGCGCAATTCTGCCTGCAAGATGTTTTTCTTTTATCAAATTGTGTAACATTTCTTCAGTTTTGTGCTTCTTTCAGTAACATCTGTGCTTTGACCAATTATAATAAGGATTAATTTTTAAACCTCACCTAAAAATTCATCTGTTTATTGCCAAACTATGCAAGGAGCAAGCAAATAAAATCAATTCCAACTACTCCGATCTAATGAATCAATGTTCCTGTTATTATTTCTTAATACTTTTTGTAGTTTTATTACAGTGACATGATAGGAATCTATTATCATTTATTTATTTAATTTTTTATGACTTGCACGCATTGGTCACACAGCTTTTTCTAGGGCTTCCCTAGAATACATACTTTAAATTTATTTATTAAGCTTATTTTAGAGTTTTGGGCCACACTTTTAGGGTATTACTCTGGACCTCGCTCCAATTAAACTCTGCATATGCGTAAACTTTATATTCCAATTGTAGCAGATGTATCATAAGTATTGGACATTATTTATACAATATAACGCAATGAACACGAAGATAAAATATAATCTAAATTTGTTTTGAGATCCAGTATGTCCATTGTTAGTTTTTATTGAAATTTTAATTTCCTTTATGCTTATTATACTGCAATGTGGTCAAAATCTTTTGACATATTCATAAAATGCGTAGCATAAGTGTTTGTCTGAATTCAAACAGTAAAATCCAATGATCAGACATGTAATAAATTCTACGTTTGTTTTCAGATCTAATGTGTCAATCTTATCCCTCTTATTTTGATATTTTGGGTTTCACTTAATATATCACAGTGTCACGTAGAACAAGTTCAACAACGGGATTGGATTAGGGAAATCGAGAGAATGTAAATCAAGGTGGCTAAACGTAAGTATAATTTTTAAAAATTCCTAAAAAGAACAAATTGTCGTATCGGAGTGAGGTTTGCACCACAATATATGTCAAGGAGTTGAATTTTACGGGACAAAAGAAATAAAAAATTATTTAAATTTTCACCAACTGATTAATTACGTCTACGTTATTAAAAGAGAAAAAGTGTTCAGATTATACAACAGGAACTTATTTGCGTTTGAGATTAAAAAATTCTATAATATACTCTCAAGTACAAATAGATAAATGTTGTACAATCTCAATATATTTGGTCTTTTATAATGTAGCCTTAAATAATGCCAACCATCGGTGAAATATTAAATTGTTTGTTGCACTATTGTTTTCTGTTGCACAAAAAAACCAACTTTTGACAAGCCTTATTGTGCAAACTGCACTTCTTTATCACTATTTGTTCTTTTTATATGTATTTTAAAAGTTTATACGGGCATTTTGACCACCTCGTATATATGCAAAATGAGCGCAATGATGGAACAAGTGAAATGAAATCTAAATTTTTATTGATATCCAGTGAGTAAATTATTATTATTATTATTTTTTTTTTTTTTTTTTTTTTTTTTCACTGATACTGCTGTGATAGGATTAAAATCTTATACATAGGTGATTTTTGAAATTTATATATATCTGTGTGTGTGTTCATGTGCAAGTCAAAAGACCAAGCAAACACAAGTTCTACACTTGTAGTCAGATTGCAATGAGTGAATCCTATCCTTCTATTGTGGGTTTCAATAGCATATTAATCCGTCGCGTAGAACAATCCAACAAGTAGGATTAGAATTCGAAATAGAAAGACAGAACGTAATACAGACAGACTGAGAAAAAAGTCACTTAAACAAAAAGAACAGATAGCGCAGTGATCAGGAAGATGAAATGAAATAAAATTTGACGCTGGCAATTAATTGATTTTGCACTAATTTGCATTGGCTGCAAAAACAACATAAGTGATAAGTCCAAAGTTTTAATTAGATTTTTTTTGATTATTATTATAAAATAAATAGCTCGTGACCGACAAAAATATTTAAAGATTTAAGAAATATAGCGAGCACAGGAAAGTTCTTAAAATATCTTGCATTTGTCTGTAGCACACTTTAAATTGATTCCAGAAAATCTTAAAAACTGGACTTTAGTTTTTGAAACCACTGATTCAATTCGAAAAAGAAAGAGAAAATGTAATACTGGGTGGAAAAAAATTCCGTATAAACTAAATCGTAAAAAAGAAAAAGACTGGCGTATTGGAGTGCAGTTTAAAAAATAAGACAGGAGTCCGACTTTTCCTGACAAAAAAAGTAGTTTAATTTTTCAACTATAGGTGGTGCTATTGAGGTCTACGTTTTTAAAAGACATAAAAATAGATTATACAAAACCTATCTATTTGCACCCGAAACTTCTGTTCTATATTCTGAAGTAGAAATGAATACCTATTTTATAATCCCAACATTTGTTTCCCCTTAATAATGCGCGACTTAGTAGAGCCACCCATTAGGGAAACTTTGAACTTTTCTGACCCAAAAAATCGCCATTTTGACAAGTCCAATCGTACGGACCACGCTTGCGTATCATTATTATTTTTTCTTTTTTAGGATTTTTTTAAATTTTTGTACCGAGTTTTGCGCATACTCTATATACAAAAATGAAATCTACACTTCCATCCATTAAGTCACTTCTTTGCTTACATTGAGTTTTTAATTCTACTGCGATGTGATCAAACTCTATTGACGTATTATCCGTAAAATGCGTGCTGCCATAGATGCTTGTATTAATTCAAACGGTATAACCCCACGATCAAGTGGATAATAATTTCCACATTTATAGTCAGATCCAATGAATCAATCCTATCCCATCCTATTGTGGGTTTCAACACGATATCACTGCGTCGTGTAGAACAAATCCAACAACTAGGATTGGAATTCGAAAGAGGAAGACAGAATGTAATCCCAGCTTACACAAACGATCGATTACGAAATACCGGCCGATTCAAAATGGGTATAAAGTAAGCTGCTCATATTTCCATGAGACAAAAAAAGGGAGATGGGAATGACAAAAACGGCACAGGAGTAACACATGAGAGAATTCTTTCGAAAGAATTCAGCATTAAAAACTCAAGTTTAACTTTATTAACATTAGAAAGAAAAACTGAATGGAAAATAACTGTATTTTTTTAGAGAGGGTTGGGGGAATTTGGATAGTCTGAAATGAATTTTTATGCTGAAATACGTGCTTATGAGAGTATTATTAAAGGCTGTGAAAAAATTCTACAATGAGATATGTTAGTTTTTTCTTTTTTTAACCCACCAACCATATGTGATTTTCCGAAGTAATTTGAATTTTATAGAAATGTTTTTAGGTATATATTCGCTAAACACAAATATGTAATTTTAGTGTTTTTTTTTTTTTTTTTTTTTTTTTTTGCGTTTATTTGCCTGTTTTAGTACCATACACAGCAGTGTGCATTGGAGCAATATTTCTTTAACAATTTTCATACAGAAGACGCTAAATCGTCAAACAAAATGTCATACACTTTATTATTTTTTAACTCAATCATAATGTTTGATAAAGATATACAACAGATTGCAGGGATCAGTTTAGAAAGAATTTGGGTCCTTTAAAGGACCTTTCAAAAATTTTCAACTCAAAATAGGATCCTTCACAAAATTTTTATCTCAAAATAGGAGCCTGCACAAAATTTTTCGTCTCAAAACAGGATCATTTAGAATTTTTTTCATCTCAAAACAGCATTCTCGCAAAATTCTTTGTCTTAAAAATCTTTTCAATCTTCAAACTGAACCTTTCACAAATTTAATCATTTTTAAAGTAAAATCTGACCTTTCACCAAAAGAGCTGAAATTGGAAAAGAACCATTTTCTAGCTTTTATACATATAAAGGTTTTTGTTAAAAATGTACGCACAAGAACCTGAATATAATAATAATTTCAAATACACAAAATTATGTCTAGACTTTTCACAAATATAAAAAGCTATTCACATTTTCAGAAAAACAGGACCATTTGACAAAAGTCTGGACTGACCCCTGAACGGAGTGAAAAATTGTCCAGACCGGAAGTCCAACCGAGGACTTTTGACTTAAATTGCCAACGCTCTACCTATTAAGCTTCTTGGACCGACAAACGGTCGACATATTTCACTCAGATAACCTTATTGATAGTAGCAAGTGGTCTGTCAAGCAGAATGTTCAACAGCATATATATCGCAGGTATTGGATCTCCATTAGACGATGGATAATTAGATACGCTTCATTACTTTTAGTATGATTGTGTTAAAAAAAAAGTATATCTACTTATCCATCGTCTAATAGAGTTCTGCGGTATATTCTGTTGAGCTATCTGAATGGCAGATCAGATGTTAACCAGTAAGGCTATCTGAGTGAATTGCGCCGGCCGGTTGTTGTTCCAGGTAGTTCAATAGGCAGAGCGTCAGAGCAATTTAAGCCAAAGGTCTTGGGTTCGAAACACCAACTGGAGGTCTTTTCACTCAGTTGGAAAATTTTCAATTCGTATAAAATGTCAGTACTCATCTTTTACAAATCATGGTAAACATTTGGGCAACAAACACTTGGGCAACTTCGAAGTGCATATCAAAAGACACGAGGAAGTTTGGGAAATTATAAAAAGAATCTGGTTATAACAGCAAGTGTGGCTAGATATGAACATTTTTATTGGTTTCTGAAGAAAATAATAGATTTTCCTGAATTTTCCTATGTCCATTTTTTTTAATAATTTTGGAGCAAAAAATTGGCGCACACCGGAAGGTGGATTGGGAACTAGAGTGCTATTTTTTAACAGATTTTATTTTTTGCTATAACTCTTCAAATAATTAACCAATGTGCAAGGGTGTAAAAATCTAGGCGCCAGCGGGCAGTCTCTCACCACTAAATTTTATTAGTTGTCTTCGCTTAAATTTTATTAGCATTCTTACAGAAAATATATACAAAACATTCGACGAAAAATAACGAATAAAATTTATTGGTGAGAGCGCCCTCTGGCGCCTAGATTTTTACACCGCTGCCTATGTGCATATATATTTCATTTTCAAGCTTGAAAAAAAAAAGCTGAATAATCTATTATCAGGATTTATAAGAACTTTAAAAGTTAAATTTTATTTATTACTGGATTTTTTTAAAATTTATTTACAAAATCAAATTTTGAAAACAGTTTAATTTTGCGTAAAAAAATTTCTCACACACATCTTTGTGGAGTATTCGGGTAAATAGCATTAAAATTCATAAACTATGAAAATTTTTACTCCAAGATGGATATTAATACACAATTTACAGTGGGCTACAATAAATTAGATCTCATACTTCTCGGTATAATTTGTACCATAGAATTGATATATGCATGTATTAATTGTCTGAGATTGGCTTTAAATACAATCATGTACACTTCCGGTAACTCTATTTAAAATGTAACATCTATACAGGAGTGACTTGAAATCAAGTTTCGGCAGTTCTATATCAATATTCCGCATCGCATCTTATTTTATCTGATTTATTGCATTACGAAGTCGGCAGATATTTCACATCCTTTATTATATTATTAGAAAAGATATGAAACTGTAATAAATGTAACCGAAAACTAGTATTTTACTAATTTGTGGTTGCTTTGTATAAGTCGCCAAAAACAGCACAAAACTTTTGCTTCACCTCCGCTTTACATACACATTTCATCTTCCCAAACTACATGCTAAAGAATGTTTTTTCGGAAGTTTATAAATGGAATAAGGGAATTAAATTTAACAAGTGGGTAAGTGTGATCACAGATCGCACAGAGGGTTTCGTTTAATATTTATTTCAAAACACTTAATCCATTTGAAAAATCTGTTAGTTCCACATTTCGCAACCAGGGGCGCACTCTATTCTAAACAAATCTCTATACGAACGAAACTCCGTTTTACATACTATCCGTATATATATATTAGTCGAAGGGATTGGGCCCATAGCACCCGAGATAAGTAGGCGCCCCTGGCGGTAAAAAGTGTAACTCAAATATGTAAGGCTATGGTGCATAATATGAAAGAATGGTCAAAGGGGTGTCGGCAAAAGTTGGAAAAGTGCTCCCCGGGTGAAAAGGGCGGAGGTTAGAAAAATTGCTTAAAATATACGTTAGAGCACGGAGGAGTAAATAATATAAGACTTTTTGAAAATTTTATGATTTGTCGTGTGGTCTGAGGTATTCAGCTATACGTATGCAAAAATGAATGTCTCCAACTTAATTAGGGGCTCTCGTAGAAAGAATTGCTTAAAATACATATGTGGTAGCTCAAAGGGTTAAACGTAAGACTTTTTCAAGATTTTATAATTTGTCGCCTGGCCTCAGGTGTTCTGCTATAATAAGCATGCAAAATTTCAAATCTCCAATTTAATAAGGGCTCAGTTAGGAAGAATTGCTTAAAACACGCATGTGGGAGCCCAAAGGGTTAAATGTACGACTTTTTCAAATTTTTATGATTTGTCGCATGATGGTGTTCAGCTAGTATGCAAAATTTCACGCCTCCAACCTAAATAGAGTGTCACTTAGAAAGAATTGTTTAAAATACACATGTAGGAACCCAAAAGCTTAAATGTACGACTTTTTCAAAATTTTATGATTTGCCGTTTGATGTGTGATGCTCAGCTATAAGCATGCAAAATTTCACGCCTCCAACCTAATTAGGGGTTCACTTAGAAAGAATTGTTTAAAATACACATGTGGGAGCCCAAGGGGTTAAATGTACGACTTTTCAAAATTTTATGGTTTGTCATTTGATGTGAGGAGTTCAGCTATATGTATGCCAAATTTCACACCACCAACGTAAATAGGGTGTCACTTAGAAAGAATTGTTTAAAGTACACATGTGGGAGCCCAAAAGGTTAAATGTACGACTTTTTCAAAATGTTATGGTTTGTCATTTGATGTGAGGTGTTCAGCTATAAGTATGCAAATTTTCACGCCTCCAATGTAATTAGAGGTTCACATAGAAAGAATTGTTTAAAATACACATGTGGGAGCCCAAAGGGTTAAATGTATGACTTTTTCAAAATTTTATGATTTGTCGTTTGATCTGAGGTGTCCATCTATAAGTACGCAAAATTTCATGCCTGCAACCTAATTAGGGGCTCACTTAAAAAGAATTGTTTAGAATACACATGCGGGAGCCCAAAGGGTTAAATGTACGACTTTTCCAAAATTTTATGATTTGTCGTATGATGTATGGTGGTCATCTATAAATATGCAAAATTTCAAATCTCCAACATGTGTAGTTTCAGAGAATGGGCTCTGTGACGGACGGACAGACAGACAGACAGACAGACAGAGGAGCGAGACGAATAGGGTTTCGTCAGATGAACGAAACCCTAAAAAATCAAAAAACCCGACTGCGTAAAAAGCGAACTAATTAATTATTTATTTCTCATCAAAGTGAAACTATTTTTTTTTTTTTTATATTACATACCATTTTTTTTTTACTTGTATTGATGACCTTTAAGTTGCGTTTAATTGTTAGTTCCTATCTATAAACACTGTTTTGATGAGGCCTATAGATGTCTATGATGGTTAGAGTTGCAGTCAAGCTAGAGATCCTACCTACACAACTTCCAGGTTGTGTAATATTTAAACGGAGCTTCTGATTGTAAAATAGTCAATGAAACATCGTATTCATTTTAAAAGACCTATCCAATGACATGCCACTCAATAGGGTGCGTAATTTTTTTTTCGTCTGTACCGCCATTTTGTATTTTACGGCCGCCATTTTGAATTTATAAAAACAAAACCTAGCCTATAACGACCGGACGATTAAGACGAATTGATAGAGACCTCATTCACTAAAATCCATCCAGCCGTTGGGATGTTTCGAAGGTATAAAGAAGTCCCACAAAACCCTTCTTTTCAGTCGGGTTAAAATAAAATGACTGCGGTTGGTATGATAAAGATTTTTTTCAACCAAAAGTATGCATTTTCACAGAGAATTATATATTTCATTTCAGTCTTCCTTAAAAGTCTCAAAATTATACATCCAGAATTTAAATAAAAATATCAAAAATGAAACTTTCAATAATGGCGAAATATCAAATCCACCTGTTAGCAAACGGGATAAAACAAAAACAAACGTTCCAGTAAAGCTGACACTTGCAGCTGTTTTCGACATTATTTACCGTGAATAAATCCCTCCAGATATTTGTACTTACCGCAGAACATAGCGACACCATGGCAATACAAATTGCTCGTGCATAGATTTAATATAATTTCAGGCAGATTAATAGTAAATATTTAGGATTCACGAATATCAATGAATAAGCAAATTTTCTTCTTTTTAGATGTGGAAATAATAAAATTCTTAAACAAACCGCAGAGATATTAATAAGAGTGGACTTTCTCATTTAGAATTACATGTGTTGGAGAGATAGGAATGCGTATTTTCAGTAGGTAATTAAAAGCATAGATACTTTACTTTCTTCAACCTTTTGAATTCGTGAAAAATTTTGACGGATTTATACGTTTTAGAAGGTTCTAAACACGATTTTTGACTGTTTTTAGATATTGTCTGAGTCTGTATTTGACAAAAAAAATTGTGGGCGCTCTATCTCAAGAATTAATGCGCGGAATTTAAGGGTGTTCTCAAATCCAAAAGGGCAACTTTCTGACATAAGTTTTAATTTATTTTTGTTCGAAAATGCATGAAACTGGCTGGTGTTGTTCAGAAACCATGTAATTGAGCTGTTTTTTTTTTTCATTTTTTTGCAAGCGCAATAGATCTTTCAGAAAATAGAGTCAAAATGGGCGTTTTGAACCAAATTTCCGCGCGAAGGGAGAAAGAGTACTCAAGAGCAGGTGAAAAACATGTTTGTCACGTGATCCAAAACGCTTATAACTCAATAGGTAATTGATTGATCAAAAAAGGGTAAAAACAGTTCAATTCCAAATCGCCTCCATGACCAGGCTTTCCAATTTTATATGTTTCCGTTAAAAAATGAATTTGTAAATATGTCAAAACGTTTTGCGCTTGTTGAGCAGAGCAGTTAAGAACAGCCTTAATAAAACTTTAGATACAGTTACACCTTGATATAAATTGGTGCTTATTAATTTTTGTTGTAAATCTTTAACAGGTGGCGCTCCTATGCTGCATTTTTCACGATTTGCGCAATAGCTCTATCTCAAGAACTAATGTACGAATTTTCATCAAACTTCAGACTCACAACGTGAGGGCCAACCTTGTTAATCACAGATTTTGATTATTTTAATGTATGTTGTAGGGTATAGACCCCTTAGTCTCAGGTTCAACGGATTTTATACAACACTCGTTAGTTCTTGAGAAACCGGGAGGTCTAATATTAGTACACAACTTAAATACTTACTTTGAAATAGAAAGGGCAGGTTGGGCGTAGCTCAGTTGGTACGGCGTTTGCTGGCTGACCCGCGGGCCCGGGTTCGATACCTGAACGCGCTACATTTTTTGTTTTATAAATATACTTGTAATTATAATTTAATAATTTCAATTAAGAATTTTAATATCGTACATTAATTATAATGTTAACAAATTTAAATTTAAATTTATCATTTTTTACTTTGAACTATTATTTCTCATCCTTTAAAGACATTTAAAAAGAAATTGGGTCTATTATTGAATAATAAAAATTCCAAAATCGTTAGAAACCTGTTGTGGTGCCATCTAGTTATCATAAAATAAAACATATTCAATTAAAATAAAAATAAAAGCAGAAAGAAGATAGAGGGGAAAACGAAATATTTGAAAGCGCAAGCATAGATATTACAAATTTAAAAATCTTTAATATGCAAAAAATCCGTTGTAATTTAATTCCGATGCTAATTTTTAATATAATTATGTTTGTTACTTTAAAAACAGTGTCATAGTATCATTGTATTGATTTCCCTTGTTAAAGCAATGAATAAATGATATTTCTTTAAAATCATGAATTGACACAATTGTTCAATATCATTGCATACATACTGAATATACGAAATACATTTTAAAAGTGATTTTTAAAAAATTATCAGTTTTATGATGTTTTATACAACTATTTAGTTAAAAGTAAAAAAATTAAATAGGTTAAAATTATAATTGAAATACAATAGTATAAATTTTAATTGACAATGCGATTATTAAGTTATAATTACAAGTACATTTATAACACAAAATATAAGAAAAACAAATTCAGTGCTTTCGGGCATCGAACCCGAGCCCGCCGATCAGCCAGCAAACGCCGTACCAAATAAGCTACGCTCAACCTATCCTTATTGTTACAAAGTAAGTATTTAAATCATATACTAATATTAGACCCCCGGTTTCTCAAGAACTAACGAGCGTTGTATAAAATCCGCTGAACCTGAGACTAAGGGGTCTATACCCTACAACATATATTGAAATAATCAAAATCTGTGATTAACAAGGTTGGCCCTCTCCTTGTCAGATGTTGACATAAGTTGTTGCTAATTAGGTTTTGGTGTAAATCACTCAACAGATTTCGCGTGGGTGAATTAGATTCTTTATATCAATTTCGCTATGTATAAAATAAGTATAACTTGCAGTATTCGACTCATAGGCGCCAACTTCATGAGCGCTGAACAAAAATCAGGCATATTTCTAGTATTTTTTTTTTTTTAATGTCCTATTTAAGCACTGCGATAGGTTAAGCCAAAAATAACATTTGAAATTTAGTGATGGAAGTTAACCTATGATTGCCCGCATTAGGTCGGTACCAATGGTTTACGCTAAGAACGCAGGATCGCACGATTCCCATAATATTTCTAAAAATTTCCACTGAAAAATAATTCATTGGTGCGAGTTTTCCGGATGAAGCCTACCGTTCACAAAAGTTATAAATGCCTCCAATTTCCTCAAACTGTCTCAAAAATCATGAACAGCTGGCAATTTTCATAAATCGGTTTCTTACGCCAAGAAAAAGTTGCGAAATTCGACGTTTCAAACGGAAAGCCGAGGCTTACTCTGTTGAATCAATCTCCATTCAGAACACAAAATTCAGCATTTATGTTAAACTTATTTTATTAAAATCTAAAACATAAAAGAAAGTAAAACTGTAACATATTTCTTCCATTTTTTATTATAACGCACTTCGAAAAAAATCCATGCCCAGCAATAGAACATAATGTCTCAAGATTCTTCTTTGTGTCTCTGCAAACGAGCAATGCTATGCACAATATTCTCGAGCATTACAAAGTACAGTCGTGAAAAAAAGTAAACACCCCTACTAACTCTGCAACAAATTGTTGTAAAAGAAAGTTACTGGTACCAAACGATTGGAAATAAAGTCTACTTTTAAATGATGTATATAAAATTTGCTTAGGGAGCCATCTGCATATCAAAACAAACCCAAACTTTGTTTTTTTTTCAATAGTAATACCCAAGTTTGACACCATACATAAATTCTACACCCTTCAATTAACCTAAAAACAAATTTTCCTGAAATTCGTACGATTTGTTTAAGAGAAATTAATTATTTTAAAATGAGCATATTTTAGGTGCTGCATCCAAATTGAAGTTCGGTACTAGATTGTTAAAATGCTGCAGAATGACTATGTCACTTCTATTAATGCATTATTTCTTGCCAATATGACCATTTCACTCGCTTAATATTTCAAATTATGCTTTTCTGCACATTATAGACATCCCGCCTTAAATTATCATTTTGACGTTTTTTAATCATAATTCGAAAACTACTTTTTTAAAATTTGAAATTGAGAATTCGCATAAAGCAGGTTATAATAAATATCAATCTATCAAAAAAATTGTAGGTTGGAATTCATATTTTTTTCGAATATTAATTTCATAATTCATATTATAAAAAATTTTAAATTACAAATTACAAATTCAATGTATTTATGTTTTTTAGTATTATAACCACACAAAAATTATCACGTTAGGATTATATAATTTCAGGAGATATTAATAAAAATACGGCAATGTAATTTAACATAAGAAGCTCTTAAACTTTGAATGTTTATAATTAAAAAACTTATCATCCAAATAACTTGAAATTTCGTTTCTGTGCATAGCTTGAACCGAAGATTTAAAATATATTGTCAAAATTGGATGTTGCTATTGAAAAAAAATTATTCTGTTTTTTCATTTGTAGATGGCCCCCTAAGAAAATTTTATATACCTCATTTAAACGTAGACTTCATTTCCAATCGTTTGGTACCAGTAAATTTCTTTTATAATTAGTTGCAGAGTTAGTAGGGGTGTTTAATTTTTTTTTTCAAAGACTACGCATCCCAATCACACATATGAATTTTATTAATTATTTCGTATAACGTCATTAAAATGTAACTGCAATAATTACCCCCTATAGGCCACAATGCTTCCAAATGTTTGTCCCTGTAAACGAACAATAAATGCTACGCATACTATTTTCTATACAAAACATGCTGACTCAATACATATCAATTTCACGGCATTCCATATTTAATAATGTTTGCGCGCAAAGAATCTGATAGACAGAAGAAAAAAAAAAGTTAAACAATTTGTTCTACATTAATACTTGGAAATTTTTCCAGAGAGAAGCATTCGCCTTGCATACAATATTTCAAATTCATAACAAATTTCAAATTATTTGCTTAAAAGGCGCAAAGGCCAACTTAGTGAAAAAGATTCCATGCCGGGACTCGAACCCGGGCCAATAGAATAGCTCACTGACGTTCTGCTGGATTTAATTAAGCTTCGTGTTTGCCCCATGTCGGTGGCTCACGGAAAATATTCCATCTTGTGCTGCATTTGTAGCCTTGCCAACCTATAATAGTAAGAAGTTCCAGGCTGTGTATATCGTTCCATGCGGTTTAGTCGTAGAACGTCAGTACGCTATACTGATGGCCGGGTTCGAGTCCCGGCATGGAATCTTTTCCACTAGTTTGGCCTTTTCGCCTTTTAAGCAAATAATTTGAAATTTGTTTTGAATTTGAAAATTTGTTCTACGATAGAAAGTTTTTAAAAAGAGTGAACTGTTTTTAAGTGTTCAATTATTTAGCCTAAATATATTTAAAATCTCATACTTACCAATATTTCAGCGAAAAAATAATGGAGATTATATATCGACATTTTCTCGGTTAGTGCGTAGTTTAAAATCACACACATAAGTTACTGAGTGAGAAGTGAAATAAAAATATTTAGAACTGTTTTTCTGAGCTCAATTATTTATCCTAAATACATTATAAATCTCATAAACTCGCATATATCAAGTTCCCCGCCAACTTTTAGCTAACCGTCATGTTCTGACTTAGTGCGCATTTTAAAATAATACTCAAACATAAAAGTTAAAAAGAGAGTGAGAAATGTAATACATTTTTTTTTTAACAAATGCATATTTATATTTTAATACTTACCGAAAATACGGGAACACCAGTTACAAAACGGGAGATTTAGCAGGTATGAAATCGTAATACATTACTGCGACAGACAAAATTTTTAAAGTGATAACCGTGTACGTAGAGATTAATTATTAACGTTATTAATTACACTTACCTTCCGCATTCCATAAGAAAAAATATTCTGCGGTAAGCAACATTGTTCCAGGCAAAATCAAGAACTGTAAAATTAACATCCTGATTTTAGATATATTTGGAGTCCTGTAAAGTCTTTCCGGAGTCCTAAGCGAAAATTTTTCAAAAATGTCGAAAGTATGAAATATTTTGTAACGGTATTGCGTAAAATACGTACAAGTAGTGTGCGTTTTTGCTTCCGTTAGGTATGGGGGGGTAAGAGAAGAATGCTGACGTAAATAAACGCATTTTTTGTAAGCGAAGATCGAACTACACGTACCTAATGACAAGTCGGTTGATAGACGACTTTATTACGGATATCGAAAAAAAAAAAAAGTGTCACAGACAAAAAATAATTAAAAGCAATATATCATTTTATTATACATTAATTTTATGGATAAGATCGTATGCACATTGTTTTATTCATAAAACGTTCAAATATTATTTTTTAAAAGTAAAATATGTAAAGAATATATTTTCTTCAACTATGCATTTACTCAATGAATATATTCTCATCCTGAAAGAAGGATTTTTATAAGTACAGAAGCTCAGTTCCCGTTATATCGCGCCTCTTTAAATCGATCGTTCGGCTATATCACTAATTTATGTATGGATCGAAACAAGTGCGTTTTATCATAAGATGTTCTGGACAGAAAATATTACTTTATGAAAAATGGATATATATATAAATTTTTAAATGTAAATTCTTTTCAAATTTTTAATTTAATTTAGACTTGTTTAAATTTAAAATCGTCTGATTTTTTTTTTCTTTTTTTTTTTTTTTTTTTTTTTTAATGTGTACTTTATTCATTTATAAGTACAGAAATTACTAAATGTTAATATTTCCGTTCCAAATTTACAAGACGGTCTAAGTTTTAAAAAATTAAGTCTTTTAAAAAACATTTCACTATGACAATTTTTTCAAAATTTTCTCTCAAGACAAAAATTTCCGAAGACAATTTAAAGAATATGAAACTCAAACACATTGTATAACGTTTCATAACTTTATCTCTCATAGAAATTTAGATGTATCAGTTCAAATATGAAAAATCACAAAACAAAAATTCCTTCTGAGATAAAGATAAATCTAGGAAAAAATAGCTACAAACAAAACATAAAAAGCTTTATCTTTTGATCCGATTGTCTTATTTCCCATGCGGTATGAATGCCGGACTAGAGATCTGTAGGGGCCAAAATCTCCAGTCCCGGACCCAGCGTGACTCGTTCTAAAAGTTATACAATTTCGGCCAGAGCCTGGCATGGTCCGGTAAAACACGTAAAATACGGCCCCAATCTCGGCCTGGTATAAAAAAAATAAAATCTTAGCCGGAACTCAACACGGTATAAAAGCTAAAATTTCGGCCCGAGGCTGGCCTGTACAAAAACTCAATTAGCCCAGACCGGCCAGAGTGAATTTCTATAAAAGATAGATTTTATCTTGTAAAAGGAGTTCTGTTCTGACAAAAAAAAAAAAAAAAAAAAAAAAAATACTTATTCTAATTTTTTTTTTTCGTGTTTATGGTCTTCATTTAAAAAAAAAAAATCACCCCGGGCAGCGAAGTACAAGCATTTCTGCCCTTCCCTATATTTCTCTCTGCCTCTGCCAAATAAACTACAATATTGATTTTTTAACAAATCTCTGTATGTATGTAAATGTCTGAGTTATCATTAATCCCCATTCCATGTCGTAGAGATATAGAAACTTCGAAGGAGAGTAGAAAAATCCGTTATAGACATGTTCCCTTCAGTAGGTACAACATTTAATGGATTATACTCTTTCGCAGAGATGATTATATTCACTTTGCAAGGATCAACACATTTTCCGTTTAGGACAGGAATCAGTCATACGCAGGATCCTTTTCACAGGTATCACTGAACTTAAAATTCTTTTTGAGACAAAAAATTAAATTGTAGAATAATGACGATTTAAAAATATATACATCATGTCGTGCAGACCTCTAGGAAGGATGAAGTTCAGTTCTGGCTCGACCGGGAAAAAAGAAGTCTGACCTGACTTGGCCCAGCCAAAGTTTGCAGGAAAAAGTAATGCCCGGCCCCGGCCCGAGTACAGTAAATGAAAATTGTGGCCCCGTGCAGACCTCTATCAAGGACTACCTTAACCGCACAGTTATTCAAATTTTTATATACATTATACAGCCAAATATCACCGGACACTCAATTTTTCACGTTTTGTCGAATATCTAAAAATATATTTCTCGGATTCTTCTGGAACTTCAGGATTATAAATAACTAGTTGCGTAGCAACACGTTATTATTAGTATTAATTATGTTATTATTAGTATTAATTATGTTATTATTAGTATATTAGTAGACTTTTGGTGACGTTTGGCATTATAGTGCAAGTTGGTTGCAATATATATGCTGATTCCAAGTCGTTTATTTCAGTTAAAAATTTTTAACGTATGCGTTAAAACTAATGCTGTGGAGACGATATAGTGTTTTCTTGTAGGTTACTTTTATTCTACTTACGGCTTCTGTTAAACGCTTTATATCCGCGTTTTCGGATATAAAGCGTTTTTTCTAAAATCCCACTAACCGTGATGTAACGCGGGGCTACAGTATTATTCTTTTTTTTTTTGGGGGGGGGGGATTATACGCAAAAGATGTGAAAAACACAAGCATGCTCCGGGCCATCACAAAATTTCTTTCTATATTTATATTGTAAAGCAAAAACAAGTCCGTGATTAACGCTGACGTTATATTGAAGGTGGCAACACTTGTTCAATATTTTTCGCTTTTACCTCACTTTTTTAAACTTCTAAACAATGATTTTCTATTTTTACGCCGTCGAATAGAAAAGAAAAAGTACTCTCAAAAGCAATTTGTTTGGAAACTTTATCTCAATTTACGGATTTTTTATGGTTTTGAAAATATTTAAGAAGCATGAATTTTTTTATGTATCTCGATCGCGTGTACCCCGATTACGAAAGATTAACTCGTTTGCACTTACATAGATATAAATAGTTTTGTATTTATTTCCGGATAATAAGGGAAAAACTGGGAAATTTCATTATACAGCGGCCAGTAGTGTAGATGTTTTATAAGTGGTTACTTTTTTCTTTAAGAGTGCTAAACAGTAAACTTTTGCTAAAATATCTATAAGTATTAATCTAAAATTAAATAGCCCAAATAAATTGCATTAACATACTGCAACAAGCAAAAAGTGTAATATTTGATGGGATGCAAGAAAATTTTACTCTTTCCTCATAAGAAAGTGGCCGCTGGCAGACAATTTTGTAATAGCCAATATTTTCTTCAGTGGCTCTGTGGCCAGCAGTAGCTGGTACTAATTTTGCCCTTTACCGGCTAATATTCCATAACAAAATTAAAGCTTCATCAATAAAGAAATAAAATAATATTGCTCAAAAATAATGACATAAACGTAAGCTAACTACGCGTTTAAACACCTGAAATTATCAGAATCAAAAAGTAAGTAACGAAATGTTAGGCGATTTCATCGGCTAAGTAACTCCTGACATGCTACTAATACGAAAGCATAGCTTTAAATGGACTCCCCGTGGTCGAGATTAAGATTCCTATAAGGAGATACATAGGGGAGAGTGGAAGTAATGGGACACGTTTTAAAAAAATAAGAAAATCAACTCTGTTTGATACAAAAACAAAAATTTCGATACACAGAATACAAAATGAAACGCTTTCTAATGTCCTTGAACAATATAGAAACCTAATTTGCAGAAACAATTTTATAAATAAAGAGATTGTAAATTTCAAAATGCGTCCCATACCTCCCCTCCAACAGGGAGATATGGGACAGATGTAAAACAATGTATGATAAGGCACAAATAGTCTAGTGTCGGCTATATATACAGTCTAACAAAGATTATAGGTTGATAATGTCTGTGCTACAATATCAAATTCCAGTACCTTCATCACTGGAAGGAAAATTCAGGATTGTCAGTCAGAGAAAACATTAAAAAATCATTAGTTCAATTTATTTATATTTTGAAGTAACTGAATACAGTAGAGCACCGATTATCCGAACAAGTCGGGACCGACCCTAGTTCGGATAAGCAAAAGTTCGGATAAATGGACAGACAATTTAAGGGATATTTCTGACTATATTAAAACCTTCACACGTTATCTAAGCTTAGGACTGGCAGCACCAGTTAGTGCTGGCATGTTTAAAAATTGTTTTTTTCTTTTTTTCTTTTTTTTTTTTGTTTATTTTTTAACATTTTTATCATTAATTTCTTCTTCTTTTTATTTATCATTTTCTGTACTACAGGGATTATAATTTAAAGAAAAAAGCTTTAGATTGTTGCTTGGTTCAACGAAGACATTCTTTTCAATGCTGCCATATCTCTAATTCTTCGTCAATACCGTTAGTTGAATAGGATCAGCGTTTTTTCTACCGTTCGAGCTATTTCATAGCTGTTTCCAAACATTCAAAGGCTTCGTTATGTGATGGACCTGGGTTATTTTCCGAGCATTCGTTTTCATTTTCTTCAATTTCTTTTTCATCATGAATCTCATCCCTAATCTCATCATCATTTAAAATCTGATATCCAGGGTCATGTATACTTTACTATTTAACCACTCGTTAATTTCATTTTGTTCATAGCTTAGGATTCTTTTCATCTCCTTTATTGTTTTTACAGCCCTTATTTTCTTATCCACAATCAGTTTTTCTTTATTTAAATTTTTATTCCAAGCCAATGGATAATGGGGAGTTAGGTTAAAACAAATTTTGGGAGAAACAGCCTGTTCGGATAAATGGAAGTTCGGTAAATTAGAGTTCGGATAATCGGCGCTATACTGTATATTAATAATATTATAATTAATATACTACCCTCTAAAAATATTTGCATATTTAGCAATTTACATTCACCTTATTAAAAAAAGGAATTAGACATGTCCCATTCCTCCCTTTTCTGGCATGTCCCATTTCTCCCTCTACCTTCTTTTATGTTAAACCTCTTGTATAAACAAAAATGCTGCTTTTAGGCATAGTTAAACTTGTGGCTAATATACAGTATAATGTTTCATAAACAGGGAAACTATTACATCTACACATAAACAAGCCATTAATACACGGAAATCATAAAAAGTATGTGAAGCAAATTTACTTTTGATTCTTGAAATAATCATTTTTCTTTATACAATCGCAAGCTTATGCAGATCAGCTACTTTTTTCAATTGAAGATTGGGGTATCATTGCTTCAGGTAATGTGTGATTGATGAAATGTTTAGAATGATACATAAAGAGAGAAACCTACTGTCCAATTCCATCCCACTTTCCCCTGTATAATAGGAGCTCTAGTTGAGATCGAATGTTCATCTGTCAGTGCTGGGTTCCATTTTCGGTGACTCGTTCGCACCACACATAGTGTGGATTTCCTAGCTGTATTTCTGCCGTCCTTTAAATAATCTGTAACAAGACTGTCCTAGTATTGATAGATAGCCGACACTCAATATCCCCAAAAATTCTGAAATTTTCCCAAAATCGTGGTTTCTTCCGAAAAAAAAAAAAAACAACTAAGTTTCTAGTAAATAAATGTAAATTTACCACAGTAAAAAAATATTTAACTAATGGGCTCAAAATTTTTTCCTAAATCAAGACTTTTTGAAGAAAATTTCCCTTTAACAAAAAAAAAAAAAAAAAAAAAAAAAAAATGAACTTGCGAATTGACACTTTTATTGTGATACATTACTTAATTAAAGAAAATAATTTGAATTACTAAAAGATAGAGATATTGGAACTTAAAGCACATGTAAACTGTAAACGACAAGCACGATGATAATGATAATTGATAACTTCCTATTTTCGAATCGACGAATCAAGATAAAGATGACTAAAAGTAAACTATAAATCTGAAAACGCGAAATAATAAAGTTCCCCCGAGTTTTTCCCCAAAAATGTTGATATTCCCCAAATTTTCCCCCACAAATACTTGTCCCCAAAACACTCTATTCAAAATTCCCCAAAACGAAGACAAAATCCCCAAGCTGCCAACTTGTGTATGGAAGAATGTATATGAAAAAATGAATAAAACAATATGTAAAAAGGAATAAAAAGATATATGTAAAAAGGAATAAATTTGTATCATGTATTCGAAGATTATGTAAATAAAAGATCATTCGTGGTAAGAGCTAAAGGTCTCAAAGCAAAACCCTCTGAATGTCAATTGCATTTAATACATTTCAAAACTTTATTTGAATATCTTATTGACACTTTTCATATAAAATTTTTTTGGGGTGTTAGTGGGTAATCTAAAAAAATATATTAACTGTAAAAAATCTAATTTTCAATAATTAAAAAATGGTTTCCACCTATGTTCTGAAACCAGGGAAATATTCCCTAGTTACCATAATAAATATATATATAAAATTTAATATAATAAATATTAAATTTTATAGGTCAGTTAAGCATCAAAATTATGAATACAGGATGTCCCTGAATTCATGGGCTAAATTGAAAGGGAAGCTAAAGTACACATAAAGAAACAATGTTCGTACAGCAATGTAGTGTCGGAAATGAAAAGTGTTGGAGGAAAGCAAGTAATGAGGAGGCAATGAAAGCAAGCGCTTTATTGACACAACACTTACAGTAAGTGCTCAAATGTGCCACCACCAACATCGATACATTCCTGGCAGTGTCTACGAAGCAATTTTTGTGCCCTTTCGAACATTCCAGCTGTCTCATCTGTGAAACACCAATTGACTCTGATGAGTACCTCATTGTGAAACTTTCAGTGACTGCTACAACTCTTCATGAAACATCCGGCCAATCAAAGCAAAAACTGAATCATCATAGTTTTCCATAATAAGCATTTTGTATACTTAATTTAGTGCAATGATGATCCATAGGCGCTGAAAAATATCTATCACAAAAATCATGAAATACAGAGCTAAACAGCGTTAACTGTTGAGCGATAAACACAAAAATGTAATCAACAGCAACGTATGTTAAGATTTAACTGAATATCAAGTATAATGAAATTAGGGCATTATTTCTTGAGATAATCTATAACAGAAATTATGAAAAACACATAATCGCGAAGCCATTTATTGGGCAATGTACACCAAAATGTTATATGCACCAATTTATGTCATGGTATAACAAAGTATAATGTTTGGTGAAATTCTATGCTTTACTTTTTAAGGTATCACTATCGCTGAAATCATAAAAAACACATACAGTAGCGCCACTTTATTTTGATGAAATTACGTGCATTATTCCTTGAGATATAGCTACCGGGGACATTTTTAATTTTGAGCGCCCACAAATTTTTTGTAACTTTTAGTCAAACCTCTAACCGAATTCTTTTGAGTGTGTAAATAAACTATAAATTATACGCACTCAATTTATAAATCATATGTTGCAGGGGATTTCAGTAATATATATCAATTTATTATGTTTGAAATAATTTAACATGATTAAAATACACTGCAAACGACTTATCTCCATAGATCATAATGTAATGAAAATATTTTGTGCGTCCTTGTGAATGAACTATAAATGCTCCTTATTCTGTACTCTATAGAAAACATGTTCCCATCCACCTTAGTGATGCATATCAATTCCACTATTTTTGAATAATCATAACATCAAAATAAACCGGAAACGATTTTTCCCCCGTACACCATAATGTTACGGAATTCTTTTGTGCACCCTTGTAGATAAATTATATATGTTACACATTTCATTTTCAATAGCGATCCTGCTATAGTAAACTTCAATATGAAATATCCCTCACGTGGCAATATCAGTATATTTACAAAAGTTAGAGCACAGACAGACGACATACCGAAGCCAAATAATTTTCAATTATGTTGGAAAGTATTGAAATGAGGGGAAAAACATACAGGTTACGTAATGCTCGCTTTAGAGGGCGCTGTTCCATTTCCCTTGTCAACTATTGTTCAAACATTAAAGTGTAATATACCGGGTGTCCCAAAAATGACTGATGGATTTTAAAATTCAATAACTTGCAAAGGGTGGCCGATATTAAAAAAATTCTTGCAGGAGTGTTATGTAAGATATCAGGAGTTTTTACGTTGCGATTATCAGTTTTAGTTACAAATAGCATCGATAGATGGCGCTGCAAGCAATAACCGCTGAATCCAAGCTCGATTTTTCGGCCTCTCTTCTTCCATGCGAAAAAAAAAGGAGACTAAAATGTATTGAATGGATCCCGAAGTACCAAACATCGAATATAAACTGAGCACCTATTCCTCTCAGCGCCATCTATTTCTTGAAATTCGAACTAAAATCAAGAATCACACTGAAAAAACTCCTGACATCATACATAACTCTCCTGCAAGAATATTTTTAATATCTGTCACCGTTTGCAAGCTATTGAATTTTAAAATCCATCAGTCATTTTTGAAACACCCGGTATGTACATGTCAAGAATTATGTTCAGAGTTTTTTCCAGGCAGCTTCAGGAAATGCTGCACCCTTCTTGCCCTTTGGTTTAAAAAATAACACTCTTCTTGCCCCTGAGTAAATAAATGTATCCCTTATTGCTTTTTGCACTAAAATATTTATTTTTACAGTAAAAACTGACTCGTTACTATATGTCTTCAAGAAAGTATCTCTAAAAGTGAAAAAAAAAATGCATTTAAAAATCTAAAGGGCTCTAACATCTTTAAAAAGGGCACCGACGAATCCAACTTGAATAAATGTAATGATGTATATAAACTGTACTATGAATAGAAAAGTACCCTTATGAATTTAAAAATTGCTCTTTTCCCTCCAACAGCACATATAAAAATTAGATTTTTAAAGCATCATATAATATAGTGAAATTTATACTTAGCATATCACAAATTAAAAATCACTTTCAATAATTACCACACATAGTTAATAATGCGAAACTATTTTCTATAGGAAAAATTCTATACTGGAGCTCAATCCATTTATAACTTTCGCTTTGTTTAAAATACTATAACAGCTTTAAAATAGACTTCAGACAATTACAGCCAGTAGCCCATAATGCATTGCAAATTATTTTTTGCATATCCTATAAATAACTGATAAATGATACACACGCCGTTTTCTATGCAGAAAATCTTTTAATTATCCCAATATCAATAACGCAGATCACTTTCGTTATGTTTAAATTAGCATAATATCATTAAGTTATACTTGAATTTTTTGCTGCACATAGATTTTTATAAAGGCTGTATTTTATATATCTGTAAAAGATAAGTGCGAATTTTACGAATACCATATTCTACAAAGAACATGGTTGAAGAGCATGTCTATAACATAAAGAAATTTTATTATGTTTGACATCTTTAAAATTTTTAAAATGGACTTTAAAAATGGGTCGCACAAACTTTGCCTGAAAATCATTTGACACCCCAATTTCTAAAAGTTGACTTTCGTCTTATTTAATCGCAAAGTTTCTGTCGTTACGTAAGTCAAATTATTCTGTTCTACAGGGTGTCCGGTCTCAACGGTGTCCAATGGCTAATTCCTAAACCGTTAGTCATAGACATATAGTTCCAATTGCAAAAATGTTTAAAATCAGGTAAAGAAATAGTTTAAAAGCAATTTGGGTCAATAACAACGTTTCTTAAAAAAAATACAAAATTTAAATTTTTATACGGTCCTATAAATTATATTTAGCAAAATTTTCCTTTTACACTGACAAGTAATACACAAAAAGTCCCGTTATTCTACGATTAAAATTGACCGAGTAATAGCTGTTTAAAGTTGGAGCATATTTTTTGCCGCAAATTGGGGGTCATTCACAAATTTAGTCGTAATATAATTTCATCAGATATATTAGAAAATGGTTGACAGTAAAATTAACATTGCAAAATATATTTGAAATCTTTAATCATTCTGACATATTAACGCAAAATATACAATTTGTAATAAACATTTAAGAAGAAAGAAAAAAAAAACAGAATTTTTGTTAAATAAAACGATGCTAAATTAACAGCCTCAATTCTTTACAAAATGATACGTATTTTACAATATTATTAGATTACACTAGCCTGCAAAAGTTAGGTTATGCCATGTTTTTTTAGCTTTTGATAATTAATTCTTATGTATTCTGTACCGCTAAATCTGAAATTGACCTTCATTTACATTCATTCACAAATTTCATCAGGAACCTTCATCAGGTCATTCACAAATTTCAAAGTTAAAAATTTCAAATTTAAAATTGAATCTCCTCCCTCATCTCATCGGACCACTCAGCTATTTAGCTGTAAGAATCCCAGGATAGGAAAAAATATCGAATAAATTATTGAATAAAATAAAATAAAATAAAACAAAAAAAAGTTTTACATACGTTTTATAATAGAGATTTTTGCTATATTGTAACTTACACATTTACGATTTGCATAAAAATTCTAACATGATAGTTAAAAATGAAGGTCATTTTCAGATTCAGTGCTAAAAAGTACATAAAAATCAATTATCAAAAGTAAAAAAACACAACCATCTCCTGTACTTTATAGAATCCGATTTTTGTTATTCTTTAAATTTGGCAATTTATGAGTTGCGAAATAACCTGACATGATAATTAAAAATTAATGTAATTTTTGGATTCAGTGCTATAAAATACATAAAAGTTAAAAAAAAATCAACAATCGCGGTCTTGTATTATCTAATCTAAAACTTTTTCTTAAACTTCTTTGCGGTAATCTATCCGAAATTTTTTGTGTTATCCTGTAAAATAAGTATAAATGGTAACCACGGAAAATTATAATAATATTAGACTGTTATTAGATTTGCGCCAGTATATATATGTAATCTCGATCGATATTTAAAATTGAGTTAAAGTCCGAGTACAAATTTTGAACTTTAAAAAAATACATACGATCGTTGAAGTAACATAAAAACTTTAAAAAATAACATATTTGTTAAAAGAAATCATAAAAGAAACAGCCTCAAATCCTGACACAATAAAACATATGTTATTTTAGCCAATCTGAAATTTAATAAATTTTATCTTAATCGTAATACTTGTACGATTTTTTTTTAAAGCGCAGGTACACATGAAATAAGATCTTCGAATACTTTAAGCACTTGGTATGTGATCCCTCAAAGCCAAGCCGAACTCATTTGTTTTCAGAGCAGAAAAGTGGCATAAGTCATGCACTTTTAAAGTTTCATATCTCACTCAATTTTAGCATTATATGAATGGGACATTTTTTTGTCTTACTTGCCAGTGTAATAGGAAAAATTTACTAAATATAACTTATAGGACCGGGGAACCGTATAAAAATTTAATTTTCGTATTTTTTTTTTTTAAGAAATTTTTTTTTTGAACCAAATCGCTTTTAAAATATTTCTTTACCTGATTTAAAACATTTTTGTAATTGGAACTACATGTCTATGACTAACGGTTTAGGAATTAGCCATTGGACACCGTTGAGACCGGACACCCTGTATAATAATTGTAGCTTGGTGGCTCACTGACCACTGGTTGTGTAGCTTTATCATAGATCAGAATATCATAAGTATTTTGGGTGTCCATGAAAAAAAATACAATGCTACCATACACCATATTCAATAGGAGGCATATTGTAAGGTATCTCAATAAATTACCTGAATTTCTGGGCAATCTAGGAATATTTACGAAAGTTAAAGCGTGGTAGGACAGACAGATTATCTGAAGTTAACCACTTTTCAACAATGTTGGGAAGTGTTAAAAAGAAACTATGAGAAAAACCAGACACATTTGTATGATGTGGTTGCTCTTTTTATCAGGGCTGCGGAGTCGGTGGGAAAATGGACGAATCCGACTAAGCAGCCCTGCTTGTAAAATGGACGACTCCGGGAATTTCAGCACATCCGACTCCGACTCTTTCGCTCAAAAATGGGCCTGACACAGACTCCGTAGCCCTGCTTTTTATACACTTTCTCCTTTACGTTCTAAAAGGGAATCCTTTAAGAAGTTTTGAACCATATTTAAGCGTATTATATAGATAAAATGTACGAGGGTGATCCAAAAAGTAAACGACCGTTTGGCTGTAAAAACTTTAAAAACAAACGTTTCTTCAAAAACATTCTCCTACATAAGTGAAGCTTACTATACTGCTTCACATAATCACCCCTACATTTAGGCATTTGTCATAACTGTTTAGGAGCTTTACAATCCACATGTTGTACTGGGTTGCCGCCAGTACCGTATTAAGCCAGTTGCTCACTGCAGTCTTCAATTCATCATCACTTCCCATCATGCACAAAATTTATTGAAGCCAAAATGTTCTGACATAATTTCACCAAGCAAAGAACGTAAAATGTGTGGGAAAGCGAGGAGTCGAGAACTGTGAACTCGTCGAGGGCAGTTGCATATCGCTTTCTCTCACATTTCAGGTTCTTTTTTTCGTGAAATTGTGTTAGAACATCTTGACTGCACCAAAATTTGTGCACGATGGGAAGTGATGATGATTTGATGACTGCAGTGAACAACTGACTTAATACGGGGCTGGCGGCAGCCGGTATGCCATGGAGATTGTAAAACTCCGGAACCGATATGACAAATGCCCAAATGTGAGGGGTAATTACGTAGAGATGTAATGTAAGCTTCACTTATGTAGGGTAATAAGTTTTTGGTGAAATGTTTGTTTTTAAGAATTTTGGAACCAAACCAGCGTTCGAAAGCCTTGGTGGTCCGCTGGTCCGAGATCACTAAAAATTCAATCGGACTACTAATTTAAAAAATTGAGTGGTCCGCAGGACCAGTAATTTTTTTCCCTCTCTGACAGGTAAACGTAAATATTCCTGTCCCTGAGAAATTCGCAACCAAACACAAACCACATAATTTTATTTTATTAAAAAAAAAAAAATAAATAAATAAAAAATCACATTAAAACTTACAGACAGTTGAAATAAATAATCGGAAATAAAATACATAATTAATAATTTTATAGTTTTTGTTTATGTACTGTTTATTTAATTTTTAGAAAATTATAATTTTACATTTTATTATGCCAAAAATTTTGGGAAACTGAAAGGAAGTTTGGTTTATGTTCTAGGAGGAGAAGGGGAGGGGTGTCACTCAAAGGGTTAAAGGTACTTCATAGAATTTTATGTAGCGGGCCAGTGACAATGTCTGCAGACTAGTAAACTGTGAGGTTTACTGGTCCTTCGGACCAGTGACTTTTTTTTTTATCAATTCTACCGCTGCAAACGGTGGTTATTTTGTAGGTCACCCGTGTATATTTATTTTGATTAGAGATTTGTATTACTGCGATTATTTTCACAGCACATATTTTGCAAGGAAAAAAAAAATAAATAAACGAGGAAAAATACACACGTAACATTACATCGTGACTTCCGTTTTCATTCATAAACGTGGCGGTGGCACTTTAATACAAAATTTTAAAACAAAATTAGGATATTTTGCTTGTTTAGAGGCAGTTCTTTGGTTTAAATTAGCACCAGTCCTTGAAAGTTTATTTTCTATTCATTTTATAATTCTACAAAATATTCTAAACAATATTATAACTTTCAACACTTAGCACACTATAAATATAGATCCGAAAGCAGCTGATAAAAATACAATGTCAGGTTTCAATCGTTTAAATCAATCGATTCTATTCATATAAGTGGCTGTTATAAAATGATTTAATATCCTAATTTTATTGCTTAAAACTAAATTTTATCAGAAATAAAAATAATTTTTAGAAGTCATTTTTTGTATTTTTGATAATTCTACGAAAGTGCTATAAAACGAAAATAATTTGAAACATTAATGATTATGAACGAAAGTTGAGAATTTATTTTTTTTTTCCTTTCGATAAAATGCCGTCAGCTTATTTTTCCTTTTTACGAAATTTCCGAATTAAAAATAAAAAAATAATAAGAGCATCAAACTTGTATTACCAGTTCTTATTTATAATGTTTGTTTTTTTTTTCAAATGGTTTAAAAACAGGGCTTCTCAAACTATGGTACGCGTACCAGTACTGGTACATGAAGCTCTGTTTACTGGTACGCGAAACTCTGATACTGGTACTTGAAATGAAATAAAAATTACAACATGTGAAATCCCAAAGCAGCTCCCACCAGTGGCTGAGAGGTTCTGCTCTCGAAGCTGGTAGACAGGAGGTGCTGGGTTCGAACCCAATCGCGCCCGTCGGCCTAATCGTTCGGAGTTTTCGTGGTTTTCTTCGAACCGTGGATTTCCATGCGTTAATACGGATTAGGTTCCCTTAGAAAGACCTCCACGGAAGGCACTTCCCCCAGGGCCTATATCCCTCGTGTAGATAATTGGCCGTCAAAAAATCAACCCAACCCAAAGCAGCTCTATCCCACCTCCCTCCCTCCTCTTTCTTGATGTGTCAGTTCACCGGGTCCGTAGCGTTTGCTCTCTGTTAAGAGGCTACTTCAGTCAAGTGAAAACACCCGTTCGCTAATGCTAATCCTATGGAAGAAATTTATAGCGATATCTCGGTTGCATTTCAATATTTTTAAATGATTTTTTTTTTTTTTTTTTTTTTTTTTTTGCATTGGATAGCTGAGATCGATCTGTACAAAGGCCGTTTTTTAATTTTTCGATTTTGTATACAGATATTTTTAATGAGGACGCTTTCATTTTCGGAACCGGTTTCGAAACAGAAAGCATGCTCATAAAAAAAATCTGTAATCAAAATCGAAAAACTAAAAAACGGCCTGCATACAGATCGATCTCAGCTATCCGATGCAAAAAAATCATTTATATTATTTAATAATATTGAAATGCAACCGAGATATCGTTATAAATTTCTTCCATAGGATTAGCATTAGCGAACGGGTCTTTTCATTTCACTGAAGTAGCCTCTTAATGCTTTGACAGCGTTTTGCATGTAATTTGGATTAGAATTTTTTAGATAAAATGGAACTGATATTTGGTAGATGTTGAGTTGACCTTTCAAACACCCCGAAAAAAAAAGTTTTCTTCTATTACTATATTGTAGTATGTGTGTATATTACTTATTTCTGTGTACTCCGATCTCAGATTAATAAGCAGTTTACTTTCAGAAGGTATGTAAATTTCTTATGTAGGTTATTCACTTATTAAATTTTCTTATATGTATTTTACTACTGATATAAACGTAGTATTCATATAACAAAAAATTGGCGATCAAGGCGACTTGAAATGTGTATTTTTTTTCCATGTTTAACAAAGCTATGCAGTAGTTTTATATTTAAATACATTTTTATTTGCCACCCCAAAAATGATACACTTTATATAAACTAAAAAATACTAAAGTCAATATAAGCACCAATTTAATAATGTAACCATGTAAATCAGTATAGTCGCCTCAGACGGATGCACAAAAGACTGGAAAAATATTTCGTTTTAGACATATTCCGTTTACGCAGGTTTTTCTGTATTCGCTTTGAGTTTGTCACCTGGTGGTACGTGGAAGTATGAACTTCTATTTAGTGGTTCTTCGGTGTAAAATTTGGGACCCCCTGGTTTAAAACATTCTTCTAGAAAGCGGAATCTTTCGCCAGAAGTCTCTTAAATGCGGAAAATTTTATAAATAACATTTGATTTCACTCATGTTTATTACACATTAAAGTTATATAAAAGGAAATAATGTCGCATTTCCGAGGAAGTTTAAACTTTAAAGGGCGCAGTGCCCCGCTCAATTAAAAACTAATGAAATTTATCTTTAGTTGTACCACGTGATTTCTTTTTGAAAATCAATCCTCTGACCACAATATTTTTCAATCCGTGAGAGCTTGCAAATACTTTAGAAATTCATTGAAAAACATAAGATATCATTAAGTCATGTTTTAATTAAATTGTATTTTTTAATTTGCAGTTCACAAAATTATTAAAAATTAATGTTACTTTATTTACCTTACTTAAAAATTATATACTTTTTCTTATATCACTACTTAACACATTACTAATACATTTACTCTTGAAGTATGCCCTTTTCATTTTCTTATATTATTACTTAACGCATTACTAATACATTTACTCTTGAACTAGTGCCTTGTTGGTGACTAACACCCTGTCCCTTATACTTTCTCGAATGAACACTGCTTAAATTTTACGAGTATATTATTGAACAAATGTTTTGCTTTAAATTTATTAAAATGACTAATAACACATTTGTTGTATCGATGCTAAAATAACGCGGAACTGAATTTTTGCGATGGAAGTATTTTTGCAGAACGATCTGTTATTTTTCCCTGGAAAAATATGATTCATGCTGCGATGAGTGTATGGAGTCATTTATACTTTTAAAACAATCATCGGTAAATATCTTTTAGATTCATTCGTATGAGGCATCCCGGATACGAAGGGGAACTCAACATAGGAGAAAAACATGTTTTTGTAGATTTCTTCGTTTGTCAGACATTAGTGTATAGGTAAAGCTTTTTTTTTAAGTTCGCCTTTTCTAATCATATAAGAGTAGAGCTGAAAATAGGGCTCCAAACAACAGTGCAAGTATTTTAAAAGCGTTTTTTTTTTTTTTTTTTTTTTTTTTGGTTTTTTTTAATCAGCATTGTCGTTTGCCTTTTTGTATCCAAAAACCCCTCATATTTACCACTCATTAGCATGGCTGCCAACTTATCGATTATTTACGTAAAATTGTTTCAGTGTGACTTAGGTCAAATAGGCAATTTTTAGACGGGAAAAAATGTGTAGTAAATAAATTTATATAAGGAACACATAGAAACAAGAGACATTTTAATAAATAATTTTTCTGCTTCGAAACGTGTTTATTTACTAGAGGAGATATCGGTACATTTTTACGGAAATTATCGGTAATTTGGCAAGTATGCTTATTCAGATGTGTCTTGTTTCATTGTGCTCCTTATATAAATTTATTTATTACAAATTACACCGGAAAATATTGTAGAAAATAAATTTACATAAGGAACACAATGATACAAGACACATATGAATAAATAATTTTTCTGGTTCGAAACGTGATTATTTACAACAGGAGATATCGGTACAGTTTTACGGAAATTATTGGTAAGTTGGCAAGTATGCATTAGCATAGCTGCCAACTTACCGATAATTTCCGTAAACATGTTTCAGCATGACCATAGGTCAAATAAGCGATGTTTACACCGGGAAAAATGTGCATTAAATAAATTTAGATAAGGAAAACTATGAAACAAGATACATTTTAGTAAATAATTTTTCTGGTTCGAAACGTGATTATTTGCTATAGGAGACATCAGTACAGTTTTACGGAAATTATCGGTAAGTTGGCAAGTATGCATTAGAGATATGAAAGTGATGCATATTTTTAAAGAAAGTTTAAATGTAGAATTAAAAGTAATATAATTTCTGAAATCTTTTGATTTAAATTGGTTTAACACATTCACGCCGGCGCGGTGGGTCACACTCGACTGTCTCAGAGTTATCAAGTCTCCGGCTTTTTGCACACCACTGTTATTTTAGAGAAAATGTTGTTCCTTTAAATCGCCCAATTGCTTTAATTAAATGAAATAACATTTTCTGTATTAAAATACTGGTATCAAAAAGGCCGGAGACTTGCCAGCTCTGAGACAGTCGAGTGCGACCCACCGCGCCGGCGTGAACGTGTTAAAAAATTCGGAACTCAATTATTGCAATGAAAGGGTTTTGTAGAACGATGAATTATTTACATTCAGTGATAGAAATTGGGAAATAAAAGGTTGGCGTCAAATGACGACTACTGTGAAAATCTTAGGAGTCAAATTAAAAATTTTTGTTGCAATTTCTAAAATTCATTTTTAACATGACTGTAATATTATATCTTTTTAGAAAAGCACAAATACTTGTTTTTATTTAAAATTATTGAAGTTCTTAATCTCCCAGATTATAATAATTGAATCAATAGTAAAACTGGTGTAAAGCATTTTTAATTATTGCTATATTTAGAAATTAATAGAAAAATGCCCTTAATGACGTACAACAAAATTAAAACTTGATAATTTCTTAGCAAAACAAAAACAAAATTTTATCCAGTGTTGATAATTACAATTGAATTTAGCAAAAATAAAAAAACATAACGCATCTACATTTGAATCTCGCAACACGAAATCAAAAGGTCGACTAATTTCTTTGTGTACGTGTTAACCATTAACATAATAGTTAATAAATGGTTTTTTTTTTTAATGCTACACGTCAAATTTGACAATAAACAATAATTTTGTAGTCGTAAAATGCAATAATTTAGTTGCATGTGACGACTAACCAGCGTTGCCAGTGAGCTATTTTTTAAAAAATTCAGATTTATTGATTGGCACCACTTTTTTTAAATAGTGAAATTGGTCTTATTTTAATTGGGAAAAAAAGACTATTTCCACCATTTATATCTTAAAATGTTTACGATTTTAAAACCCAATTTTTATTTGGATGAAAAGTATGTTCTTTCATTTCATGTATTTAAAAAATTGCAGGATGCAGAATTAGCATTTACAGGGGGCACAAACTGCCAGATATTTGACGAGCAGAAAATTAGTATAATGCGCACGATTACAAAATAAATATTGAAACTAGAACGTTAATTCGGTGCCTACTTATACCTCAGATCGTAACAATTACCCTGAACCTAAAAAAATTTGTATTTAAAGCATTTTTACATTTTTAATACAAAGTTGTATTTACCTAATGCAAAATTTTTAAAATTTTAACAGTATGACCAACTAAAAAAATGTTTTTATAAACAATAAAAATGAAATTTTAGGTTCAATTTATACAGATTAACTTGAAGTGTATGTTTTGAAATTTCATGAAAAAATATGCAGAAGTTTTTGAAATATCGTGCGCGTTCTGCCCAAAAACGTCATTTGGAGAAGAATGTCTTCAAAATTTCGGAAACACCGCTTCAGCTATTGGGCGGGTATAATTCTAAACGCCATAAATTCTATTCTAATGGGAATCTCAAGGAAACAATTATATCAAAATGCTCCGAAAAGATAGGAGTTTAATATCTAAATAATAAAATTTTGAATATTTTGAAGCTTTAAGAGTCCTGAGACCCCTTAAGGCGAAAACAAAGGGAATTTTACCATTTCAGAAAAGGGGTGCCAATCATGAAATCTGAATTTAAAAAAAAGTAGCCCACTAGGAACACTGCGACTAACGACTGCTATTTTCGAACACTGTTTACATTATCAAAATATTATTCCTGCTGCCATGATTGTATTGAGTCCTTCATGCTAATAAAAACAAACTAGAAATGATACACAATGTTCTTCCCTATTTGAAGCGGAGAAACTGTAGCTAATACAGCGGAAAACATTTTGAAGACGCAGGGAATTACTGGTATGACTCTAAATATAACATTCCTGTATAAAGTTACAGGGTAGGATAGAAAAAAAATAGCTAATACTAAAAGATGAATAATTCATTTGTAATGTATTATTTGAATTCGGTATTCGAAGAAAAATTACTTATCCAACTGAAATGACACGAAAAATAATATATTATTAACATAATATTACATCAGTAATAATAATAAACATTAATCTAATATTAATTTTATAATTTAATGTATTTATTTTATAAACTTGGTTCGTGACATTTATATAAATCATTGGGAGAATCGATAGCTTTCATGAAAGAACCGATAAAAGAAGAAAAAAAAATGCAAATAGTGTTTTTTGTGTATTGGGATTGGCCGCTTAAATGTATGAAAGAAATTTGATAGAATGGCCGCAACAGTTCATTGAAAACTATATATTACTTTACATAATTTATAAAATCAACCATTTCATGTTTGATTGCCATTAATTTGATATTTTATCAAATAATTTACGTCTTATACTTAGAGTTGCCAAGTCCAGAAGGCAAAAATCAGGAGATTTTGAAAAAAAAAAGAAATCGGGCGACTTTTCAATGAAATTTTTTCATTTTTAAATGTAAGCATAAAATAATAATGATAAATTAATTTATTTGAAATAACATGGCAGCTATATATACTTAATAAATTAAAAATGCTTTTAATTAAGGGCTTCAAAATGCTTTTAATTAAGTAAATGAGATAAAAATTTTACAACAATTTTAAATTCATTATGAATACCAGGAATTTTTGCCTCCGAACAATTATAAAAGTTATGAATGATAATTCTTAATAAAGAAATTATTAATAAAAAAATACATGAAAAAAAGACAAATTTACAGTTTGCAAATATAAAGTTGCAATTTATTCATTATGGAAAATAAAATGAATGGTACCAGATATTTGCATTTAAGAAGGAAAATTGAAAATATGCCCATAGCAAGAGTCAAAGTTTTAAAGAGGCATCCTATATATTCAATCTGAACTTCTGTCATATCAAATAGCACTAATCAAACATAGAGAAGATATAAACATCCAAGATTTTTCTAGCATATTTAAATATAAAATAAGAAAGAGAAAAAAAAATGTGTTAGAAAATCAGGAGAAATATGTCAAAAATCAAGAGTATGGAAAAACTAGCAAAAATCAGGAGACTTGGCAAATCTGTATACTAATTTCAAAACCTTTGTATTAGGGTGTAAAAAATCATAACTTGTTTTTATTCAGATTTGTTTAATTTAAATAGGATTTTTTCCCTGCATTAATATACTGAATAGCTACCAATAATTTTAAGTTTTCAAAACAGTTAAACCTTTAATTGCTAACATAATCTATTTTTTTTTAAGAATTTATTAATTATAATTATTAGTTAGTAATTACTGTAATGATAAAAACTGCATTCATTTTCATTAGAAGTAAACAGTAACATTATATACATTAATATTTTGTAATAATTATCTAAAACTATATTAAGCACTACTGATATTTACAGTTAATATTATTAATAACTGTATTTAATATTAAATTACTAACAATGCTTAAAAATAATAATTATTAAACAATTAGCTCTTAATTAGGACAATAAGATACATTTTTATGCATTAATTACGAAAATGATAATTAATAATTTAATGTTCATTCTGAAAAGAAAAGGGGCATGGTGCTAGTTCCCAAAAAAGGCACTAGTTCAATAAAAAAAGGTGCATTATTCAATGAGTAAATATATATTAGTAGTTTGGTAATGTTATAAGAAAAAAAAATTATATAATTAGTTAACATGATAAATAAAGTGACATTAATTCTTAAGGATTTTATGAATTAAAAATTGAAAAATACAATTAAATAACAACACGATTTAATAATATCCTGTTTTTTTTTCCTAAAGAAATAGAGTTCTATAATTTTTGCAAGTTCTTGGGCACACAGATTTAGAAATACTGTGGTATGAGGAAGTTTTTTACATGAAATCTCTGAGTACAACTAAAGGTGAATTTCTACATTAAAAAAAATAAATAAATAAATAAGGGGGTGCTGCGACCTTAAAAAATGACTTAGAGGGCTCAGTAAGTAATTACAGAATTAATAAAAACTACAAATCAGTATAATTTCATTAGTAGCACAAATAACAAAAAAACAAATATCGTTTGCAGCTTATTTTGCATTTGTGGTTAGAAAAAATACTGTTAATTGCTTAAATCTAAACTTAGACACATGTATATGTATGCTAACCAAAAAGAAAAAAAATATATATATATGAAAATGAGTTACACCCATTCACACACACATACAGAGTAAATATAAGACTAGCCAGTTATATCGAAAATCTTCAAAATATTAAATAGCAGCATTATTACCACTCAGCAGAGATTATTAGCATTTAGTGCTTCTTTTTTTTAAGAATGTTTTGTGGCCTTTGCAATCCATAACTAATTTATTTATTTGGTGTATGTGAGTTCAAAAGTAAAAATATAAAAACATTTACTCAACTTCTACCAAAGATGATCTTGCTATGCTTAATGTTTTTATACAAATTAGTTAATTTGTCTCTTATATATTCTTTTATAATAGTTGAGCAGATGTAATTCTTTGATTCTTCTTTAGCTCCAATTTACTATAAATTTATTATTGTAAAAGTAGAATGAGAAAATAACATGCTGGCTGTTACTTGCAGAAACTTAATATATTTGCTATGCTTATTTTTATATAAAAGAATGAATAATTTCATTAGTTAAAGGAAATTATGATATTGCAAATTATATATGATTTAAATATCTTTTTAAATTAAATGCTTTTTGTGATAGATAAAAACTTGCTTTTTACAAACCTACTATACTTATTTATATACAAGTCTAGGGAATAGTCCATGCTTAAAAACAATTATTTAAAGCTTTAAAAAAATAAATACCGTAAAGTAAGTAAAAAGCAAATGGGCAATTCCATTGTAACAGAATAACAGTCATAGAGGAATGAATGACTTTACCTTATTTAAAAAATAATAATAAGGTAATTAAAAGATGGCTACACTTAGCATATGATATTATAAGATAAATAAATATAATTATTATGAATAAATTATTTATTGTGAATAATTATGATTAAAAATGTAGTATTGTAAGAGACAAACAGGAATTAACATGCTTTTCGGACACCTTGATGATCTACATTATTTATAAAATAACATACAATTTATTATAATTAAAATGTATTTTCATTCAGAGGCAGTTCAGAAACATTCAACTTCCACAAAATGTGACTATTGCCACAATACAGTAATAAAAAATATGCAATCTTACCTTTAACAGACCAATATCCAATATGTAACAGACAAACACATAAGCACATAAAAAGAAGCTATGCTGATTATACTGGACTTTGATAATTCAAACTTTTATAAAATATGTTGCAAATATAAAAAATATCGGTTTAATACTATCAGAAAATATGTGTATTACCTATTTGATGTAAAAAATAAAATACTAAAAATGGTAACATTGGCTTGGAATTGCCCAAGTTTTTATCATTTCATTTTCATCAAAACATTTCATTTAAAAATGATATTTAAATATAATAGCATGGTTATTTTCTCATTCTACTTTTGCAATAATAAATTTATAGTCAATTAGAGCTAAAGAAGAATCAAAGAATTACATCTGCTCAACAATTATTATAAAAGAATGTATAGGAGAAAAAGTATATGTATAAAAAAATATTGTATAAGTATTGGTATAAAAAACATTAAGCACAGAAAGATCATCTTTGGTAGAGGTTGAATAAATGTTTTTATATTTTTATTTTTTAACTCACATACACCAAATAAAGAAATTAATTAGGGATTGAAAAGTCCACAAAACTTTCTTTTAAAAGAAAAGGAAGCACTGAATGCTAATATTCCCCACAGAGTAGTAATAATGCTGGTATTTAAGATTTTGAGAATTTTAAATGTAACTGGCTAGTATTGTATATTTACTCTGCATGTGTGTATGAATCCCGTAAGGCATGGTGACGTCACGGCGACGTCGTTGTGAAGTCACACTGTGACTTTGTGACCGTCGATGTGACGTCACGTGACGTCGATGTGACGTCATAGTGACTAGAATGCGAGGTCGTTATGGCCGTTTTAGAGGTCGTTTGTGACGTCACATTGTGACCACTCTGTGAAGTCACGGTGTGACAAATTTGTGAAAAGCGTGTCATTTGTGACTATTTTGGCATTAACTTTGTGACGAACCTGTGACGAAAGCGACAATGCTTTGAAGTCACACTGTGACCAATTTGTGAAATATGTGTCATTTGTGACGAACTTGTCATAAACACTGTGATTTCAAATGAAAATCAAATTTCAAATTAATTGCTTAAAAGACGCAAATAGTGAAAATGATTCCATGCTGGGACTCGAACCCGGGCCATCAGTACAGTGCACTGACATTCTACCGACTAAATCACATGGAACGATACCCAGGCTGAAAAATTTCTCACTATTACATGTTGGCAAGGCTACAAACCCAGCAAAAGATGGAATATTTAGCGTGAGCCACCAACATGATGCAAACACGAAACTTAATTAAATCCAGCATCGATTGAAATTATATTAATACTTGGAAATTTTTCCAGCGAAAACCATTCGCTTTGCATACAATATTTCAAATGAAAATCAAATTTCAAATTAATTGCTTAAAAGTCAATTTTAATTTGAAATGTTGTATGCAAGGCGAATGTTTCTCCCTGGAAAAATTTCCAATTATTAATATAGTTTCAATCGATGCTGGATTTAATTAAGTTTCGTGTTTACCCCATGTCGGTGGCTCACGATAAATATTCCATCTTGTGCTGCGTTTGTAGCCTTGCCAACATGTAATAGTGAGAAATTTTACAGGCTGGGCGTCGTTCCATGTGGTTTAGTCGGTAGAATGTCAGTGTGCTATACTGATGGCCCGGGTTCGAGTCCCGGCATGGAATCTTTTTCACTCCTTTGCGCCTTTTAAGCAATTAATTTGATATTTGATTTTCATTTGAAATATTGTATATAAGGCGAATGATTCTCACTGGAAAAATTTCTAAGTATTAATACAGCGATGAATTTTAAAATAAACTTTTGCTGTAAATATAAAATCTTATCTTTTTACCGTACTTTTTAGCAAAATATCGCTATTTTGGAGTCCTATTCTTCTAAAACATTTTAAATTTTTTCACTTAAAAAACAATGCTTATCAACTGCCATATTTTTTTATTAAGTTCTATGCTTGATATTGAGTTCAAGCTTGATATTTAGAATGTGTAAGTTTTTTTAATTTGTTGTTATTTGTCATTGCTTTATTAAATATGAACATGGAGACTAACGGATATTAATACAACTATTATTTATAGAGCGGCATGATAAGCGATATTTATTTAAATTTTTTATTCCCGTGTATATTGTATTTTGTGAATATGAGCTAAATAGATTTGGTATGTTTTATAGGAAAAGACTGATCTAGGAAATAGAAAAAAAAAAACGATTAAGAAAAATCATGCGTTAAGCATAGATTATAAAATACTTTCCAACACTTTCTGAATGCTTTAACAAGACATCGTAATTTAGGGAAATGACGTAAATAAGATAACTAAGTAAACATTTCAGAAAACGCATAAAACATTTGAAAAACTGATTTCAACAGTTACCGTCCATAGCCAAATATGTTTTCCAATTCTTTTGAACAGCCCTGTATTTGATCTGTAGGTTGATACACTGAAAAAAAAATGAAGTACTCAAAAATGAGTAATCCGACGTACTCATATCGAATTGAATATTTTTGGATCAAAAATGAACCTATGCTTTCTCTATTTTGAAACATCACATGTTATAAAACCCAAACAAACGAATAGTTTTGTACCCTGTAATGGTTCATTTCATTTATAGCGGCATAGCGGCATAAATGATGTTTATTAATGTAAATATTAAATTATGCACAGCATTTTAAAAATAATTTAAAAGTACTTGGCAATAATGCTCTTGTCATAAAAATATTCGATTTGAGTATCTTGCTAAGAATTTTGCTATTTTTCTTAATAAATAATCAATTAAACATTTCTTGTTAAGAACTTTGAACGGGAAATAAATGTCAGTACATTTTTACTTTAAATTTTAGGTTGTTTTTTTTTTGGGAGGGGGGGAGTGCATAACGATTCATATTTCATCACAACCATGGAATAAAAAATGAATACATGTGTTTCTCAACTTTGAGTACATTTGGATCGGAGCTATTTTGAGTATGTGACGCATTTAAAATTGGGTACTTCTTTCTCAATTTTGAGTACCCATTTTTTAAGTGTATATATACTATATAATGGGAAAATTTAGTTTAGCAAGAAAACGCCTAACAGGTTGAAATTCTTTTTCAGCAATTTATACTAATGTAAGGAAAGATACTTGAATACTTTTGTACAACCCTGTAGTTTACCTAGAATCTTTATTACACGCTACTATTTAGTTAAAATTTAATTCAAACTAAGACACTCTTAAAACTGCTGAAATCACATTTCCAGAAATTATCATTTATAGACGGCCTTGTATCCATTTCCTTGCGTGACCCTGTGTATCATTTTATCCATATTCTACAAACATTTATTGGTAAATTAAATGCAGTTCAGCGAAAAAAAAACATAACTCATTTAAAAACCACCTTTAAGCAATTTGCGCCCATACCCAGTAATCCTTACGAATACTTTTGTGTAGCCTTGTATAGGAATTATAGCATTTATATACACGATACTATGCATAAATATAGTGAATCATAAAAGCGCATATCATAATTAAAAATACATTTCCAGCAAACATCGCTAATGAACAGTACTTCGGATACAATATAGTATCTGAAATATTTTGGGTGTCCCTGTAAATGCTATATACGTATTATTCGTATTATAAATGAAATAATTTATAGTATGTAAACCTAAGCGACATACATCAATTTCATTATATATGAAATAAATTAACATAATTAAAGTATGCTGCAAACAATTCCCTCCACCCCTATATCATTATGTATTTGAATTCCTTTTTTAGCCCTGTAAATGAACAATAGCTATTCTGTGCATCGCATAGTCAACAGAATGCATATTTTAGTGCCCTTCATAAATGCATATAAATTTTATTATGTTTGAAAGCGTGCGTAAAATCATTAAAAATCATTTGAAACGATTTTTTTCCATAGGCCGTAATGTAACGGAAAACTTTTGGCTGGCCCTGTAAATGAACAAAGCATGCTACAAACTTCATTACAAATTGGTACCGTGCTATAGTAAACGTCAATAACATCCAAAAATTTCAGGGCAATCCGAGTATATTTTCGGGAGTTAGAGTGCGGACAGACTGCTAGACGCAGAGACAAACCTAAGTCATAAGCACTTTTCAACTTATGTCCTTATGTATCCTGTATTATATGAACTTTTAAAAAATATATACTAAAGCAGTTTAATCTATAACTTCCTATCAGGCATGAAAAACACTTTATTTCAATGCTTAAATATCATATTTTACTTTTTAGTGCCAATAATTACGTGTATCATAAACGTAGAAAATGAATTTACAATAGAAGAAAATTTAATAACCGATTCAGAATGTCTATAATTAAATGTTTGATTAAAATCACAAGCACAAAAATTCTTACATACAATTTAAAAAAATAAATATACCAATTTGAAAAACACTAAAAATAATAATTAGTATTTATAATTGTACTATTAAACAACAGCAAAATACAATAAATAAATTAAATGCACTATTAGATTTAACAATATCTCAAAAATATTTCCGTATGGTATAAGGAATTACTATTATTTCATAATTTTGGCAAATGTTAAATCTGAAAACATTGGTTTGAAGATTTAGGATTTAAAAAGATAATTTAAAATATTATTAGCACTAAAAGAAAATTCTTTCAAATGTTTCACTACTGTAATATGTAAAAATATATTTTCCCAGTATAATGTTAATTTCTAATCTGAAACAGTTTCGTAATCTCATGATAATCGAACATCATATTTAACCCCAAAATAATAATAACTATAAGTGTTAGTAATAAAAAAATAGTAAGAAGCCGATAAAATAATTCCAAATCATTGTCGTTCCATACATTTTCAATCTCAAGTAAGAGTAAATTAATGTTTATATTAAATCCAGTATGAACTTAAGCCTGGATCAGTCTCTGCGCAGATTTTTTTTTTTTTTTTTCAAGCGATGGCAGATTAAGATATTTTTCTTTACAGTTATCGAATTGAAAAATATCGCTTCTGACATAAAGATCAGTCTCTTACAAATATAACATAAAACTATTTAACTCATAATATACAAATCAGGAACAAAATATTTAAATTAAATAACACTTACATATACGTTCCATTAATATCCGTGTATCCTAAAATGGTCATTTCCTTATCTTAAAGTGTTGTAGACTTGGTGATGTTCTAAAAACAGTGAACAATTTCCCGCGTCTTCTCATATTTATTTTTCTGTGAGCAGACGATTTTCAAGCAGGTGTTCTGTTACAGATTATTTGTTTTTGTATACAAGAAATATTGAACTTGAATGCGCAGTAATTTTATGAAAGTATCGTTAATTAAAATTTTGTATTTGAAGACATGTCCTATATATTTAACCTTTTCTTTTTATCCGTACCAAATAATTCAAGTTAAATGTATTGTAAAGTTCCTTTTTTCTAAATAATCATAATAATAATATTCTTAATTAGAGTTTATTAGATAAAACATTGTTTAAATTTTTAAAAGGTGTAAAAATAAATTTAATGGTATTAACGACCCCCCCCCCCTTTTTCTTCTTCTTTTTTTTTAAAGTAAAGTTTGTTTTGCACAAATTTTGTATATTTCTTTTATTTTCGGAAAATGCTAATTTTATTTAAAAAGTCTGAAAGAAGTAGAATTTATGACTTGAATACAAATTATAAAAATATTCTAAAGCAAGAAATGCATAGATGACTAAACTCTGAAGACTCTTTCTACGTGCTCATTAAAAGGTGCAGATTTAACTGTAATAGAAAATTTTTAGTTTGAAACCACAGAAGTGTTTCGAATAATCCTGGTCGGTAAAAAAAGAAAGAAAGAAAGAAATTTCCTCCCAGCAAACTAAATATGTAAAGTGTATAAATTTAATAATCCTAATTCTAAATATATTATCCAAATGCTAGATAAAATTGAAATCATGAAAAAGTATACATTCACTGTCTTAGATATCAAATGGATAAAATATAGCCTGAAAATTTAGTTTATTAATGCTTGTATCGTGCACTTTATTTATTATGCCCCCCCCTCTCCCCTTTAGTGACAGAATTTACCATTTGCTATCCACTAATATATTTTCATTCCTTATGCCGCTATAACTCGTGACTGCTTAAAATATTTCTCTTCATTTTCAAAGATTTTTGAAGTTCATATTTTTGTCACACTGTGACTTCATATATAGTGGTTTTTTTGTCACATATGTGACGTGACGTACGTTACATAGCAGTGACATAACAGTGACGTCACATTTTTTCTTAATTGCCAGAAAAATATAATTTTACAGTAAATAACATGTTTTAAAGAATTTTCATAATTTTTTAAAGTTTTCTAAGAAGTTCACATCTCAGTCACAATGTGACATCACTGAGTGGTGGCATTTTGGTCACAGATGTGACGTGACCACAGTGACTTACAGTGACGTCACAATGACGTCACTGTGACCATGCATGCTATGAGGGATGGGTGTAACTCATTTTCATAATTTGTTTGGTTAGCATACACACACATTGTGTGTAAGTTTAGATTTAGGTAATTAACAGTGATTTTTCTAAGTACAAATGCATAATGAGCTGCAAATGATATTTGTTTGTTTTGTTATTTGTGCTACTAACTAATGAAATCATACTTATTTGCAGTTTTTATTAATTCTGTAATAAAAACTGCATATTTATATTTGTTCATAAGGCAAAATACCTACAGAAACTTTCCAAATTATGTTAAACTTAGATCTTAATACTTTTTAATGTAAATTACATCCATACATTTAACATTACATAAACATACATTTAGAAAATTTATGGTTTTAATCAATGATTTAAAAAAAATCAGTTTATTAAAATCACTATTTAATCCACTTGATTAAAATCATTGGCAACCTATGTAATACTGAAGTTGTATGTTTCAAATTTGCCCAAATTTATCTTAAAGCAAGTACTTTTTCCTCTCCCACTTTTTTTAATGTTCAAGTTTTTCTCTGCTGTTATATAATTGGTATTTTCAAAAGCAATTTTCATATTCTATAAATAATAAGAGTACAATGAAATTATTATTTTTCTCCCTTTCTGTTACTCCTTGCTGTAAGTAAAAATGCCTGAAATATAATTTTACTTCTTCTCAAATTTAAGCTATTATTTTATCGAAAGAACAGTGCATGCATCTGTGCAAGAAGGAGTGCATGCATATGTGCAAGATAACTAACATTTTCAGTTTTTTAAAATTCATTTATAAAGAAGTATTAAATTAGCGTGTTACTTTGAGGAGTTTGTGTTTTTCCTGCAGGGGTGATTTTTCGTGTTTACCTTTAAAAAAAACTTTTGATTCATTAATAGATTAATCTACAGAATTCTACCTTTATTTTTTAAGCTGTATTTTAGGATAGATTTTCTTTGGCAGAGGCCAAACACGTGGATTTCACGCATCAATTTGGAGAGGAGAGGAGCGGTGTACAACGTCGATAGAAATGGATTTATTGGATAGGTAGTGAGGAAGTTCAAATACCGGGGTAGAGACAGTCCATGGAGAGAAACCTGAGCGAAAAGCCAGTTACGATCGCCTGCGGGATGCGAGAGAGAAAAAATAGAAAATTATGGAATGGAGAACGTAAATAAAATAAAAATTACATACCTATTTTTGAAGCAATGACACACAAGAAGAGCACGTGCACACACCAAGTAAAGCCTGAGTTCGTTTTTAGGTTTCGAACACCCGCCATCAATAATAGCGACTAGTAGAAAACTCGGCGTGGTTCCAATAACACCATTCAACAAATATTGGGGGATTTAAATTCTGGGTATCGAAGACAGAGTATAATACACAAACAACTGTGTTAAAAATAAAGATCACGGATCTTGCCGGCTTGTGTGACTTCAAGTCATGGTTCTACACGTTGCATACGATCCACAAAAACACAAACATTACATCCAGCAGAAATTCACCGAGTCCCGCACTCTCTCACGGACCTGAAATTGAAGCAGGCTTTAACGTAGCAACTGAAACCAGCGACGCCACTTGGGAACTATTCGGAGTTCTGCATTATGGTTCGAACGCCATCTAGCGTTCAGGGAAAGGACGTCTTGATAGCATTATTAGCAAATACGAGACTGGAAGAATATATCAATCAAAAGGATTTTTACATGCTAAGAGCAAAGACACGCACAAAAAACAATGTACGTTTGATTCGAAGAAAGATATATAGTTTTATTTCGCCACTCAAAACGTGGAAAAATATTAATGTAAAGTAATTTATAACTAAAGGAGAGCAGAAAACGTTAAATAAAGGTATTTGAATGGAAAATAAAAAAGGTTTCCCAATTTATCAGAATTAAACTTTTAAAAAATTTCGAATATCTCAATAAATAGTTCATCATTAATTATGACTTACAATATATTTTAAAAAAATAAATAAAGGTTCTTAGGATTTTCAATAGCTTCTTTTCCCAGCTAAAAAATAACACATATCTAATTATGTGTGTACATTTATTTTTTTCTCGAACTCAACACACAAAAAAACTATACACTAGACTTTATATCAAATTAAAATAAGATTTTTTGGAGTCGATGTTACGACAAAACAATAATAAACAAGCTTTCACGTACAAATTCATTTTTTCGTTTACTTTCCCTTTTCTCCTTTAACCAAATAAAATACTGAATACGGAAATGCTTTTTATTTTCATAAAAACCACATTTCTCCCATTCTATAAAAACTGACCCACTTACACACTTTCTCTGAATCAAAAATAATTACTTTTTTATTAAAAAAAACAATTTTTGAAAAATAAATTTGTCATGTGAACTTTTCTATTTCCGAAAAAACGTCGGTAAAACGAAAAGAAATTCTTTCATTGAGGCACAAGGTCAGGAGAAGTTCCGAGAGCATCAACTTGTTCTGCAACTTTCTTGACTGGGAATTTTATTCTTTTCACGATTTGAATAAGCATTGTGGCGGTTATTTAATTATAAAACTCATTTAATAATAAACAGAACTCTAAGTAATAAGTGTTCATCCGTTACTTTCTGTAACATTTAGATGGAGTTATTGTAAATGGAACATTTTGCTAAATAATGAGTTCAAATGCGTTCTTTTTTTATTTTATTTATTTATGTATTTATTTGCTTTTTTTATACATTAGCCGTACACAAGGTGGGAATAAATTAGATGACAATTTCATAACTGAATAATTTGCAAAATATTAACTATAAGCAGAGCTGCCAACTTTCCGGCTTTTTAGATACCAGTATTTTAATACAGAAAATGTTCTTTTATTTAATTGGAACATTTGGGTGATTTAAAAGAACAACATTTTCTCTAATATAATAATCGTGTGCAAAAAGCCGAAGACTCTGTATAAGCTGTCAGTTCAAAAGCAGATTAGTAATAATGTGTCCTAAGTTTTTGTCGCTTTTTAAATTTTATATAATTTGTTGTCGTTGCTGTTGTTTTCATTCAAAAAACTGTTACAGGAATCGTATACCTGGACATGCTTCAGATTTATCACATGCCAATATGTGAGGTGTTATTCCCTGGCCACCGTGGTCACCAGACCTTTCTCCCTTAAATTTTAGTGAATGGTGTTTTGTTAATGATGAGGTTTACAGTCCTATGATTTCGAAATCCATCCCTGAACGGAAATAACAAATCAGTATTCCCTTGGTTTGATCGACATGAACATGGTCACAAACATATGACATGAACTGGTTTACTGTAGGAACGTTTGCAGAGTAACATAAAGGCAGCAAAATCCAACATTTCTAAAAAAAAAAAAAAAAAAAAAAAAAAAAAAAGATAAACTTTGTATTAGCTATCTTCTGATTATGTGTATCTTTATATTTATCTGTATAACTACACATAAAAAACGATTATTTCTTTACAACATATTTATGTCTAGCATATATTTATTGTAAATAATATATTAAAGCTAATTCTATTCTTAGAGTGTTGAAAAAAGAGCAATATCTGAAATTTGATTGATAAAATTTTCACGTGTTTCAGTTATCCAGCCACCTGTTTTGAATGAAATAGATTTTGTATGACATTAATAAGTACTATGGAGGTTTATTAATTATAGTCCTCAAATAGTAGCAAAGAGAACGCGTAGTAAAAACGCTTAATCCGTTACTTTCTGTAACGTTCAAAATAATTTTTGATAGATGTTTTTTTTTACACTGAGTTCAAATTTTATTTTTTGTGCATTTTATCACAAATAATTTAATAATATATTTAGTTTCTTAATGTTTTGAATGAATGGCAATATCTAGAATTTTATTGATGAAATTTTCATGTGGTTTAGTTATCAAGTGAGCTTTCTTGACTACAAAAACCTATATTCCTCTCTACGATTTAAAGTAGCATTGTGGCGATTTATTAATTATAAAACTTATTTTATAATAAAGAGAACTTCAAGAAATAAGCTCTAATTCATCACTTTCTGTGACATTTTGAATGATATTAAATGAGGGAGCTTTTCGAATACTGATTTCGAATGTCATATTTTCGAGGGGGTTTTGCCTGCTTATAGCCATATATTTATCATATATAATATGTTACAGCTGATTAGATTCGATAAGAGAACTCTAAGGGGGAAAAACGTTAATCCGTTACTTTCTATAACATTTGAAATAATTTTAAATAAGAGAGCTTTTTAACACTGATGAGTTCGAATTTTCAATATTCGTTCAAATGTTCAATATTTTTGTTTTCTTGCTTTTTGTAAGTTAGCCATTATTTTGTTACCTGTGGGGTATTAGTGAACAAACAAATTGCAAAAGTGTTATAAAAGGGTAAGGAAATAAGGTTATATTAATGAAATATTAGTGCCATTTATTTTTTAAGTTGTTATACTTTTGAATTAATTTTAGATTAAGAGAGCTTTTTAACACTGATGAGTTCAAATTTTCTATATTCGTTCAAATGTTCAATATTTTTGTTTTCTTGCTTGTTTGTGAGTTTGTCTTTATTTTTTTACCTGTGGGAGATTAATAAGACAAAGTAAATTACAAAAGTGTTAAAAAAGGGTAGGAAATAATATTATATTAATGAAATACAGTCGAACCTCTATTTAACGAAGTCACTAAATCCCGGAAAAAAGTTCTTTATATGGAAAATTCGTTAAATAGAGATTCACCTTTTAAAATACTTTAAACTACATAAAACAGATTTTAAATTCATAAACACTAAATATTTTTAGTAAAAGTAATTAATCATATTTTTTTTAATAAATTATATCGATTTGTTTTATTTATTTTATCTACCAATATCCATCATCAATTCCTTTTTTCTATGTGTTTAAATCTTTGAAATATGCAAGGAAAACAAGACATTGTCCGGAAATACACTGTATTTTCTATTTAAAGTAAATAGTCATTAAAATTAACGGATTTTAATGACATTATCGTATTTATTATCAATATAACAAATAATTTTAACCATACATTAACATATTCGCCCTTAAATTTAATTTCTGAAAAACTCTGTTAATTTTGCCTGAGTTCTTTATTTAAAAAAGTGCTTTCTCTCGTAATGCGTCTCGCATCTTTGCAATGCACCAAAAACCCCTTCATGCGTATTTTATTCTAACTATAATCCGCGTCGGATTGTTTCAAATTATTTTAGCATTTCATCATACGAAGTTTTGTTAATTCCTGCTTCATGATCATTTCCATCATCATCATATTCGTCTTCATCGCAATTCATTGCTGTATTGTTTTTATTTTTCACACTGTCGAAAATATCCAATTCGGACAGTGTTTCCGAGGTCTCAATTTCAGAATTAAGCGAAATACAATCATCAATCAGCACATCATGGTTAATTTCTTCTTTTTTTCTCACTGTATCCACATTTTTTAAAGTTACTCTCAGGGATTATCGTCTTCGTCCTCCATACTTATCGAATTCTCACTGCTGACAAAGAAGGCGCCTGGTAAAACCAGTTCAAGGCCATTGAACATCATGAAATGTGTTTAAAAGAAGAATAAGTTTGAAATATCCAGTAATATTTTGAGAAACAAGGAGAAACAAAATTTTGATCACAAGAAGAAGTTCGTTAAATAGAGAATGTACTTCGCTATTTGGAGGTTATTTTACGAAGAAATTTGCAAAATGTTCTTGGTTCCAAGGAAAAGTTCGCAAAATAGAGAAATTCGCAAAATAGAGGTTCTTTAATAGAGGTCCGACTGTATTAGTCCCATTTATTTTTTAATGTGTTATACTTTTGAATTAATTTTAAATAAGAGAGCTTTTTAACACTGATGAGTTCAAATTTTCATTATTCGTTCAAATGTTCAATATTTTCGTTTCCTTGCTTGTCTGTAAGTTAGTTTAACTTTTTTTTTTTACCTGTGGGAGATTAGCAGACAAAGTAAATTGCAGAATTGTTAAAAAAAAAAGGGTAGGAAATAAGATTATATTAATGAAATATTAGTGCCATTTAGTTTTAAGGTTTTATACTTTTAAAATTTTTATACGATCCCTTTAGACAGAACTGGCCAATTAGAAAAATCCTTTTGTTCCTTCAAGATCATTATAAATAACTACATATTTGTATCTTTAAAATTAAATAATATATGTTTAATTAGAAAATGATCATTGTTAATGGGGACCATGTATCAAGTTAGCAATGCAAATCTGAGAGATATTGCAAGGAAGCGGTAACATGGACGATAAAAGATATATAGTTGGCCTTAAAAAAGATAATCGATGCCTACAACAATACGATAGTGGTGAAGAACTTCAACATATTCACAGAAACATTACTTACATTACTTAAGGAGTTCAGTTGTGTATTGGAGGTAACATAAAATACTTTGAAAATGCATTGTGAATTGTTGATTTTTAATGTTTTTAGGATTTAAAACTAAATTTGTCTGTTTACTGTGCAATTCTTCCTGAAAATGTATTTATGATGAAATTTTTTCGTACTTATTGATAGAGGTTGTGCTTAAGGTGACAAGTGCGATTGCATAGGGCCTTGCGCCTGGAAAGGCCTTACACCCAAGAGAATACAAAATACTTTTTTTCTTTAATACAAATATTAACATATTTAGCATTTGCTTGGTTGTTTCACGGTAAAATTTACATATTTAAACATATTTATTTACAAAATATATTTTATCAATAATTTTATCAATCTTAAGAGCGAGCGCCCGAGAACAGAATGTATATAGTTGTACATTATACCCAATTATTTGAATTATTCTTTGTATTTTATATATTTACTTTTTGGTAAAAGCAAAACATAATTTGCCATTAACGCCTTCGGGTCCAGCGTTACGTATACGTGTCATATACGTGACATATACATGTCAAGGTATTTACGGTCTTTATTCATAAGTAGTACCGTTTCCGAGTAATAATCTTCGCCTTACCTAATCGCTGAATTTCTGCGATTAGAGGTGAAGATTACTAATCGGGAATAGTGGTAAAAAATGAATTGCTGTTATACTGAATGTTCATCCCGTATGAGTTAAGTTAGATGTTTTACTGTTTTAATTTAATTGTTGTTCCTTTTTCATTTACGAATATCGATGTTTCTTTTCACACGCGTATGTACTTCATGCGATTTTTTTTAAAAGACAATTCCGTTGTAAGAAAGGCGGGGAAGGGATTCACTAGTTTGAAGTATAATGAGCCTCGCAAAACTTCTTGCATCCGATCTCGCTTTCGAAAGGAATGGCTCTGGTAACTGCTAATACATAAATAAAATAAAACATTTTCGATATTATTGTCGAAATAGACAAATTATTTTGAATATTAGACAGGGATAACAGACAATAGACTAACTGCCTGGTGGAAACTAACAAACAATATACAAGCTGTCTCTAGATGACAGACTGTCTGTCTGTTATAGGGAGACTTTTGATACCTTCGTTGGCCATCGAAACAAACTGTCTGTCACTTTTCTTTATTTCAAATGAAAATCAAATTTCAAAGTGATTGCTTAAAAGGCGCAAAGGCCAACATAGTGAAAAAGATTCCAAGCCGGGACTCGAACCTGGGCCATCAGTATAGCGCACTGACTTTCTACCGACTGAACCACTTGGAACGATACCTAGCTCGGAAAATTTCTCACTATTATATGTTGGCAAGGCTACAAGCGTAGCACAAGATGGAATATTTATCGTGAGCCACCGACCTGGGGCGAGCACGAAACATAATTAAATCCAGCATCGATAGAATCTATATTAATACATGGAAATTATTCCAAAGAGAAACATTCGCCTTGCATACAATATTTCAAATGAAAATCAAATTTCAAAGTGATTGCTTAAAAGGCGCAAAGGCCAACATAGTGAAAAAGATTCCAAGCCCGTTTGTTTGCCCCAGGTCGGTGGCTCACGATAAATATTCCATCTTGTGCTACGTTTGTAGCCTTGCCAACATATAATAGTGAGAAATTTTCCAAGCTAGGTATCGTTCCAAGTGGTTTAGTCGGTAGAACGTCAGTGCGCTATACTGATGGCCCAGGTTCGAGTCACGGCTTGGAATCTTTTTCACTATGTTGGCCTTTGCGCCTTTTAAGCAATCGCTTTGAAATTTGATTTTCATTTGAAATATTGTATGCAAGGCGAATGTTTCTCTTTGGAATAATTTCCATGTATTAATATAGATTCTATCGATGCTGGATTTAATTATGTTTCGTGCTCGCCCCAGGTCGGTGGCTCACGATAAATATTCCATCTTGTGCTACGTTTGTAGCCTTGCCAACATATAATAGTGAGAAATTTTCCGAGCTAGGTATCGTTCCAAGTGGTTTAGTCGGTAGAACGTCAGTGCGCTATACTGATGGCCCAGGTTCGAGTCCCGGCTTGGAATCTTTTTCACTATGTTGGCCTTTGCGCCTTTTAAGCAATCACTTTGAAATTTGATTTTCATTTGAAATATTGTATGCAAGGTGAATGTTTCTCTTTGGAATAATTTCCATGTATTAATGTCACTTTTCTATTTCGCATAAACGTGCATTAAACTAAACTAAAAGCGAAACTCAGAGGAGAATTCCAACAATGGGGAAATACCTTAGTTCTGATTGTGGAAACACTGCCATTAAAAAAAACATGATGAAATCTGCACAAGCAAAATTCATTTTATGTGTAATTGTTGTTCAATCTGTTTGTGATCTGAATGTTTCGATTCTTTTCATGTCTGTACTACAACATATAGTACAAATATTTCGTAATAAAACAGTCAGAACTGTCCTTAGGCATGTGAGGCATGTGCAAAAGAAAAAAACAATGAATACAGAATGCATAAATATTTAGCATTCATTTGATTGTAATTTATTTATATATTTAAAAAAATTTAAGTATAAAATATAAAACGTTTTATCGTTGAAATATTAGGCACAAGACATGGGTATTTGAGAGTAAAACATTTTCTTCCTAGAATATATACTTAATCTGTAGGCATTGTTGTACTTTAGCTCCGTGATTCTCAATCGGTCGGTATATCGCGGCACACTAGTGGGCCGTGAAAGGACCTCGGGTGTGTCTCACAAAATTTCACTCAATTTCTATCAAAATTTTACGAATTAACAGAACTATCGTTACTTTAACATCTATCATTTCATATCATATGATTTACTTTGTAACGAGGTTTTGTGTTAAAGTTTTATTTCTTCGACGTTTATTGCTGTGTTTGTGTACTCTTTAAATGAAAAGACGGGAAAATCGTAAAAGTGGTAACACATTGTCAAATAAATTTTAATACTTTCAGAAAAAAAATATTACTTCGAAAGAAAAAAAAAGCATATTATAAAACCGAGTAAAAATGTTTGAAATTTTGTTATGGTGTAATCTAGAAAATGAAAAAAATCTTATTGAACACATTTTACCAACTTACATTAGGTACATTTTGAAGGCTGACACTTGATACAACTTTTCTGTATTAGGCAAGAAATATCTTTGTTTTAAATGTGGGTTCGTGTGTGCTGAAAATTTAAACTCTATGTTTGAGAGCTATTTAACAGAAATAAGAAATCGCATTGAGCATTGAAATAAAAAATATACAACGACGTATATTTTATATACATTTGTTTCCTCTCAATTGGGAATTTTAAAAGTATAACTAAAGAGAACAAGTGTACAAACAGAATTTTAAGAATAATAATAATAAAACTATTACGAATTATTATAAATCCAATAGAGTCGAAACACTGTTTTAAAAACTAGTGTCGTGAAGGAAATTTTCACCTTGTTATTAATAAACTTTATAATATACTTATAACTACTTAAAAGTTGACAAAACATATGAAAACGTATAAAAATATTATTTAATGTAACCCGAGATCTTTCAAACACACACGCGTTCATTTTCAAAGGGATAAAAGATGATTGACTGAATAGAAATACATTTTAAAAACAAAAACAAAAATAGTACGCATGCGCAAGCGGAGTTCAGTCCATTTCTTTGCAGAGGGCAGAAAAGATCAGTTCATATTATCAGGAGGTCGTGAAATATTTAGGATATTGTACCAAATTGCGGGAATATTATAGGAAAGGACATCGTTTCAAACATTAACATTGAACTCCGCTTGCGCATGCGTACTATTTTTGTTTTTAAAATGTATTTCTATTCAGTAAATCATCTTTTATCCCTTTGAAAATGAACGCGTGTGTGTTTGAAAGATCTCGGGTTACATTAAATAATATTTTTATATGTTTTTATATGTTTTTGTCATCTTTTAAGTAGTTATAAGTATATTATAAAGTTTATTAATAACAAGGTGAAAATTTTCTTCACGACACTAGTGTTTTGACTCTATTGAATATTCATCGATTCTGGATGCTAATATGGAAAGTGTTTTACTAAAACGAAGATATAAGTGTGAACGCTTACGACTGGATAGAGAACTTGCTAATTTACGTTTCCTAAAGACGTGCAAGCAATATGTTGTTATTCCTAATTTTCTGGAATCTCGTAACGGACTTGTTAACAGTCTATTTCCATCATTAAAAATGCATATTGAGAAGAAGAGCTTACAGGCATACATCAGAATCAAATATAAGACTATCGATTATATTTCATCGGAATGTTTGGACATTTTTGGCAAGCTATCAAATTCAATGAGTAGCTATGACTTTGATAACTTTCAGCGGGTTTTAGATCTCCTTAGGGATATTCAAAGACATACCAAAGAAAGAACTCTTAACCATAAACTTATTAGATTAATATCGTCAACTCCTTGTATATCAGTCAAGAAACGGGTCCCCTACATTAACTTATCCGATACAGTTTTTAATGAAGATGAAGATAATATTTTACAGCTGGGCCCGAAATATATGTTTAGAAATAAAATAGATTTGAAGTCTATAATGACGAATTGTGAAAGGATCGCACAGGCAACCCCATCCGCTATGAAGCATGAAGTTAGAAGTTTACTACACAATAATGTTAAAACATATTTAAAGAAGCCTTTCAATCAACAAAATCCCAACTTCAGAATTATTAAAAGGTTAAAATCTAACAAGGACATTACAATCATTCAGACTGATAAAACAAATAAATTAGCAGCTTTGAATACTTAAGATTATTTGAGCAAAATGGAGGCATTTATTGATAATATGGATTGCATTGAACTAAAGAAGGATCCAAATGTTAATATATCTAGGAAAGCCAAGAGTCTCATTAATAATGAAGTTGGCCTAGTGACATTAAATTTAAATTATATGTTAATAAAACTGCCATCACTCCAAGATTAATTGGTCGTCTTAAAGACCATAAAGAAAACACCCCCCTCCACCCCATTGTAACTAAACATTCTGCTCCTAAATACTGTATTGAAAAAGCCTTTGTTCCATACTTAAAAACTATTCTCCCACCATCTGAATATGTTATTGACTCCACTACTGATTTTGTCAAGAGGATAAAAGACATCTCAATTAACCATAATAGCATTCTTGCCAGCCTGGACATTGTCTCTCTTTATCCTTCTATAAATAGTAATGAAATTGTTAAGGTAATTGAAACATCTATTGACAATAACCCAAATTTTAATCCAGATATTCGTACCACGTTAAAATCAGCAATTAACCTGATTGCACAAAATAATGTTTTCGCTTTTAACAGTAAATATTATAGACAGCGAAATGGTGCTCCTATGGGATCCCCCATTTCAGGATATTTAGCCGAATTAAAACTTAGACCTTAGAAACAAATATTATGGAAGATTTTGAAATGAAGCCATCAATTTGAATAAGATATGTAGATGACATTTTCAGAATTTGGGATCACGATTTGCGGTCTTTAAATAATTTCCTGTTAAAACTTAATGAGTTGGATACAAAGATAAAGTTTACGTTAGAAATTGAGAAAGAGGGTATTTTACCCTTCCTTGATATTAAATTAATAAAGAATAGTTATGGAAATAAATTGGAGCGTACTATTTATAGAAAACCATGCAGATCTAACAACACTATTCCTTTTGATTGTAACTCACCATTTTCATACAAAATTGCTGCCTACAGATTTTACGTTAAACGTGCCTTCGAAGTTTGTACAGATAAATACCTAGAAAACGAGATTAGTATAATAAAACAAATTGCTATTGAGAATGGTTTCCCTCTTCAACACTTTAATAAATTAGTTAATCAAGCAAAACAACCAAGACAGAAGAAGGAATTAAGTTTGAGCAAGTCTATTTATTGCACATTTGATTATATCCCACAGCTTTATGAGAGATTAAGATATGCATTACTAAAATATAATATTAATTTAATAGCTAAACCTCCAACAAAATTGAAAGAATTGATTCACAGCAAAATCGATCCTATTCCCGATTATGAAAAAGCTGGAGTCTACATCATCCCATTCAGCACAGAACAGCATAAGAGTTTATTTTATATTGGTATGACATGTCGAAAATTTAAGGAAATATTAAAAGAGCACATTTCTGATATCAAGTTTAACAAACCAAATACAGCTTTATCCAGATTGCATCAAACAGAAAATATTAAGATAAACTTCGAAAAAGCTAAAATTATCATTTCAACGTCTAACCACTACTCATCAATAATCCGTGAATCCATTGAAATTTTACTTAGAAGTGATAATGTTTGTAACGATGTCCTTTCCTATAATATTCCCGCAATTTGGTACAATATTCTAAATATTTCACGACCTCCTGATAATATGAACTGATTTTTTCACCCATCTGCAAAGAAATGGTCTGAACTCCGCTTGCGTATGCGTACTAGTTTTGTTTTTGTTTTTAAAATGTATTTCTATTCAGTCAATCATCTTTTATCCCTTTGAAAATGAACGCGTGTGTGTTCGAAAGATCTCGGGTTACATTAAATAATATTTTTATATGTTTTTATATGTTTTTGTCACCTTTTAAGTAGTTATAAGTATATTATAAAGTTTATTATAAATCCTTTTTCTTTCTTGAGCTTCGACTCTCATGCAGCATTTTGCTTGAGTAAATAAATCAAAAATGGCATCCTTTCACACATCGAATGCCACAGATTGCGAGAATTTTTTGACAGACATTTATAAAGCGGTTTTCAGCGTTTATCGAGCGGGTTCGCAATTTCCAATACGTCGTAGTGTTTGTTAATTTCATAAAAAGTGTTTATTTTAGACATATTTTATTCAAAAATATGAAATTTTAGTTATTTTTACACGTTGAACGCCACACTGAAATCAATAAGATCACGTCAATAGCCCCGTTCCATGGCAATAAATTGTCGTCAATGAGAATATTTATGGCAGACATATTCGTGTGGTATGGCCCCCTGAGAGATATTTCTGACGCCCATAATTTGTGTTCCATGGCAATCAATGTGTTAAAATGTGTTTTAATTATCATAACATTTCTGGATCTTGGCAATTTAATCATTGGTTTATGTGTGCCGTGGTGTAAAAAAGTTTGCGAAACACTGATTTAGCCTTAGCGGCGTCAAGAAATTTTAAATGAGAACACTGTTGAATTGAATATGAATTGTTTAAAAGCTGTCGCTGTTAACGATTCTGACATAGGGCACTGTTTTTTTTAATGTATATTTAACATGTAATAACACATACTTTTATATAAAAGAGACTTTTCTATTAAGTTGTATATTTTATTGCTTAATCAAGTTTCCCTTTGTTTATACGCACATCCCTCGTTCCTGCCCACATGCATAAGGAAGTCATGCGAGTTTTTTCCAAAATCTAATTATCTTGTGGTAAGAGGGCTAGGGGAGATTAACATGTCAGTGGGTGCCCTGGTATGCATTGCGCAAGTAGGTGCTTATAGTATTTTTTATAGAGAGTAGTTACGCTTTTACAAATGCAAGATGTTTCATAATAGCAATTAGAGAAAAGTTAGACAAACACTCTTATCATGGGCTTCATGTGTGGGAATAAAGTTTCAGAACTACCACGTTAAGAAGTATTACGTTTGTCGTAATATTTTCGACAGTGCACTCGCTGAAAATGCTAATTAGTTTGGAAGTGAAGTGCCTCGCAAAAGTTCTTGCCCCGGTCTCGCTAGGTACGGCTCTGCTTGTTAATTTATTATTGTTCTACTTTCATTATCAATTTAGGAATGGTCCCTAATTTTACTGATGAGAGAGCCTTTAAATTACAGCGCGAAAAAGTGACATAAGTCAGTTTCTTCCCTTTATCATAATTCAATTAATTTTAAACATATATAGATATGGAGTTTTTGTAATCATATTCTTGGAAAAAAAATGTCTAACTGTAAAATTTAAAAAGTGTAACTTTTTAAATGTTAATAGGAAAGGAAGAGTACTTCTTTAACACAATCTTATTTCCCACCTTTTTTTTTTTTTTTTTTTTTTTTTTTTTTTCAGTTTACATTGCCGACTTATCTCCAAGAAGTAAAAAATTAAAACACGTTTCAACAATTTTGGGATACTCTCTATACAATCAAGGAGCGAAATCAGACAGAACGAAAATTACGTTATAAAGAAAATTTTATACTTCCCAGACGAAATCCCTATAAATAAAGTGTAATTCGTTATAACAAAATTTCATCGCAATGAACAAACATTGACGGTCCCATGGAGTTCGTTTTAATGGGATTGAGCTTTATGTTTGTTTGTAAATTAACCATACGTTTATATTATATGTGTGGTTGCTGTTAATTTAACATAATAGAACTGAATATAATTGCTGTTACTTTAACATAATAGAACTGAATATAATCGCTGTTACTTTAACATAATAGAACTGAATATAATCGCTGTTACTTTAACATAATAGAACTGAATATAAACTATTATATAATTTCTTTTAGTTAATTAGTTTGGTAGTTCATATGATCAAGATTTTATATCGTGATACATACATCCCATGCCATAAAATTTAATAAATAGGTTCAGTAATGCAATATAAAGAAATTGATAAGCTTTTTTTTTTCAAATTAAGCTGTTTTTCTTTATGTTCAATAGTAGCATTTAACATATTACTTATTCTTAACGCCTAAAATTGCGTGAATTATTTATAAAAGAAAAGCGGTGTGTATTTTACTTCAATAGATCAATCAGCAGAATGAGTCAACTAAATAAGCTAAATTTGACTGAAATAAAAGTTTTTGATAGATGCATGGTTCAGGGTAGGGGGAATACTAGTTTAATTTTTTTTTTTAAATGAAATTTAATTTTTCGTGTTGTGTTGTCCCTCATGAAAGAAACTGTTACGATATGCTATTACATAAGTACCAAACCTTCCAAATTGTAAGTACCACTATTTTCGGATACAAATATTTGCTTAAATGATATTAAATGATATTAAAAAATCTGGAACTTTGGAAAACATGCTATCATTTTCTATGCCAAACAACGTCATTTCACATAAAATTAGCCAGATGTAAAACATAGCCAAACTTTAATTTGCATCATTGAATCATCTATTTTTAAACCACCTATGCTAAAAAGGCGAGAAAGCATTTTTACTTAAAAAGCACACTGACATCTCAGGCAGGCGATCACGTGCCTCATCTTCCTGCGTCAATTTTCAGCTTAACATTACTAACTGATGCAAAGAAGGAAGGACTGAGACGTATGTTTTTTATTATTAAAAATTTATAAAACGGTATATAACAGGTCAGTTCTGTTGGAACATACATCACGGGTCAGCCATTACCTATTCCATATTTAAAAAATTCATTTAAATGGAATTACATTTTGTTAATGATGAGTCTGCCAGATACTATAAACAAGTTCGTTATGTTGAATGATTCGTTGTATACGGTTTTATTCTAACGGTATACCGCATATACTCCACTGTATACCGCATACAAAAATAAAAGAAGGAAGAAAAGGGAGGGTGAGAAACTTATTATAGAGAATCGAAAAATCTATTCCAAATCATACAGAGGAAAATTATTTTATTTTTGATAGCTTTTATGTGTGATCTTTATCCAAAAATCTATTGAAATTAATATCCTACTTGCGCCACTGTTAATATTATTCCTTAACTAAAAATAATTATCACTGTTTATTTTAGCTTCAACAATGACTCCTTTGAAAACAGGAATTGCTATGCCGTTGATCGATATTCCTGAAATGAAGATAATTAAAAATAAGGCTTATATGGTTTCCACTGTTTATTGAGGTCAGTACAGTAATAACATACATTTATAAATATTAGCTTTCAAAAATTAATTAAATCTCACTAAAAGCCAAAGATAAATGCAATAAAAAGATAACTTTTAATGTACATAGAAAGAAAGTAAAAGTGCATGGAAGATTAGGCTGGTTCACAAAAGTGATCTGAGATTAAGAAATGGGGATTTATACAGAAATTAAATTCTAAATGAATTTATTTTTAATTCGGCTGTTGTAAAAAATTGCCTATAACGTCGCCTTTCTATGTCAAGCCATTTTTAGAAGTAAAATAGAACTTGATCTTCAAAACAATTATGTAGGGCCGATGCAAAAATATTTCAAATGTATTTAATTTTTAAAAAGGATATTGTGAAATGTACAACATCAGATCTACAGAGCGGGAGTATAGATCCGGTATAAATAAATTTTACACGGCTTTATAAAAAAGCATGGGTCTTGTCATTTTTTAAATGAAATAACAAAGATTAGACTCGAACACTGTTTCTTTCATGTAATATTTTCAAATTTAAATAACAATTAAAAGATCGGAATTTGAGTTACGTATAATTTATGTTACTATATAGTGCTACGAAGCAGCAATTTACATAAAAATTTCCATCTACTATTAAATCATCAGTTGTGGTACAATAGGTCAGTGTCCTAATCACCAAAGCCGATATTCCAACAGATGAAATCCCGGCAAGGTCGAAATTGGCTAATTCCATGCCAAGTGGCCTAAATATGGATATCGTCCCTGCTCCCTTCCCTGTACTTTTGATGTAATCACTACATGACATCGATATAAGTCTGAAATGCACATCTATAAACTGTCAGATTCAGAAGTAGAATAGCATAGCTGCCAATTTTTACGCTTTTTTCTTACCACTAGAATTTAAGAGAATATTTCCACTTATTGAATCACAGACTTCGCCGATTAAATATGGAAAATTTTGCTATCAAATTTTAGTGATATGAAAAAAGAGTAAAAGTTTGCAGCTATGGTATAGTTTAGCATAACGGATGCTTCCGTAAAATTCACCATTTCACTGTCGCAGGGAAAACGATCGAGTAACTAGCAAGTAAAGATACCAGAGTCCGGGCGGCAAATTAAATTTTTTATAATTCATTCGATTCGTCTTATCGAGCTTAGTAACTTGATACCTCGCATATCGGCTATTGAGTTTTAATAACAACAGGAGGCCGGGTCAAAGTTCAAAATTTCGTTCATTGAAAAACAGTTGCCGCGAAAGAAATACGTATGATTTAAGTTTACTTATGGTTTTTAAACCGCCATACATTGATGATAATAATTTTTGACACATTGATCTTTCCGAAGAAGTGAGTAAAGCAAAAATATTTTACACAACGAGCAAAGGCTTCTTCAGCTGACTCGACGATGCATTCAAAACAGGTCTGCTTTCTTTCTTGAATTTTAAATCGGTAATATGTAAGGCTGACTTAATTTCATGTCTTTATCGATGTATCTCCTTTGGAAAATCCATACTTGAACATAGGAATGAACATAACTGATACAAACTGATAACGTGCCAATTCTTAAAGCTTTATGACTTTTTCCTAGTCATGAGGAAAATATTTAATTCATTTACTAAAATGTAGTCTCTAAGGAATTTTACAATGACTTTCCAAGGACGGAAACACATGAATAAGACTAGTTGATTTTTCAGGCATACACATCAGATTAATTTGCACGTCTTCAACGGGAAACGAAGCAGGATTCAAAAGCAGAATTGTTGCATGATGCATGAGAATGGCCTTTTTTCCCTCGTCTCTCTTCTAGCACAAAGACGTTGTTGTACCACTCTTTTAATAGAGTAATAGTTAATTTTCCTGATTTTGAGCAGACGACGTAGCAGTTATTTGGCTTCAAAAGAGGAACAGGAAGTTTAGCAGGAAACTCCCTTCTTTCTTGAAGACAAATAAAAACAGTCGGAAAGAGAATACCATTCATTGAAACTCTAGGTTCAATGGTGTAGGAATGAGTCATGGCACCATTGGATTGAATCAAAACAGAGATGTCTCGAGTGCCTTTGAAAGTCAGAGCTCTTCCGGAATGCATTTCGTAATTGAAGGAATACTGATCACTGTTTTCACTACAGCATCTAGAATACCTAGTGTGGAAATATGCTATCCAAACAGTGCAAAAAATTTGTATCCCTTAAATGTGCGACGATATTGCTAAAATCCCAAGTGTCGATCGCAGCGATATCTGCGGGATTTTCGTATTACATTGTATAGACTCGCAATATCTTGCAGTTGTCGCTGCGACCTTCATATTTCAGCAGCATCGTTGCACATTTAAGGGATACAATATTTTAGCACTTTTTTAAGTATTGTAAGGATAGCCGATTTCCACACTATATATTCTAGGCGCTATAGTTTTCACTGCAATCTGGAGAAAAATATTTAGATAATGACTTGACATTCGCGACGTAATCTGCACATTGCCCCAAAGAGTAACAGTTTTTAACACATTCCAAACATAGTTGAAAAGTGTTTATGATTTCGGATTGTCTATCCGTCTGTCCGTCTTTCCGAGCTCTAACTCTCGTAAATATACTCGTATTGCCCTGATTTTGTTGTATGTTGTTGATGTTTACTATAGCATGATCGTTATTGAAAATGGAGTGTGTAGCAATTTTAGTTCATTTACAGGGACTGTCAAAAATTTTCCGTTACATTACGGTCTAAGGGAAAAAATCGTTTCAAGTTCATTTTAATGTTATTAGACAATCTCAAACATAATGAAATTGATAAGTATTTATGTAGTGCACTGCAAAAGACATTTTGAAAAATATGTGTGGCAAAGCATTTACAATTCATTCACAGGGTCACACAAAAGAATCCCGTTGCATACTGGTCTACGGGGAAGTGTTTGCAGCATATTTTAGTTCTGTTACACTATTTCAAATAGAATGAAAATGATGTACATGAGTGAGGGTTACTACAAGATAGTTGTTGTATAACATGATGTATATAGCATTTATCGTTCATTTACAGAGACACAGAAAAGATTCAAATAAAGTACTGTATCTGAAATACACAGCCTATTAGCTATAAATACTGGAAATGCGATTTCATGTATGGTACGCGCATTTAACTAAATTTTTTCTTAGTATGTGGTGTGTATAAATGCTATAGATCAATATACAGAACTTCACAAAAGAATTTGCAAGGATTTAAAAAAAAAAAGCATTGAAGCTTTGAATGAAGCATTTTCAAGCATTGCGGATTATCAGCGTGAATGACTTACAGGCAGCTTTTAATTGGGTTATGCACTTTCAAGTTTAATTATATTTACTATACTAAGATATTCTTGTATAATATAAATAAAATCATATACAGGGCTACGCAAAGAACTGGATACATGACCTCCTCCTAAGGATATTTGGAAGTGTGATTTGAATTGTTTTAATTATGTTTTAAGCTCAATTAAATTTTAACTTAATATGCAGAGCATATAAAAATCTGTTGGTAATATACAGGACTGTACGAAAGAATTCAAGTATGTTTCACTATATTGATAGAAACTGCTTAGCGTGAATTTTAACCTATTATGCATTTTCTTACTAAACTAAGTTTTAGCGTATTTTGCAGAATATGTACAAATTGTAGATCAAATACAGAGCTGCACAAAATAATTGGACTTTTTTTCCGTTATGGACGGTAATTGCTGAAATCTGGTTTTCAAATGTATTATGAGTTTTCTAAAATGTTTACTTAATTATTTTTTTGCCTTATTAAACAGCAAAGTTTTGGTAAAGAAGTCAGAAAGTGTTGGAAAGTGCTTCATAATCTATGCTTGAGGCATGATTTTTCTTTCTTGTTTAAATTAGTGCGAGTTGTGACACTAGTGATCTTACGACTTCACAACTCGATTGATGGTTATAAACTTCGAAACCCGCGTCCTAGACGTCTTGAAATTTGGTTCTTTGACAACCTGATTAGCTCGAAGAGCCCAAATAAGAAGGTCAGTGTCCTGAATCAGTTTCTTTTCAAAAAAAGATGTCTCCAACTCCTTCCTGACGATATAATGAATTTGTTGATACTTCTCGAACGACGATCCTTTGTTATCAGTAAATTTTTTTGTATCGCCGAAGCTTGTCATACACAGTTGAATTTAGCATAGAAGCTGGAAAAATGCGTCTGAATAGATGCTTGAGGACCGAAGCCTTCTTCCATTTACCAGTTGCTGTATTGCAATAGTTAAGAAATTTCATCATATCTTCGTTAGAAGTGTAGTTGAAATTGATCTTCACTTTCTTTTATGGCCACAATGACGGTTAATAAGCAGGGTCCGCATAAGATGATGTTGATACAATGGCGTATATTCCACCTACGTCATGATCACGTGGTCAAGGTAAAAACTTCTAGCGTAAAGAAGGGAAAGTTCCGTAGACGCAACGAGTCCCCACCAACGAGTGACACAGTTCATGCGGAAAGAGGTAGTAGCTTCCCTTCTTATCAGTTAGAAGTTCTTTGGGTAAATTACCGGTACCACGTGACTTTTTTCAGTCTCGAACCCAGATTTGGAATAAAGTCCATTTCAGATGTTTCGTCGTCTACGTTACAGCATCCTCTAGTGTCGTACACGTATTCCTCGAAATCAATCTCATCTTCCGGTTGTTCTTCTTTTGCTATTTGCAAGACAAGAGTTTCTTCCAACTTAAAACTTATCCCTGATTCAAAACGTTCAATGAAATTGTTGGCTGTAATTTTGTGTTTAACGCTAACTCTGACTTTTGGCTCATGTTGATATTTTTTAAATAGAAATCGAGTGAGGTTCTTTCGATTGAACATGATATTAATATAGGTCTCGAAGTCCAAAACTTTATTTTTCAAGTTTCAAGAATCTGATAACTTTGAAAAAAACTTCATACAATCCTAAAAAAATTGAAGAAAATTCAGTTTAAAATTTAATAGTAACAGGAGTTGGTTCAAGCAACTTAAACTTGGATCAGAACAGAGTTAAGCACAGTGGAGAATGTTATCAGCTGATTAAAAACTTCACAATTTAAAAATCCCTGCCGGCCCGGCCTACAGGCAGAGGTAGATTTCGAAGTTAAGTATACTAATTTCACCAACAAAAACTAAATCATTATTAGATATAAATCCACTTTAACAGTTTTATCTGTCTGCTTTTGACGAGTTTTTATTTCCTTTTTGTAAAATAGCTGGTTTTATCAGAATCATGTTAAGGCGATATTAAAAAAAAAAATATTTTTCCATACTCAACAACTCGAAATTTTCTGGCACATTTTCAGATTAATTTTTAATAAAAAAAAATATGAAACATGCTGACGTGAATTTTGAAAAGATTTATAAGCGACCTGTGTTTTTATTTTTCTTTCAATTAATTAAAACTTGATTAATAAACAATTATTTTCTCAGTAGGGCAATATTTTTCGTTTCTAACACAAACGCTTCGGGAAATTCTGTTCAAAATGCCCACTTTGACATCATTTTTTGAAATATATTCTGCCTCTATCAAAAAAAACGATTATTACTGTACATTATATAGTTTCTGAATAAGAGAATCTAGCAGTTGCATGCGTTTGAGAGCAAAAATGAATTTAAAAATGAGTTAGAAAATAGACAGTTTGGATTTGAATGCACCCTTAATAAGATGATTTTTTTCTTCAGCCGCTATGTATTTTTAATTTGTTTTTGCTGTAAGAATTGGCCCTATCAAAAAACTTGTCTATATAAATGTTGAATACAATATTAAGGAGATATATGATAAATTCATGGAGATTTTATATCTTGTGAATGGACGGAGTTATGAAAATTTTTGTTCTTCACTCCCCCCCCCCCCCCCCGCTTTTTTTGTTTTCGTTTTTAATTTTAATTTTTTTTTTTTTTAGCGGTACGAATTGGTCCTATCAAAAACTTGTGAATATAAAAGTTGTAGATAATATTAAGGAGATGTGTAATAAAATTAATTGGATTTGATATCTTGAGAATTGAGGAATTAAGGACTTTTTTTTCTCCCAAAACCCCTATTTTTTGCGCCCCTTGAGCCTATTTTAAATTTTATCAAAAATCTGTGATGCATGAATTTTTGGCGCTATTTTTAGAAGTAATAAAAATTTTAAACTGATTTGATATGTACAAAAATTAAGAAGTTATGGGGTTTTTTCGGTTTTCACAAAACCCCTCCCTATTTCCATCCCCTTTGTCCGCTTTTGCCCATTAACGAACTTGACCGAGATTTTATGTCCCTTGATTTTATGTATCAGTTTGGAAGAGATTTGTGCAGAATTGCGGAAGTTATCGTGTCCAGAAGAAAGTGATAACACAATTGCTTCGGGAAATTCCGTTCAAAATGCCCACTTTGACATCATTTTTTGAAATATATTCTGTCTCTATCAAAAAATCGATCATTGCGGTACATTATATAGTTTCTGAATAAGCGAATCTACCAATTAAATGCATTTGAGAGCAAAAATGAATATAAAATTGAGTCAGAAAATCAGCAGTTTGGATTTGATTGCATCCTTAATGCAATGATTTTTCCAATACAATCCGCTTTGGGGAATTCGGTTCAAAATGCCCACTTTAACAGCATTTTTTGAAATATATTCTGCTTCTATCAAAAAATCAATCATTACTGTACATTATATAGTTTCTGAATAAGAGAATCTAGCAATTGGAGCGTTTGAGAGCAAAGATGAATTGTAGAATGAGTCAGAAAATACGCAGTTTGGATTTGAATACACCCTTACTTAGATGATTTTTTTCTTCAACCACTATGTATTTTTAATTTGTTTTTGTTTTTTCTGTAAGAATTGGTCCTATCCAAAACTTGTCTATATAGATGTTGTAGACAATATTAAGAAGATATATGATAAATTCATGGGGATTTTATATCTTTCGAATTGACGGAGTTATGGATTTTTTACTTCTTCAATCCCCCTTTTTGTTTTCGTTTTTAATTTTTTTTTGCGGTACGAATTGGTCCTATCAAAAACTTGTGAATAAAAAAGTTGTAGATAATATTAAGGAGATTTATAATAAAATTAATTGGAATTGATATCTTGAGAATTGATGAAGTTATGAATTTTTTTCTCCCAAAAACCCTATTTTTGCGCCCCTTGAGCCCATTTTTAACTTTATCAAAAATCTGTGATACATAAAATTTTGGCCCTATTTTTAGAAGTAATAAAAACTTTAAACTGATTTGATATGTACAAAAATTAAGAAGTTGTGGGGGGTTTTCGGTTTTCACAAAACCCCTCCCTATTTCCATCCCCTTTGTCCGATTTTGCCCATTAACGAACTTGACCAAGATTTTATGCCCTTTGATTTTATGTATCAGTTTGGAAGAGATTGGTGCAGAATTAGGAAAGTTATCGTGTCCAGAAGAAAGTGATAGATATATATAGACAGATAGATAGATAGATAGATAAAGTTTTTTACTGAGGGTGGTTTTAGGTTCTAGGGGTCATGATCGGTGTAGATCTGCAAACATTTTTCAGAAATTCCAACATAGGAACGATCCCAATAGGTAGTATTTCATACGAAATCTATCTAAAACAAAAACACACATCTTTTCTTCTGAGTCCAAACTTAAAACGTAAAATACAAGAAAAATATGAGAAAAAATAATCATAATGTAACATAGTAACAACATGTTCCATAAGAAACTTCACTTTCTATAAATAAGGCCGAGCGAAAATTACATACCACCTTCAAGGTTCATATTATTCTATATGAAGGCACGAATAATAAATCCCTCAACAGCAAATAATTTTAAAAAAATGTAAAACTTTTACTTTATGTTTTTGTGAATTATTCAATTGAAATAGATAATTCTTAAGATGAACAAAACATATTTATAAGAAGAAAAATACTCATAGAATAAGATGCTGGATACATTATTTATAACACTCACAATTTGAAAACAGATGAATTATTAAAGCTATTTCAAATACAAATATGAAGAAATACCTTTAGCTATTTAACATTAGTTTGTTGCAGAATATATTATTCCTTTGGAATACAAGGGAGTTATATACGATTTTTAATCCCATAACAGGTCTTTGTTTCAGTCAACAACAAAAAAGATTGTTTGATGCTGCCAGCTGGTGGTAAGTTCTTGAAACAAAAGAACAAATACTTAACAACGCAAGAAATAAAAAACGCCAATCCATTACGTTTGCCACACATTTACTGAATAGTTTGATTAATGCAAGTTACCGAAAATAAAACAGCAGCAGAAAACCCCATTGCATGCAGCCGTACGCAGAAGTTCTGCAAATTACGAAGTGACTGAAAAACTGACAGAAGAACCGACAATGTGTGGTCGTAAAGGATTTTGGTCGTAACTCTGGAAAAAGTACTGACAGGATGAAGAAAACTAGATGCGGATTTCGTAACTTGCGAAAATCTGCCTGTCGAGTAGCATACAAATAATTTACCTGCAATTACACAATCTTATAATAACCGTAATAATATAACCATTCCTGGCAATGTAGCGAAATTTTGAACTTTGACCCAGCCCCTTGTCATTAATTAAATTCAATAGCCGATGTGTGAAGTATCAAATTACTATGCTCGATGAGACGAATCAAATGAGCTATAAAAATCTAAATTCGTTGCCACGGACTCTGGTACATTTACTTGTAAGTTTGTCATCTCAGTGCTCATGATGCAAGAAACCTAACATATTGCAAATGAGTAATCTAGTAAAACTTTTTGTGCTGAAAGCCATAACTGAAGTACTAAAGATCAGATATCAACAAATTCATCATTACTTGGCATTAACCTAGACCTTACGACCTGTCGCATTAAATTTATCCTTTATTTTAACAAGATGTAGCTACTGGATAAATTACTTTAAAAATTTAGCACCGTACCAGTTAATTAACTATGGCATAGAGCTACTGAAATCGTTTCCAGCCAATTAATTATGTATTAGTTTATTTATCTTTAAAATATCCTCAAAAATTAAATTCATAAATTCAACCCCATTTTTATAAGCCTATATCGCAAAAGGGCAGAAAATGCCAATTACAAAAATACAGGGTGATTCAAAAAAGATGGGAAAAATTTTAAGAGGTGATAGTACACACCCAAACAAACATTTTGTATCAAAGAATGCATGGTCGAAAACTAAACGTAAAAAAGTTAGAGGGCGCCAAAAGTTATGGTCTTATACGAGGCAAAAACACACAATGAACGATTAAGTTAAGTTACGAAAACAAATTTAATGGCATTTGATTACAATAAGTGCTCAAAACATTGACCGGCAGCTGTTATGCACGCAGTACAACGGCGAAGAACAGATTGGCGAATTTTCTGAAACACACCAGGCATATCGCGAACTTCCCCTACAGCAGCCGAAAGCTTGGCGACAAGTTCTTCTGCGGATTCAATGGGAGTCTCATACACAAGAGCCTTTAGCTGTCCCACAAAAAAATCGAGACATGAAAGATCTGGCGAGCGCGGTGGTGCCTGGTGTGTTTCAGAAAATTCGCCAATCTGTTCTTCGCCGTTGTACTGCGTGCATAACAGCTGCCGGTCAATTTTTTGAGCACTTATTGTAATCAAATGCCATTAAATTTGTTTTCGTAACTAAACTTAATCGTTCATTGTGTGTTTTTGCCTCGTATAAGAACACAACTTTTGGCTCCCTCTAACTTTTTTACGTTTAGTTTTCGACCATGCATTCTTTGATACAAAATGTTTGTTTGGTGTGTACTATCACCTCTTAAAATTTTCCCCATCTTTTTTGAATCACCCTGTATAGAGCATCCTCGATTTAGTAGGAAATGACGCCATTCATCTAAAATTAACTTTATTAGAAGCCCTGTAATGTTAAATTTTCGATAATCAATCATCGGCTTTAATATGTAAGTAATCTGTTTTATAAGTGTGGAATTATGATGCATATTTTCTATTAAAACTAAAATATGTAAGCAAGGTGCAAGTCATTTTAATAAATACAAGTAAATTATGCTCAATGTATCCACTACCGGCGGCATGCAACAATACGCAAGCACTAACAACATGCTTTTCCATACATATATTCTCATGATGAACACATTGTGCATATTTAACTCGAATATTTTTTAAATACATTGTACGTTGCTTAAATGTCTTATTAGGAAATTTACATCCCCCACACGTCTTACAAGCGATTAGTGACGTATTTAAGCCAGTGAATGCTTACTGAAAAATTAAGGTTCCAGAGCTTCTAAAAAAGTCACTTTTACATGCAAGACGTCATTTTATACTAAATCTAGGACGCTCTAAACTTTTATAAAAGACATACATTATTTATCATATTTTGCGAGATATGGTCGAAGACTTCGGAATTTCGCCCCTACGGGTGCTACAGTCATTCTCATATGATATCACATAGTCGTTTTACTTATATCGTAGTCGTTTCTTTAAACACTTGTTCCACAATTCCAGCTTTATTCTTTCAAGCGATATTTCAGTGTATCCCAACATCCGGTTGCTTCCGTATATACACTCATGTTCAAAATGAACAGAATTTTCAAAATTGGTCAATTATCGCTAGAACTACTGGACAGATTTTAATGAAATTAGGTATGTACATAGGTTGATATAATTCAAAAGAAATAACCATTCAACAGTTATAATACACACGCGTGATCGTGCGTAAGACTCCTCAGAGTCAGAAGGTATAAAACAGACCTTACAATATTGAACCAAGAAATGGGTTAATAAGAGATATTTTCCTATCTTACAGTTCTACCGCTCTCACAACGTGAATTCATACTGGAAATCAGACAGATTTATAAGTCCCTGCGGTATTTAGTTTCACTCCTCCAGCAACGCTATTTTCAGGCCCTGGAAGGTCTGGAAGGTGTAAAGGGATTTCTAATTGTCCTCCCGGGAGTGTCCCGGCCATCTTCTATAGGGTTTAGGTCTAGAGATCTGGCTGTCTAATCCATCAAGCAAATATCCTCACTTTCCTACAATTCGTCGACCAGACCAGCTTTATCTGGGCGCGCGTTATAATGCATTAAAATAAAATTTAGGCCGACCGCATCCCTGAAAAAGAGACCATAAGAAAACAATGTATCATCCATACACATCACATCAGTCACAGAGCCTTTGCCTAACACAGGGAGGGGTATGCGCTAATCCAACATGTTGCCTTCCCAGACCATCAAACCTCCATTGCCATAGTGATCTCTTTCTCGGATTTTGATCCCTGGTATTCTTCTGAGGAAAATACCAGGGATACTTCGAAAATTAGTGTTTAGGCTGAACAGAGACTCATCAGTAAATAGAACGGTCCCCCATTGATCCATGGTCCAAAGTAGACGACCTTTGCACCATGTTAACGGATTATCCTGTGTGTAGAAGTGAACAGGACACAAACAGCAGGTCTTTCTGCAAACACTCCTCAGTCATGTAGCCTTCTGCAAACAATAACCCTTGAAACTGGTCTTCCTGTGGTCGTATAAATGTCACGAGAGAGCTGGGAAGCTGTCAGAGTCCTGTTATCCCTCCCTGTAATGGACAAATAGCGATCTTCATTGGCCGTCGTGGTTCTTGGACGTACTTGCCTGGGCCCTCTCTCTATGAATCCAGTATCCTTAGCTCCTTAACGGTCGCATTAAATTACGGTTTAAAAATTCAAATTGCTTATTGGCACCACTTTTTTGAAAAAGAAATATTCACCTTATTTAATGACAGGTAAAATGATACCATAATAAAGCTAATTACACTATTTTATAAAACTGGTGGGAATCGATCAAATCTGAATAATTCTGAAAAAAGACACAGCCCGTGAATATGACGGGAGCGAGAATTAAGGGGTTAAGCTGTTTCCTTAAGTTGCACACGACGCTAGGTGTTACATTAAACTCTACGAATTTTCACTTGAGACTGCGTTGTTTCTAGTCTCACCGCTATTCGCCATCTCATTCCATCATCCAAACATTGGTGGTTACTCATTTTTACTGTTTACTTCCAAATTTCACCAAATATTGCAAGGAAAAAAATCGCCAAGGTATTCGGAGAGGTGTGCGACCGAACAAATCATGAAAATTGCCAAGCTCGCTTATAAAACCTGTTCCACTACTCGCTCCGTTCATACACATGTGTACGTACACTACACGATGCATATGCGATACTAAAGAGTTAAATATTTGTTTCGAAGGATTAGTTTTATGTATCGTTCAGTACTTTTCATGAAATTCGATAAAAAATGCAAATTCTTTTAACGTTTAAATGCATGATTTTTTATTTTGTTTCGAGAAAATTATATATGATTCTCAGAAAGGTTCATTACAAAGGAAAAATAATGAAAAAATCATAGATAAATTTTTCGTATAATACGTCAACCTTTTCTTATGTTGCACATCTGCGATACAACTCAAAACTAAAATATTGCAAATTAGTAAATATTTTATTAAGTATGAATCTAAATACCTTATTTTATATAATTTTTTATTTCGTAAAACTTAACCCTTAAACGCATGAATTATTCTTTTAAAATTGTGCTTTTTATTCTTATATTAAAGATTAAACACCAGAAATATTAAGGTAGATTTTTTACTTTATTTAGTAGCATATTTTTGTATACAGGATTAATATTTCTGTATAAATATAGTGGTTGATAAGAGTTAAATAAAAAGTGATGCAAATATGCATCACCATGCATTAAAGGGTTAATTTTGAACATGAGTGTAGTTGCGAATCCCTCTGAGAATAGGTGTTTTGATCCCTGCTTTTTTTTATTTATTCGGGAGAGGCCCATTTTTTCCAGCGGTATTAATGATAATAAAATCAGAAATATCACTTTTAAAATATAGGCTTCTAAAAATCTTTTGAATTTATCAATTTATTTTATTTTATTTTATTTTTGGGGTGTGTGTGTATGTGTGTGTGGGGGGGGGGGGGTCAAAGATGAGCAAACTAAAAAATATTGAATCAGGCAATAAAATATTCAGTGGTTCCATGTCACATCCATTAGTTACTTAACTGGTGAAGTGAAAATCGATTAAAGTAATTTGTTCAGTAGTTACAGCATGTTAAAATAAGGGACAATTCACCGCGATAGGTCGTATGGCCTAATTTGATGCCAAGTAGTTATGAATGTACAAATTTCTGATTTTTACAACTGCAAATATTTTTCGGCACAAAAAATTATACTAGTTCCCATATTTTTAATTTATAAAGTTTCTTGTATCAAGATAAGTAAGATGACAAACTTTGATTTGATTGTTTTTCCTGCGACATTGAAATAGAGAACTTACTGAAGAATCTCTTGTGCCCCGACTATTATACTTCCGTCTTCGACTTCCCCACATGTAATAGATTCTGATAGTTTTCAGATGTCCATTTCTGACATATGCACGTCCTATAGCGATTACAACAAAATTGAAGGTGATTAAACAAGAACATCATGGCCAGCTGATGTGGAATGACCCAATCCGCACAAAGCCAAAATCTCGATAAATTCATGTGTAAAAACAAATGCTGAATTTGTCTTAATTAAATACCGATTTTAACTAAATACAAATATTAATAGTTTTAATTACTAAATCATAAAAATATATGTCATTACTTTAAATAAATTTAAATAAATGTAAATGATTGTCAAACATTGATATGAAGGTTTAGGTAATTTATTTTATTAAAATAATAGATAACACTTACACATCAAAACGGCATATTAAGAGTGACGCATTGTGAGTAATATGGCGAAGATATTCTATCACAAGTTGATTATTACAATTGTTCACAACAGTCATAATTCTCTTTTCTCTGTCACTACCTACCTTCCTACGTTTTGGTTGTTGTTCTATGCAAAAAAATGTATTCAACTTGGTTTTCACCATCTCCTGTTCTTTTTGGAATTCTTCTATGATGCTATAAATATCAACCAGGGCCCGTCCAACTAAGGTATCCCAGATGTATGGAATCTAACTTGAGTGTAGGTGAGAAGAACGGCTGAAAGCGAATTGGTAATACCACTAAGCAAATGACGTCTCATTCTTCCATGAATGTAATTTTCGTCGAAATACTGAATGATTTGTGGAGCGTAGGGTAGCAACTGAAGCAAAGTTTGAATGCTTGAACTTCGTCATCTGGGACAGGGATTAATACAAAAAATTGAGAATCATTAAACTAAACAGCGTATGGACCTACCTCATTATTATTTTATGTATCTTGGTCAGAGCCGTCAAAAGAACTGGGAATAAGAAAGAGAGATATCACAAATAAAATGTTGAACTATGTTCCAAGAATTCTGATTCTGTTGACTGGGACAGCACTCGCATCCTTTGGCTGTGTTATGATTTTGGTCGTGTTGTTATCTTAGATAATCGCGAGATTTCGAAATTGTCGGAAATTCAGCTGTTGAGATTAGCTGGATGGATACCAATACAAGAAAGCCTAAACTAACTAAATGATACAGCCCCATCATTTGAGTGCTCTTCGTGTGCTGAAAATATATGTACTTTGACTGCGAAAGCTTATTTTCCTCTATTCTTTTAATATAAGGATGTTTAGATTTTAAGCAAATATGTATTACACCTTGAAAAATAATTACCCCAAAGTTTCCTTTATAATATGCTTAGAGCCACGATATACGCTAGGTTATACTATACATCTAGGCACTATTTTCATTCCCTTTAAACCAGTGGTTCCCAACCTTTTTTTGACCGCGCCCCACCAAAACCTCTCTAAAATCCTAATGTCCCCCCCCCTCCCTTCTATGTTATATAAATCTTATTACATAAAAAATAAACTTCTATTTTGCCAGAAGGATCCGAAAATAGCATTAACACTGATAAGTGATTTCACATTCTTTAATTTATCAAAATCATATATATTTTTTTTATTACAAGTATGTTTTTAATTCTATGAATGCAATGAGGCCATGGATCTTCGCATTTCCATCTACAAAAGATTAATTGTTCTTTGGCAACTTACCTCAAATTTAAAAGTGATAAATAGTCTACATTTTTATCTTCATAAAATTTCTTGAAATCTCTCTCACATTTTGTATTGTATGTGATATAAATGATATATTTTATAATGAATTTTAGTACTTCATTAGGAAAAAGTCATATTTTTTTTTATCACAGAGACTGTATGGATAACATAATTCACAAGTAAAATTTCCGGATTCACGCTTTCATTGATTTTGAGCAACTATTTTTCTTTTCCCTCATAACATACTTCTTTGATAGCGGGCCTTCTTATTCCCATTATTATTATTTGGGCACCATGTTTTCCCCGATTTTAAATTTTAAAATGCATATGTCATGAAGTATGTTTATATATTGCGTATGTGGCTGCGGAAAGAGCCATAAGAAGTTTACTCTCTATCCATTTCTTTCGGTAATGCACAAAGGGATTTATTAATTTCATAAATGTAGTACCTCATTTAGATAATTCAAAACCTTTTTTTACATTAAACATGTCCAGATAGTCAATTTTAGATGTACCCTACAAAATTTCATATGTAAAAGTTCCTTCATGTGGCATACTGCACTATGAATAGATTATACACGTTTTTATAAAAATAAATGGTAAAAAAAGAGGTGTATTTTACTAAATAATATTAAAACCAGAAAAATATAAATAATGTTTTAATCTATAAAAGGATGTCAAAATATCTCAAAATGAATTATCATAATTTTCCGGTGTCAGTGTATTTTCAACTTTTAAATGGGTACGTTTGAAAAATTAATTTTTATTCAGTTATTTTTAAAATTTTTCATCTGTTATTTCTATTTTTAGAATATGACACTTTTTCATTTGAAAAAAAAACTTAATAGGAATTCTGAAATTGCCCCCCTGAAAAGTCTTACTGCCCCCTGTGGGGCGCACGCCCCACGTTGGGAACCACTGCTTTAAACCTTTATCAATAGAAAACAATCAAAATAAAAAGAATACTTTATTGGAACCGCATAGCTGCGCTCTTAATACAAAAACCCCCTTAGGTTGTGCCCTGATTCCTTAGCCTAGAACCGCTCTGATGAGGGCCCACATTCAAATCACTATCGACAACCGCTGCCATACTCTGCGACCCTGCTCAAAATCAGTCTCATTGCCTAAATTCGTACCCTTTACTAACTTTCACAGATATTGCTTCTATCTTTTCTAGAAAATTTTGTACTTAACGATCGAAAGGGTGAGATGGAAAGTAAATGTTGTACCGGGTGAGCAAAAAGTCTGTATAAACTTTAAAAATTCATAAAAACCGAAAAAATAACCGAAATGAAAAACTGTTTGCAGGATTAGCATCTATAGGTCACTGGAATTTTTTTAAGACTGAAATAAAAAATAACTCAAAAAACAGTCGACAGATGGCGCTGGTTCGTGCGGTTTTGGTGGAAATATGCAAATGAAAGGGTTAAAAGAACTTGCGCTCCTAATCCAGAACTAGTTCATTTAAAATAACTTCACCAACAAAGCTTTTATCCTTCATACTCAGCATCCTTGATCAAGTACACGGCTCACAACGGTGAATTAGTTCTGGATTAAGAGCGCAAGTTCTTATAACCGTTTCATTTGCATATTTCCACCGAAATCGCATGAACCAGCGCCATCTGTTGTCTGTTTTTTGAGTTATTTTTTATTTCTGTCTTAAAAATATTCCCGTGACCTATAGATGCTAATCCTGCAAACAGTTTTTCATTTGGGTTATTTTTTCGGTTTTTATGAATTTTTAAAGTTTATACGGACTTTTTGCTCACCCGGTACTTTAGCGCAATATTTTTCAACAACACTTTGAGGAGAAGCTCATTATAGATTTTATTCGAATTCAGTATTCTGATGCTTTCTAGTACGTTTTATAACATATCTAGATTGATACTTGTAAACTAGAGCATATTTGTTGTGTCTAAATTCCCTATGGTCTGTAAAGTATGGACAATAAGTGTTTATTAATTCCAGGACTAAATTTGCCCCTTTCAAGTCGCAGAATCAATTAGAGTTCCAAAGACTGGTAAAAACCTGGTTTAAACCTGGGAATAATAATTTTTGTAGAATAAATTGGAATTTTGGATAATAGACCAGATCTTTTGGGAATTAACCACAGAATAAACAGGGTCTATTGGAAATAAACCGTTTTTTTGCAACTCTAGAGTCAATTAGTCAACTAAAAGGGACCGGTCCAAAAATATCGCGGAAATTCCTACAATCCAACCACTTTACTAGAACTGACACTTAATATTTAATCCTTTCCACATAGTTGAAAAGTGTTTAAGACTCCAGTCTGTCTGTCCGTCCGTCTGTCCCTGGTCTAACTACCGTAAATATATTCCAACAGCAATGTAATTGCAAAATGTTAATAAAGCTTGATGTAGCATGATCGCATGATATTGAAAAGAAAGTGCGTAGCATTTATAGTTCGTTTACAAGGTCTCTGAAAAGTCCTTTACATTATGATCAATAGTGAAATATCGTTTGCAGTGTATTTTAATGGTATTAAACTTTATCATACATAATAAAATTAATGCACATTACTAAGTTGTACTATAATATGCTTACTATAAAATATGGTGTGCACAGCATTCATTGTTTATTTAGAGGGAAACACAAAATAATTTGGTTAGAGTACTGTCTATGAACGATAGGATATTTGCTGGAAGTGCGTTTTCAGTCGTAGTATTACGTGGTGTGTATAAATTTTATCGATAATGCATGGTTACACAAAATAATTCGCAAGAATTGTTGCCTATGGGCGTGAATTTCTCAAGGATGGTTTTTAATTGTGTTAGACATTTTTCTACTAAACTAAATTTAGTACATTAAAAGATCTAAATTAGTAGTTTTAGTAGATTAAAAATACATCCATATGCAGGGTTACGCAAAGAACTAAATACATTGCCGTTTATGGATGGAATGTCCTGGAAGATTTTCGTTGTGTTATGCGTTATGTATATGAACCAGAATTAAATTTCAGCCTAATATGTGGTTTTTATATTAAAAAAAAACTCTAGATAATAAACAGAGCTGTAGAAAAGAATTCGAGTGCATGATTGCCGATTGGCGAAAATTTCTAAAAGTCCATTTTCAATTATGTTATGCGTTTTTTAACTGAACTAAATTTTAGTATGATATGAAATATACATGCAAAATCTATAGGTCTTATACAGGGTTGTAGAAAATAATTCGACAACTTATGGGACTACGGACGCTATGGTGAAACTGGATTTTTATATATGTGTTTTTTAAACTGTTCTTTACTTTATATCATGCAAAAAATCATCCAACTGAATTTTTATTTTTTAAGGAGTTACTCCGAATAGACCCAAACACATCGAAGCCATTTTTTCTATTGAAAAACTCTTAAAATTATGAATATTAAAATTATGAATTAAATTATGAATTAAAATTATGAATAAATTCATGTTTAAAAATATTATTCATGACCTACATTAATTTTTGCATGAAATAAACCACAATCGTCAAAAATATCATAGGGGTGTAAGTTTACAACTCATTCGAATTATTAGTTTTCAAGATACAGAGAAATTTTACTTTTTGATGGCCTAATGGAATCGTCTTTGGTTATTAAAGTATCTACTTACAAAAAGCATCGAAATTTGCAGAAACATTTTGAAGGATTTTCATCTGAAGCAAGAGTTATTATACATTTGAAATTCTGTATATTTTTACTGGTGACTAATTCAGTGTTTTCAGTACCTAGTTTTGGATCTTAATTTTATTTTCCGAAATTTATGGATAAACCCCTAAGACATTTTCTTTTACCACTTTACGAATATTTTAAAATAAGTACTTAAAGTGAATTTTTTTTTCGGGCTGTTTTGATCCAAAAAACTAAAATGTATCAAATGTGGGTCTTACAATTTAAAAATTCAAACTTCCTGCGATTTTTATTTCTTCACATTTTCCGACTCAAATTTCAGAATAGCATTAAAATATTAGAAAAATTTCCCTGCCGATTGGCACCTAAGTCCTTTACATAGGGTTATTTTCAAGAAAATTAGTAGAGTGAGATCACTTTTTTTCTTCCAAGACTGTATAAAAAAAACTCGATAAGGGCTACTTTACGTACGTTATAAATATGGATTCAATCTTATGCCATACTTTTTGTAGCATGTTAGTGATGATGCTGTCAATGGCAGTTTTGATTTTCATTTGAAATCGTTTTATACTTGATGAAAATGGTGGAAAAAAATCCGATCCTTGACACGAACTTATAAGAAGAAAAATATACATTTCAATAACTGATCCTCTTGTTCTCCTTATTCAATTCCAGAAATCTATTAAGGCAATAATTGCTTTTCGGAAACAGTGGTACTCAAACGTAAACATCTCTACGCTCACTGCAATAACAAAATTAGACGGAATTAAAAAAAAAAATCTTAGACAATGACGTGGAAAATATTTTTTTAAACTACGTTCAACAAATTCATTTAAACAATATATTTTAAACTGCGACTTCTGACATACAACTGGATGTATAAAATTAAAAAGAAATGAAACTAATTGCATGTGCCAATCCCAAATCTTTCTTCTATCTCATACATGTTAATATTTCAAAAAGTAGTTACAAATGTTAATACTTCAATATTATTAGTTCAATACTATAACAATTTTGACTTTCAAATTCAAGGAGGTCCTGCTTGCCATAAAAAAGATATACATGAAATTTGGTTCAATTCTATAATTTTTGATTCAATTCTATGAAATTTGCTTCTAATTCTCAAATTCTAACTTCATGCACTTTTAGATGGCACAGCGGCGACACATGGACATACGGACACACAAACGGACATATGGACACACTCATGGACAGACAGACAGATATTTTGTATAAACATGTTTTTGGGATCTCTGAACCCTGAAACATGTAAATCTGTCGAAAACAGGAAGACGAAAAAAATTTCGATTACAATATTTTCTTCTGTTATAGATAGAAGAAAGTAAAAAAGAAAATTTTCAAAATATTTCAATAACATTTTATGACAATGCAAGTTTTAAAGGAATGCATATTTTCCTTTGTAAATATTTTTATCTCGTTATAAAGCAAAAAGAAAACATTTAAAAATAATTACTCTGCTTGAAAAATAAACCTATCATTTTATTCTGGTACCCATTATTTGCTTTCGAACAATAGGTAGTCAAGGGTTACCTTTTGTTTAATGATTAACAATTTCTCCTGGAATCTTCTAGAAATTTAATTAAATAATAGGTAAAACAATATAAATTATAAAGAAAAATTACCAAGCCGTTAATGAAAATGAAACTTAAACAAATGCTATGTTTAAACAAAAATCATACTTTTTAAGCAATTTTTTACGAGACGGCTTTTGTTCTCGCAAGGGAAAAATAAATTTCAATAGCTTTAAAAAAAATAAATTTGAGCGGAACGCTTTTAAGCAGAAATTAGAGGAATTATTAGTGTTGATGTAATCAAATAAATTTCGTCGAAAGAAACCCCATGTATGTGGTTTATTGCTTCACAGAGTTGCATTATTTACATCAACAAATGAATTGTCGAGGCTTTAAATTAGTACACTTACATTATTTTCGTTATTTAATTTCGTAACTAAAAATTTTAATTTTGATCTAGACGTTTTTTAACGGGGCGGTGGACTTAAAAAAATGTTTTTCGTTATTTATGTGTGTTATACCAGAAATTTTTTTTTCAAAGAAATGTTTTGATTCATTAATTCAAAAAAATTATTTGAAAAAAAAATTCTTTTATTGAAAATTTTAAAAGAATGAAGCTATTATTATAAAAAAAAAAGATCCATGCATTCTTAAATTGCAAAATATTTTCCCCATTTTCTATTTTATTACTTAAAAATCTTTATTTAAAATACTATACATCCCCTTTTGAATTTGAAATACACATATTTAAAAGAAAAAAAACTGGCATGAAACTGAATTGTCATTAAACTATAACATATTGATAGATTCTATTACTTAGTAGCTGCGTAGCAACGCGTTGTATTTTAAAAGATTTTTTGTAATTTTGGTGAAAAATACTTACCAATCCGGTTTTTAAATTAAAATGTATAAGTCATAAGCTAAAAGTGAAATTATTATCATTTATAAGTGAAGATCGACCAAAAATTTGGTTTCGTTTTCATTTTCGGACAAAAATTCGTCATCGGCTTAAATGGCGTCGAAAATTCAGCCGGGCCGAAACTATCTGTATTCCAAAAATCTCGTTTCTTCTTTCGAAAAATTTCAACATTACTCATTGATTTGAGCTATATTGGCTCAAATGAGACACTCTTTATTTATTGCTAGGAACTTCACTGTTTATAATTATCCGTCATGACTGGCTCAAGACGTTAGTGAAAATTATAAAGCAAGTAATGCCTGTATGGCTAAGCTTTGAAGACGCTTTTCACGTGCTCATTAAAAGCTGCAGACTTAAAAGTAATAGAAAATTTTCAGTTTGAAACCACAGAAGTGTTTCGAATACTCTTTTAGAAACTTCTACTATAACAGAGAATCATTTACAAAAATCATTATAAAAGATAAATCGAATTATGTATACCTAAAACATTATCTAATTAGATGAAATTCGTGTAATTAGAAAATCATACTGTATCGTTGAGGAATTAATTACATTTTATTTTATATGAAAATAATAAGTTTTGGTCAGAGGTACAAAGAGCCAAGTTGTTCCACACGTATAATTTATTAATAATTATGTATATTTAATAAACGCATAAAATTAATTAATAATTATGTATATTTATGTATGTGTAAATTACTTAAAAATTTTTTGGATATTTTTGTTTTCATTTTTGTTTTCAGTCGAAAATAGGAAGATTACCGAAATTCGGTTTCGGTTTCGGTCGATCCTTATTTATATTATTATTATTAAGTCTTGATTAGACATTTCAATCGCCGTAAGATTCCTTAAAAATGATCAGTTAGTTCTCGAGTTTTAGAACATCAAAAGCTTTGTTGAGTGGTTGATTCTCCTGATTTTTTTCACGTTTTCTAAAAAACTATTTTAGATATCGGAATGCATGAAACTGCAGATTGTAGACAGAAATATCATTAATAAATCTTAATTAGACCTTTCAATCGCCATGAGATTCCTTAGAATTGATCAATAAGTTACCGAGCTTTTGAATATTGAAAGATCGGTTCATTGAGTTGTTCTCCCAGTTTTCTCCTTTTTCTCAAAAACTATTTTAGATATTGTAATGCGACGAACTGCAGATTGTAGTCGGAAACATTATCTGTTCCTGATAAGTTAGTGTTTGTTATGCACCAGTTTCTGACAACAAACTTTTTAAATGTTATTTTTGACTAGTCAAATGAACTCAAAAGTAATATTTTTTTTTAAAATCACAAACACACTACAATTTCATACATTAGTATAAATTAGAGGACCTTAATAAACATTGTTATACAAAGACTTGTTTTAGTATGTATCAAGTTTATCTCTTAGTCATATTTATAATATTTTACAAACAATTTAAACGCATAGAGCACTTTAATGTTGCATACACTGCGGAATATCTGTTTTGAGTAAAAAACATTTGAAATTTACTATTATTATGTTATTATGATTAGTTACCTTTAACCATTTAGTGCGCAGCTTTGCATATATGCAAACAACTATGTTTTGAATTTAATAGATTTTTTTTATTCTTATATACCTAATTCACACCAGAAAATTAAAATAACAATATTTGCTTTAATTAATGACAGACATTCCGTTTTTTAAATAAAGTGAAATTAACCATTGAAACTTTCTGGCGTTAAGTCAGATTCTCTGAATTGCGTAATTTCTAGAACGTATTCTATCATGGGAATTTAAGGGTTAAATGTTCAGTTTTATAAAATAAAAAAAAATAAAAAAATAAGGTATTTGGAGACATACTTATTAAAATATTTACTGATTTGCATTATTCTAGCATAAAACAGTTACAGGACAGTAATTTTTACTTGTATTGCAGATGTGCAACAGGAGAAAAGAGCATTATATGAAAAATGTATTTCTGATTTTTTTTCATTATTTTTCCTGTGTAATAAACCTTTCAGTGAATCGTATATATATATATATATTGAAACAAAATAAAAAAAATCGCGCATTTAAGGGTTAAGAAGTATGAAAACGCATTTTCTGGCAAAGTATATGGCAATTTTTATTTATTATTATTTTAATAAGTTAATAATACAAAAGCAAAGATTCATATTTTTCGTCGATTTTAGCTCATTTCAAAGTCCACTGCCCTTTATTCCATTACTGCTCTTTGGGACACTATTTTCCCACAATAAACTAATTTCCCTACTATTTCCCTCTACAGGATAAACAAGCCTGATTGGGTTCTTTTGCGCAGGTGTATGTATTCCAGCATTTTACTCACTCTTTCATTCATCTGGGAACTAGTCCTGGATTTTCCGCCTGCTGTTGGTTCATGAACAACGCATTTTCCCCCCCTACTCTTGAGTGGAGCTTTAACTTCTCCTTACACAATAGTTTTATTGCCGCGTACATGCTATCTGTAATACATTCTATTCCCGTAGGAACAGAAGGAAGACTTCCTCCCGCTCTTGTAGTGACATGGCGTCTTTTTGTGCATGATGAAAAAAGATTCATTCTTCCGAAACGCGTTGCCTTTGCTACTTCTTAATGGTGTATTTAAGAGAAGTGTGTTTTCTTGGCATTACGAGCTAAAACTTCCGAAAATGTTTTCCTGACATCCTAGAGATATACTAAAAATGTCACTTTAATTCAAACTTTAAAACAACGTGATAACGTTAAAGGGTTGAAACGAATATGTGCAGGGTGAAGGTTCTGGGAAGCAATAATAAAAGATTTTCTTCGAATCAGATCTTTTTCACTAGAATTGAATTAAATACTCTGATCTACCTTTTACAATAAAATGTGACTCATGTACTATGATAATAAACAGTCGTTGTTGAATTAAAATTAAAAAAAATATTATTACCAAGCCATAAGCCTGATTCAGAAACAGCCGGATATAGCGCCGACCACTCGCTTCAAGAATTATATTACATCTGCATTAAAAATGAAACGCAGTAAATAAAAAAAAAGGGTTACAATAATTTTTGTCAATGTCTCATTTCTGCCAAACCTTCAACAGAAAGGGGCTTTTAACACAGGGTGTACGATAACTTCGTTGACATTTAAATAAATAACATAAAAATGGAAGAATCAGCTATAATTGAATGCTGCCTGCGGTAAACGTATTATAATAAGTGTTTTAAGATACAACATATTAGTCAAAATATTTTCCAAATTAAATTTAAAAATAAAAAATACCCAACTGCGTAAAAAGCGAACTAATTAATTATTTCTCATCAATATGAAACTATTTTTACATTACTTACCTATTTTTTTTTAATTTACTTGTATTGATGACTTTTAAGTTGTGCTTAATTATTAGTTCCTATCTATAAACACTGTTTTTATGAGGCCTATAGATGTCTATGAAGGTTAGAGTTGCAGGAAAGCTAGAGATCCTACCTATACAACTTCCAGATTGTGTAGAATTTAAACGGAGCTTCTGGCTGTAAAATAGTCAATGAACCATTGTCTTCATTTTGAAAGACCTATCCGATGATATACCACTCAGTAGGGTGCATGAAAAATTTTTTTCGTTTCTACCGCCATTTTGTATTTTACGGCCGCCATTTTGAATTTATAAAAACATCTAAACTATAACCATCGGGCGGTTAAGACGAATCGATAGAGACCTCATTCATTAAAATCCATCCAGCCATTGGGATGTTTCGAGGGTATAAATAAATCCACATATCCAGATACACGTGAAACACATAACTTTTCTTGGCAGTCGGGTAAAAAGGGCGCTTAACGATTTAAAATCAGGTAATTATGTAATGAACAAAGACTATTTTGATTCAGTTAAAAAACTTACAAGCATTTTACAATATGAAATACTAAATTTGACCTCCACTGTAATGAATTAGACATTTCAAGTGATTAAAAACATCTTTAATGGAAGCAATGGAACAGCATTTGTGGTTGAAAATATTTTTTTGTTGTTGTTGTTTAACTTAACAAATAAACATTGATTTCTTCACAAGCGTCTGATTTTAATTAATACAGTATAGATACAGTATAGCTAATAGAGATATTAGCAAATATTTTAATTAAAATTTTACATTGCACTAAAAATTCGTCCTTCGCTAAAATAAGTTTCTCACTAAATGCATTCAGTTATATCGATTCCTTCCAATTTTCGAAAATTTCGAAATTTGAACGAAATTATGAGACACGCAGTACATTTTAGAAGGTAAAAATAGGATTTTGGTCCAAAGATTACAATATATTGTTATCCATGATGAAACAGCTCATTAGTTAAATGAAGGAAGCACTATGCATATTATTCTCGTTAGAAAGCATGAGTAGTCTTTTTGTTTCTTTGAGTATTGCGACACAGAGAATTAATTGGCGAAAGTGAGTGATCTAACATTTGTGATGGAACAACCAAATATTGTTTTCTAAGCTCAGAAGAGGGCAATTAAACAATAATTAACAATCTGAATATTACGGGCTAGCCCAGCACGGAACATTTTTCTTTCATTTGGCTCGTGATGGGACGGGGCATGTCGGGCCCAGACTTACTCTTTTTTTTCTTTTTCTGGTGACTCGGGCCTGTCTAGGCTTATATCCATTCCTTCATGTCAGGGCAGCATATTTTTAGTGAGAAAAAAATAATAGGAATATTATACATTTATTAAAGAATGCTTTAGAATTTATTTTGGTTTAATAAATTAAAGAGAAATATTTTTAAAAACATAGTTTTCTTTTCTTTATAGAGCTACAAAATTAAGAATTTTTTAATTATCTTTTTCTTTTCTTCCAACTACTCTACATTTTTTGCTAAGTTTTCATTTTAATGTTATTGTGTAAATGATAATTAACGCAATTCCGTATTGCATGGCTTGTTAATATATAATTTGAAAAAGGGTGTAGTTTAAATTTTTTGCATAAATATGTATTCACTAGTCACTTTTCATAATTTAATTCTAGGATAATGTTGGTGAAAAAATATCGGAATTTTTAATAAAATTTGAGTTTGTTCGAGCCGAGTAGGGTTATGAACAGCGAAAAAATAAATGGGTAAGTCAGTGCCCGGACTTGAAAATTTCAGGCCGTGCAGATTTTATTTTAGTGTATTTACGTGACACTAGTGAGCAGACAATCAGCTGACAGCTAATTAAAAGCAATCATAATCAACGCAATTCCGTATTGCATGGCTTGTTAATATATAATTTGAAAAAGGATGCAGTTTAAAATTTTTGCATAAATATGTATTCACTAGTCACTTTACATAATTTTAATTCTAGGATAATGTTGGTGAAAAGATATCGGAATTTTTAATAAAATTTGAGTTTGTTCGAGCCGAGTAGGGTTATTAACAGCGAAAAAATAAATGGGTAAGTCAATGCCCGGACTTGAAAATTTCAGGCCGTGCAGATTTTATTTTAGTGTATTTACGTGGCACTAGTGAGCAGACAATCAGCTGACAGCTAATTAAAAGCATTCATAATCAATCTAATGTTTAAAATTTGGGTGTATGAAAATTTGTTACTTGTTTATTATAATTTAAACAGAAATATAAATGAGTTAAAGCTAATGGTTAATATATTTAATCGATTAAATTACTCGATCAGTCCGCTTCATATTATTTGAAGTTATGAATGTGAGATAGATGAAATTCTTAATATTCTTTATCTAATTGTAACATATGTGAGATTTTGTATTAGCAAACATTAAACATGTTAATATTTTTAATTTAATTAGGAAATTTGAGATGCGAAAAATTAAGAGACAAAATTAATAATTTTCAAAGATGTTATTTTAATTTTGCAATAATAAAATAATCGTGTTACATTCTACGACTGGTAACGCAATGTAGTAGCATACTTGCAATAAGCCCTATAATTTACACTTGACAGATGCATATGAAGACGCAGAGAGAAATTAAAAATGATGGAAAAGGAAATTAGAGAATTAATTTATTTCCATCAGGTGTGACCAGTTCGCGGTCCATCGCTTGAATGAATATATTCCGGCTGAGAGGCAAAAATTTCTTTTAAAATTTAATACCTTAGTGTAATTTTTTAAATGTTAAATTAGTAAATTCCTTGAGGAATTTAATCATTAAAAAATTTCTTTACAAAAAGCGAAAGACGTACTATGATTGTTTTAGGATCATGATAATGATATACAGCCATTAATCACCGAGCACTTTCAATTTTAGACATTTTGTCGAATATTAAAAATATACATGTCGGAATTTTCTGGAACTTCAGGATTATGAAGAATATGCCGGACTTCATATTTATCAACTGCGATTTGATCAGAAGGACAATTAGGGGGTCAACAAATAATCAAAGAAAAACAATAATGTTTGGGATCATCCTGTAAAATAAAATCCACGAAATGATCTATCACTATAGCTTACGAATATATGGATATTGTACAATATGTGCATTCATATGTGTAAAAATAGGACGCATATTCATGGAGATAAATCGATTTTTTTTAAGCTCAAAAAATTCTTGCAATTTTTTATGTTTATATCATGCAGAGTTTTCTACCAAATTTAACGCCAGTTTCAGAAAAATTGACGGAATGTAGTAGAAATAACATAGTGCAATTGGAATTTAAATATATTAACTTTTGAAGACATAGGAGCAGTTGTGTGAAATATTTTTTATCTGCGCATGCGCACAGGATAAAAAATATTTTTATTCATGATTTAATAGTCAACTCTATGGAGCAACTCTTAAAAAAAACAGCCAGTGAAATATCGTCCAAATTCAGAAAGATATCTGCGATAGAGGGAGCTTGTTTTAAGTTGTTTTCGAAATGCAGCTGAATGACAAGGTGTTTTCCATAAATTGTCGTTTTTAATTTTTATTTTTTTTTTTAATTTTTATTTTTTATTTATGCTTTAGTTCTTCTTGGAAAACCATCAGAACAAGTCTATCCCAAGAAAAAAAGGAAGTATCAAAATCTAAACATTTTTCTAAATCTACTCGTTGACGTTCATTAAATACAAATTCAATTGCTAAAAGCCAGTTAATAAAAAATAATAATTTGTGGAAAATCCTTTATTCAGCAGCTTTCAAAGAGCAACAAAAATCAGCTCACTATATCGCCGATATCTTTCTGAACTTTCACGGTATTTGACTGGCTTTTATTTATGAGTTGCTCCATAGATGTGACTATTAAATCATGAAAGGAAATCTTTATCTTGCGCGCAGGAGCAGATAAAAAATATTTCATACAACTGTTCATATTTCATCAGATTTTTAATATATTTACATTAGAATTGCACTACATTATTTCTACTACTTTTTGTCAAATTTTCTGAAACTGGTGTATTTTTGGTAGAAAATCCTGCATGATATAAACAAAAAACATGCAATAATTTTTTGAACTTTAAAAAAAAATTCGATGTATCTCCATGAATATACGTGCTATTCTTATCCAAATGAATACTCATATTATACAATATCCACATATTCGTAAGCTACAGCGATTGATCATTTCGTGCATTTTATTTTTACAGGGTGATCTCAAATATTATTATTTTTCTTTGATTTTTTGTTGCCCCCTAATTGTCCTTCTCATCAAATCGCAATTGATAAAGATGAAGTGAAGCCTATTCTTCATAATCCTAAAGTTCCAGAAAAATCCTAAAAGTATATCTTTAAACTTTTCGAAAAAAATGTCTAAAGTTGCAAATGTGAAAGTCTCCGGTGATTAATGGCAATATAGTATATATATATATATATATATATATATATATATATATAGGGTAGGGGTGTACACAGTGACACATGGTACACAGTAAGACAGCAGCCACTTTGACATATAGTTGCAATTTTTTTTAAAGCTGGTACACACACATAATGACCTCATCTTATGCAATACGTAGATGTAGTTTAGGCACTTCAGTTACTCGTCCGACAAAATAGTAAATAATTCCTTATTTTATAGTAGTTAAAGTTACATAAACGTCTATTTTAGAGTTTATTTCCTTCAATATGACATATATTTACTTAACCAAACCTAGCTGTATGTAATAATAGACTATTTTGGCAAAACGACATAAATTTTTTAAAGCGATGAAATTGATGTAACAGATCTGGCATCCGTTTAGTTACAACGTAAAGAAAGTACACAGTGAGACTCACAGTTGTGGTACACAGTGAGACGTGTCTTATTGTGTACCTACTATGTGGTTTTGATGTTAAAAAAGTTATTTATTAATAAAAGACGGTTTTTATATCTCTCTCTCGTTCTCTCTGTGTGTGTGGGCGTGCGATGGCTAGAGAAATTTACTAAACGTAAGAGGTTGAAAATTTGCATGAAGATAGCCAAGGTCTGCTATTGTCCACCCGAGGTTCATATTTTTAATATTTTGAAAATCTAGAAATATTAATTGGAAATCATTGAACTGCAGAAAGTTATTGATAATGTGTAAAAATGTATGATTTATGGAAATATATACATTGTCTCACTGTGTACTACTTGTGTTTCACAATCAGACAATTTTCGATACTTCGTTATGTTGCTTCTGTGCTTTTATAAATAACTTTTTTAAAACCATTTATACGTTAATGTGTGGCGCATTTGTGTAGCTTAAAGATGTAGCAAAATTTTTTCAAAAGAATAAAAATCGTCGCCATTTGTTAAGTAATAATAATTTTCATCTCACTGTGTACTACCCTCCCCTATATATATATATATATATATATATATATATATATATATATATATATGAATTTATTTTGCAATCGGAATCGGAATTTATTTTGCAAGTTCATACAACAATATTAACCAAAATTCTAAATAAAGATGGCATGTAATAATATATATACATTAATCATTATACTAAAAAAACATTAAAGTAAAGCTAATTGGCATACATAACCCACTAAAAAACATTAAAATATTGACAATCCTAAACAGTTTAATATTATAATATCCTAAATCCTATTTAATAGTGGAAAAACAAAAGTGGTAAAATGTAGTTTCAAAAAGTGGAGGAACAATATTTGCGTAAGAGGAAAAATTTACGAAAGGAATGCAGAAATACAACAAATCGAGAACAGAAAAAAAAATAAAGCATTTATGACACAATAAAAATGATTATTCAAAATTCCATATATGAAAAAGTGGAATAATTAGAAATGCAGTAGGAGAAATTCAGTGGCGTGGCGTGAAAATATTCGGTGGTCATCGCAATTATTTAAGTTTGTGGTGAAAAATTATTAACTCTAAAATTCAATGGTTGAATGTTCAAAAAAGAAACTTTAAATCTTACCTTCACTTATACATGAACTCCAAATGTTCTGCTAAAACTGGATCGTAGAGTTTAAAAAGCTTAATAAGAGTTTTAAAATATTGCTTGGTCATCGCCGCATCCAGCGATGACCGGACGCCACGCCACTGGAGAAATTAGAAAAGGAATGAACAAGAATATCAGGAGTTGCAAGTATATGAAGAACACTTTTATTGTGGAACTTTTCACCAGGGCAATATCCCACAAACAGAAGTAAAACACAATTGATTTCTGATTGATATATATGCATATGCAATATATATATATATATATATATATTTGCTTACATATTATATGGATACATATTTTTTAAAAAGGGAGTATCATGCATTTCACATCATAAATTTTTCATTAATATTTCACATATTGACACATAATACAAGGCTATATTTTACACCTCAAAATAATCCTCGTTGTTTTTTAAATGTTATTTATATACTCATTTTTTTATTTTATAATATTTGTTTTAAAATGGTTAATTTAATCCATGCCCTTTTATTCATTTATTTATTTACTTTATATTTACTCATTACTATTTTTTCATTCTACTTTAAATAAATGTTAATTTAAGTCATTTCTTGATTTCTTCAATTGATTTCATTTTTATATGGGTATAGATGGCAGCACCAAACTTTTTTGTTAAAAATCTAGTAACAATATAGTTTTCCTTTTTCACACCAGATTGCAGCAGTGTTTGGTTTTCAGTAACTAATTGCTGCCCACATGATTTAATAGTCTTAAATCTGATTGCATTCTCACCTGTTACAATATTATGGGTCGACTTTCTTAAGTCTTGAATTCTTGACCATAATCGAGGTATTGTGCTCTAACCATTTTTCAGTTTTTAATATCTTGTGTGAGGGCTATTTTTTTTCTTTAGATCTCTTGGTTTTGTATCATTTATTTTGTTTTATGATGCACTATTAGGAGCTCAATTTTGTTATTTTAGGCTTAATGCCGACAAAATTGGATGAAATAACGCATCTTCACTATGAATTAAACCTACAAGCTCCTCTGATGATTCTGTGGGTTATTCATAGTTTCTTATTTTACACACTGGTTTCCTATGTTCATATCTTGTTCATCTTTAGAATTTTACCAATTTGTTCTTATATTTGTGATTTCATCTTTATTTTATATATATATATATATATATATTTGTAGGAAAATTATATGTAAAATGTTAATATATAGATGCCTTGAATAAATAGACGTTGGAATAACAACACATACACTTTAATACAATTCTATAAAGATAATTTTACACCACTTCGTTGATACCTTTTTTAAATACAGCTCATTTCTAACTTAAAACTTATAATATACTTCTTTCGAATAATTTAATTAGGCCTAACAATGCCTTCCTTGGCATCCCGTAAGCCGATGTTCATGAACAGTATTATTCTATAGACTGACTCTTTTCTAATTTTGAATATGTCCCAACCTTGATCTCGTGATCGTGAATTTTCATTACTCCTGTTTTCAAATCATGGATAATAAAAATACCAGAGCATCAGTTAATTTGCTGATCATGCACGTTATAAAGAAAATAAAGTATGTATAAATTCAAATCCTACATATACACTATGACGCAAAAGTTTAGACAATGAAGAAATTCTTACATACTTTGAAAAATATTTATTCAATTTTCAAATCACTGCTTGAAATTAATGTGCTGTACATATAAACAATATTTATAACAAAGAAAAGTGGAATTGTGCATATTGCAATAAATTAAATGGTAACAAAAATAAACTGCTGTCTCAAAAGTTTAGACACAAATTAAATAAAATCGAAATAAACAATTTTTAAAACCTGGTTGCGCATCCATGCTTATGTATTACGTCATATACACGAGATTGCATGGAAGAAACTAAATCTTGCATAGTTTGTGGATCGATGTCGTACCATGCATTCTCAATAGATGTCTTAAGTTCCTTTTCAGAAGAGTATTGTCTAGCGTTGCTATAAACTTTGCGACACATGATGCTCCAATGGTTTTCTATAGGGTTAAGATCTGGGCTACATGCTGGCCAGTCGAGAACTCTTATATTATGGGAATTAAACCAAGATTTTGAATGTTTTGCAGTGAGAATTGAAGCATTGTCTTGCTGAAATTCCCACTGAGGACCCCCTAGAACCTCAGCAAATGGCAGTAGGTTTTCTTCTAATGTCTGTGTATAATGCTGTGAAGTTTGACGACCACTGGTGAAGGTCAGAGATACTTGTCCATTATAGCAAAAGGCTGCCCAAACCATCACCGAGCCCCCTCCTTGTCTGCGACTAAAAAAACGTCGAGGTTCCTTCCGCAAGTCATGCCAATACGATAAACAACCATCTGGACCATCCAGATTCCACTTTTTTTCATCGCTAAATATGACTGACTGCCATTTCTCTCCATATGACATATGCTTTCGAGCCCACATAAGTCTTTGTAACTTATGATATGGTTTCAGAGCTGGTTTCTTCTGCATTTTGCTATAAACGATTGTTCCTTTTTCCAAAATTCGTCTACGAATCGTATCCTTTGATACAGAGAGTTCCGATGAGCTTTGAACTCCACGTACGCTCATTTGTTGAGTACTCGCTAGTCTTTGTATCAGGCGATCCTCTCGTACATTTGTCACACGTGGCCTCCCAGACCGACATTTTGCTTTATATTCGGAACCACTCGATAAAACTCGATAAATATATTTTTTTGACCTATTAATAATAGCAGAAATTTCAGAAACGCTCTTCCCTTCACCTTTCAACTGCCAAATCCTTGAAACCTCATTCACTTGAATTTCTTTAGCTCTCGGCATGTCGACTATGAAGCGCAATCGTTTGCAGAACTTAAGTACTCCAAATTTGTGACATCATCGATTCTAAATTTGCATATGCCAGCGAATATTCAAAGAAATTTAGAATAGTGTCTAAACTTTTGCGACAAGCACATTTGAATTTTTATGAAAAAAATTAGTATTATAGCAAATAAAACGACTGTCTTTTGTACATAGCATTTTAAATCAGTTTTTGAATATATTTACAGGTTTTTGTAATTCTGACGTCATAATTCTACATTTTAAAGCTGAATGACGTCATTGTCTAAACTTTTGCGTCATAGTGTATATATAGTATTACTTGTATAGGGTTCCATCTGTATTTTGTATAATGTTACAGTTACGATTTGATGCTAAATTTATTAATTTATTGTTTTAATTATCGTAATTGGAAATAGATGATGATTTGTAATTATATTATGGTTATATATATATATATATATATATATATATATATATATATATATATGTATCACTCATTACATTCAATTGTAATTTATAAATATTTTAGTAATTTATTGCTTCTGAATCACTTCTAAGGGGTCCAGACAGCGTTTTTTGGTACGTTTATGCCTACATCAACACCCATGGCTTATCATAAAATGAAATTTCAATGGGAAAATGTATAAAGCCTATCCTTTCTCTAACCTATCTATAGAGTAAATTCTTTATCTCACCGTAACGTGTTTAAAATTTAAAAAAAAAAAATATTAGTAAATAATAAACATGCTAATATTTCTTATATCATGGTAAAGTTCATAAATAAGAAAAAAATTGGGAGAAAATTAATATGTTTCAAAAAAATTTTAAGGACCATTAAAAGTAATAAATATAATCTTTCATAATTTTAGAAAAGTTTAAATAATTAGTCTAGTCTCGAGGTGTGAAAGGAAGCCACTCCTCTACCCCACGTAGGTGCGCCTATATGCAAAATATTGTATAACGCATAACTAAGGACGGGTCAATAACTGTAGCAATACGCTTAATATATCAATGAATAAATTCGAGATGAAATAAAGAAGACCTATTCTTGAATCTATTGTACATTTCACAATAATTGTGTTATTGAACTCGAAGTACAATTTATGTTTACAGTTTAACTTTTCAGAAATAATGACGCTTGTTTCTAATTCTTTATCAGTTACTTTGTTAACTACGAGAATCAAAATAAAAACAAAATCTAATGTAAATATTAATATAAGTTACTTAACTAGTGTTACTAACAGCTTCTATTTAAAACGAAATCTGAAAATGCTCAGGTTTTGCTAAGCAGTTGCATAAAATGGGAAATTTGGCACCACTTTTTTGAAATAGTAAAATTCGCCTTATTTAACCTTATTTAATGACATAGTAATTAAGGCGAAAACAATAGAAATTATGGAATTTTAGAAAAGTGGTGCCAATCAAGAAATCTGAATTTAAAAAAAGTAACCCACTGGCAACACTGCATACATGGCCTCTTTTAGAAAAAGTGACACCAGCGGGTGTCATTTTTAAAAGGTGCAAGCAAAGATTTGACTAAAACTACTAATCCTCTATTGTAAAAACTCTCAAGACACTGCAACTGTACATTACATGCGAAAAATAAAAATGGAAGCAAGTCGAAATTTACAAAATAAAGAAATTTGCACAAAAGTTACTTGTTTATGACATTCTATATTTCTAATAACCTTTAGTAATATCGAGGAACTGGAATCTGCACTAATAAAAAAAGTTGTTTGTGTGTGTGTGTGTGTGTGTCCGTCGGCGATAGAAAATCTGCCGAACGCAGAGGCCGGAAACTTTGGAGGAGGCTAGTCCAAGGTAGTTTCTGAAGCACCTGAGGCTCAGATTTTACGGTTTTTGATAATTAGCCGAGATATAAATTAACTCCCCCCCCCCCCCCCCCCCCACACACACACACAAAAAAGATCTCATCGGTGTGTTCCATAACTCCATTCCAAAGCGCAGAAGAAAAGAACTGACGGATATTTCTTTTTGGCCATTTTTCGAATCGCGCATCGGCAAAGACGTTCAAAATATGAACAAACTGTAAACATATTCTTAAGTTTCGTACATTTTACTTTTAAACACCACAATCCATTAAAACTTAGAAAATTTAAAACTAAAAAAGGTTCGAATTTTTTCGAAGCATGTACTCGCTCGAAGTTTCAAGATACAGGAAAGCAAAAAATACCCATTTAAAGCGGGTACATTCTGCAATCCTAAATGATGCAATCTGCTTTGAAAAAATATGAATATTAATTCTTAAAAAAATTGGGATTGGAAGTCACTTTGCGACTCTTTGCGACACTCTTTTTCCTAAACTAAAAGTGACGAAATGTCGGTATTTTAACACATTCTTTGGACACTTGATTTATATCATGTATAAGAATCTCGAAGTATTCGAACGATTAAAAGTATTAAAAAAAATCTGCAACATTTTTGCTCAGATCGTGAATACGCATTTGCGTTTTGCTCATATTTTTACAAGTAAATGTCGATATGTTTGCACAAAAATTATGCGTAGGCTTTTGAAACATTATATTTATAACTCATAAATGTTTCAAAGATTTCGGATGATAAGAAGTTTCTGTTTTAATATTAATTGACACAAAGTAAACAATGAAGAAAACACGTCTTGCAAGCCCTTAGGCTCGTTTGTAAAGATTTTTGCTTAAACATATATTCATTCAACGTTGATTTTAGTTATATATTATATTTAGTTATATTTCAGATAAGACCGGGTTCGGATTACGCCGGTTTTTGTTTAAAAATATAATATCAAAACAGACCAGATCGTGCGCAACACGCTCGGTGTACGCTGCCGAAGGAAGTGGGGCCCCGAACTCTACGTTTATCTGATAGATTTGATAGCTTTTCAATTTTGAGGATAGATTTTATTTAATATATAAAATCATTCAACATTGCTTTTAGGTATATTTAAGGTTATTATCACGGGCCAGGGCAACGCTGTCGGTTCAGCTAGAGCTAATATATGCTGAAACTATGATGTTGCCATTCAACTTTAAAAAGTTAGCTTCAGTTTTAACATGTATAGATTATAGCTTACAATTATATAAACTGTACAAATTTTAAAGAACCCTTAACAAATCAAATCGGCACTTCTTTTTTTTCATGCAACAATTTAAATTGCACTTATTGGTTCGATATGTTTTCACACTGTACATAAAATTTATATACATAAAAAATTAAGTTTAAAAACACTTTTAATTGTCACCTGTATATACCATGTTCTGTACATGATAAGTAACATGATGTTGGCTACTTCCAAGAACAATCTGAAATTAAATAAGTGTAGTTTCTGTACAATAAATGCAGGTTTACATATTGCAATCTGCATATACGATGCAAAAGCAACTGTTCATAGCATTCAACATACCAAAATAATCATAATTAGTACATATGCACAAACCGTATATTTTGGGCTTTTCACCTTAACGTTTTCAATGTTATCAGGCATTGCTTGCATTGTTCCAAGTTAATATTCGGCAATCATGTCGGGGGAGTGTATTCGATAGTATACGCCATACATCTTCTGGATTTTTTTAAGAACCTCCCTATACCCCCTGTTTCTGACGTAAAGGCATAGCGTATGTTCTCTAACCTATTTTCTCTGTCTATAGCGTATACCTTCTGACTGCTTTACGTTTCACTGATATTCAAGTAAAATGATAGTTTCTCCCCATTATGAATACAACACACGCTCTTTCAAAATCTGGAACTTGCCATCCGCTTTAGTGAACAAAAATTTTATAGTAATTTTTCAATTTAACATGGAAACATTTTAAATTAGTAAACTTTATTTTTTTTATTTATCTATTTAATTTTTTTAATTACATACATTTTTTTTTAGAAATATTAGAGTTGAAAAGCTTAAAAATAACTTAAGCGTTGGTTCTAAATGCTGATCTTAAAAAATGAAAGAAAGAAATGTCCTAGTAAACTGCTTTTACGAATTTTTTCAATTGATGACCATATTAGGAAAAGCTTAAAATGGAACAAATTATTTGAGGCTCGGAAATGTTCCGTTTTTTTTTAAATACCAGTGCTTCGAAAGAAAATTTTTCGTGATAGATTTAAACAACATTTGCAATAGAAATAATCTTCTAGATAGATTTTTACAAAATTTGCGAGAAATATCTAAAAAGAAGATTTTTATATGAAAAACGTGGTATTCAAAAAACAGGCCATTTGAGAGGAGTAAACGTTAAAATTATTGGGAAAATATAATCGATAAGCATATAAGCATGTCGTGATACTATTTTCTTAAATTTAAAATAGTTTAAAGTTTTCTTTAGAGTTTACAGTGACATATATTTATTCGGAAATTTCAAACTCCAAATAATTTGTACGAAAATTTTGAAAAGTATCAGGGGAAAATATATATTACACGAAATCAAGGGTTTTATTTTGGGCAGAAATCAGGACATTTTGAGTTGCATTAGCCTACAAAGACGCTATAAAATTATAAAATTAGAATTAACTCGAATAACATTTAATAACATAATTTTTAAAATCATGGAATTGTTATTATACATAATGATATGAATAACGAGTGAGTAATAACGTAATGTGAGTAATAACGATATGAAACACAGTGGTAATTTTAAAACTATAATAATTATTAATTCATGGTTAGTAGATAAGAATGTCAAAACGTATAACTAAAAATAATAGTTGTAAGAACCCTTGTTATAACTTTTTAGTTTATATAATTAATTAAGTCATGGGCTAGGTTAAGATACAAGAAATCTTTCATGGAATAGCAGTTAGACGAAATATACTTGCGGTGAAGGACTTTTAAAAGAACATGTTTCACATTCGCAGGATTAAAGCGCTAAAAATTTTGGAAAGCTATATCGATTAAATTGGAATTGTTTAGGTAACAAATAAAACTATAGTGTTATAACTGCAGATAAATGTAAGTAAATATGAGTAAAGGTGATGACAGGCTAAATATCAGCATGCAATCACACACAAAGCGACATAATATATATGTTAAATACTATCTAGTAACGGAAAATCTCCGATAAATTCTTTTCATGTAGAGGTTCTTGAAAAAATACAGACTAGATTATAAAAATGATACATATTTTTCAGATAAGAAATAATTTTCAGATGTTATCTCGTACCTAGTACGCATTCGGATTATCTCAAACACAGAAAACTCTAGAGAGCATTATCTATTCGTACGGAATTCAATATGGAAAGAGCCTCTCGCTTTCAGACGTATTAGCATTATGTCTTTAGTGCGACACATTAAGTCATGATGTTGTAAACATGAATAATTACCAGTAACCTTAACTAAAATAAGGATGAAGTGTACATGAAAATGCAATCAAAAACAAAACAACAGGAAATGTATGTTAAAAATTGCTTAGCATCGGAAAACTCAAATTTAAAAATATTCGTATTGAAATTGGGGCTATATTATATAAAAAAAAAAAAAAAAAAAAAAAAAAATGTGTTTCAAGGCAAAAAATAAATTTTAGTGTTTATCTATGTGATATTGGACTTATATCTACACATTTCTCTAAATTTTTAAAATTTAGCAGAGTGCAATATTAGTATTTCATAATCCGTCAATAACATCCACGCAGACTTTATGCAAGAAGAAAACCATTGGCTTAATCACTTTTCCGCTTATGCCCGATATAGATATATTGTCGCTGGTTAGTTCTGGAGAGTTTATTGCAGTATGGTATCTTGAATTACGATTGAAATTTCGCTCCCTTTATCGATAATTACGTTTTGTTTGCATTCCCTGAATAGCAAGGATTCTTGCTTTCTTGCCATTAAAATTGCTTATATTAACTAATATTTTTTTGCACGTTTTGGCTCCAATCTTGGGATTTCGTTTCTGGCCGGTTATGAGTAAGTTGAGGGTTAACATTTGAATATTGTTATTGTGTTTTAGTCCCAGTGGTACATTTCGCGCTCACGTGGCCAGGTTTATTATATCTAAATCACACTATATGCGACTCGTTTTTTCCGTGATTCACACCGTGCCTATTATCAACTTGGCAGCCTTTCGAATTGGCGTAGCCAGATGCTCAGAACATTTTGTCCTCTAAAGTGCCAATTATATTTACTACTGCTTGTTTCGTGCAAACCCTTCGAGCCGTTTCGTAAACATCCAATTTATTGACTAAATCATGAATTTTTTTATTAGTAATAGTTCCTCTACAAAATGTTCCTTTGTTTCCGCAGGTAAATTATGCCTAATTTGATTAATTACAATTAATTCCTATAATTCCTCAAAGTTATCTACTCGAAGACCTCCAATCCATTGTTGAAAGTATATCTTTTTTTAATAGGTGAAATCGCGCCAATTAGCCGATGGCTCTTTTTTAAGCGAGAAAATTTTTCGCCAAACTCTTCTGGCGTGGCGGTTGCTTGTATCGTTTCCAAAGAATACTTTTTATGTAATCATAAACGTGGATTTCGGGCTCATTTTCTCTAGTTATTATATTAATCACGTTTAGTGGTATTAGATTAATTAAATAGGTTACCTATTATTTTTGTCAATACCTGTTTGCGCTATTTGTCTTTCGTACAGAGCCAAATATAGACTAATATCACTAGGACTATCGTTATTTTGTTAACAGTCTAAGTAATTCATATTGTTTAACTGGATTTGTCCTAGGATTCACATCGGTATGTTCTTTTGAAATTTGCTGTATCTGTATTTTCTTAATCTCAAACTGTCTTTCGCGATCTTTTTGTCCCAATTCTATTCTCCATTTTCTTTCTTCTATTTCCAGTTTCTTTTCTTCGATAGCAGATTGTAATTGCTTTTCTTCAATCTCTGCTTGCAATCTCAATTTCTTTTCTTCATGCTCTGCTTGTAATTTCTTCTCTTCTTTCTCTTTTTCTTTTTCTTCTTCTGCTTTCTCGTTTCTTGCTGCCGTAACTACTTCTAAGTGATCCTTTATTAAATCTTCGTCGTTTTTAATCAGTTTTATCACCACTGGGATCGTCGTTTTTTCTGATAGTCCAATCACGCATTCCTCACATAGATTTATGATATCGCTTCTTCTAGCTTTATTTAGGGTTCCAATGTTTATGTTTTAGACTTGAACTTGGGGAGGTATGATTTCGGTTTTCACATTGCATTACTATCTCACAATCTAATTCTTGACACTGGCAATTCATGACGCTTTTACATTTTATTTGTATTTTCCAACTTATTTCCGTTGTTACCGCTACTAGTATTAAAAAAAAAGTCCCCAAATTGTAGGACGGTGGTATGCAAAACGTTCATTTATTGAGATATTCAAACAATAACAGAATGCTGAAATCATACAAACTTGATTTAAATTCCTTGAAGACCTCTAATTTTACAATGCGTTACAACTAGTTTTTTCAAACATACGAGGGTTAACACGTAAAACATATGAGGACGTGAGTTTAAAAACTCGCCTTATCCGAAATTTAAAAAATCGTGTTTTCTCTATCAATATATTCTATTGGTAAACCTACACCGAATAAACACTACAATCTGAAAAAACTAATTTCGTCGCATATTTCTGGCATTGTAAAATCTTGGTTTACTATGAAAACCAATGGACGCAGTTAGAGGTTTTTCGCGATTTCCCCAAATTTCATTTTCTGGATAAGGCGAGTTTTGAAACTCACGTCGCCATATATTCTGTAAAATATTCTAATTAAACCTAACATAGCCAACTTTTTTATTCACATCTTCCATGTTTCATGAATGATGGTAAAATAAGAGGCTGGCCATTTTCTAATTTACAAAGTCTAAAGTCCTTGTGCTGGTGATCCGTGAATTCGCTTTTGGCTAATTCCATGAAAACATGTCATGTCTGTCACACAGCTGAAAACTGCTATTATTGTTGGCCACCGTTATTTTCGAAAAGTTTGCTTCGCCTTCCTCAATTGATGAGATATTTCCGATAAAATAAGTCACATTTTTCCGTTCTAAAATACTGTTTGCCAACAAGCATAACGATTTTCAGCTGGGTGACAGACATGACAAGTTTTCATGGAATTAGCCTTTTATATCTCATAAGTTCAAATCATAGACAATAATAAATACCGGAGAGTTAGTTAATTTATTGATCACGAACGTCATAAATGAAATAAATGATGCTATCTAAATTCAAATCCTATATATATATATATATATATATATATTATTTTTTTCTAACTGATTACAGCTGTTTTATAATTTTAGAAATTTTCTATAAGACACGAATAATTTTTCTTTATTACATTTAATTCAGAGGAAATAGTTTTCTACCTCTCATAGTAATGTCAAAATATAAATAAAATAAATAAATAGCTCTTCCGCATCCGCATGTAGTATTAGTACTTAGCAGACGCGTCCTTCTCAAACATTGAAAGCATAATTGAATAAATTACATCCCCAACACCTCAAAACATCCCTAACCACAGAAGCATGCACGGGACTAAATTACAACATTGGAATTAAAACAATTCATTCTCTTTCGTGAGCGTAAAATTATCCCCTATTCAAATATTACCAGTCTAGATAAACAACGCTTTCAAAGAGATATCTTTTAGGTAGATTTCGTAAGAAATACTACCTATTACATTATCCCCTATGTTGGAATTTCTGAAAAACTTTAGCAGATCTATGCCGATCATGACCCCGAGAACCCAAAACCACCCGTAGTTCAAAACTTTATCTATCTCTCCCTCTCTCTCTATGTATATATACAGGGTGTCCCAGAAGTAATGGGACAAACTTTAACCACTTCAATGGCTGCCCCGAGATAAGTCGGGGGTAAAAGCATTGTTTCCCTATACTCGTCGCCGGTGAAGTGAAGGGGAGGTAGGGGACATCACAAGGATTCAGATTTGCATAGCAACCCATGGTCGGAAACGCTTTCCTGGCGCGATAGTGACGACACAAAACACAAGAAAGGCAGGACACGAACAGGGAGAGAAAACATGTTTATTATTCTTAGTACTGCAAAAATGCCGGGACAATGCTGGAAAGTGTTGAGGAACTTGTTGCACGCATCGTGGCAGCTGCTGGGGAAGTCCGGGGCACTCCCAGTATTTTCAAGAACATTAGATATTCCATATTCCGGAGATGCGCTTCCATGCATCACGGCCCGGGGTGGTAATTTCGAACACCTACTTTGATGACGATCGTTGTCCCTTTAATGTTCTTTCTTTTTAGTTTTTTGATGTACTAAGGATAATAAACATGTTTTCTCCTCTTATTCGTATCCTGTCTTTCTTGTGTTTTGTGTCGTCACTACCGCGCCAGGAAAGCGTTTCCGACCCTGGGTTGCTATGCAAATCTGAATCCTTGTGATGTCCCCTACCTCCCCTTAAAGTTTGTCCCATTACTTCTGGGGTACCCTGGGGCATATATAACTTTTTTATGGACACGATAACTTGCATAAATCTCTTCCAAACTGATACATAAAATCAAGGGTAGAAAATCTCCGTGAAGTTCGTTAACGGACAAAATCGGACCAAGGGGCTGGAAATAGGGAGGGGTTTTGTGAAAACCGAAAAAACAGCATAATTTCTAAATTATAATAAATATCAAATCAGTTTAAACTTATTATTACTTCTAGAAAAAGGGCCAAAAATTTATGTATCACACACCTTTGATAAAATTAAAAATGGGCTCAAGGGGTGAAAAAAAATAGGGGAAATTTTAAGGAGAAAAAATTCATAACTTCGTCAATTCTCAAGATATAAAATTTCTTTAAACTTATTACATATCTTATAATCATATAAATCTTCTTAATACTATCTACAAATGTTATATTAACAAGTTTTTGATAGGACCAACTCTTACCGAAAAAAATGACAAAAAAGTGAGGGGGGTGGCTGAAGAAGAAAAACATTCATAACTTCGTCAATTCCCAAGGTATCAAATCCGCTTAAATTTATTATAAATCTTCTCAATATTATCTACATCTTTTATATTAACAAGTTTTTGATAGGATCAACTCTTATAGCAAAACAATATAAACGAAAATAGGGGTAAAAAAATATCGTATTAACATGATTCTGATAAAACCAGCTCTTACAGAAAAATGAAATTAAAAACTCGTCAAAAGCGGCCAGATAAAATTGCTAAACTGGGTTTATCTCAAATCTTGATTTAGTTCTTGTTGGTGAAATTAGTACTTAACTCCGAAATCTGCCTCCGCCTATAGGCCGAGCCGACAGTGATTTTTTACAATATATAACTGCTTCATAGCTATACATTGTAAGTAACTGCAATCTGTCAGACAAGTGCTAACAGTTTTTTCTTCTCGTTTAAACTGGAAGAACTACAGATCTCATGTTGGAGCGAACATAATATTGAAATATTTAACAGTGTACATAGAATAATTGTTGCACAGGCATATCACAACTGATACACAATTTTTACTACGAACAACAGAAATAAAGACAGAAATTTTATCCGGACAGATGAAAACTGTTTAGACGTCTCGGTTTAGACAATTCATGTAGGCATGGGTGACGATAGTAAGTACGTTAACCCGGGAGGAGTCGCGTGGGGTATGACATACTCCGGGTGCGTACGGTTTTTACAATTCTCACCACAATTTTTCGAAGAGTAATATTCAACTTACTTTAATTAAGCATAATTTGTAGCTATTGTCTCCCACTAAATAAGGTGACGATTATTATTTGCACTTATTTGTGGCAAACCAAAAACCGTTCATACACCGTTTATGCGCGACTTCCCCCGGGTTAAGAGACTGGGTAATGAAATGACAATGAGTTAGAGTTAAACTGTTGACTTTTTTTCTTTCATACGAGGGTTGAATGGTTTTCAGTTTTGTTTTTTGTGCTAATGTAGGATTTTTTTAAAGCAGGGTTTTCGTTTTCGTTTCTCTTTTGTGATAGTGGAATTATTTTTTTCGCTTTTTCTTAGAGGGTTATTAAAAGCTAGAAAAAAGGTTTTTGCAATTTTCCTTCATCGCAACATAAAATTTATGTTTCTAAAACATTCTTTCCTATTTTCTCTATCTTTTTTTCAGTCTCTGGAAGTGAGACGGGTAAATCATTCCAAAATTAATCGAGAGCTGTTACTGAGAAACTTCAAAGCAATAACAGCAATATTTTTACCGTTACGTTAGATAACGCCCACCTCTGGTTTATACAGATGTCACCAACTTGAATTATTTTTAATCTATTAAAAACAAAACTTTTAAAACTGTTATATAAACAACTAGTATAATCAATTTAAATTCAAACTCAATTACCTTAACTTAAAATATACTTAACTATTTCCTAACATATATTATTTATGGCATGTATTTTCTCTTTTTTTAATCAATTTACGTAAAACTTGTGTGGGTAGAGGAAACATAAAGCAGTTAAATTAATTTGATATGACAGTGAATCCCATTAGACTAATTTGTTTTTAAATTGGTGTTTTTGACAGGTATCTGGTTGCAAAATATTCAGAATTACGAAACTGACAAAAGCTCAAATCCTGCGCTGCTATTATATCTTACGAAATACTCCTGGGATTCTAGAAATGAAGGCTACTTCCCGGAAAAGTTGGGAAAATATAGCTATTTCTGAAAACACAAGTGAAAAAAATACAGAACCTAAGAGAAGCTACTTTCGTAGAAATAGTGTGAAAAGGCTTTCGAAACGTTTTGTACGTGCTTTTTGGTTACTTTGTTCAATAAATTTCTCTATAGAAGCTTTCTTGTAATATCTTGTAAGATTTCTCTTGATTTACATGAAATAAGAACAATCAGTATTTTTATATAATATTAACCGCAAACACTGTAATATTACTTTCTTGTTTGCTCCGTGTTTGTGAAAAAAAAAGCAAAATATACTGAAATTCTAAAATCTTGCATAATATTTGTGAGTAAAAATAAATGTCGAAATGAAATTTAAAAAAAGGAAATTTTATAGCATGATTTTCAGATTTCTGTACTATTTAATAGGAAATGTCTGGAATGCTGGCATACTAAAATTAAATAAAGTAACTATTATAAACTAAACAAGAAAGAAATATTACGCTTCAAACATAGATTAGAAAACACTTTCTAGTAGAGCTACAACATTTTTGTGACGTCTCAATCTTTTGGTCTACTGAACAGAAAATTTTTATTTTTATCTTAAAGAATGAGTTTTATTTAGCATGAATATCGATAATTCCAACGCAATTATCAAATTTCATATCACAAAATGCAGAAAAACAGTGTTAATGTAAGCAAAACTTTCAAACACTTTGACTAGCAAAATTTAGAATTCTAAAGTGGTAATCAGAAGATAGACTTTAACATTTTCTATCCACATCTAAGTTCAAGAACGCAATTTCAACGAAGTGTGACTTTTATAATAACTCTGCCCACGTGGCAAAGAGAAAAATTAAATTTTGATATATTATTTTCACCGGCTGCCCCGAGATAAGTTGGGGGTAAAAGCACTGGATCTCTATATCTGTCGCCGGTGAAGTGATTAAGAAGAAGAAACAATTTGCATGCATGAATTTTTTTATTAATCAAATACTTATGCATTATTGTTTATTTTTATTTTAACCATGTTTTTAATAGCACTGTAATGTATCAGAAAAAAATCCCCCCCCCCCACCCTCACGACGCCAGAGGGTCTGTGCATAGTTCAGAAAACATAATAGTTAAGGACATTTTTGTGACATAAATTTTCAACAGGGGCAAAGGCTCCTGCACTGTAAAAAAAACGGAGTAAAAAACGGAAATACTACTGGCAATCTAGACGCCAGTAGTACTGGCGTCTAGATTTCCAGTAGTATTTCCGTTTTTTTTTTTTTGTTGTTTTTTTTTTGTTTTTTTTTTTTACAGTGTGGAGACGAGGGAAACAGTCTTAACTTAGCCAACGACGGAGTATGGAGGAGCCAACCGTCCTCAGGATAAAGGGTGGGGGATGGAAAAATTACTCACACTCGTCATTGAGAATTTTTCCGCGTTTTTCTAGAAAATTGGAAGATATAACTAATAGCATAGCAAATCATTATGTCAGAGATTCTTTAGATAGAGTAATTTCTACTTGCAGCCATCAGATAACATGACGAGTTTTTATATTAGCTTGTTTTAAAGTGGATCGACGAACATTCATGCCTTTACGGGCTCTACATACATCTCTTACAAGGAAGGTCTCCATACGGGCATATTCAGAAAAATCTGAAAAAATTACAGTGTGTTCTTCTCATGTGGCTATATATGTTTATAAAAAAGGCTGCACGAAAGATCTCAAATACATTTCTGTTTATTGAGGGAAAAAGCTGAAGGGGATTTTCAACTGTGCTATACGTTTCCTAGCATACTATGTAGTATCTATACAAGCCAATAGATCATATGAGGGGCTCACAACCAGTGTATACCAAGTTCATTTTGAAACAAAATGAGATAGTCCATTTAGAAGGTGCAAAAAATCTGTTTTATCCACTCCCAGGGTGAAACAAGCCTGGTTTTGCATACTTTATCATATATGTTATCTGTTTACAGACTTACAAGGAAAGTCTGCATACGGGCATATTCAGAAAAATCTGAAAAAATTACAGGGTGTTCTTCTCATGTGGCTATATATGTTTATAAAAAAAATTTGGCGGAATCTCGATAGAACGTTCGTAAAAAAATAATGAAAATTTCGTTTATTTGGCGATTTATCATCGGTTGGCGATGAAATGAAATTTCAAAAAATACTTTTTTATGTCGAATACTCTTTAAGATAAAAATGTTTCATATTGAACTTGTTTAAGTAAATTTAATGTAAATAATTTTAGGTTTTTCAGTTTTAGTTTGATTTAACTATAGTTTTGTCATATATATATATATATATATATATATTTACAATGAAAGTTAAATATCAAATTTTATGAATAAAAACAAAATTAAAATAAATTAAAATTATTTCGGTATCTCAAAATTAAGTCCAATTGAGCACTGTCGATTCAATTTTGTTGCTATGGAAACGACGAATCCATTTTTTGCCGAAAAGATGGGAAAATGATATAGCTTACGATGGGAAATACCTTGAATAACAGGTACTTACCACTTTGTTTTGTAATAAAAATTCATTGTAAAAAAAACCCAATAAAATTGAGCTTACTACCCAATAAAAGTACTACTACCTAAAAAATGGTACGTGATGCAGTAATGTCAATGCTATATTTTGATTTAGTAGCGTGAATTCTGTAAGAATAACCATTATTTTTACAGGGTGGATTTTGGTGCCCACCAGTATAATTGAAATATAATAAAATTAACAATAGTTTTAAATAATATATGCACATATAATATTAAAATTGATTTTCATTTACAAAGATTGTCGCCTAACGTCAAATACTTCGTCGAATACATTTGCAATGCAGACGTTTTATGTATTGAGGTTTAAATTTTTATTTTTCAGAATTTAAGACTAAGTATTACGAAAATGAAAGATATACACATCGTTTCCTTGCATGTAGAAATGAATGAAGAATGAATGCGCCAATGTTCATATTCATGATGTGCTTACTAATAGTAGACTCCCAGACGAAATGTAAAGAAATTTGATTTTGCGTTCGATCAGTAACCTTTTTCTTACCCAAACTAAAAATCGAATTTTGAGCCTTCCGTAGCTTCTATTCTTATAAAAGGAAAAATCACTGAAGTAAAAGCAAATCCCCCCCCCCCCCCCCCCGCCTCTCTATTCTGAGTTTTATTATCTGTAATAGAAGGGAAAAATGGATTTCAATAGCTGAAGTATTATATTCATTTGACGAGTAAGATAAATAGTCGTTTCATTTTATTCTTTATAAATTCAATATTTTCTGAAGAAACGTAACATGCAACTATGGGCCAGAAATAAATCAACACTGAAATTAATGAAAGCACTGAGGAAAGGAGTAAATTGAAAAAGCGAAAGAACAGGAAAGGAGAATATTAAATATTCAAATCTGAATTCCTGGGTTCAAACCATGTGGATGTTGAAACTTTAGCAAAAACAGATTAATAAAATTTATAGTTAAGACTGTTCTGTCTTTTCTCCCCGCTAGTCAACGCAAAAATTTCTGGTACATTGACGATGTCATTTTTAAACAGAAACGCAGGCATTGATAGTTAAGTAACGCAAAATCCGAATTGCGGTTTTCATTCTTCTACGTATGATATAGATATTGAAGTAGAGTCGATTGTTGCCTCATGACCATCTTTTCCTGAATGTCACATCACGAGAATTGGTTGAAGTCATTAATTTGGATACCCTTTTCTTAAAGATACTTTATCTTTATAAAAAAAATGCTAAACACTGTTACGTCACTCCACAGAATTTCAATATTTTTGTGTCGTTGTTGTTACCGTGTTCATCATTTATAACATTTGAAATGTGTTTATGAATTCGGTTTGTCTATCTGCAGGCTGTACTTGCTCTAACTCACGTAAATGTACCCGGATTGCCATGCAATTTATATATGTTATTGAGGTTTATTGTGACATGTTCGGTGTTTAAAATGAAGTGTATAGCATTTGTAGTGCATTTACAGGAGCACTTAGAAGAATACGGTAATATAACGGTCTATTGGGAAAAATCGTTCGCGGTGTTTTTTAGTTCAAATATATTCAAATTGGTATATGTAATTCAGATGCGTTACAAGGTGTTTACTATAGAATACGATGTGCGTTTATTTAAAGGGACAAACAAAAGAAATCAGTAAAATACTGTTTGTGAACAATAATTATTAGGAGTGCGTTTACAGCTGTGGTACGCATTTTTCTAATATTCTGCATACTACTTGTGTAAAAATTCTATAAGTCGTATACAAGGCTGCACGAAAGATCTCAAATACATTTCTGTTTATTGAGGGAAAATGCTGAAGGGGATTTTCAACTGTGCTATACGTTTCCTAGCATACTATGTAGTATCTATACAAGCCAATATATCATATGAGGGGCTCACAACCAGTGTATACCAAGTTCATTTTGAAACAAAATGAGATAGTCCATTTAGAAGGTGCAAAAAATCTGTTTTATCCACTCCCACGGTGAAACAAGCCTGGTTTTGCATACTTTATCATATATGTTATCTGTTTACAGACTTACAAGGAAGGTCTCCATACGGGCATATTCAGAAAAATCTGAAAAAATTACAGGGTGTTCTTCTCATGTGGCTATATATGTTTATAAAAAAAATTTGGCGGAATCTCGATAGAACGTTCGTAAAAAAATAATGAAAATTTCGTTTATTTGGCGATTTATCATCGGTTGGCGATGAAATGAAATTTCAAAAAATACTTTTTTATGTCGAATACTCTTTAAGATAAAAATGTTTCATATTGAACTTGTTTAAGTAAATTTAATGTAAATAACTTTAGGTTTTTCAGTTTTAGTTTGATTTAACTATAGTTTTGTCATATATATATATATATATATATATATATATTTACAATGAAAGTTAAATATCAAATTTTATGAATAAAAACAAAATTAAAATAAATTAAAATTATTTCGGTATCTCAAAATTAAGTCCAATTGAGCACTGTCGATTCAATTTTGTTGCTATGGAAACGACGAATTCTTTGATATTGAAATGAATAACTGGTAAATGAATCTTGCTTTTATTTTGGAATACGCTTATGAAAGTATTTTTATATATGAAATTGTTTTTAAAGTAATAAAATTAAATAACAAGCAACACAAATATGCAATACGAAAAAAATATATATTAAACTCTCTCATTGTTTATGTTTAAATTCATTAAATAGTTTTTACACGCATTCTAAAAATCAATTAACAAACAATTTTCAGGTGCATTAAAATCGTTTGCTTTTGGCGAGGAAAAGTACTGTTCGCCAAATCGCGTGACGCTTTCATATTTTCGCGCCAAATACTCGAAAGTATTTTATTTTTTTACAGCCTTCCTACTGCAATTTCGCCGCTAAATTTGACTGATCCTTTATTACATACATAAGTAGTTTAATTGGTATTTTTTTCAAAATATTCTGAGTATGCCCAGTAAGGAGACCTTCCTTGTTAGTTTACTGTGGGGTGGATAAAACAGATTTTATTCCCCTTCTAAATGGACTATAACATTTTTTAACAAAATGGTCTACTATGGTTGTGAGCCCCTCATAGATAGGGGTGCACAAAAGAATTCGAATATTTTTCCCTGTATTAATGGTAATTTTTGAAATCGGGTTTTCAAATGTGTTATGCGTTTACCAAATCTTTTACTTAAAGATCATCTTAAAAAGTGTAAAGTTTTAACATTAAATTGTAAAGTTTTGTTACAGGATTCTGAATGTTTTGGAAAGTGTTTCATAATCTATGCTTGACGCATTATTTTTCATTCTTGTTGATTTTTCCAATATTTTTTTGCGTGAAAACCTATACAGGAAAGATGTTAAAATGAATTTGCTGTCTTAAATTTCTTAAAATTTCTGTGTTAATATTTTTCTTATTAAAGAGGATGAAAATTGCTATTTCGCATGTTTTTAGAAATTTCAACGATTTATAAAATTATTCTTTATTACAGTAGACGCTCGATTTTACGAACCTCTTTTTTACGAATTGTTCGTTTTTACGAACTGATATACTGGTCCCGACCAGCATCCCATTGAACTAATCTTACTCCCATTTAAGAACTTTTGATTTTACGAACACATTATATGAGTCCCATCGGGTTCGTAAAATCGAGCATCTACTGTATTATGTTTGGTTATCTTATCTCCTCTTAATTTATAGCATATTAAGTCTTCAAAATTTACAAAGATAGCATTTTTCTCCAGCTTGTATCTCAAAAGGGGGAAATTGTATTCATGTGCAATTAGGCAAGGAAAGATCTCGCTATATAATGTGTATAATATATAAGTCGTTTTCCGTTATGATAAAAGGTATGTTACACTAATGATATAATAATAGATACGGAGTCTTGAAATTGGAGAAATGACAACCAGCCACGAAAATGGCAGAATATTTCAGAACAAGAAAACTCATAAACTTTTCTATTAAACACTATAAGTAATCATATTAAATATATTAAAATAATTTCTAGTGGTTAATAAGTATTTTTTGTAATTTAAACCGTATAATTAAACCTTGTAAAAATATGAATTACTAAATAATTTTTAAACACCATATGAAAACTATAAAACGTAATAAAATTATTAAATAGGTATTACTAATTTTTTACCATTAAGTACTATAAATGAATATAGTAAATATAGTAAAAATATTAAAGAGAAAATAGTAAATACATTTTTTTTATTAAACACTATACCCAAACATAATTAACGACTCTTGTAGGCATTTCATAATACTCTGCATTGGTTCATTGATTCAGTGAAAATTTCAATAGCCATTACTAAATAGTTTTTTTATTGAACGCAGTAACTAAACAAAGTAAAAATACTAAATAAGCATGAGCAAATAAATTTTTCTATAAAGCATGAACTTTAGTAAAAATAGTTATACAATTATTATTAGTAGTAAATATATTTTTTTATTTAAGCACTATGACAGACATTTTAAATATAACACACATACTAAAAATATAAAATAGTCTTTGGTAAATAATTAGAATTAGTGATTTAAAAGTAATTTTTAAACTTTTATATACTATACGCATACAGACTGTATTTCAACAGTTGAAAAATATAAAATGTAACTTATTTTAATATGTTGTAATGAATTGTTTTCACCCATGGATAATTTAAAAATAAACAAAACTAAGCTTATACTTTAAATATGCATTAGGAATTTTAACCTATGACATGACTTTACCTATTAGAACCACTTTAAAGCAATGTGATTGCTTAAAACAATGTAAACTTTTAAATATTAACGGTAACTAACTCTGTTTTTAAATTACACTAGTGCATGTGTTGCTATTACAGCTTCCTTTTACCGTTAGGTTTTCGAGATACTAAGGTAAGCTGGGGTAACTGGACCCACGAGGCATCTGGGTCATAGGCTATTTTATAAAAACCGTTGATGTTTTTTAAGTTTTAGCTTTTGTCAACATTGCATCCCCATCTCTACTTCTTAAAACCCAATGTGTGTCAACTCAATCATAACCCTGCCATTGCTGTGATCGGTTGCCGAAAATTTAGGTTTCTTTTTTAAAAACAACGTCCATTTGGGTGAATTTCCTCGGCTTTTTATTAAAATGCGGTAAGTATTTTTATTAAACAATCTTTTTATTTAAAGATTAGACACATAAATACATTAATATTATTACACATTTACTTCATGTTCAAAATGTAAGGCCGGTGTTCCAGTTACCCCATAAATTTTTCAAGAATGGGGTAACTGGGACATGTATCAGGGGTAACTGTACAATATGGGATCCAGTTACCCCAACAGTTATAAATGTTTTTTGAGTTAGTTTCTCTTACTACGGGAAATTAATTTCCCCATTGTTTTGTTTTTTTTTGCTTGCAATGAAGAAAATCACATAATAAAAATTTAAAAAAAGCATGTTGGGGGTATCAAACCAAATTTCTTAAGTGAGGTAGCCATAGCTAGAAATTTTACGATACAGATGAAGAGGCGTACATAAGATAACGTGAGATTATTAGAAAATTATCGAAACGAATAAAAAATAGTTCTATTCAATATAAAAATATGGTTACATTCTCCACAGGGTTATTGGACATATCGAACTTCCATTGTGGTAAATAACAAGGAGAATGAGATACTTAAGTACTTACGTACCCGTTTGTTCATAGATTTGTCTTGTTATTTTTTTCCTTAAGCTACCCATGTAACTTTTATACTTATTACCTATACTAAAGTACATAAGTACTTACTTAATTTTTATGTTTTTTGTATAGATAAATCTAATATTTTCACTTTTAGTGCTTTTTTAGACACATTGACAGTAAAGGTTTCCCTTACAACGCCCTTTATTTGATACATAATGTACATGATCTGCCTGGTTTAAAATTTTTTTAGTTTACACTTTTTCAAACAGGGCCTGATACGCAATACTTAAAAAAATAAACGCGTGTGGAACATAGACCCTCCTGGTCCACTTGCCCTATTTTTATGGGGCAACTGGACCCATGAGTAAAGAAAGAGGAAATATATATATATATATATATATAAGATATTAAAATGTAATTTTGAACATTTCTGTCTGAAAGAAGAAACCTAACTGAACACATTTACAAAAGTTCAGACTTTAATTCAACTGAATATTAGCCATTTGAAGCTGAATTGCCAGAATCTTCAGAGTCACATTGTAAAATCATGGCCCAGTTGCACCACGTGACCTTGTATATCTCAGTATATGTTTGCTGGTTAAATTGTGAAAAAGAGCGTGCTAATTAAAAACGCAGAAGAGAACAGATGAAGAAACTTTTCACCTCTAAATTATTAGCGCTTAGAGACACTATTTTGTGATAAAAATTCAGGCAGAGTTGGGCAAATTTGTAATTGCAATTATTTGCAATGTAATTACAATTTAATTGCATGTAATTATTTATAGTTAGAATTATATACCGTAAAAAACTCTTGCAGCACTGTAGCCGGAATCTCAGCAATCCCATTATTTGACGAAATCTCTGCGTTTGAATGTGTGTAACTATAATCAATTACATGCAATTAACTTGTAATTACATTGCGGATAATTGAGATTACAAATTTGCCCAACTCTAAATTCAGGTATAGGTATCAATTGCATAAATATGCAAGTTTTTTTGTTTACCTATGCATTAGACGAAGTTGGTGACTTTACCTGTAGAGCTACTATATCAGATTCTGCACCTGTTATGTGACGTACCATGGACTTGACACTACGTAGTGTTAGACACTGCAACCACCATGCCTACCACTTACAATGGTGCAACTTATTTCCCTGATTCCCGATGCTACTTTTTTCTGTAAAGGACCATTTGAATATATTTTTTAAGGACTTTGATTTGTAGAATTCAAAATTTTCCATGACCTCAACCCCAGCGCCAGCTATAATTTATTACCATTCGTTGAACAAATGCTAAACTCGAAAGTAGCATAATCTCATTCACGCCTACATGAGTGAACCATCAAATGCCATGTCTTAGCACCAAAGCTGGAATGTCTTGTAATACAACTGTGTTTCAAATAGAACCGTGTTATTTAAATATTTTATTTTAAAATTACGCAATAGGCAAGATTATGTATAAATTAAACGCGATGTGTGTAACAATCAAGAGACTCCATCGAAAATAGGATTAATATAGATATAAAATGTTGATATGAAATTCAATATAAAATTCATTCTTGGAATTTAAAATATCAAAGCTATCGTTAATTGCAAAGAACACAATTTTAGTTTTGAATAATAAAAATTCTATTGTGTGAATGAAAATATAAAAGAATGATTCGCATATTGAATTAAATGAATGCCAGTTTGAAAATTTAAAAGAAACGGATTATGACTTAAATAAGAAACTTATTCCACATATGTATACAATACATTTACCGTACTTAAGCGTAAATGAAAACGTAAAAATGTACCAAGAGAGGGCTTTTACGGTGAACGAATTATATTTATGCATTGAGGGAAAGGTAATGACTATAACTGAACCGAATTTATGAATGTAATGTGGTTGCAGTCTAAGTTATCTTACATTTAAAGTCTTCGCCCGTCTTTTATCCTTTTCGCTACCTGGGTTCACATTTGTGGGCCTCTATTCTTTTCCCCATAAAAACTAAACTGTTTGACTTTTTTACATTTTGACTTCATTTCTTAGTAGCTGAATGTTTTTTGCTTCAAAAGCAAACCAATAAATGGTAAAATCTCTGCTGATTTCCTCATAAAATAGATGTTATTTTCATCTGAGTTTCCAAAACGCTTTCAAGAGGGTGTGGCCAAGAAATTGAGAAATTTTCTTACTTATTTAACTTAAATCCTTTACAATAAAATGTTTTGAGGATTTGTATATCATTCACTTGATTAAAGTCCTTAAATTTATGATTGTGTGAATTTGGGTTAGTGATAATTAAAATGATGTTTTAACGGAATTTGTAATTTTAGATCCCTATTTGTAAACCTAAATTACTAGTCTCCTAAAGTATCAATTTCCGAAAAGTTTTTTTTTCTGTCATCTATGATGTCATTTTGTTTGTTTAAAACCAATGAATGAGGATTTGTAGTATTATTTTAGCTTTGGGAACGAAGAAGTTATGTTTAATGAAAAATACCAACAGTTAAGAGACATATTATCCATGTTTGTAAATTTAAATTTTGTTGTATCTATGCTTTTAAACTAAGTTGATTATATTAGTGAACGCTTTTTACCCGACTGCCAAGAAGGGTTATGTGTTTCAGGAGTATCTGGGTATGTGGATTACTTTATGCCCTCGAAACATCCCAATGGCTGGGTGGATTTTAATGAATGAGGTCTCTATCGATTCGTCTTAACCTCTCGATGGTAATAGGTTTATAAATTCAAAATGGCGGCCGTAAAATAAAAAGTGGCGGTAGACGAAAAAAAAAATTACGCACCATATTGAATGGCCTATCATTGGATAGGTCTTTCAAAATGAAGACGATGATTCCTTGACTATTTTACAGAAAGAAGCTCTGTTTAAATATTACACAACCTGGAAGTTCTGTAGTAAGGATCTCTAGCTTTACTGCAACTGTATAGACACCTTCATAGACATCTATAGGCCTCTTCAAAACAGTGTTTATAGATACGAACTAACAATTAAATGCAACTTAAAAGTCATCAATACAAGTAAATAACAAAAATAGGTATGTAATATAAAAAATAGTTAAATAGTTAATTAGTTCGATTTTTACGCAGTCGGGTTTTTTGATTTTTTAAAATTAATTTTTACTTGTTATGTAACATTAATGTAGAAACCAGAGTCAGATCATTAGGGGAGACAACGGGAGCTAAGCGACCTTCGTAAATTGCTTTAAAATAAACAAAAAATCTGAAATTAGACATTTCTAATGTAAATGAAATTTAAGATCACAGTATGGAACTTTCCATCATAATAAGTTGAAATTTTAATGTTTATAATATATATTGTATATATATTGTATAATATATATTGTTTATAATATATATAATATATATTGTATTATTTATACATAATATCTACATAATATATATATTGTTTAAAAATAAATATTTTTTTAGTTAACCAGTGTCATATCTAGGTTTATTCAATTTTTTAAACTTGCACTACTTTTAAGTGAATAATATAAATTATAAGGCTATTTATTTAGTAATAATGAAATAATCTTATAATTTATGTTCATATTTTTAAAGTTTAAAATATCATTTTAAATTATCTGTCTAGACTTTGGAAGTTCTTTAGTTTCAAATAACTCTGCGCATTTAGAATTGAACTTAAGGAAATAAGATAGCTTTGCTGTTGTTCGCATTAGTTGCGAAATATTTAAACTTTTAATTACATTCTATGCGTATAAATATTACTTTCTGTTGTATAAATTATAGATGCAAGTATATTTTTAATTTAAATAATGAAAATATGATGATTAATAATAAATACAAATTATTGCATAATTTCTTACTACCTTTTGTACCGTGATCTCTAACATACTCAGTTGTTAATTGTAAGTTTAAAATCCAACCGAAGACGAAAAAATGCTTTCTAAAAATCAATTATGTGCATAATTAATTTCTAAAATTAATCATTTTGGTTATTCAAATGAACTTACATAGAGTAATTTTAGACGTAATTTTATAAGTTTTATACAGTAAAAGCATACAATCAAATTTTCAACATATGCTATTTTAGATAAACAAGTTTATGTATGTTTTATAAACTAGAAAATAGTTCTATTATCAAAACTATTTAACTTAACTTTTGCATGTTAGATTAGATGTGAAATAATGTAATTTTTGCTTTGTATAATTTTATGCATATCAAAAAATACTAATAAGGTATTAGGTAGCTTTCATTACAAAAAGCTACCTATTGCAGCCGTTCGGAGAAAAACGATTTCAAAAAATTTTGGTATATTTTCATCGATCATGACCCCCAGACCCCGAAACCACCCTCCGTTCAAAATTGATATATATATATATATATATATATATATATATATATATATATATATATCCATATATATATCCATATATATATATATATATATATATATATATTGTTCATTTTATAATTATCTTATATATAATTGATTTAAAAATAATTTTTATATTATTTTTAATAATTATTTATATTAATTATTACTGAATTTATTTTGTTTTATAGCATATAGCTATATGCTATATATTATCAAAGTTCTAGAATTATTTAAATTCTTAGTTTAGTTTAAATAAGTTAGCTAATAGAATATTTTGTATGCTTTTAAATTTTATAAACAATAGTTTTTTTAAATACATTGTGTGGTTTATATTAGGTTTATAATTATCTATATATAAGGATATGTTTGGTTTTGCTGTTTAAAATATTATTTACATTCAAATGCTTACAAATATTTATCTTGTGACAGTTGAATAATAAAAGTAATACTAGATGGCAGCACCAAAATTTGTCTTTTTAAGATAGTTCTAAATTTTAATTTTTCTAGCTCCATTTCAGTTATAATTTACTACACCAGGGGGTATTTTTAGCTAAATTTTGACGATATTGTTACACAGTTATTAATTTAATAGTGCATTTTAAATAATGTAATTACTATCTATTTATTTTATATTATATTAAATGTATTTAACAAGGTATTTCAAAATTTATTTCAAAATGTATTAACTGCATCCTTTGGTATCAATTACTGTGATTTCTTAACTGTTTTATTCACCTTAATCTTTATGAAATTCTGGTAGACATGTGCGCGTGGATATTTGTAAAATACTGAAATATTAATCGGTATGGAGTTTATTATTTATATTTTATATCCTATAAATATTTAAATACGTTTTATTGATTCTTCCATTTCATATTATTTGTTTCTATTCTGTTTTCATTTTTAATCAATTCACTTGATTTTAATGGTTGTTTGGGCACAGGGGAAAATAATTTTTAGCTTTGGCTTATTTTTCTCACAGAAAACAACCATTTTGCTTATATCATTGGATTCTGTGCCCTTGACAACGTAATTCAATATACAGGGTGTTCCGTTAAAGGGGTCCAATATTAATAGGGGCAATAGAGGAGATCACATGGAGCATAAATCAGTATATAAAGCCTGGTCGGATCTCAATAGTTTTCAAGTTACAGCAAATAGAATGAAAATTCGGAAAATTGTAAAAGAACCCTCATTGCTAAACTATCGATAATGCTACATAAAACGAAGCACATATTTAGAAAGAGCAGAAAAAACCTACAAAATGACATCAATTGTATTAAAATAGCAATATTTATTGACGAGTTACAAGCCCTGAAACAGTGAAAAAAGTACGAAATCCAATATACATCAAAATAGTTAATCGTTAATTCCAAAAAGACAACTCTAGCTACAACAAGGAAAATGTAGTAAAATTTGGTCCATTCCGAAAACTTTCGAAAAAGCTTACAATGAACCATATCGGTTTAATTGTGTGAGAGAAATTAATCAGTTTCTTAGTTACAACTCCGCTTTCTTTGACACTAGCAAAGGTTAAACTCCGCCCATCACGATTGGAAACACCGCCTTTTTAATAACTCTCAACTATACATTTTCGATCATGCTTCTTCTGAGATGCAACATTTTTAATTATTCAAGAATTGAATGAACCAAAATAACTTTACAATAATAGTCTACATTTTAAAGTGGTCTTTTACTGATATAAAGCTTAAGTTAAATTCTTTAAAATTAAACTGGTGGTGAAAATTCGGAAATAATTAAAAATATTGCGATTTGTAACTATGCAAGAAGTTTCAGTACATGCTTTACATGGACAATTATTGTATGTATATGTGCATCATAATTTATGATAGAAAATAATAATAACAAATAGCATAATAATTTTATTAATTATAAATTTAAAAAAGACACTAAATTTTAAATTAATTCATACAAACTTTGTAATTTACAATTTGAGTACACCACAGTCTGTGACTTACAAAATACTGTGCCAAAAAGTGTTGAAAATAAAAGAAAAATGACAAATAAAGAATTACATTCCACGTACTTTATGACATATGTGAAGCATAGTCTTCTGGCCTGCGCTGCACAGTTCAATGTCGGAAGGCAGACGAACGGACATTATTATAATAGGTGTTCGAAGTTGCGCCCATTAACAGAATCGCACAGCCGACAGCGACGTCGTAAAGATTGGCGAACACGCCGAAAAACTCCGACGGAGTTGGGAATGTCTCCTGCAGCGACAACGATTCGCGCTAGTAAATCCTCCGGTGTATCCACAGGCGTTTCATACACCAGCGATTTAAGGTGTCCCCAAACAAAAAAGTCTAACGGATTGAGGTCTGGAGAGCGTGCAGGCCAAGCAACAGGTCCACTGCGTCCAATCCATTTCCCAGGATATGTTGAATTGAGGTGATTGCGAACACCTATGAAAAAATGTGCCGGTGCGCCATCGTGCATAAACCACATATTGTGGCGCAATGTTGCTGGCACATTTTGCAGTAACTGCGGTAAGATATCCCGTAGGAAAACCAAGTACGTACTGCCATTGAGTACATCTGGGAGTAAATATGGTCCTATGAGATAATCGCCGAGGATACCTGCCCATATGTTCACACTGAACTTTTGTTGTGCGTTCGACGGGAAAACAGTGTGCGGATTTGTACATGATCATGTGTGCATATTGTGCGTGTTTACCACGCCCTCTCTCGTAAATGTTGCTTCATCAGTAAATAAAATATTTTCCAGAAATTGTGGATTATTTTCTGTTACATTAAGCAACCAGCGTACGAATTCTGTCCGCTGAGCACAATCTGTTACTGATAACAGTTGTACCCGCTGCACATGAAAGGGGTGCATGTTTTCTGCACGCAGAACACGCCACACACTTTGGTGAGAAACACCGACTTCAGACGCAGCAGCTCGTGTACTCGTGGAGGGGTTATCTTTACAAATATTCAGTACATCTTCTTCCATTGCAGGTGTTCGTACATGTCGAGGTTTCCCTGCATCAATGCTTGCTGTATTAAACGATCCAGTCTCCCGTAATCGTCTATCGATTTTTATGAAGAGTTTCGAACTTGGGCAACGTCTCCTTGGAAATTGCTCACGGTACATGCGCTGTGCTAGACATGCATTTCCATGAGCTTGCCCGTACATCAGATGCATGTCCGCATATTCTTCGTTAGAGTATTCCGGCATAATTATTATACATCAACTTACTACAATCCCACTTACAACAGCCTCCCTTTAACATAACGCCCACTGATGACTGCTGTTTTATTACACTTTTCTTCCTATACACATAGAAAATTTGCATAAAAAGTACTTCTTCTTCATCATCCTGAAAGTTCATGGAGGAAACGCAGCAGTCACGGAGTTTGCTTTAAGACAAGGCGAGAGCTGCACAATATGTCATTCACTTGACCAGACTGAATAATGAAAGGGTATTGATAGAGGTTGATCAGAAATGTATAATTGAAAGATATTAAAACGGGGTGTTTACAATCGTCATGGGCGGAGTTTCGCCCTTTCCGAGCGTGCAACAGTACAGAGTTGTAACTAGGGAACTGCTTGATATCTCCCATACAATTAAACTGATATGGTTTATTGTCAGCTTTTTCGAAAGCTTTCGGAATGGACTAAATTTTATAACATTTTCCTTGATGTAGGTAGAGTTGCATTTTTGGAATTAACGATTAACTATTTTGCTAAATATTTGATTTTGTATTTTTTCACTGTTTCAGAGCTTGTAACTCGCCATTAATTCTCAATATTCTAAAACAACTTATGTCATTTCGTAGGATTTTTTCTGCTCTTTCTAAATATGTGCTTCGTTTTTATGTAGCATTATCGATAGTTTAGCAATGAGGGTTTTTTTACAAATTTCCGATTTTTCATTCTATTTGCTGTAACTTGAAAATTATTGAGATCCGGCCAGGCATTATATACTGATTTATGCTCCGTGTGATCTCCTCTATTACCCCTATTAATATTGGACCCCTTTAACGGAACACCCTGTATAAGCTTTTCCATTTTTTGTCGGTGTCCACTTTTTTCTTTTTCTTCCATAATAATTCTTATAATTTTTTTTTTTAATACTTACAGCTTTAATTCATAATAATTGACGGTGGTAGGTTATGTTTAATTAATGGTTATATACCGGGTGTCCTAAAAAGGACTGACTGATTTTAAAATTCAATAACTTGTAAACGGTGACAGATATTTAAAAAATTCTTGCAGGAGGGTTATGCATAAGGTCAAAAGTATTTTTTACAGTGATTTTCAATTTTAGTTTGAATTACAAACAATAGATGGCGCTGCGATCAATAGACGCTCAATTCAGGCTCGATTTTTGGTACTTCGTGGCCCGGATAATACATTTCCATCTCCTTTTTCTGCATGGAACAAGATAAAGGACCAAAAATCGAGCCTGTATTTAGCGAGTATTGCTTACAGCGCCATCTATTGTTTGTAAATCGAACTAAAATTGAAAATCACTGTAATAAAACTTTTGACCTTATGCATAACCCTCCTGCAAGAATTTTTTTAATATCTGTCACCGTTTGCAAGTTATTGAATTTTAAAATCAGTCAGTCCTTTTTGTGACACCCGGTATATATATATATATATATATATATATATATATATATATCTGACATTTGTCACACTGTAACTCTCGTATTTATGAACCGATTTGGATGTACTTCGGTGTGTACATAGTACATACAAATGTCTCGACCGAGTTCATTGGTCAGCTTCATCCGCCATTTTGTTTCAAAATGGCGGCCATTTAAAATTTTTAAAAAAATTTAAAATTTGAAATGTGGTACCAAAAAATTGAAAATGGAAAAATATTTTTTCCTTATGTATTTGACCTTTATACAAAGATTCCGGAGCAGTTTTTGTTTCGTCTATATCTTAAAAAATGGCTGAGTTATAGCATTTTGAATTTCTAGCGTGGATGACATTTTGAAACGTCCTGAAATTTGTCACGCGATAAAAGGCGTATTTATGAACCGATTTGGATGTAACTTCGTTTATAAATAGTACATACCAATGTCTCGACCGAGTTCGTTGGCCAGCTTCATCCGCGATTTTATTTCAAAATGGCGGTCATTTAAAATTTTTTTTTAATTTAAAATTTGAAATGTGGTACCAAAAAATTGAAAATGGAAAAATAATTTTTCCTTGTGTATTTGACCTTTATACAAAAGTTCCGGAGCAGTTTTTGTTTTGTCTATATCTTAAAAAATGGCTGAGTTATAGCATTTTGAATTTCAGGAGTGGCTGACATTTTGAAACGTCCTGAATTTTGTCACGCGATAAAAGGCGTATTTATGAACCGATTTGGATGTACCTTGGTGTGTACATAGTACATACAAATATCTCGACCGAGTTTGTTGGCCAGCTTCATCCGCCATCTTGTTTTAAAATGGCGGCCATTAAACAAATTTAAAAAATTTAAAATTTAAAATGAGATACCGAAAAATTGGAAAGTGAAAAAGATTTTTTTCGTATTTGTTTGACCTTAATACAAAGATTCCGGAACAGTTTTCATTTCGTCTATATCTAAAAAAAAATGGCTGAGTTATAGCATTTTGAATTTCTATTGTGGCTGACATTTTAAAACGACCTGATTTTTGTCACGCGATAACTGGCGTATTTATGAACCGATTTGGATGTAACTTGGTCTGTACATAATACATACCAATGTCTCGACCGAGTTCGTTGGCCAGCTTCATTCGCCATCTTGCTTCAAAAGGGTTACCATTTAAAAAAAAATTAAATTTAAAATTTAAAATGAGGTATTAAAAAATTGGAAAATGAAAAAGATTTTTTTTTTTTTGTTTGGCCTTGATACAGAGATTCCGGAGCAGTTTTTGTTTCTGAAAATTCGTTATTTTTTTATATCTTAAAAAATGGTTGAATTATAGCACTTTGAATTTCTAGCATGGCTAACATTTTGAAACGATCTTGTATTTGTCACGCTGTAACACACGTATTCGCCTATTTCGATTTAAGAAGGCATGTGGATAGTATACATCAATATCTCGACCAAGTTCGCTGGCCAGCTTCATCAGCTATCTTGTTTCAAAATGGCGGCCATTAAATTAAAATAATTATATTTAAAGTGAGGTGCAAAAAAATTAGAAATTGAAAAAGGTTTCTTTCTTAAGTATTTGACCTTGATATAAGGATTCAGGAGCATTTTTTGTCTTTATCTTAAAAAATGGCTCATATATAGCAGTTTCAATTTCTAATATGGGTGACATTTTGAAAAATCTGATTTTTTGCCTGCGACAGCACTCGTATATATCAACCGACTCCGATGTGAGTGAGCATGTGCACAGCAATTACTAAGGTCTCGACCAAGTTCACTGGTTAGCCTCATCCACCATGTTGTCTTAAAATGGCAGGCACTTTAAGAAATCGCTGAATTTGGCAGCCAAATATAAGTTACTTTAAATAAAAGCAGCTTGGATAAAGCTGACTAATTTCGCGAAATTCGCATTCATAATGATTTAGTATTGATAAAAATTAGTATTGAATCTCCTATATTCGGTTTTCACTAAATTGAGCTTCGTGTGTTTGAATAATATAAGTTGGCTTTTTTAAAATAAGGAATATAAAAGCTACCTCTTCCTCCCGGCACTGGCCGGAAGGACTTTTTTAAAGTTTAACATATCTCACTCTGAAAGTTATACAAAACAAATATTACATTTATTTGAAGACATTTATATAAAAGTAATATTATGTAACAAAAGGGAATTCTTTAATATACAAGGTACCCATCTCTACCTCTCTACCATCTCTACCTCAATCCTCTCTACCTCCATTAAGTGCCGTGCCGAGCAGACGCATGACATCAGTCGGTGAATCTCCAACTTTATCCAAAATTATTAAAATTTTACTGATAAAGAATTACAAAAAAATATTATTGAATAATTGAAGTTATGGTTATCATTTTCATTTGAAACCTTTCAAGGATCCTGTGCAGTGACATAACAGTAATTCTGCTAGGTCTAACTACTAATTTTATAGTTTTTTTTTTTCAAATTGAGACATCATGTCATGAAACAACTTGTGCAAACTTTTCCCGTGATCTTCTTTTACACAGACCAAATAACGAGAAGCTGAACTGTCGTGTTTTTCATAAAAATAAAAATAATTAATTTAAACCTGAACATCATATGAGGCTCTGACTTAAAAAAAAAAAAGAAAAAAAAGTTTTAAAAATGGTTTTAGACTAAATTGTATTTTGAGTGACATTTGTTAAACACTCAGGCCACATATCTGGTATAATTAATTTTGTGATAATTCAGAGAAAGATCTTTAGCTCTGATTTTTCGAAAATTGCACAAGCGATATTGTTAAGGGGGTAGGATACCTTTGAATATTTCGAAGAAGGAAAAAATACCACTATGTTCCAAGCTTCAAAACTTGTGTAATATGTCAAAAATAAAAATCAAACTTCATTTAAATATAAAGCTTATATTTATATTTATGTTTAGAAATATATATGTACTTGTAAATTCATAAATAAATATTGAAATGATAAGTTTAAAAATATATGATAACGAGAGAAAAAAATCTTGCGCGCATGATAAAATCTGAAAATAAGCATATAAAGAGGAAATTTTGATGAAAATAAATACATAATACTGTTACCTTTATACTAAAACCAGAATATTTGTAAAAAAAATATTGACTAAATTAAAAAATTAATAAAAAATTAAAATTTTTCACTTAAAAAAAAATATTTTCAAAGTAAAAAACAAAAAATAAAATTAAATCTTACCTTTTTCTGGTTTTAAGTTGTAGATAATACAGTAATGAATATGTGTTGAAAATTTCTTTTGATTGCCATGCATAGTTTTTTAGTAACACTGCGCGCAGTATCAAAATTCATCATTTTGAATAAACGCAACGCAAAGTTTAATTATCCTATGTAGTCTTAATATATAGTCTTAATAAAACTGCCATAATTAGTAAACTAATGGGAATTTTTTAATGCGGTTTTTTGCATATTGTTCAGAAATGATTACGGAATCAGAATATGTATTAAAAAAATTTTCGAAAATTTTGCAGGTTTAAAAGTATCCTACCCCCTTAAAAAAATAATTCTTTATACATAAGACACATTGGACGAAAATAATAATCTCCATATCGGAAGAAAATCTAATAAAAATTCAAGAGTTTGTAATCCAGATGTTTTTTTCGGAAATTACTTTGCATTAACGCTACAATCTCTTCTTCATACAGTTTGTTCGTTTTTTTCCGCTGACTATATGAAAAATTTGATGTGTTTAATTTTAGCGATTTCGTTAATAATGCCTATAGTTTCTCTGATTAAATTCTTAAAATGTTATTTTTATGTTTATTTTGTATATTTTTAAACCATTTTCTATGTTTCTACTGCCATATTTTGTTCATGAGTGCCCTTAAACAAATTCTTTGTGTTTATTTGTTTGGTATATACTATTTTGTCATCCTTTGTATAGTTTATGTACCAATTCCAGCAACCAATGTATAATCAATCAGTGGAACAGTTTCAGATTCAGAATGCTGTAACAGGCCGATTTAATTATAGCCCCATTTTATGCTATAGAAATTTAAAATAATCTGTCATTTTGCTAATTTTTAAACTTTCGTGTTTTATAAACATTTAGAGAGAAAAATGATTGAAATAGGGTAACTCTTGGATAGTTGGCCATAAAGGAGACATGGCCAGTCTAAATATTTCCAAAAATTGATCATAGATTGCAACATAAACTTTGTTTGTGTGAAATAGTTCAACGAGATTATTCATTGCAACATGCAGTTGTGTTTTTTGATTATAAAAAGGTAAGTGTAATTTTAATGTTTATTTAATTTACTGGTTGAGTATTTTTTTTTTTTTTTTTTTTTTTTTTTTTTTTTTTTTTTTTTTTTACTTGGGTATCTGAATGTTTTGCAGTACGTAGGTTATATATATATATTACTATGTGGACTTTTAAGGAACGTATATAATCTAATCTTTACTTCTAAGCCTAAAACAAAGACGTACAATGGCTATTGATGCTTTAAATTGGGCGACCATCAGTCTTTCAATTTCAGGAGAGATCGCCACCTTCAATCAGTATTTCAAAATTATACGGAGTGATGATTTTAACTAAATATAATTAAATTTAAAATAAATATATAACGTTTTTGTTTCTAAATATATTAATTGATATAATTAGTTAAATTTTAACTAATATAACTATTTTAATAATAATAATAATAATGTAATAAGACCTAACGATTTATTTGTTTAAAAAAATACTGAAAAAGTCGAAAACTTTCATAACAGAAAGTGATAAAGTTTATAAATAAACTAAATTAACATAATAAACCTAAAATTAACGCTATTAAAAAAAACACGACATTTCCAGTAGCGAAGAAAACGAGATACATTTAAATTATCAGATTCTACAGATTCCGGGTAAATAGAATAGGATAAGGATCACTATGTTGGTTGTGCAAAACAATATAATATCACATCCAAAAAGGATGTATGGATACAATGCATAAGGTACCTGAAGTGGTTTCATGAAACGTGTACAAATTATCAAGATCTTTGCCAAACATGTGGTAAGATTTTACGAAAAGTGAAGTATTGAAATTACACTTCAAATTTTGTTTATTCGAGTTTTATTCACTCATTTTCCATCATATAGAAGCATCTATACAAATTGCCATATGTTTTTCAGGATTAACTATATGAAATGTGTTATTTTTTTGCTATTTAACTTCACCTTTCTTTCTTGTATTGGAAATCTGCTATTTTAATTTCAATTTTGTTTAACACTTTTTGTTTTTAATATTTAATTATTTTTAGCATAAAATATTATGAGTATAGGAATAAGAATTTTAAATATGCATAAATATTTCTTGTATTTGCATTCTAACAATTTTTATTTCAATCTTTAAAAACTATGGCCATCTATCCCAGAGTTACCCTAATAATATTAAGTGTAAATTTGTAATTTCAATAATCCCTGCCGCTGACAATCAATATACCAGAGAGTACATCTTTGGAGAAATTATTCTTTGAAAACTTTTATTCAGTTAATCATACTCACAAGGAATTTTATTTTGTATAATTATGTATCAATCTTCATTAACTTTGAAAAATATCTTGCTTACGTCACTTTACCCTGCAATTACAGATCTCTTATGATTACAGAAATTCACGATTTATATGGTCGTGAAAAACTGTAATAATTTCTGCGAAACTTTCATTAGTTCACCTTATGATTATATAGCTAAAGAGGATGATGATCATCAGCTGTAAAGGCGTATAACTGCATGGCAACGAAGATTTTTCCCGCTTTAAAACGAAAATATAGGAAAGGGTACTAAAGTTTATTCCTTCTAACCTTCTAACTTTTTCGAAATCTTTAGTTCTTATGCTTCGCAAATGCAGCATTTTCTTTGTTTCAAGGAAAATGTGAAATTATCCTTGAAAGATAAGTTATTTATCACAATATTCCAGAAGAAAATCTTGAAATTTTCTAAATTATAACTTACTTATAAAGCCGGTCATAATATTACCAAAAATGACACCAAAATCATCTTTAATTCCATCTCTGAATTTGAGTTGAATTTTCTTGTAAAATTAACTATCTGTCTGTTAAAAAAAAAAAAAAAAAAAAAAAAAAAAAAATCATTGATAAGAATGTGAATCAGTATGTTATGTTTCTTTTTTACCTAGGAGAGATTATAGATTAGAAAAGATATTGAAGCAAATGACAGAAAAACAGAGAAGCAGACAAATTCTCTCTCTTTTTTTTTTCCTTTCTTTTTGTCTGCAAAGCATTTTTCTACTAACACACTTGAAAACACATTGGACTATAAATGGAATTGCAGAAAAGACTTCTATGTGGCCCATTATTTGTTCTCTATGAACATAACATTATAAAACATTAAATTACTTATGTTTTGTTTTCTTTTACACGAATGAACTAAGAACTCTTTAGAAAAGAACATACGTATTTAATAAATCTATGGAAATTTGTGGCACATCATTATATACATTAAAATAAAGAGTAAAAAAAAAGTACTCAATTATTAAATTTAAACGTGTGTATCTTGTTCTATTTAGTCAAAAATCGTGAACTAAAGCTTATGAAAAGGCCAACATGTTGAATTACGAACGTATTTTAGATTGTCTTTTAAAGGGATAGAGATTTTATTAACCCTTTCAGGGACAAAGCATTTCCACTGCTAAAATGTTGAAATGAATGAATGACACCGGAATTTACGAACAAATTTATTTTGAAATAAGAAGATGTATTTCACATACATAATCAATGAAAAAGTTTTGAAGTAAAATTCTGGTGCCATTATTGCATTTGGATATTAAAATTAAGTCGTTTCATAAACGTACCACACCCCCTGAAGGGGTTGAGCATCATCGGCCAGTTCGGGGCATATTGCTATGCTCTTTAGGGTGTTCTTTAGATCAAACATCTGTTAACAAATGTGAAAAAAATGAATCTCAAATATACCTAAATAATTAATGATGCAGGAGAGATCTTGTAAAAAGATAAATGTAATTTTAAATACCAGAAACCTGATTTAAAAAAAAAGCAATTCGCAAACATTTCTCAAAATGTTTTCTCTCAACATCAATATGTAACTGAGCTCTTCTAATAAATATTGTCACTAATATTATTGCAAGCATCCACTATCTTTTGTGTAGGGTTAACTGCATATGGCTGTATCATCTGTGTTTCCTCTTCTGTGAAGTATCTCATCGATTTATATTTCTGACTTCATATATGGCTCCCATTCACAATGGTCAATTATCAATTAAGCATGATTCAATTTTAAAGGTACAGGTACAATGAGTTCTGTAATGATAATTTTGCATCAAAAGAAAAATGTTTCTAACTGACCACTTTCATCTAGGAGGGAGGAGCATAACATTTTTGAAAAGGATAACTTTTGAAAATTAATGATATGGCTATTTCATTAGCGTAACCTTGTTTCCTACCTTACTTTGAACATTTTTGCAGTTTACATTTCCTACTTAAAGTTTAAACTAGAAGTAGGATCAGTACAGTTTTAATTTTATTATTACCAAATTAGCTATAGCTAATACTTATGACTCTTTTTTGACAGATAATCCAACTATTTGTTATTCATAATACAGATTTTTATTGCGTTTGCTCTTTGTTTTAAAACAATACACGAAAAGAGAAAGAAGCAGTTATAAAACGTGCTATCTATTTCTGGGAGAACATTGCTGAAGAAGATAAAATATAGCAGTGTCTGGTTACTCGCTTATGAGGGTAGCCTAGTTTGTGAACATGTTATCCGACAGCTAAAACATGTGCGTGAAAGTGTGCGATGAAGAAACATATATCTTTTATTTCTCTGACTTCAGAAAGTATGATTATGCTTCTCTGAATCAAAGTTTTACGGTTATTTTGGTTCGATTATATGCTAATTAGCTTATTGTGATCAGCTAGCGAGTATATATACGGGGGTGATAGTTTGAGGGAGCGGATCCGGTCGTTTCTCACTTCTTAAGGTAACTTAGACCAGTGCTTAAGTGCTTCAGAATTTGGAGTGTGTACTTTGCCACGATCAGCGATTGAGGTTTGTAGTAATCTGAGTGTGGATTCAAAACCTTTAGCGAAGGCGTTTGACCTCTGCGATTGGGATTCTTCAACGTAGAAGCCGTCTTGGATACGATTCTTGAAAGCCATTTCCTTACGTAAGTTGAATTTAAATTAGTAAATTTGCATTTGGTTATTTTCAGAGTGATTTGAATCTGAATTCGAGAATCGTAGTTAAGCTTCTTCCGCTCCTGTACTAACCCCATTCATTTATTGGTTTCATATAAACTTGTTTTATATTAAAATTCAGTGTCATGTTAACTCATGTCGACTTGACACACCTGAGGGTTCCAGCACAAAAACAACGACCATGAACCATTTTACAAATGAAGGAATATAAAAATAGTAATTTATTGAACATTTAACCCTTTAACACCGGGAGGTTTTTTTTGGTAGAAATTGAAAGTTTGGGTGGTTTCCCCTTATCGATAGGACCGTATTTGATTGAGAAAAAAATATAAAAAAAATACCCGATGTCAGATTATGCCAAAAGAGGACCCGCACAATTATGCGGATTCGGTCCTAATGCAGCCGTTTTTGGGCTAAATTTACACAATTGTGTAGTTTGGGATTATGTGTGCAAATATATAAAGATAAAAGTTTAAGCAAAAAAGTTGTTGTTTATTGAGATAATTTTCATCAGCCACAATGAAAATGTTTGAAACAATTTTTGTTTCTGGACAGACCACTACAGTTTCATTTTCTGAAAAGTTCTCAATGCTCGGACCTCTCTTAAGAGCCGTTGACAAATGGTATGTCCTTCACTGCGTTTGGATTGTGCCTGATCCTTCAATTTTTTTTTTTTTTTTTAGTTTTTCCAGCAGCGGTATTTTGTTGAAATACCGATCGAAGATCATAAGCCTAGGTCTGAACCAGAGTAAGGACTACAGCAGGTCCTAAGTCCAAATCCTTGTGCACCAGGTCTGTACTTTCCCACAGGTATACTACAAAATTTAAAACTATCCCAGGTGATACTGTTACAGCAGAGTGTGGTTTGTATTTTATATACTGCTTTACTGAAGCACGTCCTAAAAAGAGGAATCGTCTGCTCATCTATGGAAAATTTTCCCTGATCTCCTGGTAAATTCAAGCAGACACTACGGAATCCGTCGAGTATTTGCTGAACTTTCCATAATTCATTATTTATTCCTGGTGGTTTACTTTCTGTGTCGACAAAATGGAATGAATTTATCAGAATTGAAAATCTATCTCGTGATATGCATGTAACTCATATAAAACTTATAAATTATATATGACATCTATAACTCAGAGCAGAAACATACAGTTCGGTACATGTGTATATTATCTATCTAATACTATCAATTTTAAATAGAAATAATGAATAGTACAAACCTATTAATTTAAAAGTAATCCGATTTAAAAATGTAATTAATAGAAAATAAATTGCTAAAAACATAAGTAAAAAAAAATCACTTAAAAATAAAAATTTTATATATTAGGAATTGTGCCTATTTTGGAAGTGGTAAAGGCCGGACAAGGACAATTGTGCGGGTAATTTCTTTTCAACATTTGTAAAGCGTAATTAAATTTATCAGAGATAAATCAATTAAAATCATGAATAAAGCATATGAAAAGAAAAATTAAATCTAAGCAAACACTAAAAATCATATTTAAAAGAAATTACGACAGTACATACTTTTTGTCTATTGCTGTCAGATGATATAGTCTTTTTAAAAGCAGAAAATCTAACCCTGTATTGTAGTTGGTGCCCCCTAGTTGTGTCTTATCAAAACATCTGAAGCCGATTAACTCATATATTTGGTTTTAAATCTCATAAAAACAGAAAATAGACATTATCTTTTACTTTAGTACCACTTGCACAATTGTGCGGGTCATGGCTTAAAGGGTTGAGAGATTTGAAAAAATAAAACATCGTAATTCAAAAAGTCTGAAGGTCGTAAACCATCTAAATCTACACCAGAAATCATTTGCAAAGTAGAGAATCAAGAAGAATCCTTCTATTTCTATCCGCGCTGATGCTAAATAATTGAAATTAATGTATATTAATAAGAATATAGATTTAATCTATACCAAAATGAAAACAGGCTGAGAATTCAACGTTTTCTTAAAAATAACGCTGCTCTTGAAGAATCAGTGAAACATCAGGGTCTCAAGTAATCTGAACAAGATGCAAGTTTACTAAAGTTTTAATTTTATTATTAGCAAATTAATTTTATCTAATACTTATTACTCTGTTTTACAGGTTTACAGGTAATTATTGATTTGAAATACAAATTGATCTTTTTTCTATTTAAAATGATTAAAGGTCGTTATTTTATCTTTTCCAGCAACGTTTTCCAGATAATGAACAACATATTTTCTTTTTTCTTTTCGGTTTACGTTTTGTAACAAAGAGCAAACATAAAAATAATTTTTTATTCGAATTAATGATCATTGAGTTACCTGTAAAAAAAAAAAGTAATAAATATCAAATAAAATTAATTTTTTCAGAATAATAAAATTAAAACTCTAGTACACATACTTCTTGTTCAAACCTTATCTACAACAGATAAAATAATTAAAGTGTGTTTCAATCTTTTTGCGACATTCTGTATTTAAAAAGCTTATCAGAATTTTTTGTGAAAACGAAATAGTAAAAAAAGCCAAAGATACAGTAATGTTGCTGAAGTACACTGCTCAAAACAATTAAAGGATATTGCAGTTTTAGGTGGATTTTGTATCTGGTAAACTGTTTAGCTGATTGATACATGGTCGACGGACATAGTAGGTTATATGAGAATAAATTACACATGTTTGGCAGAAAAAAATGCATTTTATTGCGCATTTGTGTACTAAAGGAAAAAAACACAATTTGTGCATATGAGAAAAAAAGAATAAGAAAAGGTGTTTTTTTCAAAGAAAATCATTTTCAGTAGGGGTTATGGTTTCCACGGGCGCCAGCAACGTTGAACATCTTTGAGGCATGGACTCAATGAGGCTATTAATGACGAGTTGGGGTATTCTGCCCCACTCTTCCAGAAGAGCTCTTTCCAGTTCTTGGAGAGTTTGTGGGGGTTGTTGGCGGCCAGAAACTCGTCTTCCTAGAGCGTCCCAAACGTGCTCGATTGGATTCATGTCTGGAGAACACGCTGGCCATTCCATTCGAACGATTCCTTCCTCGAAAAGGAAATCCTCCACCAGGTTTGCACGATGTGGCCTGCAGTTATTGTCCATTAAAATGAAGTTATCTCCGATTGCTGCAGCGTAAGGGACTACAATAGGTCTGAGGATCTAATCCCTATATCGGCGACCAGTCAGAGCTCCATCTCGAATGATGTAGAGGCCAGTGCGCCCGTCAATGGAGATGCCACCATACACCAACACTCCTCCACCGCCAAATCTGACACTTTCGTGCACGAACGCAGGATTATTCCTACTGCCACGGTCCCTCCAGATGAAAATACGCCTATTATCCGGATGCACAGAAAAACGGGACTCGTCAGAAAACAGAATATTGCTTTATTCATTTCTCCTCCAGTTGACATGCTCGGTTGCCCACTCCCTGCGCTCGCGACGATGCCTTGATGTTAATCTAACACATACCATCGGTCGGCGAGCATACAGACCTACAGCATGGAGCCGGTTTCGGACAGTCTGAGTTGAAATCGTGGTGCCTGTAGCCGAGCGAAGGTGTTGTTGGAGAAGAGTAGCGTTCATGGTTCGGTGTCTCCGAGCTGTTAACGCTAAATACCGATCTTCATTTGGCGTTGTTGCCCGTCTACGACCTTGCCCTGGTCTTCGGCCTGCACATCCACTCTCCAAAAAACGGTTCCAGATCCTGGAAATGGCACTTTGTGACACTCCAATGGCTTGCGCTACTTCGGCTTGAGTTTGGCCCCCTTCTAACCTACCAACAATTCTCAAAGCTTCTGAATCTGTCAAATGACTTCGCTGAGACATCGTACTCATCTAAACAAAGGAATCACTGAATGCCGATCATCCTTGTCTTCATTCTCTTTTATCCAGTTGAAAGTCAAATTTCATTCGCTGCCGCTGAAGCGACGTTTTTGACGTCGAACTCAAAATTTGCATACTCCACAGTTTGAAAACCAGAAAAATTTGCATTTGTGATTCTCTTCTTCTATTTTCGGCAAAAAAAATTTCGTTTATATCTTTATTTTATATAAAACTTCAAATATCCTTTAATTGTTTTGAGCAGTGTATATACAAGTTACCATTTCTTTCTGAACATTCGTCCTCTGTTCTGAACCATTTAAAAAAGGAATCGTATTTTTATTGCTGATAAAATGTTATGCTACATGTTAAAAAAACTTTTGACATCAAAATAAATTATTTTCTAGTATTTAATCTTTGCATTAATACATTGCATTAATCAGGAATTCGAAATGAAGTAATTTGAATTTATCGATTAAATAAATCGATTCCTATGAATTAATCATGAATTCGATTAAGTATATAATTATTTAAATTTTGAATGATTCGAATTGAATACATCTATTTATTATATGGACAATACGTAAGCAAAAGGAAAACGAATTTAGATAAGTATATAAGAGATTTAGTGGTTAAATGACAAATTTAAAGAAGTAACATTTTTGACAATATGGTGTACGTTTAAAATGAAAATTCAGATGTCTTTTTAAAAAAATGAATGGTGTTATTGTTAAAAAATGAGAATGCTTGTCAGAATAATAAACAATTCGTTCAAGTAATTTTTTTCTGATGAAAAAAGAAAAAGAAAAAAACGAGTATGCAATTCATAAATCCAGTAATAAAATTCGTTGATAACACTGTTTATACAAAAGTTCCTTGTTTAACACTACTGTGGAAGTTAAATTTTCTTGAGGTGTATATATTTATTTTTAAACAAACTTCGAAAATCTCAATACAAAATCTCATATTTTTCCTGTAATTCAATTTGTCATTCTGAATTTGTTCTAATGTAAACTTTTATTGCACTGTTACAAATAAAATTCAAATGTTTCTCCAAGAAATTGGTGAAATCTAGTTGAAATTTAACTGCAACCGAGATATTGGTGCGAAGTTTTACCAGTTTAGTGTTGGTTTAACAAATAACGTCATATTAGTGAAATGTTGATCCAATTTTATGGAGAAAGGTTGAACCATGATTCGGGGTTTGATTTAACCAATATTATGGTAAAAATATGACCCATGATTCAGGTTTTCTTTAAAATAAATTTGATGGTGAAATGTTGAATGATGATTCAGGTTTATTTAACCAATTTTATGGTAAAATGTTAAATCATGTTTTTTTTTTTTTTTTTTTTTCTAAATATGGAAGATTAGATGATGATTCGGGTGTTTCTCCAAACTAATTTTATGCAGAAACAGAAAGGTTTTCCAGGATTCTGTTTTTATTTTTCCTTACTTTTCAGTGAAATGATGAACTAGGATTAAGGTTTTTAATTTATTATTCTATGGTGCAGTAATGAACCAAGATTCAGATTTTTTCTGCTCGTGTTAGATTGCTCCAGAGAAGCATAATTATTTTGTTTTATTAAAATTAAACTGAAAATTATTATAATTAAAGCTTTAATTATTCAAAGTAAATATTTCCGCTCAAATATATATATAAAAAACAACAACAAATAAATGTAAATAGGTAGCTCTAACTTAACTACACAAAATAATTGTATTAACGCACTTTAGTCAGTGTGTCAATTTGCAGACATGATTAAATGATACTATGGCTAAATCTATTAAAATAATGATTTAACAATTATTTTGTTTACGAAATATATTATTGACTTGCTAATATTTAGCATATATGTAATTTCTGGAAAACTTTAATCTAAAGTATGATCCCTTAATGTTGCCAATGTTACATGTGAAGAGTTTAGTCAAAAAAGATGTAACAAAAATCAAATTCTAAGAAATTAAAGTGAAAGCTTTTTGGTGTTAATTTCATTGAATAAATTTATTTTTATTAGCATGCGTTTAACCTTTTGATTACGGGACAGGACTGGCGACAATTTTTATATTCAATCATACCATGACTCCCGTACCACGTAAGATTTTCCTTGTGGTAGATATACTTGAAAATGTTCCAGTATAAATGTATGGCAGAGATGATTTGCCAAAAGTGGTAAGATTAGAATGAAAAAATAGTCGCTGGGACGAACGGTATCCCATTCCCGTAATCTAAAAGTTAATATGTTAACAAGTGGTACTAAACTCTCTCAGAAAATCTTACTAACATTCAGTTATCAAATATTAAAAAAAGATCAATATTATTTATATTATTACCATAATATCCGGCGTATTATCCTCCAGTCAAACGAACATTTTTAGACCCAGAAATATTATTTAATATTTGAAGTCTAAAACTTTATTTTTACATTAACTCTATTTTTAGATTTCTCACTAACAAAACAAAAGAGCATTTCTATATACAAAATATCAATTGTGTATTCAAGTGCAATGTTGAAGTTTATTAAAACCGATATTTTCTTAATAGCCGTATGTCACGAGTTAAAAGCCGAAGAAATCGCAACGGATTTTATTATTTATACGAGCCATTTTTATTCCGATTATTTCAGTGCGTAAGTTCGTAGTTCGATTACACATCTGTTAAATTTGTGTTTTATTTATTTTAATTTTATTTATTAATTTATTTATTGATGAATCGCTAATTTCGTTATGGTAAAATAGCTGAAAACAATTGCTGAACTGTTTATAGTGTTTCAACTGAAAACAGGTTCATCTTCCGTGATTGTTGTAGAAATCAGCAAATTCAGATACAGATTTCGGACAAATTGCATTTGAAAGAGTTTTTTTTTCTATTCGACAGGTGTGAGTAATAAATTTCTGATAAATGTTAAATTGACTACTTAGTTTATTACCATCGTCTATATGATGTCGGCGTTACTCGCGGACATGTTTTTGCTTTATAATATATATTGTCTCGTAAATCATGAAGGCCAAATTTATATTCCTTCTTTTATATTTTAAAAAATAAAAAAAAAGTTAGCAAAAAGTGTTATTCTTTCTGAATATATACTTATACATTTATTTAATATGGCTAAAATTAATAATTTGTAATTATTTTTTTAAATATTTATTTTAAGAATTTATACTTGAAAAGGAAACATATAACTATCTAATATTTAAGACGTGAATTATCACTTTGCCAACTAAGCGTAAACCAACAGATTGAAAAATGTCCAAGCCGGGAATCGAACCCGGCCCCCTGGAATAGCGATCCCGTGCTCTACCACTAAGCCACGAAGACATGCCCAGCTTGGCATCTCTCACTCACATACGTCGGTAAGACTGCTACCGCAGCTATTAGATGGAAAAGTCTTCATGAGCACACAATCTTGCAGCGTAGCATAAGACGCAAATAAACCCAGCATCGGTGAATATACGTACAATTTAATTCATTTTTCCCGGGGGCCGGGTTCGATTCCCGGCTTGGACATTTTTCACTCTGCTGGTTTACGCTTAGTTAGCAAAGTGATAATTCACGTCTTAAATATTCAATAATTTCAAGCGTAATTTCACTGCTAAAAAGTAGTTGAAAAATTAATTAAATTGTATATTCACCGATGCTGGGTTTATTTGCGTTTCATGTTACGTCGCAAGATTGTGTGCTCATGAAGACTTTTCCATCTAATAGCTGCGGAAGCAGTCTTACCGACTTATGTGAGTGACAGATGCCAAGCTAGGCATCGTCCTCGTAGCTTAGTGGTAGAGCACTGGTACGCTATTTCAGGGGCCCGGGTTCGATTCCCGGCTTGGCCATTTTTCACTCTGTTGGTTTACGCTTAGTTAGCAAAGTGATAATTCATGTCTTAAATATTCAATAATTTCAAGCGTAGTTTCACTGTAGAAAAGTAGTTGAAAAATTAATTAAATTGTATAACTATCTATTTAAAAAGAAGAAGAACGTAAAATTATGCATCTGGCATGGATTATGAAAGAGAACACTGTTAAGAAATGTCATTTTTTGATACAGTGAAACAAATAAGCTATTTAAATAATAGAGAGTCAAGTGCGAGTATTACTCGCGCTCAGAAGCTTCCGTACAATAAATATATGAATTATTAACTGTATTATTAAAAAAATCGTTGCTAAAAGAATAATAAGACTTTGTAAAAAAAAAACTATACAACGTAAGGTTGGGTATGGCTGTATATACTAGAAAGGTAAAAATGGGTATACCGTAAAAGTTCAAAGAGATATGAAGCCTAAATAATATGAAATATTTCTATTCTGTATAACTCTTTTTTTTTTAAACTTATCCTAATCTGTTTGTCCCTTTAAGACCCGATGTATTTATAAACAAAGCTAGTCACGCCTGTAGAAAGTAAAAGATGGACTGCAATCGCTGCCTGTTGATAAAAAATGATATTTTACTCTATCTGCAAACCAGAACTATCGTTCGATTCGAGTTTTTATTATATACGACTCAGAAGCAAATATTAAAAGGAATGTTTAACCCGCACGATCGTGCGGGTTGGGTCTTAAAGAGATATGATGAACTTAATTTGGTGCTGACAATAAAAGTAGTGCATAGTTAAATTTCATTTGCCATTTCATAAAACTAAATTCAGCGTAGTAATAATTTTTCTTTTTACAGTGTACCTAAAACAAAACCCTTCTTCAAAGTTTAAACATGGTATTGTGCTAAGGGCGCTTCGAAAGGCGGTCGCAAAGTTGCAGCGCCAACTGTATGTGATATACTTACAGTTTTATACACACCACACAGTATGTTAAAAAAGTAAAGTTTAAAACCACATACCACAGTAGAAAACAAACTTTCAGCAATTATCGATCACAAGGCGCCCGTGCTTCTCGGGTTACAGAATATAGGTGAAAATCATTTTTTTTTAAACTGATAACTATAATAGATTTTTTACATTTGAAATGTATTAAATATATTAAATATATTATAATATATGAAATATATTAAGAATGCGCGCTAAAAATACGAAAAATCACATTTATATGAAAAATAGCAACTGTGCGTTCAAATAAAGCTTTGAAATTTATTAAGCGATAATTTTGCATAGGCCTCCCGCCAGAAATTTACTGTCGGAAGAAACGCCAAGGATTACTATTTACAATCATCCTGTTTGATTCTGATCATTTCAGTGGTTTAAGTGCACAGTTTGATTACATGTCTTACATTTGTGTTTTATTTATTGATTGATGAATGTTTTAATTTCGTTATGGAATATAAGCTGGAAACATATGCTGAGCTATCTATGTTAATTTAAGAGTAAACGGATTTATCTTTTGTAACCGCCCGCGCGCGATAGACATAAATAAAAAAATGCTTGAAAATTATTTAAAAAACAGTTTAAATTGAGTAAATCGCGACGCAGTTTCAAACAAATTGCGGTACACTTTTCAAACAAATTGCATTTAAAAATACATGTCCCCCGCATTTGACGGTGCAAAATTTGAAAATGTAAAATTTTTAGAAGTTTAAAAAAATGCAGTAAAAGTCAAATTTAATCGCCTGATGTTGTCATAGTGAAAATGACGTCAGCATTGCGAATGGACACGTTTGTCATTTATAATATAGATATGCTCTGTCCTGTAACAAAATTCATTGCGTGTCTCTATAAATGAGCGATAAATGCTATGCACCGTATAAACTACATATAATATGTTCTTGTAAAACATCAGTGATCCATATCAATTTAATTATGCTTGAAATATGGTAAAATCATTAAAATTAACAACAAGTGCATTTCCTCCATAAGTAATAATGCAATCCCTTTTTTTGTACGTCCCTATAAAAGAACTATATATACTACTTATTTTATACTCCAGAGAAAGCATGCTGTAGTTCGCATCAGTGATGCATATCAATTTCATTAGGTTTGAATTATCGTAACTTCATTACAATATACCCTGAACGATTTTTCCCCATCAAAATATAATAGAATTATTTTTTGTGACGTTGTAAACGATCTACAAATGCTACATTTCCTTTTCAATGACAAATATTCTATATTAAACTTCAGAAACCTATAAATATTACATGGCGATCCGGATATATCTACGAGACTTCTCGCACGGACAGATGATCTGACGGTGAGATAGACAGACATATAAACCGAATTCATAAACACTTACCAACTATGTTGAAAAGAATAAAAAAGAGCAATATTTGAAAATCCGTTTGAGAATAAATTTTATTTTGAGCGGTATTCATCAAGGTATTTTTGTTATTGGCATAATATATGACACGAATCAGTGTCATTAGGTTTAAATTATCCTAACGTTTTACACAGAAAAAAAATGGGTTCTCAAAATTGAGTAAAAAGTACTCATTTTTAAATACGTCACATACTTAAAATAGCTCCGATCCAAATGTACTCAAAATTGAGAAACACATGTACTCATTTTTGATTCCATGGATGTGTTCAAATATGAACCGATATGCACTCATTTTTAGGGTTTCGTTCATCTGACGAAACCCTATTCGTCTCGCTCCTCTGTCTGCCTGTCTGTCTGTCTGTCCGTCTGTCTGTCCGTCTGTCTGTCCGTCACAGAGCCCGTCCTCAGAAACTATACATGTTGGAGACTTGAAATTTTGCATACTTATAGCTGGACACCTCAGATCGAACGACAAATCATAAAATTTTGAAAAAGTCGTTCATTTAACCCTTTGGGCTCCCGCATGTGTATATTAAACAATTCTTTCTATGTGAGCCTCTAATTAGGTTGGAGGCGTGAAATATTGCATACTTATAGCTGAACACCTCACATCAAAAAACAAATCATAAAATTTTGAAAAAGTTGTAAATTTAACCCTTTGGGGTCTCACGTGTGTATTTTAAACTATCCTTTCTAAGTGAGCCTCTAATTAGGTTGGAGGCGTGAAATTTCACCTCTTTATAGCTGAACACCTCACATCAAACGAAAAACTATAAAATTTTGAAAAGTCGTACATTTAACCCTTTGGGCTCCCACATGTGTATTTTAAACAATTCTTTCAACGTGAGCCCCTAATTAGGTACGAGTCATGAAATTTTTCATACTTATAGCTGAACACTTCACATCAAATGACAAACCATAAAAGTTTGAAAAAGTACATTTAACCCTTTGTGCTCCCACATGTGTATTTTAAACAATTATTTCTAAGTGAGCCTCTAATTAGGTTGGAGGCGTGAAATTTTTCATATTTACAGCTGAACACCTCGCATCAAACGACAAATCATAAAATTTTTGAAAAAGTCGTACATTTAACCCTTTGGGCTCCCCCATGTGTATTTTAAACAATTCTTTCTAAGTGAGCCCCTAATTAGGTTGGAGGCGTGAAATTTTTCATATTTATAGCTGAACACCTCGCATCAAATGACAAACCATAAAATATTGAAAAAGTCGTACATTTAACACTTGGGCTCCCACTTGTGTATTTTAAACAATTATTTCTAAGTGAGCCCCTAATTAGGTTGAAGGCGTGAAATTTTGCATACTTATAGCTGAACACCATCATGCAACAAATCATAAAATTTTGAAAAAGTCGTACATTTAACCCTTTGGGCTCCCACATGCGTATTTTAAGCAATTCTTTCTAACTGAGCCCCTTATTAAATTGGAGATTTGAAAATTTGCATACTTATAGCAGAACACCCGAGGCCAGGCGACAAATCATAAAATCTTGACATCACAAATCATTCTTTCACATTATGCACCATAGCCTTACATATTTTAGTTCCACTTTTTACCGCCAAGGGCGCCTACTTGCCTCGCGTGCTATGGGCCCAACCCCCTCGACTAATAGATCTACGGATAGTATGTAAAACGGAGTTTCGTTCGGATACAGGTTTGTTTAGAATAGAGTGGGCCCCTGGTTGCGAAATGTGGAACTAACAGATTTTTCAAAAGGATAAAGTGTTTTGAAAGGAATATTAAACGAAACCCTCTGTGCGATCTGCGATCACCCTTACCCACTTGTTGATCTTATGTATGTACTAAAATATGAAGTGTTTATGTGCTCATTTTTGATCCCATGTATGTATTCAAATATGAACCTGAAAGTAATTGCTTTCTGATAAATATTCAATACATTTTTTTCTTATTTTATGCTATCAGCTGTACTTTCAGTAAATATTGCATTAATGCAAATATTAAATTATGCACAGCATTTTAAAATAATTTAAAAGTGTTTGAAAATAACGATTCTGTTATAAAAATATGAAGTAAAACAAGATGGCGCCCAAGATGGCCGATTAGTAACCACGTGCAAAACCAAAAGAGACACATTTTATAAAACACTTTCAAAGCTAAAATAAGTTAAACGGGAAAAAAATAATTTTCTCGTCAAAGGAGCTCCCCCCCCCCCCCCCACGAGACTTTACAACAGATTAAAGTAAAATGTTCTGACATTTATTTCCCGCTGAAAATTATTATCAAGAAACATTTGATTGATTATTTACTAAGAAAAAAAGCGAAAGTAGGGGAGAGTAGCCGAATTTGGACCACTTCACTTATTTTCAGGTGTAACTCGCTTAATTTTTGGAATATCTGCAAAACATCATTACACAATGTCAATCTATTCATCTAAATAAATCTTTAGATCAATTTCTTTTTGAAAATCTTAAATTTTATTTTAATTTGAAAAATTTGTCAAAAGTGGTCCAAATTCAGCAACTGGTCGCTTAAGTTGGACTCCCAGTCTCCTAAATTGGACCGAATAATATAAGGTTGTTTTAATGACCAGGGAATATAACTCATTTTATTAAAAGCAAAGTTTACGATTAATGAAACAATCAAACTAAATAACAGCAATGGAATATAATGAAATCAAATATATGAAAATAAGAGTAATTCTATTAAATCAAAATGTATTAAAAATATAAATCAAAGTTATCAGTAATAAAGACTAGAAATTATGGAACTAATTGTCAGTTACTTGAATATCATGTAAGGAGTAATGCAAAGCTTACACATGAATTTCGTTTTTACATTTTTTTTCTAGCGCACACGACATGGAACTTTATTTGGCAATCTGAACACCAAATCATTTCTGCTATTTTATTTTTCTTACAAATTAGGCAAAACCAACCATCACTGTCTAGATTTTTCTTTTTAGATTCTGAATTATTACACTTTTTTTTGCAACAGAAGTTTTCTTTACATTATGTTTGTAGTTCTTCCCTTCCATCATTTTCTTGCTAATTGCATTACGTCTATTTTTTAAAACTTGGTGTTCCAGTTGCTTTGCACTTCCCTTTTTTTTCATTTCAAGGTTTACTTTATATGGCGAAGATGTTAACAGAACTGTTTTTGTCTGCCTCTGTACTTTGATTCAACTTAATTTAGCAAGGTAGATAATATTTCTAATGATTTTTTGGCTTTTGGGGAGGATTTGTAGCTGCAGCCTTCTTGCAGGTCAATTTCTTCACAATTTAATCTCTCCTTTTTGTTTCCTATATCTTTAACAGCTTTTGCTATCACGGTTGTTTCTTCCAGACAGTTTGCCTATGTCTTTTTCAACATCTTGAAATAACCACTACCCTCCGAAGGGTTGAGATTTTATGCTTCTTAATGGCAAAAAAGTATAACTCCACCCTCCAGAACTGTAAAAAGTCTGCAATCACAACTATCATCCAGGAGGAAAATATTTGAACTCAACTCTGTAAATCAAATATCCCGTAGGAATAAGGAATTCAAAGTAAATAAATAAGAATGCATACAAGATAAAAAGAAATTTGCAAACAAAATTTATTGCATAAACATATAAAAATATTTTTATGTTTTTATAGGCCTAAACGGTATAAAAAAAATAATCCAGATATACAAAAAACAAACAAACAAAAAAAAACTTGCATCGCGATAGTTATCTATTATAAAATATTAAAACGAATTAAAAAATAATGTACAAAGCGTACCGTCCTCGAAATTAATTACTTACTTTTCAAATTTATGATCGTATATCTGGTCCAATTTAAGCAACTGAAATTGGCCCAATTACGGCAAATGCGCCATTTTTTAAAACAGATAATCTTAAGACTAAGAACAAAAACAAAATCAAACAAATCTGCGTGAAAAGTATGCGCAATGAACCGACGAATCCATATATGTATATGAAAATATAACAACTTACCTTAGTTTTAAAGTATTCACTTACGTTTAGTAGGAAAAAATTAGATCAAAACGGCTAACTTTAGATTTTTTAAAATTGTCTGAAAACAGCACGTAGTAGGCGGTTGCTTCTTCTAATCATGAGTGACGTCATTCTGATGAGTATGATTTCAGCGGTAGATGGCGTCTCTTCCTGTAATTAACGGCAGAACGGCAACGGTCCAATTAAAGCGGCGGTCCAAATATGGCTACTCTCCCCTATTATCAAGATACGCTAAATAATTACTTTTATGACAAGAGCATTGTTTCCAAGCGCTTTTAAATCATTTTAAAATACTGTGCATAATTTAATATTTACATTAATATAATATTTACAGATGGTGCAGCTGATTACATTAAAGAACAAAAAAAAACATTATTGAATATTTAACAGACAGCACTTACTTTCAAAGTATTCAGTAGCGAAATATTGATAATCCCATTTTTCTAAGTTTTGTTTTCACGAAGAAATCCATCTCACTTAGCACACAGACCAGAACGAATCTACGAAGCGCTGATAACAACAACAACACAGTGTAACATTACGCGTTATAAAGAAGACACGACATATAGAGTACACTTTTATTCAGAGGAATAAAAATGTAATATTATACCTCTGATTTCCACGGTATATTACTTTGTTTTCTGATTAAAGAACATCTTTTAAGCCGCCATGAATGAAATAAACCACTACAAAGTACAAAATTATCGTTTCATTTGGATTTGATAACATGCGATGTATCAAAATTGAGAAAGAATAGGTTCATTTTTGATCTAAACATACTCAATTCTATATGAGTGCATCGATTTACTCATTTTTGAGTACTTCCTTTTTTTTCAGTGTAAAAATGCATCGCAAACGACTTTTTGCCATAGACCATAATACAACAGATTTATTTTGCGTGTAACAAACTATAAATTCTATACTTCGTCTTCAAAAGCGGACATTCTGTAGTAAACCTTATCAACAAATAAAAATGATATGGCTATCGGAGTATATTTAAGAGAGTTAGAGCACGGACCGACGAACAGACCAACGGAAGTCATAAACACTTTTCATTCATGTTGGAAAAAGATAAAAGGAGTAACAAATAGTTACACCGCGTCCCAAAAGTTTAGACAATCAATAAAATTTGCATTAACATAAAAAGTAATAAGGTACAATTAAAATTCGTGGGATAGGCAATAAATAAAAGCAGTTTTGCTGATATACACATACAAATTATGATCAGAGGTTTGAAATTATAAAATATACATCAAATTATATAAAAATGGGCTGTCCCAAAAGGATAGACACCTGTATTTTTATTTATTTATTTATTTATTTATTTTTTACATTTATAAAAGTAACTAAAACTTACTTTTAATATTTAATTGTATTGCCACGACACTTTATAACATCAAATACACGTTGTTCCATAGAATTAACTAAGCATTGCATTACAGAAGGAGGTATTTCATACCACGCTTTGTTAATTGCAATTTTTAAGTCATTTACACATATATTGCTTTCCATTTTCATATATTTATGAGATAAAATCTCCCATATGTTCTCCATGAGATTCAAATCTGAACTAAGTGCTGGCCAGTCTAATAGTGTGATATTGTTTTGCCTGAACCATGTTTTCGATGATGTGGAGGTATGGATGGATGCCCAATCTTGTTGGAAATCACAGTCTGGTCCTGCTATCAAATCCAAATTACGTGATGATATAATGTTATTAAAAATGGCTGATTCATCTGTGCGTGAAATTGCATAAATTTCCAGAATATCAAAAAGTACTGTACACAGAAGAATTAAAGCTTCAACAAATATTGTTTACAGGAGAATGGAAGCAAAACCTTGCTTAAAGAAGAGACATAAAGATGCACGTCTAAAGTGGGCTAGAAAACATATGTCTTACGGTAAAAAATGGATTTATGCCATCTTCAGTGATGAAAAGAAATGGAATTTAGACGGCCCTGATGGTCACAAATTTTACTGACATGATATAAGAAAAGAACCAAAGAACTGTTTCAGAAGGCAACAAAGCAGAGGATCCGTAATGACCTGGAGAGGGTTTTCTTTCAACGGCCAAACATTTCTAGAATTTATGGACAGAAAAATGAAATCAGAGGATTATCAGGATATTTTACGCACCAATTTATTGCCAATAATGGATTTGCCAGCAGGACCAGACAGTGTTTTCCAACAAGATGGGGTATCCATCCATACCTCCACATCATCGAAAACATGGTTTAGGCAAAACAATATCACACAATTTGACTGCCCAGTACTTAGTCCAGATTTGAGTCCCATGAAGAACATATGGGGGATCTTATCTCGTAAATGGAAAGCAATATACATGCCTAAATAACTTAAAAATTGTAACTGACAAAGCGTGGTATGAAATACCTCCTTCTGTAATGCAATGCTTAGTTAATTCTATGGAAAAACGTGCATTTGATGTTATAAAGTGTCGTGGCAATACAAATAAATATTAAAAGTAAGTATTTAGTTACTTTTATAAATGTAAAACCAAAAATAATTACAGGTGTCTATACTTTTGGGACAGCACATTTTTATATAATTTAATGTATATATTTTTTGTATATTATACTTCAAATCTTTGATCATAATTTATATGTGTATATCAGAAAAAACTGCTTTTATTTATTACATATCTCACGAATTTTAATTGTACCTTATTACTTTTTATGTTAATGCAAATTTTATTGATTGTCTAAACTTTTGGGGCGCGGAGGATAAATAAAAATAATAAAATTTTGCGTCCCGGAATACCTTAAAAAATCATAAAATAAATATTCAACTTTATTCTCTTCGAACAGGTCTCCATTTAAATAAGTAAAATGATTAATGCAGCCTATATAAATCGGTGCAGCGCTAAATTTCGGAAATTAATTTATTTTGTATAGAATCTTTTTTTTTACATATTCCATGACTTTTATCAGGCATCAGAATACGAATTTCAGAACAATGCTTTTCAACTTTCAAGATGTCATCAACGCGTTTATTGTTAATACATTTAAAATAATTGAAAATCTGATATGAAATTTTAAAATGAAATAAAAATTTCAACATTCCTTTATATTTAATTTTCTAAAAATAATTACTGTATGTAGTATATTGTGCATTTTGACTTGCAAAAGAGCGGCCGAACAATAGAGACAAATAAACGATTATAATTTTCAAAAATGCTTCATAATGCACAAGCTCCATAAACGTAGAAGGTAATTCATGTAATTGTTGTATATTTTAAAAGAAATAAAATATGAATAAAACTAGATGGATGACGTTTAGTAGTAATTAGTTTTTGGCTATTAGAAGCAAATACACTGCAAAAACAAGAAAGAAAAATCATGCGTTAAGCATAGATTATGAAACACTTTCGAACACTTCCTGAATGCTGTAACAAAACTTCGTTATTTAGAGAAATAAGGTGAATAGGATAACTAAGTAAACATTTTAGAAAACGCATAAAACATTTGAAAAACTTATTTCAGCAGTTACTGTCCATAGCCAATAGTACCTTTAACACACGGCACTATTTAGCTAAAATTTAATTTAAACTAAAACACTCTTAAAACAACTGAAATCACATTTCCAGATATTATCATCCATAGACGGCCATATCCCTTTAAGACCCAACCCGCAACGATCGTGCGAGTTAGACATACATATAATTTTTTGCTTCTGAAACACTCGTATGTAATAAAACACCGAATTGAACGATTGTTCTGGTTTGCAAAAAGAGTAAAGTATCATTTTTTATCAACGGATGACGGTTGTAGTACATGTTTTACTTTTAGCCGGCATGATTAGCTTTGTTTACAAATACAACGAAAACAGCTCATCATTTTATCTATCGTAAAAAGGTAACTATCAGTATATTTCTAATTGCTTGGATAAATATTTTTGATTTAATGCCTAAATAAGTGTAATATAATAAAAAACATTAATTATGCACCATTTATGTTGCTCATAGGACTTCAGATTTCGTTACCAGCACGATTGTGCGACTTGGGCGTTACGTTAGTCAGTGCTTTTGTAAAGTTAAGAGCTTTCTCAGTGTTTATTTTGTTTTCTGTTTCAATAATTTTGGTGACAGCCAGAATAAAAACGAAGTATGTTGTTATATAATTAATGCCATATTTTCTTGGGTGTTGTAATGGATGAATTATTTCTTTTTCAATTAAATTTTACTCTTTTTTTTCTTTTCAATTAATAAAATTTTCTAAGACATTTTTTTAAAAATACTTTGTTAACTTTTAACAAAGCAAAATAAAATAATTTTTCAGATGACTAAACGGAAAAGAATTCTCAAAGAAGAAGAAATATTGCAATTGATGAATAAATCAGACTCTGAATTTAGAGGTTGCGGACAAAATATTTGAAGCAGATTTATTAGAATGATAGTCAAGTTCAGATGGGCTCGATGAAGAAAAGAAAAAAATACAAATATTTCTTTAGAAATGGCAATTTTGGATCATTCTTCCTCATCAAAGTCCCCTGAAATCATTCCTCAAAGTCCTACCTCCAAGCCAGTTTCGGCAGAGGCTAAGATAAGGTAAACAACAACAACAACAACAACAAAAAACAAAAACATGTGGGATGTTAAGGAGTTCATTTCTGTACCTCATTTTGCTCCTTTAGATTTCATGCAATTGCAGGTATGTCTTTCATTTCTTAAATTTTAATTAAAAAAGGTTACAGACTCATAGAAAAAATAAAATCGATATCATAAAAAAATTTTAAAATAAGGCAAACATTTTTTAATTAACTAAAATATGAATTTTTTTAAGTCGATAAGTACATCTCCAATAATAATTTTTTTCTCCTTTTTTAGGCTTTAGAGCCAGTAAGGATTCCATTGCAGTATTTCAGCCAATACATCCCAAATCATCTAATAAGTAATTATTTCACAGGAAAAGCCGAACGCATACGATCGTGCGGGTGTGGCTTTCTTAGAAAAAGCCCGACCCGCACGTTCGTGCGGGTACTCTCCACGCTCCAGGGGGTGACGAAAAAATTTTTAATTACTTTTTTAAGTCTCATTAGGGTCAGTATAGAGTTAATAACCAGAAGACTGTAATATTTAAATGTGAAAATGTTCCGGGTCTTAAAGGAATAAATCCAGTTATTTGTGTAGCCCTGTGTATCATTTTATTTATATTCTACAAACATTTATTAGTAAACTAAATGCAGTTCAGCGTAAAAATGCATAACTCCTTTAAAAACCGCCTTTAAGCAATTTACGCTGATACTCAGTAACCCTTACGAACTATTTTGTGTAGTCCTGTATATGAACTACAGCATTTATACACCCCGCATAGTATGCATAAATATAGTGAAACATAAAAGCGCATATCATAATTAAAAATGCATTTCCAGCAATCATCGTTTATGTACAGGATTTCGGATACACTATAGTATCTGAAATATTTTATGTGTCCCTGTAAATGCTATCCACTTCTCATAATGCATGAAATAACTTATAGCACACCCCAGCGACGTATATCAATTTCATTATACATGAAGTAGTTTAACATAATTAAAATCCTCCCAATCCAAATATCCCCCCCCCCCCATATCATTATGTAATTCTTTTGTGTGGCCCTGCAAATGAATAATAAGTATTCTTTGCACAGCATATTCTTCAGAATGCTTATTTTAGTGCACTGCATAAATGCATATCAATTATTTTATGTTTTGAATCATGTAACATCATTAAAAATCATTTGAAACGATTTTTTCCCCTAGGCCGTAATGTAAAGAATACTTTTGACTGTCCCTGTAAATGAACTAAACACGCTACAAACTTCATTTGAAATAGGAATCGTGCTATAGGGAACCTTAATAACATTCCCAACCCATAAATTTCAGGACAATCCGTGTATATTTACGAGAGTTAGAGCGCGGACATACGGACAGACAAGGCGAAATCATAAACACTTTTCAACTTTGTTGGAAAGTGTAAAAAAGGACAAATGTGTCTTAATCTAGGAAAATATAATATAAACATGAGCAAAAATATACAACAACCTCTTCCGAGTTACCCACGATTCCAAAAAGCGTTCTTTATCTTTAGAACATCAAAAATCAATATTTTTTCGAGATTTAATGAAGAATAAAAAAAAAAAAAAACAGTTTCTTTTGCTGAAACTGAATTTCGGAAACGTTTCCGAATAATTTTTATAGTGTAGTGAGTTTTCTGAATCGGAATGTAGGCTTTTCGGATGCTGTCAGTTTCCAAGTAAATATAATCTAAAATGCTAAATAAAGTAAGACAGACTTGAATGCAGTTTAAAATAAAATGTATAAAAAGTTTAAAATACTAAAACATTAAAAATACATTTAGCAGACGTTTCGCCAAGCAACCGCAAAGCCTCATCAGTACAATTTAAACAATGTAAAACAAACAACAGAATAAATTATTTACAGTTAAAGTTAAAGTTATTTTTTCAGAAACAAACAATATTCACCAGGAATGGAACAGGCTTCATTCAATGTTGGCGATCGTAATTGAGTAAATCAACCTGTAAAGATTGCGATAGCGTTTACATTGGTGAAACGGGTAGATCGATGGAAATTCGCCTGAAGGAACATATTAGTGCTTTCAAAAGAGGAAATCTAAATACAAAAATAGTCCAGTATTCTCTTGAAACGGATCACATCCCGCGAACCCTTGTATTTTGAAATCAGGTTGTAATTTCAGGTTGTTGTTTGTTTTATCTTCGTACATAATTCATTAATTCCATTGTTATATACAGGGTGGTTATAATTAAACTTCACCTATAAACAACATCCTACAGCGTAAACGGTTGAATGTAATGCAATAAAATTTGGTATATAGACTATACACTAGATGCGCTCACGGAATTAAAAAAAAAAATTAGTTCCAAAATATACACCAGAGGGCGCCTTTTCCGGAAAAACATTAAATTTAACACAATAAACGGCCAAAACAGCCGGTTTTACATTTTATTATTCACAATTCTTGTTCTGGATTGTTAATATTTTTTCTGTATTCCGTTTTGGTCGTTTATTGTATTAAATTTAATGTTTTTTCCGGAAAAGGCGCCCTCTGTTGGACATTTTGTAACTAAGATTTTTTTCCGAAATTCCGTGAGCGCATCTCGTGCATTGTTTATATACCAAATTCGTTTCATTCCGTTCACCCGTTTGCGCTGTAGGATGCCGTTTATAGGGGAAGTTTAATTATAAGCACCCTGTACATTCTTACATTCATACATATCTTGCGTGCTTACATACATATTTGCATATAACATTTCACGATATCCTCCTGAGACCCTGCATCCATTAAAATGGATGTTTGGTTTAACCTACTACTCGCATTGAAAAATATTTTGGAAGTAATTCCTCACACTCCAGCATAACATACACGTCAAAGATTACTTTTAAGTTTTTAGAATCTGGCAACGGCTTCTCGTTAGTTTCTAATATGGCGACGTTTTTGAGCCAACCTGGTATCTGACCAGGTGCCAATAAATTCCAGTTTTTCTAACTTTATTTTGTTTTTTTAATAACATTTTAGATTGCATAAGTTAATTTTAATGTTGTTTTAGCACTCTATCTAGTTTTTTAACTATAATTTTGATATGTTTATTGCTTTAAAGCTCAATTTAAAATCATCTGTTAAAATGGATGTTGAGTTTTACTTTAGTAAAATTATAGTTAGTTTTATAAATAATTTTTTTTAATCACGTGCTTGATTTCAAAGTATTTGATGTTTATTTAATCTTTCTGTTATTTTTTATTTACTTTTTATAAAAAGAAACAGAAAATATTACATATTTTTGTATTTATTTTAACCAAAATATTAAAACATTAGAAGCATTAGAACTAATATCAAATGGGGATGACTCTCATCTTGATTTTAGTGATTCTAGTGATGAAGATTTTAATGTTAGTAAAATTTATGACGATTTTTCTGAAGCTGAAATTGAGGTTATTAAAGAGTCAGTCAATAATTTTGCTGATGGTTCAGTTAGCCAAACTAACAAAAGTGAAATAGCGAAATATCGAAAGCCCACTTTGTATTGGAAGAGATCTTTCATGTACAGGGATGAGAGTTCCGACTTTTTGCACACCAGTATAATCTTAGAGAAATGGTGTTCACTTAAATCGCAAAAATGTTCCGATTAAATGAAATAACATTTTCTCTAAGATTATACTGGTGTGCAAAAAGTCGGAACTCTCATCCCTGGAAGTAAGTTCAAGTTGTAAATTATGTACATATAAAGTTTTTTTAATATGTAAATTAAGATAATTATTTCGGCTAACTTTTTATTTTGTTAGAATCCATAAATATAAACAAAAAATTAAATAATTAATAGTAGAATTAAAAAATATTTTACTTTCAGAAGCATCAGGAAATCTTATTTTAATTATGTTTCCTTTTATGTTTGCATCAAGCATTCCAGATCCTCCTGATGTTTCACAACAGCTAGAACAAGAAGCACAAATACACATGAAATTTACATGATTAGAAGAGATTAGATGAAGAACATGATTATTTTAAAAATTACATTGATACTAATATTTATTCAAAAGAAAACTAAACTTAGATGTTCAAGTTGCAGTATGTTTTTGTACATTACAAATGAAGGAATTTTTTTCAAAGATTTTCATTTCTGTAAAATAACACAGTGTTGTTCATTAAATTGATAATATACTTATATATGTTTAAATTTCTTGTTAATTGAGTGCTTTTCAGTATCACTTTACATGTGAAAAGTTTAATTGAACTGTGAAGATTTAACAATAGAATCGCTATTAGGGGTCATTTTGACTCCTGCCAAATTGAAAATAGTCGATTCGCACCAGAATTTTTTTCATATGATATGTTAAATATATCATGCACAAAATAGGCTAATTAAATAAGATAAATAGTTTTAAATAAAAATTCTTGTGTGAAACACTTTTTATAAAACTTGAGTAAAATAGCCGGCGGTTCTAGTGTTAATCATACTTAAGACTTGAACATCCATTAAAATGGATATGGTCCTTTACAAATTTAAAGAATTAAAAAATAAATAAAAATCTTTAAAAATGATACCTTTTTACTCTTTTGGTGAAAACAAAGATAGAGTGTTTGAATTTTTCTTGGGTCTCAGGATGATATACAAGATACAACATATTTTTAATACATACAGTAAAACAGTAATCACTTTGTCACTAATAAGGAATCTTCCACTTGAGGAAACCTGATTCAACTAAAATTTAATAAATATAAATATTAAAAATTTAGAAATCTTCCGTAATCAGAGAGTTTTTTAATTTTTTATAACAATTATTTTTAAAATAACGAAAGTAATAGCTACTATCTGTCGTTAATAAAACGAACTTAAATATCATAGATGATGAAACAAGTATTTCCGAATAGTAATCTTTGACTCATTTTATCGTAGAATTTGTAATGCATGTAATATTCCGTGATTAAATAAGGCTATTCGGAAGCAACTGTATTGAAATTTAAGGGCCGTACTAACCTTTTAGTAAGACCGACGAAGCATTTCAAAATTTAATAGCGAAAAATCATGTTAAAGAAAAATAATTGTTCTGAAGATGAAAATTTTGAAACAAGTATTAAAACAGACTTGTGTAATACATGTTTTTAAAGTTGCTTCAAAAACTTTTACACAATAATGATGATAATGGTGAACTGCACAGCAAATTTGAAAGAATTACTGTGAAGTATGCAAACTACGCATTTAATTAAAATAGTTTTCGCTTAAAAGGAATTTGTTTTATATTTCATTTTCGTTATTCATCTTTTAATATGGATCTTTTTAAATTGTAAGTTTTACAAGATCTATGAAAAATGCTAGGAACTGATCTTTTACAAACTTTGCTTATATGCTTTAGTACTTACATAGTAACAAGCATATTACATAGTAATAAACTTTAGTTCTTACATAAATTATTTTCGTACAGGAAATATTTTAATTTGGGCATTTTGCAACAATGTTGTATTTTCAGAATATAACTTGAATTATTTTTCACATTCTTATGTATTTTCACTTTTCGAAAAAATATACTAAATAAATCTCCTAAAAGCGTAAAAAATAAATTGAAAGCTTGTGAATAGCGACCGGGAGAAATTCGAAAACCTCCAAATAACATGCCTACAGCTACTTCATTCATAAAACATTCTGGTGTATCTCGCACTGTCACATCCATTATTCTCTTGTTATGGATATTTATATTTGGTCCTTTGTAACGGATGTTACAGTTTTTAGAGTCTATTTATTTTTCTATGAAGAAAAGCTGAACAAAATTAAGTAAGAGAGTAGATATTATAGAAGGTTTGCATCTTTAACCTGTAAAAATGTCTACATGGCAACTCACAAATAAATAAATAAAAGAAGTTACATGCAGGGTTCTGGAAGTCGCATTTGCCCTAAGGGACCTTTCTTTCTTCACGTTTAGATGGTCTTTCTCAGCGTATAGCATTCAAATTTCTTTTGTATAGTGCATCGTAGTACTTTTCTTTATTTTCCTCTTCATCGTTGATATGTAAAATAACGCTTTTTCCAGCGAACTGTACAAACAAAAACACTAGAAAAAGTTATGTATTTGTTCAGGCATCGTTTAAATTACGGTCAACACTGGAAACTTAGCTTGAACAAAAAAAAAATTCGAGAATCGAACGATTTCAAAGAAACCTATTTAAAAATTATTTGTGAAACTGAACAAAATGTCCTAAAAGATCTACAAATACTATGACAAGTAACATTTCATATTTTATATGTATGAAGACCGTTAGTGAGAAATTTCATAATGAAAATATGTCCGGCTTTCAAAAATCTCAGAGAACATTGTAAATGAGGGTAGACTATTATACACCTTTGTACATAATTCTAAAAATTAAAAAAAAACAATCTCCGTAATATCCAGAAAACCCCATTCCATGCATCATAGAAAACCGAAGAAAAGTGGGAAAGACATTTTAAATAACGTAATGAGTACTAACAATGATAGCCAATTCTATGTAAGAACATGAAATTTTTTGAAGAGATTGTGATATCGGAAAAGCGTATAAGCTAATGAATACCGCAAATCATCTTTTAAAATGTGCAAAATGTATCTTCGATTATGGTATAAAAAGTCATAACACAAGAAACGCACTGCAAAAAACATTTAGATGATAATGCGTGTTCGATGTACAGCAATCACATAATCAACTACTCTTTTAGCAAACATATAATTAACACTAAACATATCGGAAAATTTACTCAAGTTTTATAAAAATATTTCACACAAGAATTTTTATTTAAAACTATTTAATTATTCTAAGTGATTTATATTTTATTTATTTTATGAAGAAATTTCTGGTTCAAATCGAAATGTTTTCACTTGGTACTGGTCAAATGACAGGTTTTTGGTATATTTTGTGTTAAAAGAGGATAAAAACACAGTGATAATTATTACTTTTACAAACTTGGGAGTATGCAGAAGTTATCTGTGGTGTAGTAAATTAACCCTTACCGGCGCGGAGTAATTCTGTTTATTAACTGATGAAATAATGTATTGACACCAGAATTTATAATGGAATTTATTAGAAAAAAGGAACTTGCTTATTTTCACGTACATTATAAAAGGAAAATTTTAGCTAAATATTCCTGGTGCCGTTTGTCAGTTTTGGAATTAAAATTAGGTGTCTTTTTTTAAGGGCACTGCCCTCAAAAGGGTTAAGCGTTTAAGGTAAAAAGTAAATAGCGACATGCAGTATTCCTCCTGTAAAATCTGTAAACCGTTGGGCCATCGATCGTTCAGAAGCTTGTCAAATGACAGATTGTTGGTATATTTAGTGTTAAAAGAGGTTAAAAAACACATTGGTAATTATTACTTTTATAAACTGGGGAGTATGCAAAAGTTATCTGTGACGTAGTAAATTAAGCGTTTAAGACAAAAAGTAAATAGCGACATGCAGTATTCCTCCTGTAATAGGAGATTAGAAAAAAAAAAGACTTTGTAACATCGAATACGTTGTCCCAACAAAATGACGCAGCCAAATCTGTAAACCGTTGGGTCATCGATCGCTCAGAAGCTGGTCAAACGCCGGTCTTTGCAACGGAATATTTGTCCCAAAGTGCTATTTTCAGACTATAGAATCTTTATTTTGAAATGTTAGTGGAAGATCGGGATAGGGTAGTAGGCGTGCAACCAGTGTGGCCAGATTGGGGACTTTTTTATCCACAGATTGTTGATTGTCACCGCTGTTTTGAAATAGAAATATTCGGCCTATTTAAAAATAGATTAAAAATTCAAAAATAATGCGAATTATACTATATTAAAAAATGCGTGACAGACAAATAATGTGAATTAAAGAAGTCCCTAATCTGACAACACTGCGTGCAACAGTGCAAAGTAAAGACCGTTATTCAACGTCACTCTGCTTTCCGTAATTTCCGGCGTATAGTCCGCGGATCACATATTCTGTTTGGACCCAGAAATTTTATTTAGTAATCGAAGCCAAATATTTACCGCGACCTAAAAAGTTACATTTTATTTTAAGAAATTTCTGGGTCGGAAAATGATTGTTTGATTCGCAGATTATACACCAGAAATTACGGTAAACTTTTATTACATACTCACAGACTTACGGCTTTTGTTTAGTTGAGAGTGTTACCGATGTGCCAGCCGCAGATGGTGGATAGAAGAGCAACTTATTTGGGGATGCGATGTAACAAAACACGATATTCACAGACAAGTCCCGTTTAGTCTACAACTTGACAATAGATGGCTTATAATCTGGAAAGAACGTGACACTTGAAATAAGTATACATTTTTGCATCAAAGTGTTCTAATTGAGGGAGGCGCAGTGATGGTGTGAGATAGATTCTCTATCAATTGGATTACCTACCCTTAAATTATCAGTAATGGATCAATGAAACGATCCATTGGAGAACTCAGATTAATTGTAATTCTCTTAAGCTGCAGCAATCAGAGATGAACTTATTTTCATAAAAAAATAGAGGAAGGCTACATCGTGCTTAGATATTAGACGATTTTTTTTTTTTTACGAGGAAGGAATCTTTCAAAAGAATTTGCTCTAAAATACCATGAACCTTATTATTTAAAATATTAGTCTTACATAGAAAATAATAATAGTCATGCAGCAGCATTTTCTATGTAATTAGCACGTAGTACGTTTTATTGTCAAAGGAGATATTGCATAATTTGAGTTCTAATTTAGACATATCTGCCATGTTATAAAAACATTAAATCCTATTATAAAGATTTCGTTTGATTCATCAGCAGAACTCCAATCTCCGAAATTTATGTAGCAACATTGCTGAGTGAGTTTTATTGAAATTGTTCACGATTAAACGATTTATAATATTGTGATAACTTTTGCAGGAACTTTTCTTCAAATAAGGCAAAACATATCGTGAAACGTGATCTGTTAGAATGAATTTGTGTGTTTCTAAATGACAATGAAATATTTAGCTCTGTTTATTTATTGATTAATAGTTTTTTTTTTATTTTTAAAAATTACAGATAGGCGAAAACAAGTTTTCAGGCCGAAACCAAAATTCAATTCTTATCCGAGTTTCGCACGAAAACGAAAAAGAAACTCTCTCTGATAAAAATGTAAACTATTAATGTATGCATACATAAGATATTATCAGTCGCAAACGCACATACATATACATATCTACAAAGACAGTTATGCATATGCCTGTGGGTGCATTGTGCATGGTTAATTTTTCTTTTTTTTTTAAACAAAATATTATGCAATAGTTATTTTTTTAAATCAATACAAGCATTTATTAATTATGCAAATATTCATAAATAAAAAAAATTACACTGGGTTTCAAAATGGTTAATATTTAGCTCTTAATATTTGATCGAAAAAGTATTTAAAATGATACTTTAACCCCTTCAGCACTGGCGTGCCATACGCGAATTTTATTCGGTTGGCACCACTTTTCTTTTATAGTAAATATTACTTTATAGATTAGTGTTATTAAAAAACAAGTATGGTATGTACCTTTTGAAGACGCGTATATATAGCTTTGGTTCTGAAGAGATTAAATGAATAATAGCATATCTATTCTTGGAGAAAGGGTGTGTGTGTGGTGGTAGTGGGGGGGGGGGGGATGGCAGTAATTTTCAATTCGAAATTATTATTACTAAAGTATAAATTAAAGAATATATATCTATAAGTTTAAACGCACGTTTATACTAATAAATATATTTTATATGTTATAAAATAAATATATTTTATATGTTATCGATCTTTTATGCTAATTTTAATGCAGTGACCTCTCATTGACACGACCTATTTAATAAAGCGCATAAGTGATAAGCAGACGCCGATGTATAAGGGAGAGGCTCTTGTGTCATAATTTATTAAATACATTGATTTTACATAAAATAAATTAAAAAATACTTCTAGAACACAATGTCATGCATAATAAATCTTATAAGCCATAAAACTATTAAGGTATCCTCAAAAATTAACATTTAGCTATTTACTTTTAACTATTTTACAAAATCTAGCGTTATATTATATTTATATATTTACTCTGGAGAAAAATTATTTTCTGTACTTCGCATACGAATATATGAATTAATGTTTAAAAAGAGAGTCATCAATATTGTTTATTTCCTTATACCTTGTTTATACCAAATTTTCTAATTCATTAAAATGCATGATTGTATTTGAAAAATGGAGCTTATATTTCAAATATAAAATAATGTTTTTTTATTCCTCATGCTGGGACAGTGAAAAAACACATTATGGGTCGTCAAATAATTTTGTAAGCAAATCCCGTTTTTTTTTTAACGTATAGTTCGATGAAATAAGACATGCTGCATTTATACCCTCTCCCCTATAGCCGAAAACGAAAATGAAACCGAACATTCGAACCAGGGCCGAAACTAGCCTTTTTTGCGCCCGGGGCAAACATGAATTTTGGCGCCCCACCCCCCCCTTTCTTCCTCAAAGTATATTTACAAAGAGAATTTTGCTAATTTACTAATGGCCGATTTATTTTTAAATTTAAAATAATTTAAATTTAAAATATGTAATATTGGACTACAAAAATTGAATGTGACGTTTGTTGCAATTATAGTTCGTTCACATAAAAGAATTCGCATGTATTACTGGCTATTTACAGTGCTTGCTTATACAGTAGAGTCCCGCTTAACCGAGTTTCCGCTTTAACCGAGTTATTTTCTTCTGATGGACTGATGGCTTTCATTATTATGAAACAGCCATTATAAATGGAGTGTTAGGTGAAGATGAAAGAGCAGTCTTAAAAAGTATGGACTCTGATTTTCTGGTCAGAATGAGAAGGAAAAAAAAATGGCCCTAATTTTTTTTTTTTTTTTTTTTTTTTTTTTTCAGAAAAAAAAAAAAAAAAAATATGGCCATTTTTTTTTCCCCATTCTGACCAGAAAATCAGATTTCAAACTTTTTACGGCTGCTCTTTCATCTTCACCTAACACTCCATTTATGGCTGTTTCATAATAATGAAAGCCATCAATCCATCAGAAGAAAATGATCGATTCCAAAGGTATAATCTTTCATTTGGCGCCCCTTGCCTCTGGCGCCCGGGGCACATAACCCCTCTACCCCCCCTTAGTTTCGGTCCTGATTCGAACGAAAACTACTAAGAAATTATCGTGAATGCTTAAAGAGCAGGTAGATATTCACAGTCCATTCAGATTACGTTAAGTCCCCAACGACCAGTATCATGATATACCTCTACAGGCTCAGTTAAACTGGTTCGCAAGATTTTGCAAACACCTAATATCCGCATAATATCCTAAGTAATCTAGTTAAACGTGGGTAAAATTCAATTACAATTTACTTTGCACTTTAATTTAATAGATAACACTAGCTCAACCTGTTGTATCAAAAGCCAATAGTACCGAAAAACTCATCCTTGTTTAGAAATTAATTCAAGCTTTCAACTGATACAACTTGTTTTAAAATAATTGATGTTAATAGATGAACAAGTGATAGAAAATAACTATGCTTCATTATTGATTCAAATCATTCCCTTATTAATTATGGTTAATTGGATGTCCAATTATATACTTGTTTAATTGAACATTTACATTATTATATTTTCCAAGTTATGTGATTTTTATTTATTCATTTAAGGAGAAAATCTACATGCTTTGGTAGAATGAAAAATCTAGTGGATAAATCACATATAATGAATGCAAAATATACCAAAAGATGATCAATAGTTCATATTGTTAAGTATTAAAATTTTTTGCCAAATACAATAACTTCATTAATTGTTTAACGTTTTTTTCTGCTCGTTAATTAGATTTACCCCAAAAATATATTGCAGTTAATAAATCAATATAAAAAATTCCAAAAACTGATTTAATAACAGTTACATTATGGATAAGTAATAGGCATATTCATTTATAATAAATTTTTCAGTATAATACTAAGTGTTTAAAAAATCCATCAAAAATGGCGTAACTAGTGACTGGCAATGGTCGATAATTCAACAATCGAGAACAATCGCCATTGTAGAAAATAACGATAGAAATTGTCATCGATTAATTACCAATTTATACAATCAAGATTTTCTATACCTAATTATCTCACTGAGAAGCTAGAAAACTTGATTAAAAACTTTAGCGATTTTCGCGACAGGAAAGCGTATCGTAATGACGGACATTCGTATATTTAAAATATATCCTCAGGAAGCTAATATTTTTAACATCTTTTTAGAGTTTCGTTCATCTGACGAAACTCTATTCGTCTCAGTCCTCTGTCTGTCCGTCCGTCCCAGTGCCCGTTCTCAGAAACTATATGCGTTGGAGACTTGAAATTTTGCATACTTATAGCTGAACACCTCACATCAAACAACAAATCATAAAATTTTGAAAAAGTCTTATATTTAACCCTCTGGGCTCTAACTTGCGTATTTTAAGCTTTTTTTTTCTAACTGAGCCTCTAATTAAGTTATAGACTTGAAATTTTGTAAAATTATAGCTAAACATTTGCGATCAAACGACAAATCCTAAAATTTCGAAAAAGTCTTGTATTTAACCCTCCGGTCTCTAACTTGTGTATTTTAAGCAATTTTTCTAACTCAGCCCCTAATTAAGTTGGAAACTCGAAATTTTGCATACTTATAGCAGAACACTTGCGATCACACGACAAATCATAAAATTTTCAAAAAGTCTTATATTATTTAACCCTCCAGGCTGTAACTTGTGTATTTTAAGCAATTTTTTATCCTCTCCCCTTTTCACCAGGAGTGCACTTTTCCAACTTTACCGACACCCCTTTGACCACTCTTTCATATTATGCACCATAGACTTACATATTTTAGTTTCACTTTTTACCGCCAGGGTACACGTACCTATCTAGGGTGCTATGGGCCCGATTCCCTCGACTAATATATCTACGGATAGTTTGTAAAACGGAGTTTCGGTAGGATAGAGATTTGTTTAGAATAGAGTGCGCCCCCTGGTTGCGAAATGTGGAACTAACAGAATTTGCAAAAGGATAAAGTGTTTTTAAAGGAATATTAAACGAAACCCTCTGTGCGATATCACACTTACCCACTTGTTTTGTTTACTCTCTTTCTCTCTTTCTTAGTTGTCAAAATATTTTTTTAAATATATGCTTAATTTTATTTAAAGTGTTAAAATCTTACTCACAGCTCGTCAACTTTTAACACATAAAATATTAGATTGAGCATATAATTTAGAAATATTCACATCCGCATTTTTTCAAGCTGCACGGGATCGGACCGCTGACCGATATTTTTCATTAGACTCGGGACAGGACGAGCTCCTCCTGAGATTTTTGAGCAGACTCGAGCGGACCGGGACTAGATTTCATTCTTTTCCGGGCATGTCGAGCCAGATTTATGTATTTACTTATTTATTTATATATTTTTAAAGGGTAGTGATATTGCATGCATTCTTTAATCGAATATTTAAGAATTTGATTTAATTAGAGAAATAATGAATTAGAAAATAAATAATTGAACCGAAATAATTAATAGATAATTATATAAATAAATTGAACAACATTTTTTTCTTTGCTTTTTTAATTCTTAAAAATTATGATTTTATAATCAAATTTTTATTACTTTTTGAAGTATACTATTATTATTTTAACTAATTAATTTTATTCATTTTTCATCTAAATGCAATAGTCTAAAAATTATCATTAATGTTTGTAATTCCACACTAAATGCTTTACGATAAACCTGAAAAATGCTGTACTTCCATATTTGCGCATATACATGTATGTATTATTCTTTTAAAAAAATTTAATTGTAGTATAACTTTGCTAAAATAATGTTTTCATTTTACGTAGAACATGAGTAGGGTTGTGCCGAGCCGGGTCAGATGTGCTTTCGTTGATTTTTCATGTGCCTGGCCGCGCCATGAAGTGCGAAAAAGTGCACGGGCTAGTGCTTGAAATTTTCGGCCCGCGATAACGTACAACATACGGAAGTAGAGTGAAAAATTGCACGATTAGGGATCTTATTGATACATTCAAAGTATATTAACGAATTTTTCAAAAATTCTCCCTTCAAGCTGGGAGGAGAGGGAGGGACAACATAATGAGAAATGAAATTAATACCTCACAATCTGTTAGAAACTTGTACAGTCGTGGAAAAAAGTAAACACCCTCTATTAACTCTGAAATAAATTATTGTAGAAGAAAGTTAATGGTACCAAACGATTGGAAATAAAGTCTATTTTAAATGATTCATATAAAATTTGCTGAGGGCCAAATTAACCGTCTACTAAATTAGCCATATACATATCAAAACGAATCCGGACTTTGTTTTTTCTTTCAACAGCAATACCCAAGTTTGACACCATAAATAAATTCTACACTCTTTAATTAGCCTAAAAACAAATTTTCATGAAATTCGTACGATTAGTTTCAGAGAAATTAATATTTTAAAATGAGCCTATTTTAGGGGCTGTATCCAAATTGAAGTTCGGTACTCGATTGTTAAAATGCTGCAGAATGACTATGTCACTCCTATTAATGTGTTATTTCTTGCCAATATGACAATTCACTCGTTTAATATGTTTCGTCTAGTGCCAGCCCAAATGTTTCAATAAAATGAGTAAAATATATTTTTTTCAAATTATGCTTTTCTGCATATCACACAAACTACAATTGAGAATTCGCATAAGACTACTAAATTAGCCATATACATATCAAAACGAATCCGGACTTTGTTTTTTCTTTCAACAGCAATACCTAAGTTTGACACCATAAATAAATTCTACACTCTTTAATTAGCCTAAAAAGAAATTTTCATGAAATTCGTACGATTAGTTTCAGAGAAATTGACATTTTAAAATCAGCCTATTTTAGGGGCTGATTAGGATTTATAATAAGTATAAATCGATCAAAAAAATTGTCAGTTGCAATTCATATTCTTTCGAATATTAATTTTATAATTCATAATTTATATTATAATTTTTTAAATTATAAATTCAATGTATTTATGTTTGGATTTCTTAGCATTATAATCGCACGAAAAATTATCACATTAGGATTTTAATTTCAGGAGATATTAATGAAAATAGGAAAATCTAATTTAACATTAGAAGTTCTAAATTTTGAATGTTTATAATTCAAAAACTTATCATCTAAAGGACATTTCATTTCTATGCATAGTTTGTACCGGAGGTTTAAAATATTTTGTCAAAATTGATTGTTGCCATTGAAAAAAACAAAGTTTTGCTGCGTTTTGATTTGTATATGGCCGCCTAAGCAAATTTTATATATATCATTGAAAAGTAGACTTTATTTCCAATCGTTTGATACCAGTAACTTTCTTCTATTATAATTAGTTGCAGAGTTATTAGGGGGTGCTTACTTTTATCTTTCTACGACTGTACACGTAAATGTACATTTTGCCAAGTCTCGGAACATAGTGAGAAGGTATTTTTTGGATATTCTTGAAGCCTCCCTCGCGGTGCTAAATTTTATCTATGAAAATATCAGAGCTGTACACTGTTTAAAAAACGGACTAAAATACGGAAATACTACTGGCAATCTAAACGTCAGTAGTATTTCCGTATTTTAACGGAATTTTTTCCGGTAAATTACAGAAAATTTTCCGTTTTTTGGAATTTAACGGAAATTTTTCTGTAATTTACCGGAAAAAATTCTGTTAAAAACCGGAAATAGTACTGGCGTCTAGATTGCCAGTAGTATTTCCGTATTTTAGTCCTTTTTTTTTTTACAGTGTAGAGGTGAAATTATGATGATATTGTTTCTTGAAACATATGTTAGATACAATAAGAAAAATTTCGAAATACATTATCTCTGCTGTTTTGGGGAACAGAAAATACCAGGTGTCCATAATTAAAAGACCCTACTTTAAAGTTGTCTACAGACAAAACTATTGTTCATAAAGTTGTGAAATTTTGGAAAAGGCATAATAAAGGGATGGGAATTTGTTTAAGCTAAAGAAAAAAAAAATAAAACTAGTTTAAAATTTTGCCACCAGAGGGCGACTTTTATAAATTACATATTTAGCATTAAGATAGTTTAGAAATTTTATTTACCGGATATTCATAATTAATCGACCCTATTTTAAAGTTGTCTGCAGACGAAGCTGTTGTTCACAATGTTGTGAAATTTTTTGGAGGACATAATAAAAGTATGGGGATATGTATGAGCGAAAAAAAAAATTAAGGGGCCATTTTTTAATGAATTACACATTAAGCATACATTTACGGTTGTTTAACAAATTTTGTTATAAACAAACATGTTCTGCATGATTTTCATCATTTTCAGATACCATCTGGAATCGTAAGATAGCATGTTCAACAGTTGAACGCAGTATGTTCAGGGAAAAGCTAGGAAAATGTCGTGAAAAGCTGTCGTTAGAGTAAGGTTAAGTTCATAAATAAAAATTTTAAACTATCGTAATGCTAAATGTGTAATTTATTAAAAACACTCCCTCTGGTGGCAAAATTTTGAACTACTTTTATTTACAATTTTTTTTAGCCTAAACAAATTCCCATCCCTTTATTATGTCTTTCACAAAATTTCACAACTTTATGAACACTAGTTTTGTCTGTAGACAACTTTAAAGTAGGGTCGTTTAATTATGGACACCCTGCATATCGCAAAAATTAGCAGAGATTTAGAGATGAATTATTTTAATAACGATGGGCGTCAGGACCCAAGAAAAATAAAAGATGAAATTCTACCAAAAATTTGGGGGAAGAAATGAGAGACCATATCTCAGAATTTATGAAAGTCTTGGAGAAAACTAATCCAATGATGCTGTTTCGCCAAACATAGGAACGTTCTCCGTGGATCGGGTTACATCCGACCGAAGACGAAAATTCTATTTAAAGCAATCGGAACTCGATACAATTGCCCGAAACCCGAAAGTAAGGAAAATTAATCCTTTTTTAAATAGAATTACGGAAAAATAATTTCACCTCTAGGGGTGTCCCATAAATACGTTAATACTTTAAAAATTCATAAAAAGTTGGAAAATTCGTTTATTTGAATGCAGTTTCCAACAAAATTATTCTCATATGTTTTTTTTTTTTTTTTTTTTGAAAGAGAAAAAAATTAGTGAAAATTTTTGTCAACAGATGGCGCTTTACGCATTTCAATTACAATAAATGTGCAAATTAGATTCCTATAAAATAGGGAGTTCACGTTTAACTTGCCTGTAGGCCGGGCCGGCAGGGATTTTTTCTTATTCAATGGTTTGGTTTTTTTACCATTCTCAACTTCCCCTAGTCCTTTCTTACATCAAGTTAACTTTCATCCTTGCTCTGCCCTACTGTCAATTTGGGGCCTAATGCCCCTTCGGGGGGAGGGTTCTTCTACCTTTTACAGACCCATCATCTAATACCACGTAGTAAGGATTGGAAGATTAAAATTATCCGAAATACCAAAAATGAAGTTCATTGAAGTTTTATTTTAGTTATAGAATTCCCTATTAGCGGATATATTTGTCTGTTTACCTTTCTGTTTTTCGATAACACTCCTTTGTTTTCGATAAACGGAGAAACACAACAGCATTAGACACACTTTAGACATTTAGGGAACTTTATGTTCTATAAAACCCTTTGCCCTTATCGAAAAGAGGGAAATGCTAATCGATTCTGGCTAATGCGTCTAAAATAAAAAATGAATTTGTAAATGTGTCATAAAGTAGCTACTTTGGATTTCGATACAGACTTAGAGAGTCATGTTGGAATCGCTAGGCATTGGAAAACAGTTTCCGTGTTAGAGAGGTTCCCTCTTAGCCGGAATCTTTATCATACTATCCTTACGTTTTTTGAAAGAAACATTTGTTTTCGATCAATGGGGAAATTCCACAGCATTTGACATTTAGGGGAACTTTAAACTATATCAAACTTTTTGGAGTTATCGAAAAAGAGGAAAGGTTATTTGATTCATCGAATGCGCCATAGTTACGCGATTTGGACATTGCAGTTTCATAAAGAAGAAAGGGGAATTTATTCAAATGCAAAGAAAATCATTTTAAAACACTGAAATTCAAATGAGATATCTTTATAAATTTCTTCCATAAGATCAGCATTAGCGAGCGGGTCTTTTCACTTGATTGAAATAACCCCTTAAGCCTAAACCAGGAGCAAATAATTGCGATAGCAGAATTATAGAGCAAGCCCTATCACTACTGTGAAATTTTCGGCCAGAATAATAGCAAGTTTTCCAACAACTGTTTTTAGCTTCTCTCGTTATAATCGATTGTAAAACATCTCGATTGTAGATTCTAGGAATTAATCGATGGCTGTATCGATTGTGATTTTTTACGATGTCGATTTTTCTCGATGGTCGAATTCTCGAGAATCGCCCATCACTACTAGTAGTATCGGTTTTTCCTCCAGCTTTAGCGATGACAATTGCAACTCTTCTTTCACTTTGTACGCTTTCTCTTTTTACACTTGGTGTCCTGTGATTCGATGATGTCAGAATTCGGGATGACAGACGAACGATTGATAAGTTAGCTCCAATAAGAGACGTGTTTGAGAATTTTGTCAGGAATTGTCATAAGTTATATACAGTAGATAAATATGTGACATTGGATGAAAAGCTAGATGCTTTTCGAGGATGATGTTCCTTTCTGCAGCATATATTAAAAGAAAAAACAGCAAGATATGCTATAAGTATTTTTGCTTTGGTCGATTCTAGTATGTTTTACACATTCAACAGGGAGATATACGCAGGCCAGCACCCAGATGGACCTTACAAGACAAACAGTTCCTGTGAAGTAGCAAAACGCATGCTAGTTCCATTATACAATTCTGAAAGAAATGTCAATACAGACAATTGGTACACTAGCTATGAATTAGCCAATGATTTACACAAACATAAAATTTCTTTTGTTGGAACAATACGTAAGAACAAGAGGGTTTCTACACCTGAATTTGCGACTCATAAAAATAGAGTACAGTCGTGGGTAAAAAAAAGTAAACACCCCCTACTAATTCCTCAACAAATTATCATAGACGAAAGTTACTGGTACCGAACGATTCGAAATAAAGTCTACGTTTAAATGACATATATAAAATTTGCTGAGGGGGCCATCTATACATTAAAACGAACCATAACTTCATATTTTTCAATGGCAATACCCAATTTTAACGAGATATTTCAAATTTTTGGTTCAAACTATGCCTAGACACCACATTTCAGGTCATTTGAAGTATAAGTTTTTGAATTATAAACATTCAAAATTTAGTGCTTCTAATGTAAATTATATTTTCATATTTTTATTTGTAGCTTCTGAAATTATGATCCTAATTTTTTAATTTTTGTGCAGCAATAATACTAATATATCCAAACATAAATACGTTGAATTTGCAATTTTTATAATTTTGTGATATGAATTATGAATTATGAAATTAACATTCAAAAAAATTACGAATTGCAATCTACAATTTTTTTGATGGATTCAGATTTATTAAGTCCTGGTTTATGGAAATCCAAAATTTCGCATTTTTCTTCCAAGTAGTTTTCAAACTATGCTTAAAAAACGGCAAAATGGTGGTTTAAAGAGCCGTCTATGATAAAAGTGACTAAATATTTTGAAATTTTGTATGCTATCCTGTAATCTAGCAGATTTAATTGACTGCTTAAGGTGCCTTGATCAAGAAGGGAGCTCTCTCGGTTAACAATCGAGTACCAAACTGCAATTGGGATACAGTCCTTAAAATACGCTCGTTTTAAAATAATTAATCTCTCGGCAATTTATGGTACGAATTGCATAAAAATTTGATTTTAGACTAATTGAAGGGTGTAGACTGTAGAGTTCATTTATGCTGTCAGAATTGTGTACTGCTATAGAAAAAAACAAAGTTATGGTTCGTTTTAATATGTAGATGGCCCCCTATGTAAGTTTTATATACATCATTTAAAAGTAGACTTTATTTCCAATCGTTCGGTACCAGTAACTTTCTTCTACGATAATTTGTTGAGGAGTTAGTAGTGGGTGTTTACTTTTTTTTCTTTTCCACGTCTGTACATACAACTTTCTTCGTGTTTCAAAAGGACGTAATGATAATTTCTTACATGGCAAAAAAACAAATGTGTAAACCTTCTATCAACTATGCATAATGATGATCATATTGACGAAAGCACAGTATATTTTATAAAACCGGATGTAATTACATTCAACAACATGCCGAAAGGAGCAGTCGATGTTGGTGATGAAATGGTAGGATCGTATTCTATTGCCAGAATATCAAACCGATGGTCCTATGCCGATATTTTTTCACTTTTAACTGATGCTGGAATAAATTCAAGGATCTTGTTATCGACCGTTAACCCACCAGAAAATGTCAGAAACAAGAGGCATTTCTTGAAGGATTTAGCGTTCTCACTTTTAGAACCTTATATGAAATCGCGGCAGAAACAAGAAGAATTTCTGGATGAGCCACAAACGAAAAAAGAAAATTGAGTTATGGAAGATGCTATTTGTGTCTAAGAGAAAAGGACGGGAAATCAAAAACTATGTGTGTGAAGTGCGAAAAAAATATATGTCGAGAACCCTCAGAATTTGAAGCTATATGATCTAAAAACTACAAAAAAACTAAAGTTTCTGATCCATGTACACCCTAATTATTATGAAAATTCATAAATATCAGTATTCTTATCCACAATAAGGTACAATTTTATTATAATAAAAATTGTAAAGAAAAATCATTAAGTGCTACATAGGAAAAATTAAGTTTTTCGAATAAGGAAAATAAAGGTGAGTGCTTTTAATTTATTTTTTATTAATTAAAAAAAAAAAAAAAAAAAAAAAAAAAAAAAAAAAAAAAAAAAAAAACGATAATTTAACAGTTATCCTTTTTCAGGAGAAAGGGTATAATTATCGCGAATTTCGTTAACAAATAGAATTCTAAAGATTTTTTTTTCGTATTTATGCCATTTAATACGTTTGGGGTGTGCTGACAACCCATCCCGTTCTGATGATAAGTTTCACGGCGCCCGTCCTGTCGGGTTAAATTTTTCTGTACAAATACCTGATTTTGACACCAGAATATGAATCTAGACTTTAAAATTAGTCTAGGTAAAAATTTTCGCTAAGTTTCTCTGACTAGTTCAGCACATATTCAGTAATAAAATTTGGAATATTTCCGTGGGTCGTCTCGACAGTACAGATTTCCTGCTTTATTTTCGGTTACTAAGGTTTGAATTTAATAGAAATGTTGTTACTATTTTACATTGGAGAATATTATTAGCATTAAAAAAAGCTTCGACTGAAATTAATTAGATTTTTTAATGATGATAGAATCCTTCCGACTGAAATCATGATCGTTTTAAAATCATAGCTTAAAAACTACTTATCGGATAAAGCTGAAACTTTCTTTGCTCATATTGGGAGCTTTTCATAAATCAGTTTCTGTCAAAAATTTCACAGGAATTCTTAATTTTTTTTGAACAATTATATCGTAATTAATATTTCACACATAATTTTTTTAATGTATGTTCGTCGCAAAAACTGTAACAGAACAGGCTTTCTGTTGCCCAAAACTGAATCAGCATAGTTTTTGATAATAAAAATATCACTTATTAAGTTTGGTAATATTCCATCAGATTATAAATTGTTTCATTGTAAATTGAAGACAAATTAGGGTCGTTTTTCTGTTCCATGCAGAAAGTATCATTAGATATTTCTAACAATGGATCACGATTTGTTTGATTACCAGTTACAAGATAGTTTACATTATGAGTGTTGATATTTGATGAGTAGTTGTTAGATTCTGTTGTATCATAGTCCACAATAGGTAATGGTTGAGTGTCATGTAGAATTTCAAGATTAGTAAGCAAAGTTTGCTGATTATTTTCAAAATTGCAGCGAGATAAATAGTCAGCCAATACATTTGTTGCACCAGGAATGTGTTGAAAAGTATAAGAATATTCAGAAAGTTCAATAAGCCATCTAGTAGTTATATCAGCAGGATTTGTTGTTTTGTTGTATTTTTTTAAAGGCTTACTGTCCGAAAGAATTACAAAATCCCTGTTGTATAGATAATATTTAAAAGCAATAACTGATTTGTAAATTGCCATAAGTTCTAGTTTTAATGCCGGGTATTTCTTTTCTGAAGATTTTAAAGATTTAGAGAAGTAAGCAACAGGTAATAACTGATTGTCATGTTCTTGCAACAAGGCGGCAGAAATAGCAACATTTGAAGCGTCTGTGTTTAGATAGAAAGTTTTATCCCAATCTGGTAACCTTACCATAGGCGAGTTAAAGAAGATTTTCTGTATAGTTTCAAAAAGATCCTGGTGTGTCTTTGTCCACTTAAATTTAGCTTTAGGTGTGGTTAAGTTTATCAACGGTTGTACCAATTCAGAAAAGGATGGAATAAGAGATTTGTAAAATGTGATTACACCAATGAGTCTTTTTAATTGCCTTTTTGTTGTAGAAATATATGCAGGTATATAGATATCACGCACATCGTGAAAATCGCGAGATAGCAACTACCCTTTTTTCTATACACCAAAATCTAATCAGCACCAATTTATGACAAGATTAAATTAATTATGAGGTTTCATGAAATTTGTTCCATTAGTTCTTGAGTTACAGTACCCACAATATTGGGCGACAGACAGACTGCCATCGGTCCCAAGTTACTCAAATCTTAATCAAGATATTCATTGTTTAAATCTGTTAAAATCTGGAAGAATGAAAATTTTCATGAATCCAGTATTTTCTTCTCATGCTTATAGAAGAAAGTAAAAATGAGCTATTAGAAACTTAAGTGTTGCTGTTATTTCTCTGTTTCGTATTCTGTAATTCAAAAGCTATGAATTACCGAGTACATATTTAGAAAATAACTAAATGAGAAATATGATAAAGGTTATATAATTATATTTTATTTTTATTATTTTTTAATAATAAAGATCATTCAAGAACTGGAGACTCCCACAAGAAGGTTAATATATAAGAAGATAATGAGAAAAAAAAACATCCTTTTTTACCTTTTTATAAAGCCTTTAAACACGTGGGATAGTATTTTTTGTTCTTTTCTCCTGCCTGTAGTATCATTTTTCAAACAACACCTAACTTAATGAAATTATACGTCATCACATATTATCTATGGGTTCAGCACTTAAACAAGTTTATGAAACTTTTCGAAATAATTTATTACTTGATTCAGGAAAAAAAAAAAAAAAAAAGAGTTCTGAGAAAAATGGAATTAGGAAATAAGTAAATAGAAGGAAGTAGAAAGAAACCACCAGGAAAATCAATTTTGTTACTGTTTTATATATAAGTACTTAGAAAAATAATCCGTTTCTATAACATGCTTTTTTATCGTATAAAAATAATTGATTTTTCAGGGAGTAGTAGCTAAAATTTTGAAAATTGTTTTCTTTTATTATGATGTACTAAAAAATAAATCTTTAATACATTTTTTCAGATTTTGTTTTTTAAAGCTTTCTTTCTATAATTTAAAAATATAAAAAAAATGAATTATAAAGAATTGTTTTTTTCAGTAATGATGTAGTTGTTTACATCTTGCTATTTACTTAAGAGTTTTCATTAAAAAGATTTAGAATGATGGATGATGTAATATCACCTGATTAGATATTTTTTTTTCGTTGTGAATGAAAATATATATTTCCTTCAATGATTAATTTAATGATTATATACTAAAAAATGAAAGCAAAATATGATGTATTAAAATATATTGCTGAACTTTAGTATGTATTAATACAATTGCAATCCGGTGTATTGCATTTGTATTGTATGAGAGCTTTCGATTTTCAGAAAAAGAAATCTAATTTTAAATTACTTTTATAAAAGATTTAAATTACTAATTTTATTAAAATTTTATAATAATTAGGAATTCATATTTATAAGGTATATTAAGTGGAAATTGAGAAAATTACATTATAGAAATTACGTTTAAAAAACGACGGGATGTATTTGGAGTAAAATGTTGAATTTTATTAATGAAATTATACCTTCGTAATAATATTTTTCACATGTTAAAGCATTTTGTCAATTGAAGATTTTGGACTTTAATTTTTTAACTCTTTGAATGAAAAGTCTTTGAAAATGATGCATTTTGACACAACTACAGAAAAAAAAAATATTTTCATGAAGTAAAAAAAGAAAAACTAAGTGTCCAACCTAATCAAGGTTTTCAAGCCGAAACAAAATTTTGCTACTTTTTCGAGTTTCGGCCGAAAACGAAAACGCAACTCCCTCAAACGAATTTTTAAAATAATAAAATACCCATATAAGAAGGTATTATTAATTAATTATTCACAAAGATACATACCCATCTACATAAATACTTTTACTTGTGCATATACGTCAGTGCGCATGTGTTTATGTTCAATAAAAGCAAAACTATTATTATTTTTTTTTTAATTTTATAAAAGAAAATTTGAGGCATTCATTCAATATTAATCATACAGTTATACATACATTAAAGTGTTTGCACAATTTTTTTCAAAATGCTTAATATTTAGCTTCTAACCTGACAGAAAATAAATATTTAAAATATGCTGCTGAGAATAATGTCACATACGGTCTTATAAAGGAGAGGTGGTGGGATAGCTATTTTCAATTTCAATTTTCGTTAATTCAACAGAAATTCGAAAATATATATGAGGACATTAGAAGCCAATCGGTACAAGTTACAAAATTTCGATTTGGAGTAAATTGAGTTCAAAGATAATTGACGTTAAAGTTGAACATCAATAATAATTGACTGAATTGAAATAGAAAACTGCTGCTTGTTCCACAGTGGCCTTTGAACTCTTATTTAAATAAATGTGAAAAAAGTAGAGTGCAATTTTCTTTAAATTTACCATTAATCAATATTGATCTTTATTCGGCAAAAGTGGTTGATCTCTAAAACACAACACATGATCAGAAAATCACTTAAATTTCTTTACCTGAAAAGAAAAAAGCTTATTTTCAGGTCGTCTGTGTACTTAGTTCAATTTTTTCAATATTGTCACTTGTACCCCTTGGCTTCTGGGGTCCCCATATGTTTTTGCATTTTTACATTTAAAGGCTGAAGATTAAAAATATTGCATTTAATATGTTATCGTTATTTCTACTAATTTTAAAAAAGTTACATTTAACTTTGCGCGATTGAAGAGATTATTTAAAAAAAGGTTGGTGCATACCTGAGAGCAACGCATAAAAAAAAGTCTTTTGTATTTAAAAATTTTTTAAAACAAATAAAAATCACCAATGAAGTTATTTAGAACATAAAATTCCCCATAATTTCCGATATTTTTAGTGATAAGATTATAATAGTATCTTAAAAAAAATAATATTTAACAATTTAATTTATTTCGATTGTTTATATTGATAAAAATACTGTAAAATTCCGAAAATAAGCCCCTGCCCCCTTCTTGACAACATGAAATATTGGCCAAAGTGGGGAGAGGGCTTGTAAACGGAATTTCCTTAGAAATTTCGTTAATATTCTTCACATTAATGTCTATTAACAGAAATTAATTGGTACACGATAAGGTATATTCCGTAAATATTTAAAATAAAATGTAAGAAAGTTATGAAATATTTTTAAATAAACAAAAAATAATAATTAAATAATCAACTAAATAACAATATTTCCTGTTTAGAGAGAGCAAAACTATTCAAATTCTTTTTTTTTTTTTTTTTTTTTTTTTTTTTTATTTTTTTTTTATGTATTAAGGGGACAAGGGATCTTCAAACTCATATTTTTATTATTTTTTTAATTGCACCTTAAATACTATCCAAGGGATACTATATGAATTGTTGCATATATTTATCACACAAGAAATTAAAAATTGGGGTGAGAAAATAAGGAATTTTCCTGAATATTTTAATCAGGATATCCAGATAATAATATATAATAATATCTAGAACTTTCAAAATGTCTCAACCTCACTCCGTATAAATTAAAATCCCCAATATTTTTTATGCCAGTTTGGTTTACATATACAAATAAAACTGTGCATAGTTTTTTCAAACTAAATATAATTGAAAAAGTTAAAGGTAGTTAAGTGCAGACAAATTATGACAAAATGCTGAAAATTTCATAAAATTTAGAAAATATTTTTTTTTCTTAGCTTTATATTCAAATATATAAAATTCCATGCACAGTTTTATTTGTATATGTTAACCAAACTTCAATAAAAAATGTTGGGGATTTTAATTGATATGGAGTGAGGATGGGACATTTTGAAAGTTCTCGATAACGCTTAAAATATTTTAAAAAGTTACTTATTAGGTTGAGCAAAAAGTTCTGGGAAATTTTTAATCTAATAATTACCAGAATTTGTATCGTATATAGGAGTACTAGTGATATATCTATAAAAGTTTAAGAATCCGATTATGGGCACTTTCGATCAATGCAACACTTTTTCAAGGGACATCGATTTGAATCCTTTAATGAATTTGAAGAAGCATGTCAAGGATTTTATTATTCCAAGAAGCCGCCATGGTACTTCCAGCAAATCCGGAATCTGGCCGAACAATGGTAGAAAGTCGAGGACTATGATGGTCTCTACTTTGAAGAATAGTCCTTGTTGCTTTTATTGTTAATTTGCGCATAACAACGCAACTTTCAAAAATTTCCCAGAACTTTTTGCTCAACCTAGTATTGTTCTCCAAAAAAAATTAATTTTTAATTTTTTATGTGATAAATATATGCCATAAATCATATAGTGTACCCTTGAATAGTATTTAAGGTAGAATAAAAAATAAATAAAATAAATGAGTTTGAAGGTCCCTTGTTCCGTTAAAAGGACTCCGTGAATATAAGGGCAAGTTTGCGTTGAGTGCTGGAAAAAGAAATTATTGAGCTGTAAGCAAACATAAAACAAGTGGGTAAGTGTGATCACAGATCGCACAGAGGGTTTCGTTTAATAATCCTTTCAAAGCACTTTATCATTTTTAAAAATCTATTAGTTCCACATTTCGCAACCAGGGGCGTACTCTATTCTAAACAAACCTCTATCCGAACGAAACTCCGTTTTACATACTATCCGTAGATATATTAGTCGAGGGAATTGGGCCCATAGCACCCGAGATAAGTAGGCGCCCCCTGGCGGTAAAAAGTGGAACTAAAATATGTAAGGCTATGGTGCATAATATGAAAAAATGGTCAAAGGGGTGTCGGCAAAAGTTAAAAAAGTGCTCCCCAGGTGAAAAGTGCGGAGGTTAGAAAAATTGCTTAAAATACACAAGTTAGAGCCCGGAGGAGTAAATAATATAAGACTTTTTGAAAATTTTATGATTTGTCGTGTGGTCTCAGGTATTCAGCTATACATATGCAAAAATTAATGTCTCCAACTTAATTAGGGGCTCTCTTAGAAGGAATTGCTTAAAATGCATATGTGGTAGCTCAAAGGGTTAAACGTAAGACCTTTTTCAAGATTTTATGATTTGTCGCCTGGCCTCAGGTGTTCTGCTATAAGTATGCAAAATTTGAAATCTCCAATTTAAAAAGGGGCTCAGTTAGAAAGAATTGCTTAAAATACGCATGTGGGCGCCAGAAGGGTTAAATGTGCGACTTTTTCAAAATTTTATGATTTGTCGCATGATGGTGTTCAGCTATAAGCATGCAAAATTTCACGCCTCCAACCTAAATAGGGTCTCACTTAGAAAGAATTGTTTAAAATACACATGTAAGAGCCCAAAAGGTTAAATGTACAACTTTTTCAAAATTTTATGATTTGTCGTTTAGTGTGAGGGGCTCAACTATAAGTATGCAAAATTTCACGCCTCCAACCTAAATAGGGTCTCACTTAGAATGAATTGTTTAAAATACGCATGTGGGAGCCCAAAAGGTTAAATGTACGACTTTTTCAAAATTTTGTGATTTGTCGTTTACTGTGAGGTGCTTCACTATAAGTATGCACAATTTCACGCCTCCTACCTAATTAGGGGCTCACTTAGAAATAATTGTTTAAAATGCACATGTGGGAGCCCAAAGGGTTAAATGTACGACTTTTTCAAAATTTTATGGCTTGTCATTTGATGTGAGGTGTTCAGCTATAAGTATGCAAAATTTCACGTCTCCAACCTAATTAGGGGCTCACTTAAAAAGAATGGTTTAAAATACACATGTGGGATACCAAAGGGTTAAATATACGACTTTTCCAAAATTTTATGGTTTGTCGTTTTATGTGAGGTGTTCAGCTATAAGTATGCAAAATTTCACGCCTCCAACCTAATTAGAGGCTCACATAAAAAGAATTGTTTAAAATACACATGTGGGAGTCCAAAGGGTTAAATGTGCGACTTTTTCAAAATTTTATGATTTTTCGTTTGATGTGAAGTGTTCAGCTATAAGTATGCAAAATTTCACGCCTCCAACCTAATTAGGGGTTCACTTTGAAAGAGTTGTTTAAAATATATATGGGGGAGCCCAAAGGGTTAAATGTACGACTTTTTCAAAATTTTATTATTTGTCGCTTGATGTGAGGTGTTCAGCTATAAGTATGCAAAATTTCACGCCTCCAACCTAATTAGGGGCTCACTTATAAAGAATTGTTTAAAATACACATGTGGGAGCCCAAAGGGTTAAATGTACAACTTTTTCAAAATTTCATAGATTGTCGTTTGATGTGAGGTGTTCAGCTATAAGTATGTAAAATTTCACGCCTCCAACCTAATTAGGGTTCACTTAGAAAGGATTGTTTAAAATACACATATGAGACCCCAAAGGGTTAAATTTACAACTTTTTCAAAATTTTATGATTTGTCGTTTGATGTGAGGTGTTCAGCTATAAGTATGCAAAATATCATGCCTCCAACCTAATTAGAGGCTCACATAGAAAGAATTGTTTAAAATACACATGTGGGTGTCCAAGGGGATGTGCGACTTTTTCAAAATTTTATGATTTGTCGTTTGATCTGAGGTGCCCAGCTATAAGTACGCAAAATTTCACGCCTTCAACTTAATTAGGGGCTCACTTAGAAAGAATTGTTTAAAATACACATGTGGCAGCCCAAAGGGTTAAATGTACGACTTTTTCAAAATTTTATGATTTGTCGTATGATGTGTGGTGTTCAGATATAAGTATGCAAAATTTCAAGTCTGCAACAAGTATAGTTTCTGAGAACGGGCTCTGTGACGGACAGACAGACAGAGGAGCGAGACGAATAGGGTTTCGTCAGATGAACGAAACCCTAAAAACTAGAAAACAGGAGTTCTGCTTTTTCAGAATTTAGTGTCGCCCCCCAATGGGAAAAATATATATGTAAATATAGATCGTACGAAGAATATTTCAGTCTTAAGACTTAAAATACACACTTTTATTTTATACAAAATGACGCCATTGGCATCCGTTGAAGAATTCAACATTTACGATCCAGTATTAAACAACATCTACAGTAAAGTATGCATATGATGTCACTATCGCAGAATAATACACAAACCCAGCAAAAAGCGATGCCGTCATTAAAATACTCGACAAAAGAAAATCGACTATGCAATGATTCATGCCTTCGTTTATTTGTGAGATTAATATGGATACTTAAAATTAAATATAGTTTATAATAGCTCCATGTTTTATCATAAATCATTCATTTATATATTTTTTCCAAAATAACACGTATTTTATTTACATTTTTTTTCCAGTTGTTATGAGAAAAATAGCAACAAAAAGATACAGTAATCTACTATTTTCCCTTTACTTTCTACAGAAATGGAGTACTTCAATTGCCAACATTCGGGGAAATGGTTTTAAAAACTACAAAAAATTAATATCTCAAAAATAAATTGAGATGCACTTTTCCAACAAATTGCATTTAAAAGTACTTTTTTTCCTTATACGATGGTGTAAAAATTGAAAATATGCAATGCTTAGCAATTTAAAAAATTGCAGTAGAGATTATCAGTATTTAACCGTACAATGATTCATCTGCTTTGTTTTACTGTTGGCTTATGTAACAGAACGTTATTTTTAGAGACGACAGTTTAATTGTTGCCCAAAAGAAACAGTATATCGGCATGCAAGTTTTTCTTATTCTCAAAATTTGGAGTATGCAAATTTCAAGTTTGACGTCAAAAACGAAGCTTTAGTGGCAGCGAATGAAATTTTGCTTTCAACTTACTGAAAGACAAAGCGGAAAACAATGATCGACATTCAGTAAGTGCTTTGTTTAATTGGGTGCAACGATGTCTCAACGAACTCCTTTAACTGAATCAGAAGCTTGGAGAGTTGTTGGTCTGTTAAATGGGGGGGGGGGGGGGGCAAACACAAAGAAGTAGCAGAAGCCACTGGAGTTTCACAAAGTGTGATTTCCAAGATCTGGAACCGTTTATTTTTGGAGGCCGGAAATGTAGGCCAAACACCAGGACAAAACGTAGACATGCAACAATGCCCAGTGAAGATCTATTTTTAACGATAACGGCTCGGAGACAACGAAATATGAATGTTTGTTTTCTTCAACAACACCTTCGCATGGCTACTGGCACCACAGTTTCGACTCGAACTCTCCTAAACCGGTTCCACGCTGTAGATCTGTATGCTCGCAGACCAATGATCTGTGTTACGTTAACACAAGGCAACGTGGCGCCCGCATGGAGTGGGCAACAGAGCATGTGAACTGGAGAAGAAATGAATGGTGCAATATTTTTCTCTGACGCGTCCTATTTTCTGTTCATCTTGATAATAGGCGTATTTTCATCTGGAGGGAACGTGGTACTAGAAACAATCCTGCATTCTTGCAAGGAAGTGTCAGATTTGGCGGTGGGGGAGTGATGGTCTATGCTGGCATCTTTGTTGATGGGCGCACCGACCCCCACATCATTAGAAAGGGAGCTCTGGCCAGTCAGCGATATAGGGATGAGATCCTCATTGGTCTCTGGGACCTATTGTAGTCCCTTACGCTGCAGCAATTGGAGATGACGTCATGTTAATAGACGACAATTGCAGGCTACATCGTGCTCACTTGATGGATGGATTTCCTTTTCGAGCAAGGAATCATACGACTGGAATGGGCAGCGTGTTCTCCGGATATGAACCCAACAGAGCATGTTTGGGACATTCTTCGCAGACTCTCCAAGAACTTCACAAACTCTCCAAGAACTGGAAAGAGCTCTTCTGGAGCAGTGGGACAGAATACCCCAGCTCCTCCTTAATAGGCTCATTGACTCCATGCCTCAAAAGTGTTCAACGCTGTTGGTCGTCCGGGGAAACCATACCCCCTGCTAAAAACGATTTTCTTTTAAGGAAACGCCTTTTTTAAATGTTTTTTCTCATTCGCACAAATTGTGTTTTTTTCCTTTTGTACCTAAATGCTCAATACAATGCATTGTTTCTGCCAAACACATGTAATTGTTTTTGTAATTGTAACCACGTCTGTCAATCATGTATCAATCATCTAAACAATTTCCCAGCCGCAAGATCCATCCACAATCTCAATATCTTTTAATTATTTTGAGCTGTGTATATAAGAATACCTTTTATAATTTATATAAGCATTAATAGTGTTTTTAAAAAATATATTAAGGGGTCTAAAGACTCTTAAAATTGGAAAAAAAAGAGAAAAAAGACAATTAAAAATTTAATATCTTAAAATGTATATGATTTTAAAATACGATTGTTATTGGGAATGAAAGGAATAAGTATGTTCTTTCATTTCATGTATTTAAAAAAGTGCAAGATGTAGAATTAGCATTTACAGGAGGCTCCAAAATGTCAGATATTTGACGAGCAGAAAATTGTATGACAGCTTACGCGCATGATTACAAAATAAATTTTGAAACAAGAATAAAAATGTTGGTGCCTACGTATACTTAATCTTGCAATAATTACCCTGAACCTGAATAAATTTGTACTTAAAGCATTTTTATATTTTTCGTACGAAATTGTATTTAGTTAGTGCAAAATTTTGAAAATTTCATCAGTATGATCACCTAAAAAATATATGTTTTTGAACAATAAAAATGAAATTTTAGGTTCAGTTTATACAGTTTAACATGAAACATATGCTTTGAAAATTTCATGAAAAAATATTTAGAAGTTTTTGAGATATCGTGCGCGTTATTCCAAAAAACGTCATTTGGTGAAAAATGACTTCAAAGTTTCTGAAACACCGCTTCGGCTACTGAGCGGGTATAATTCTAAAAGCCATAACTTCTGTTCTAATGGGAATTTTAAGGAAACAATTATATAAAAATGTTCAGAATTGATAGGAGTTTAACATCTGAAAAAGTAAAAAATTCGAAAATTTTGAAGCTCTAAGAGTCCTGAGACCCCTTAAAGAAAAAGGCATTTCTAGGTAACAACTCGGGGACAATGAAATATTTTTGATATTAAAAATAAAAACAAAATTCGAAACGGAGATGCATGAAATTTGCAGACATTACACTTCAAGAGAAAAAAAAGTCAAACAAACTTTATCATTTTCTTATATATGTGATAAATCTTTACTTATAAACAGCTGCTCCCTCATGATGGTCATTACGGAACTGCACAGCTCCAAAAATTGGCTTAAAATGCCAACTGCCCATATAGCACCAAAGTTCCTGAAAACCTCCTGAGGAGCTCCAAGTCATCCTAAATTCCTCCTTATACTAAAATGACACTATCAGGAGTTCCTGACGAAGAGACTTTAACGATTTCCTCAGGATTGCACTCCTGGGTACTTCATAAAGAGCAACCTCCTCGGACGAAATTCCTGTGGAAGTACTAGGAAGTCACAGTGCTAGCGCTATCTCATGGGTGATTTAGAAGCTGGTGCAAAATTGCGTATAATTTTTTGAAAGAATCTTTGCCTTTATAAGAAAATGGAAAACTATTCAACTTCTTGGTATCTGAATAGAACTTGCAATTTTTATAAATTTACTAATATATCAGCAAATTGTATACATTTTCGGATGAAAATGATTTCGTGAATGCGTCATAAAAAAGCCAGTTTAAAGTTGTGGAAAAACTTAACATATAAAAATTACTCGAGATGTGACCCCTCCCCTCTCAAAAAAGAGACATCCCCCCCCCCCCCCCTCCTCTAAATAAAGGGCGGTATTCGTCCTGAAAACACATCTATTCAAGTTTAGAATGAAGGATCAGCGGGAAAAACGATTAGAGTCTTAGATATACACATGATTGTTGTTCATTGCTCTTTGTTTTACGGACGTCGACTGTCATCGTTTTTCTTCCTTTATACCAAACTTCGTGTATTTTCAAAAGACTTTCATTTTTCTGCCCCTTTATATCTATTTCAACTGCGTTTTTCAAAAGATTATCTTAATTTTTACCTTGATGCAAAATTTCAAAACGATAGTACGCTTTTCGAGCTATCAGCTGACTATGTCGTTTTTACCCTTAAATGCCGGGTGTTGCTTTTCGGCAACATACCCAATTTAGGCTCTAAAATACTATTAGAACAATATTGAAGCTATAATGCCTAATATTGCCAATAAAATACATTCTGAAAATATTATTAAATCGATTTTCAACATGTAAATGGCAACACTTGTTCTGTTTAAGAATAAAGATAGATGTAATTTTTCAATTATTGCTACTTGTTCTTTTTATTTTGTTTGGAAGCTTGCGAAATACCCTATTTTGTTCTGCAGTGAGCAAGTAAAATTTATTTCTTATTATAGTTCGTAAAATTCTTGTGCGTTTAATATTATAGAATTCTATCAAGGAAAATTATTTTTTCAATTAAAGACCAGTATTGCCGATTAGTAACAAACTGTTTTTTAGTCGTAAACCATACTTAAAACAAAATATGATTTTTTAAAGTATTTTCCCATGATTTATTTAAAAAATGAAAGCAGAAAAACATTATTACAATGCTTTTTCAAAAATCAGGCATTTAAGGGTTAAATCTCACAAAAAGTGGACTGCCATTGTTTTCCCCTGATCGTTTAAATATTTTTCTTTGAAATTTTAATCAGGTAGCGGCATTAATAAGAGTAAAATAATCCCCATTACTTCAGTCTTATACCTTTTTGTTTCATTAAAGCGAAATAATCCAGTTGCTACTATTTGAATTTACCGTTATGGGCATTTAATCAAAAATTAAAGTCATAATTAACAAAAATTTTGAAAATTCGAAAGCTATTATAACATGTTTTTAATTCTTACAAGTAATTAACGTTCATTTCAACTCGCAATATTATAGGAGGACTAAGTGTAAAATGCATATATACATTTAGATTTTAATGTAGAATATGAAATATTAAAAACTTTTTAGCCAGTTAGCGTGCATAAATATTAATTTCATTAATTGGCCTCTATGTTCCATATCGATTATTATGGACGGCAGTCGAATTCTAACGGCTAGTTAGTATTAGATTTGAACAAATTCCTGCTAGACAATAATTTGTCCAAACTTTGTAATTTATTTCACAATTTCGGCCTGAAATGAAGATTTTTCACCTGGGTATTTCCATAAATATTCAACTTTATTGCACCGTTATCGACAGGAAACTAATTCCCGTCAGCTAAATTATTTTCACTAATTGAGGTTTCAGTTATTTATATATGTAAGGTAATTGAACATATTATGGATGACCTAAGTTTTGTAAATGCTTGAGGGTGTGAATTTGTGAAAATATTACAATATTCTGAAATATGCTATAATAAAATTTAAATCAATGCATTACCAGAAGAAAAATGGCTTTGTTGTTTCTTCTTATTCCTTTAAGGAAGGGGAAATTTTATTTTGCAGTATGATTATATTTCGGTCATATTAAGGGGATGTACTACTTTTTTGCGTCAAAATTTTTTATTTTCTATTTTTACTTTTTTCTTTCTAAAGAAGAAAGTATTGTAATCGAAATTTTTTTTCGACTTCCGGTTTTTGACGGATTTACATGTTTGAGGGTTCAGAGGTCCCGAAAAACATGTGTTGCACTGTTCCTTAGTCCACATGCTGATGATTTTTCCCGGATCCACGATCACCACTCGTACAGACTTCGAATTTTTTTTTTTTTTTTTTTTTTTTGATATGCTGCCACCACCGATATAAATACGTGATATCGGACACGAAGTGAGAAGAATTATAAAAAAAATGCTAAACTTATTCAATTAACATTAAGGAACAATTTATTTTACAAATTATTTGCAGAGAAAGAAAGCGTCATTTACATTTAAGGGTTTGGATATAGACGATCCGGCCCAATACTAAGCAAGTGCTTTCTGGGCACTAGGTCAACTCATGAAAATACCCTATTGCCTTCTCACCCTACGATATCTCATTAGGTTTATCGGAGGACCACACAGGACCCCACGTTGCACAGATTTTCTCCGCGCAAGCGTAGAGCCTTTGTCCAAAGCACACTACACCCGACTTCAGAAAACACAACTAAACACACACCAACCTCCTACTTGAGGTATATTTTTAGAACTCCCCCTTCTCTCTCAACGATTCCTTCCAAAAACCGTTTTCTTGGGTCCAACACGGACCCCTTTTCTTATCTAAAAACCACCTCCTCCCGGGTATTTCACAAATCGCTAGATAGTCGGTGAACTTCTTTGTTTGCCTTATCTATGGTATGTGTTCTTGACAGAGTTGGGTATGAGCGCGTTCACTGAACGTAAGTTCACGAACTTAGTTTACTTTTTGTGAACGTTGAGTTGAACTTGATTCACTTGTTAATAAACGAATGTGAACTGAACGAAAGCCCAAAAAATCCGTGAGTTTGAACGAAATTTACAACTCAAACTCAATTTTTTTCATAACTTATTTTTTAACTTTCCCAGCCATTAAGAACAAGTTTTCCCCATTCAGATGCCATTTAGAGGCCTAAACGGACTCGGGACGGGTCGAGTCTGATCATCAGTTTTTCTGGGTCGTGCCCGGACCTTGCTTTCTCTGGAAGCTCGGGCCGGGCCGAACCAGAATTATTTCTGAGCCTGTGCTTTACTATTCCTAGAAGCCTACACCAACAGAAATTTGGCTTGTGCAAAAATTATTGCCCTGTCCCAGTCTGACTCGTGCAAAAATCTGTTTAAGGAACAATTTACCTTGGGTCAACATTCGTTCCCGAAAAAAAAAATATTTTTTTAATTACCATTATTCTACAATTAAAATTCTCTTTAAAGAATAGTAGAACATATTCATTTCTAGAGGTAGGGATACAGTACTGTAAAACCTGTTATAAGAATCTGTGTATGACGAGATCCTGTTTTAAACGGAAAAATTTCTTGATCGGTGGATCTAGATCTTCAAAATGGATATAATAATCGGTTTGAAAATAAATAATACATTTGCAAGAGACGACAGGCCTGGTAAAAAAGGAACTTAACTATAACGATTTTTTTCTCTCCAGTGTGATTCCGCCTTAGAAGGTTTTTTCATATAGAATTTTTAAGATTTTTAAGTCTTCAAACCGCGTAAATGGATTAATGGTATTAATAATAATTCAGATATTTACATACAAATAGAGGTCCATTAAAAAATCAATATAGTTTACAATAGGATATATAGAAAGAAATGTAGTAGGAACAGTATTTTGGAGCGGAGTTCCCTGTGCTATGCAGTCTATGGTAGAGTTCTGCATGGGCCGAAATTTCAAGGCCCCGGCCCGGCTCGATCCATAGACGAAAAATTCAGCGCAGTCCGGAATAAACATTAAAAGTTCTGCCCCGGCCCGGCCAGGCATAACAGCTAAAACTTCGGCTCGAGACTACCTGACCCGAAGGAATTTATACAAAACATTGATTCATTCATGAACACTGAACAGTGATTGAAACAACGTCGATTTGGTTAAAAATTTGTCTCGTACGAGGAGTTCTGACCAAAAATACTTATCTATGCTTTTTATTGTCATGTTCATAGATTTCATTTTTATGGAAGTTTGCGATATTTATTTTTTTAATGAATCGCTGTTTGTTGCATGTAAATGTTTCAGTTATAATTAATATAGTTAATCCATATCCCATGTATTGGAGATTAAAAATCTGAAAAATGCTATACAGTAAAATCTTCTAAGACGGAATTGCATAGAAAAGAAAAAAATGCGTTATAGACAAGTTCCCTTCTTAGCAGGTGTAGATGTATTATATATTATTGTCTTGGTATTAGTACATTCATTTTACATGGATCAATATATTTTTCGCATTAAAAGAGGATTTCGTCATAGGTAGGTTCTTTTTCACACGTTTTACTATATTTTAATTTTGCTACCTTTTAACCCATTTATGCGTAGCGTCCCATTTTTGGGACGTTCCGAATTTTGCACGGGACGGAATTTCCAGACCCGGGCCCTGCCCGGCCCGAACAAATGCAATCTTGGCCCGGCCCGATGAAAAAATTAAAAGTTCAGCCAGAGCCCGGCCCGGCCCGTTTATATTTTCACAGTTCACGGCCCCTCATGGCTCGTACAAAAATCAGTGAAAACAGGCCAGACCCGTGGAAAATCAATTAAATGAGGCTCGACTCAATTTCTACAAAAAATTCAGGTTTTTCAAAACATGCAATTCAGATTCTTTTAAAGAATAATATCGCATACATATTTGTGGGATAATTTTAAAGTACATTTTAAAATTACTATGTGTTCGCAAGAGAGAAAATACATAATAGCAATATTAATGATTACTTAGAGTCTTAGATGTTTCAACATTCAAATAAGGATTCATTAAAAAATTAATGTAGTTTAGAAAAAAAGAAAAAGAGGAGGGTTAAAAACATAACTTTTGAAGCTGTATAATAAAAAGCAGATTTGTAAAAACACTGTTAGGAGGGCAGGGGAGGGGGGCACAGTCAAAATCACATAAGTGATAAACAACATTACAACAGACATGCGTGCTATGAAATTGATTCTTAGTAGTAGATAAAGGACAGTTCTATGGCCACAGGCGGAATCCGGAATGAGCAATTGAGAGCAATGCTGTAGTAGTAGATAAAGGACAGTTCTACGGCCACAGGCGGAATCCGGAATGAGCAATTGAGAGCAATGCTTATTCAGGTCCGCCTTCCTTCTAATCGCGACAATCATTGTGTCATGTTGTTGTTCAGTTTAACACTTTGCTAGAAAGATGTACGCATATATCAAGAATTAAGGTGTCAAAGCGGTTTCGCTTAGAAACACTTGTTTATTTTTATCTCATTTTATTGTTTTCTCCGATATTTTGTTAGAAAGATGCGTGTATACAAGTTTGTTTTTGAATAAGTATATATATATATATATATATATATATCACTTTATTGAATACAATTGTTAACAGATATACACGTGTTAGTAAGTATAGGTATCAGTAGGCTATGTACACATGTTAGTAAGTATAGGTATCAGCAGACTATGTACACGTGTATCTATATACATGTAGATAAAATGTATATAAGTGTTTATAAATTTATAGATATAAATGTTTAAATATCGCTAAACATATATGTCTAAATCTATCCAAATGAATATATATACGTATATATAGTATATAAGTATATGTTTCTAAATATAAGTATCTAAGTATTAATATGTTTATATGCATGTATAAGTTTACATATGCGTGTTTATATAAAAAATTATTGGTTTAAAAAATTACAAAATCTAATTTAAAAAAAAAGTAAAAAAAAAATATATATATATATACATATATAAATTAAAAAAAAATAGTTTTAGCAAAATTAAAAAAGTTAAAAAAAAAGTTTTAACAAATTTAAAAAGTTTAAAAAATATATAAATTAAAAAATAGTAGAAGAAAAAAAAAGTTTTACAAAGAAAATGTTTTAAGAAAATTAAAAAAAAAAAAGTTTCAATAAAATTTTATAAGTAAAAGAAAAAAAAAATTATAAAAAAAAAATTATAAAAAATATAAGTTATAAAAAAGTTTTAGCAAAAAAAAAAAAAAAAAAAAAAAAAACAAGTTATAAAAAAGTTTTAACAAAAAAAAATGTTTTACAAAAATAAATACAAGTTATAGAAAATGTTTAACAAAATTAAAAAAAAAGTAGAAAAAAGTTTTACAAAACAAAAGTTTAAAAAAGTATATTTAAAAAATTATTTGTAAATGAGCATAGATATTTATACATATATTATATGTAAGTGTGTGGGTAGGGAATAAAATAAATACACATATTTAACATTATATTAGAAAGGTTTATGTATATGTTTTAAATAAGTACTCATATAAAAAAGAAACAATTTTTTATTAAAAACAAAACAATTTACAGGAAAAGTATATTTACAAGAAAAGATTTATTTGCATAACAATATTATCTTGATAAATTCTTCTTTATATTAGTGTAAATTAGTATTATTGCAATCTTGAATAATTTTACAGTGGCCATACGCAAAGCTGGTGATCCCATCTTTGAACAAATAACGTTTATCATCAAACGGTGACAAACATATTTTGTTCTGACTTAATGTAAATAATTTATGAGCATCTTGCCCAATTCTCATTTGTACTTCAAAAGAAGTCGATTGGTTTTTGAGACAGTTCACATAGTCTTCATGCTTTAGACGGTTCTCGACGACGTGTTTAGATACACCCTTCGCTCGTTTCTTCTCTTCTATGGAAGATTTCAGAGAGTACATTTTTGATTTCAATCCGACAAACTCAAGGGCTAGATTGCCTTTTAGTTCATCTTTAAATTTGCCGATCACCTTCTTATTGATATCTGAGTAGAGTGAATGATGCTTTGGATAGTCTGAGAAATCGAATAAGCTTGCATGATGTTCCATATCATCAAGAATATTTTTTGTTTTAATATGATAGCACAGTGAGTCTGTGTCGGTGAAAAGTAATTTTGTCTAAGTAATTATATTCAATTGAGTAAATATTTCAAATTATGTTTCAGTAATTGCAAAACATTGAATACTATTTCAACATGATATTTACTAAATATTCAACTAATATTGTACTAAAAAGGACAAAAAATTTATAATATTTCAAATTTTCTCTAAGAAATTGTATTTAATTAAGTAAATATTTACTAAGTATTCATATAATATTGTATTAAAAAGAAAAAATAAATATCATATTTCAAATTTTGTCTAAGTTATTGTGTTCAATTAAGTAAATAGTTACAAAGTATTAGACTAATATTATACAAAAAAGAAAAAAAGAAATTTAATATTTCAAATTTTGTCTAAGAAATTGTATTCAATTAAGTAAATATTTACTATGTATTCATATAATATTATACTAAAAAGAAAAAATATATAATATTTCAAATTTTGTCTATGTAATGGTGTTTAATTAAATAATATTTATTAAGTATTCATATAGCATTTTACTAAAAATTGTATTCAATTAAATAAATAGTTACTAAGTATTCATATAATATTATACTAAAAAGAAAAAAAAATACAGTATTTCAAATTTTGTCTGAGAAATTGTATTCAATTAAGTAAATAGTTACTAAGTATTCAGGTAATATTATGCTAAAAAGAAAAAATAAATATCATATTTCAAATTTTGTGTAAGTAATTATGTTCAATTAAATAATATTTACTAAATATTCAACTAATATTACACTAAAAAGAAAAAATAAATATAATATTTCAAAATTTTGTTTAAGTAATTGTATTCAATTAATTAAATAATTAGTAAGTATTCAGCTAATATTATACTAAAAAGAAAAAAATATATAATATTTCAAATTTTGTTTAAGTAATTGTGTTCAATTAAATAATATTTACTAAGTATTTATATAACATTTTACTAAAAATTATATTCAATTAAGTAAATAATTACTAAGTATTTAACTAATATTTTTAAATTATACTAAAAAGAAAAAATAAATACAATATTTTAAATTTTGTCTAAGAAATTACATTCAATTAAGTAATATTTACTAGGTATTCATATAATATTATACTAAAAAGAAGAAAATATATAATATTTCAAATTTTGTCTAAGTAATTGTGTTCAATTAAATAATATTTACTAAGTATTCATGTAACATTTTACTAAAAATTGTATTCAATTAAGTATATAATTACAAAGTATTCATATAATACTATACTAAAAAAGAAAAAAATATATAATATTTCAAATTTTATCTAAGTAATGGTGTTCAATTAAATAATATTTACTTATCATTCACCCTGTATATATAAACTGTTAGCTTGTGTTACCACATAATTCTTCAAAAAAAGATAAAACCGCCATTCAAAATGAATTGTTTAAAATAATAAAATATATTGCTATCTCTTTTAACCTATGTGTTTATTTTTTCAAAATGATACAGTATGGTACCCCCCTATTACAACTTTTAATGGAATGTTATAATTCGTATGTGTATAACTAAAGAAATAAACAATCATATAATAATTAAAAATAAATATCATGTCTATAAAATATCAAACTAAAAATCTTAATACTATGATTCATACTTTTCAAAAATTAATAACAGTTAATACTATTCTTCAAAAAGAATAAAACCATTGGCATTATATATATCATCCCATCACTTGTATAAACAACTGTTATTCGCTTATTAATAATAAATATTATCATATGTTACCATACAATTCTTCAAAAAAGGATAAAACCATTAACGTAATATATATCATTCACCCTGTATATAAAAACTATTACCTTGTGTTACCATACTAGTCTTCAAAAAAAGGATAAAACCATTCACATAATATATATCATTCACCCTGTATATAAAAACTGTTACCACACAATTCTTCAAAAATGATAAAACCACCATCCAAAATGAATTGTTTAAAACAAAACGTATTCCTATCCTCTTTAATCTGTGTGTTTATTTTTTCAAAGTGTTCGAGTATGGTACTCCTATTACAGCTTTTAAAAGAATGTTATAATTTGTACATGTATAACTAAAGAAATAAACAATCCCAAAACAATTAAAAATGTATAACATATCTATAAAATATCCTACTAAAAACCTTAATACTATGATGCATACCTTTCAAGAATTAAAAAAGTTAATACTATTCTTCGAAAAAGAATAAAACCGTTAACATAATACATATCATATCAATCAACTAATCAATCAGTCATATCAATCAAACAATCAATCATATCATTACTGATATGTATGTTTATTTTGCTATACCTTTTAGAACTTTTAATAGAGTGTTAGAGTATAATTTGCATATGTATAACTTAAGAAAACAACAATTCTTAAACAATAAAAAATATAACATAAGTTTAAAACATTAAACTAATAATCTTAATATTATAATTTATACTTTTTAAAATTAAAAACTTTATAAAATTTAAAAATTAAAACTTTGAAAGAAAAAAAATCTTTTATAAAATTTAAAAATTAAAACTTTGGAAAAAAAATACTCTTATAAAATTTAGAAATTAAAACTTAGAAAAAAAAATTTATAAAATTTAAAATTAAAACTTTATAAAATTTAAAAAATTAAAACTTTGAAAAAAAAACCTTTATAAAATTTAAAATTAAAACTTTGAAAAATTATACAGTTTACAAAATTAAAAAAATTAAAACTTTGAAAAAGTTTAAAAAATTAAGTTATCAAAATTAAAATAATATTTAAAAATTTCATAAATTAAGTTTGCAAAGGTGTTATGTTGATATTAATAGTATTTGAAGATAAACTACTTTTCAACGAGGATTCTTCAGAAAATCCATTATCTTCTAATGATCTAACATTGCTATGGGTCTTCAAATGTCTTTGTAAGTTAGATCTTCGTCCAAAAGTTTTCCGGCAAACTTCACAAGTGTACAGCTTCTCACCAGAATGTATCTTCATATGCTGATTCAAGTTGGATGTGCACATAAAATCTTTGCCACAAGTCAAACAGGTTAAAAATTTCTTCATAGATGTAGAACTTTCCAAAGGCATAATCTCATCAATAGGTATGATAACATCCATAGTAGAATAAAAAGAAATAAAAAACACTTCAAAGAAATCAACAATTAAAAAACAAAAAAGCAATCTTTTCAAACAAACCGAATCAGAAAAAAGCAAGAGCAATTAAAGACACGTCTTATCACTACCAAAATTAATCATCAAATGATGGAAGTCTGATTTTCCGCCTCCTATTTATATCCTGAACCTCCCCCGCTCCACCGATCTCAATCTGACGGCGAAATATTCTACTTAGCGAGAAAATAAAAGATCAAAATCGCCAAATCACGACGAAATAATTCATTTGGCGAGCAAACGAAAGAATAAAATCACCAAATTACAAAAATATTTTTTCCCTATTAATAACACTCTAAGAGATCATTAAACCCGAAGACTTATAATTTATTCTTGATGTAATTAAATTTCCCTTTCAAATGCTTATATACAATTAACATTATTATATACTTATATACAATTGATATTATTAAAAGGTCTTTACCAAAGTCTAATACTAGTGACTTTTATAGTTGATTTTAGAAATTAACGATTAAAAATGTTTTATCCAAACAGAAATAGTTATACTTTAAAACTGTTTCTCAATATATTTTTCAAAACTCTCATGCATAGAGTCATGATTTCCTTGCATATCAATAACAAATGTTTTATACATTGAATTATATATTTCCAATTCAAGTGAAAATTCCTAAAAACTGTATACATACAAGTATATTAAATAAAAAGATATGAAAATACAACTGATTAATAATATAAAATCCAACTAGCAATTCAAAAGTTTAAAAATAGATATGGTTATTTTATTATGTTAGTAAATTTTGTGTGTTTTTTTATCCAAATAAATCAATATACAGTTTCACAAAAATATTACTGTTCGACATATAATATCAATTTCGAATATATATATAAATACTCTAAACTGAATAACTTTAAATTCAGAAAAATATAATTACAACAATTTTTTAAGTTTAACGATAAACAATAATTTTAAATTATATACTTAAACTACTAAGACATGAAAATTAATTAAATGGAACTACATAACTCAGATAATTAAAATTTTTTATGGAATTTTATAACAAAATAAATTTTACTTTAAAAATATTAACGAAACTTTCTAAAAGTTTTATACGTATATACATGTAAGTATACTAAACAGAAAAAAAAATTAAATAATATAAAATTCAACTAAGAGATCATCTGCATTTTAAAAAATACATATAATAATTTCAATACATCAACTGCATTTAAAAAAATACATATAATAATTTCAATACATCAATAAATTCTGTGTGTTATATTACGATCCTACATTAAATTTAATAATAAATTATAATTTTTAATTATATACACGGTCTACTAAACTATGAAAATTAATTAAAATGAGCTAACTGATTAAATTTTTTGATACGTTTTTAAATATAACTCGAATTCTACTTAAAAAATATTGCAAACAGATCTCATATTATTGAATTTCGAATTGTTAAAACCAATCACATTCATTTTTTTTTTCAAGCATAATTAATATTTAATTGCTCGCGTAAGACAGAATACTATTTTCTCTTAAGACAGATATATATTCTTAATACCAGTGCAGATAACTGTCAAAGTGTTTAACCATATAGTCTAATTACATGACTGTTAAATTTATTTTATTTATTGTTGAAGTGTTAATTTTGGTATTAAACAGAAACAAATACCAAGTTGTTTACCCTGTTCTAAGTATACATAGAAGTTAATTTTACTAAATCGGACAACATATAATATACATTTTTTTAAATTCTATATCTACTAATCACACTAAAACGATCTACCTAATTATTATTAAATACTATTATTAAATTCCTTTCTCCACAGAATGAATAAAACAGCTTTCAAATTTATGAAACCTCTAAAAATATTGCATCACCCCAAAAAAATCCTAATTTAGATTAAATTAATGAATCAATAATCTCGAATAACATCAAAACTCATTTTGAAAAACAAAACGACATATTATTTACTTGTTGCAATCTCTAAAAGTATAACATCACCCTGAAAAATAAACCACAAATTGTTCTATCGCAACCTTTTTAAGGTATTGCATCATCCTTTAAAAATCATATTTAAGATTAAATTAATGAATCCTAAACCTTAAATAAAATCAAAACTCAGTTTGAAAAGAAAACAATCTATTATTTTCGCTAAATTCTTACAAATATTTCATAATCAAATCATTCTAACACTCATTTTCAAGCTTTTACGTCTATTATTCAAATTAAAAATTATACCTAATTAACATTTTTATTTTATATTCTAAATTAATTCCGATCAACATCCTTGAAATTCATTCAAAAATCAAAGTTATCCAAGTCCGATTACAATCGATACAAATTGTCTGCCTCAGAAATATTAAAACCACTATTTTCAAAAATCCGCTCGCTAGGGGGCAGCACTGAACAAAAAAAGTTTTAAAAATTAAATTTACAACTAGCATAACAAAATTAGTGTATAAAAACAGCTAACCACTAGTAGGGAAAGAAGGAGAGTTCAACCCCATAAGGTGGATTGTGGATTGGGAGGATTGAGGAGGAGGGAGGAATCCACCTTGTGGGTGGAGGAGGAGGGTGGAATCCACCTGTTGGGAGACTTATCCTATAGTAGGAGGGGTTAAATGTTGGAGGGGGCTTAATTTTTGAGGGGGCTTAATATTAGAGATTAGATAATGTGTTGGCAGAACTCTCCTTTGAATTTTTGAATGAATTTCAAGGATGTTGATCGGAATTAATTTAGAATATAAAATAAAAATGTTAATTAGGTATAATTTTTAATTTGAATAATAGACGTAAAAGCTTGAAAATGAGTGTTAGAATGATTTGATTATGAAATATTTGTAAGAATTTAGCGAAAATAATAGATTGTTTTCTTTTCAAACTGAGTTTTGATTTTATTTAAGGTTTAGGATTCATTAATTTAATCTTAAATATGATTTTTAAAGGATGATGCAATACCTTAAAAAGGTTGCGATAGAACAATTTGTGGTTTATTTTTCAGGGTGATGTTATACTTTTAGAGATTGCAACAAGTAAATAATATGTCGTTTTGTTTTTCAAAATGAGTTTTGATGTTATTCGAGATTATTGATTCATTAATTTAATCTAAATTAGGATTTTTTTGGGGTGATGCAATATTTTTAGAGGTTTCATAAATTTGAAAGCTGTTTTATTCATTCTGTGGAGAAAGGAATTTAATAATAGTATTTAATAATAATTAGGTAGATCGTTTTAGTGTGATTAGTAGATATAGAATTTTAAAAAAATGTATATTATATGTTGTCCGATTTAGTAAAATTAACTTCTATGTATACTTAGAACAGGGTAAACAACTTGGTATTTGTTTCTGTTTAATACCAAAATTAACACTTCAACAATAAATAAAATAAATTTAACAGTCATGTAATTAGACTATATGGTTAAACACTTTGACAGTTATCTGCACTGGTATTAAGAATATATATCTGTCTTAAGAGAAAATAGTATTCTGTCTTACGCGAGCAATTAAATATTAATTATGCTTGAAAAAAAAATGAATGTGATTGGTTTTAACAATTCGAAATTCAATAATATGAGATCTGTTTGCAATATTTTTTAAGTAGAATTCGAGTTATATTTAAAAACGTATCAAAAAATTTAATCAGTTAGCTCATTTTAATTAATTTTCATAGTTTAGTAGACCGTGTATATAATTAAAAATTATAATTTATTATTAAATTTAATGTAGGATCGTAATATAACACACAGAATTTATTGATGTATTGAAATTATTATATGTATTTTTTTAAATGCAGTTGATGTATTGAAATTATTATATGTATTTTTTAAAATGCAGATGACCTCTTAGTTGAATTTTATATTATTTAATTTTTTTTTCTGTTTAGTATACTTACATGTATATACGTATAAAATTTTTAGAAAGTTTCGTTAATATTTTTAAAGTAAAATTTATTTTGTTATAAAATTCCATAAAAAATTTTAATTATCTGAGTTATGTAGTTCCATTTAATTAATTTTCATGTCTTAGTAGTTTAAGTATATAATTTAAAATTATTGTTTATCGTTAAACTTAAAAAATTGTTGTAATTATATTTTTCTGAATTTAAAGTTATTCAGTTTAGAGTATTTATATATATATTCGAAATTGGTATTATATGTCGAACAGTAATATTTTTGTGAAACTGTATATTGATTTATTTGGATAAAAAAACACACAAAATTTACTAACATAATAAAATAACCATATCTATTTTTAAACTTTTGAATTGCTAGTTGGATTTTATATTATTAATCAGTTGTATTTTCGTATCTTTTTATTTAATATACTTGTATGTATACAGTTTTTAGGAATTTTCACTTGAATTGGAAATATATAATTCAATGTATAAAACATTTGTTATTGATATGCAAGGAAATCATGACTCTATGCATGAGAGTTTTGAAAAATATATTGAGAAACAGTTTTAAAGTATAACTATTTCTGTTTGGATAAAACATTTTTAATCGTTAATTTCTAAAATCAACTATAAAAGTCACTAGTATTAGACTTTGGTAAAGACCTTTTAATAATATCAATTGTATATAAGTATATAATAATGTTAATTGTATATAAGCATTTGAAAGGGAAATTTAATTACATCAAGAATAAATTATAAGTCTTCGGGTTTAATGATCTCTTAGAGTGTTATTAATAGGGAAAAAAATATTTTTGTAATTTGGTGATTTTATTCTTTCGTTTGCTCGCCAAATGAATTATTTCGTCGTGATTTGGCGATTTTGATCTTTTATTTTCTCGCTAAGTAGAATATTTCGCCGTCAGATTGAGATCGGTGGAGCGGGGGAGGTTCAGGATATAAATAGGAGGCGGAAAATCAGACTTCCATCATTTGATGATTAATTTTGGTAGTGATAAGACGTGTCTTTAATTGCTCTTGCTTTTTTCTGATTCGGTTTGTTTGAAAAGATTGCTTTTTTGTTTTTTAATTGTTGATTTCTTTGAAGTGTTTTTTATTTCTTTTTATTCTACTATGGATGTTATCATACCTATTGATGAGATTATGCCTTTGGAAAGTTCTACATCTATGAAGAAATTTTTAACCTGTTTGACTTGTGGCAAAGATTTTATGTGCACATCCAACTTGAATCAGCATATGAAGATACATTCTGGTGAGAAGCTGTACACTTGTGAAGTTTGCCGGAAAACTTTTGGACGAAGATCTAACTTACAAAGACATTTGAAGACCCATAGCAATGTTAGATCATTAGAAGATAATGGATTTTCTGAAGAATCCTCGTTGAAAAGTAGTTTATCTTCAAATACTATTAATATCAACATAACACCTTTGCAAACTTAATTTATGAAATTTTTAAATATTATTTTAATTTTGATAACTTAATTTTTTAAACTTTTTCAAAGTTTTAATTTTTTTAATTTTGTAAACTGTATAATTTTTCAAAGTTTTAATTTTAAATTTTATAAAGGTTTTTTTTTTCAAAGTTTTAATTTTTTAAATTTTATAAAGTTTTAATTTTAAATTTTATAAATTTTTTTTTCTAAGTTTTAATTTCTAAATTTTATAAGAGTATTTTTTTTCCAAAGTTTTAATTTTTAAATTTTATAAAAGATTTTTTTTCTTTCAAAGTTTTAATTTTTAAATTTTATAAAGTTTTTAATTTTAAAAAGTATAAATTATAATATTAAGATTATTAGTTTAATGTTTTAAACTTATGTTATATTTTTTATTGTTTAAGAATTGTTGTTTTCTTAAGTTATACATATGCAAATTATACTCTAACACTCTATTAAAAGTTCTAAAAGGTATAGCAAAATAAACATACATATCAGTAATGATATGATTGATTGTTTGATTGATATGACTGATTGATTAGTTGATTGATATGATATGTATTATGTTAACGGTTTTATTCTTTTTCGAAGAATAGTATTAACTTTTTTAATTCTTGAAAGGTATGCATCATAGTATTAAGGTTTTTAGTAGGATATTTTATAGATATGTTATACATTTTTAATTGTTTTGGGATTGTTTATTTCTTTAGTTATACATGTACAAATTATAACATTCCTTTAAAAGCTGTAATAGGAGTACCATACTCGAACACTTTGAAAAAATAAACACACAGATTAAAGAGGATAGGAATACGTTTTGTTTTAAACAATTCATTTTGGATGGTGGTTTTATCATTTTTGAAGAATTGTGTGGTAACAGTTTTTATATACAGGGTGAATGATATATATTATGTGAATGGTTTTATCCTTTTTTTGAAGACTAGTATGGTAACACAAGGTAATAGTTTTTATATACAGGGTGAATGATATATATTACGTTAATGGTTTTATCCTTTTTTGAAGAATTGTATGGTAACATATGATAATATTTATTATTAATAAGCGAATAACAGTTGTTTATACAAGTGATGGGATGATATATATAATGCCAATGGTTTTATTCTTTTTGAAGAATAGTATTAACTGTTATTAATTTTTGAAAAGTATGAATCATAGTATTAAGATTTTTAGTTTGATATTTTATAGACATGATATTTATTTTTAATTATTATATGATTGTTTATTTCTTTAGTTATACACATACGAATTATAACATTCCATTAAAAGTTGTAATAGGGGGGTACCATACTGTATCATTTTGAAAAAATAAACACATAGGTTAAAAGAGATAGCAATATATTTTATTATTTTAAACAATTCATTTTGAATGGCGGTTTTATCTTTTTTTGAAGAATTATGTGGTAACACAAGCTAACAGTTTATATATACAGGGTGAATGATAAGTAAATATTATTTAATTGAACACCATTACTTAGATAAAATTTGAAATATTATATATTTTTTTCTTTTTTAGTATAGTATTATATGAATACTTTGTAATTATATACTTAATTGAATACAATTTTTAGTAAAATGTTACATGAATACTTAGTAAATATTATTTAATTGAACACAATTACTTAGACAAAATTTGAAATATTATATATTTTCTTCTTTTTAGTATAATATTATATGAATACCTAGTAAATATTACTTAATTGAATGTAATTTCTTAGACAAAATTTGAAATATTGTATTTATTTTTTCTTTTTAGTATAATTTAAAAATATTAGTTAAATACTTAGTAATTATTTACTTAATTGAATATAATTTTTAGTAAAATGTTATATGAATACTTAGTAAATATTATTTAATTGAACACAATTACTTAAACAAAATTTGAAATATTATATATTTTTTTCTTTTTAGTATAATATTAGCTGAATACTTACTAATTATTTAATTAATTGAATACAATTACTTAAACAAAATTTTGAAATATTATATTTATTTTTTCTTTTTAGTGTAATATTAGTTGAATATTTAGTAAATATTATTTAATTGAACATAATTACTTACACAAAATTTGAAATATGATATTTATTTTTTCTTTTTAGCATAATATTACCTGAATACTTAGTAACTATTTACTTAATTGAATACAATTTCTCAGACAAAATTTGAAATACTGTATTTTTTTTTCTTTTTAGTATAATATTATATGAATACTTAGTAACTATTTATTTAATTGAATACAATTTTTAGTAAAATGCTATATGAATACTTAATAAATATTATTTAATTAAACACCATTACATAGACAAAATTTGAAATATTATATATTTTTTCTTTTTAGTATAATATTATATGAATACATAGTAAATATTTACTTAATTGAATACAATTTCTTAGACAAAATTTGAAATATTAAATTTCTTTTTTTCTTTTTTGTATAATATTAGTCTAATACTTAGTAACTATTTACTTAATTGAACACAATAACTTAGACATAATTTGAAATATGATATTTATTTTTTCTTTTTAATACAATATTATATGAATACTTAGTAAATATTTACTTAATTAAATACAATTTCTTAGAGAAAATTTGAAATATTATAAATTTTTTGTCCTTTTTAGTACAATATTAGTTGAATATTTAGTAAATATCATGTTGAAATAGTATTCAATGTTTTGCAATTACTGAAACATAATTTGAAATATTTACTCAATTGAATATAATTACTTAGACAAAATTACTTTTCACCGACACAGACTCACTGTGCTATCATATTAAAACAAAAAATATTCTTGATGATATGGAACATCATGCAAGCTTATTCGATTTCTCAGACTATCCAAAGCATCATTCACTCTACTCAGATATCAATAAGAAGGTGATCGGCAAATTTAAAGATGAACTAAAAGGTAATCTAGCCCTTGAGTTTGTCGGATTGAAATCAAAAATGTACTCTCTGAAATCTTCCATAGAAGAGAAGAAACGAGCGAAGGGTGTATCTAAACACGTCGTCGAGAACCGTCTAAAGCATGAAGACTATGTGAACTGTCTCAAAAACCAATCGACTTCTTTTGAAGTACAAATGAGAATTGGGCAAGATGCTCATAAATTATTTACATTAAGTCAGAACAAAATATGTTTGTCACCGTTTGATGATAAACGTTATTTGTTCAAAGATGGGATCACCAGCTTTGCGTATGGCCACTGTAAAATTATTCAAGATTGCAATAATACTAATTTACACTAATATAAAGAAGAATTTATCAAGATAATATTGTTATGTAAATAAATCTTTTCTTGTAAATATACTTTTCCTGTAAATTGTTTTGTTTTTAATAAAAAATTGTTTCTTTTTTATATGAGTACTTATTTAAAACATATACATAAACCTTTCTAATATAATGTTAAATATGTGTATTTATTTTATTCCCTACCCACACACTTACATATAATATATGTATAAATATCTATGCTCATTTACAAATAATTTTTTAAATATACTTTTTTAAACTTTTGTTTTGTAAAACTTTTTTCTACTTTTTTTTTAATTTTGTTAAACATTTTCTATAACTTGTATTTATTTTTGTAAAACATTTTTTTTTGTTAAAACTTTTTTATAACTTGTTTTTTTTTTTTTTTTTTTTGCTAAAACTTTTTTATAACTTATATTTTTTATAATTTTTTTTTCTTTTACTTATAAAATTTTGTTGAAACTTTTTTTTTTTAATTTTCTTAAAACATTTTCTTTGTAAAACTTTTTTTTTCTTCTACTATTTTTTAATTTATATATTTTTTAAACTTTTTAAATTTGTTAAAACTTTTTTTTTTAACTTTTTTAATTTTGCTAAAACTATTTTTTTTTAATTTATATATGTATATATATATATTTTTTTTTTTTTTACTTTTTTTTTAAATTAGATTTTGTAATTTTTTAAACCAATAATTTTTTATATAAACACGCATATGTAAACTTATACATGCATATAAACATATTAATACTTAGATACTTATATTTAGAAACATATACTTATATACTATATATACGTATATATATTCATTTGGATAGATTTAGACATATATGTTTAGCGATATTTAAACATTTATATCTATAAATTTATAAACACTTATATACATTTTATCTACATGTATATAGATACACGTGTACATAGTCTGCTGATACCTATACTTACTAACATGTGTACATAGCCTACTGATACCTATACTTACTAACACGTGTATATCTCTTAACAATTGTATTCAATAAAGTGATATATATATATATATATATATATATATATATACTTATTCAAAAACAAACTTGTATACACGCATCTTTCTAACAAAATATCGGAGAAAACAATAAAATGAGATAAAAATAAACAAGTGTTTCTAAGCGAAACCGCTTTGACACCTTAATTCTTGATATATGCGTACATCTTTCTAGCAAAGTGTTAAACTGAACAACAACATGACACAATGATTGTCGCGATTAGAAGGAAGGCGGACCTGAATGAGCATTGCTCTCAATTGCTCATTCCGGATTCCGCCTGTGGCCGTAGAACTGTCCTTTATCTACTACTATTCTTTATGGTCTCCAGGGTCTAGATATATGCCTGAAGCGCAAAGAGGGAATTCTACTGTACGTTCTTAGATACGTGATAAGACATCTATTCTCCTATGTCCTTGGTCTTAGAACTCCTAAGCTAAATTCTAGGAAGAAATGCATAGGTATCAGGTCCTATGTCTCATCTCAAAGATAATAATTTAACTACAGCACTTTGCTTTGGCTAACTAACATTCTCTGTGAATCGTAAAGTCCTGGAAAAAAAAATACCCCGACAAACTCTGCAACAAATTAATGTAGAAGAAAGTTACTGGTAGCATTAGGGGTGGGGGGGGGGGGAGGGGCATCTACATACAAAATGAACCCAAACTTTTTTTTTCAATAGCTTTACCCAAGTTTGACACTATAAATAAATTCTACTCCCTTCAATTAGTCAAAAAACAAATTTTCATGAAATTCGTACGATTAGTTTCAGCGAAATTATTTTAAAATGGACACATTTTAGAGGCTGGATCCAAATTGAGGTTCAGTACTCGATTATTGAAATGCTACATAATGGCTATCTCACTTTAATTAAGGGTGTGTTCAAATCAAAACTGCTTATTTTCTGATTGAATTTTAAATTAATTTTTGTTCTGAAACGCATCCCATTGGAAGACTCTCTTATTCAGAAAGTATATAATGGGCCGTGCTTGTCGACTTTTTGATAAAAGCAGACTATATTGAGAAAAAAAATGCTGTCAAAGTGGGTGTTTTGAACCGAATTTCCCAGAGCGAGAGAGCTGGGAACGAAAATAACGGTCGTACTCAGAAAATATTTGTTTATAAATCAAGTTCTAAGGAATTGAGCGAAAAATGAAAGGGGTGTTCGAGGGGGAGGGGGTGGGGTATAGATAGTTGCATATATGATAGGGGCATATATGACTATCATGACTTCAGATTTACTCTCACACGATAGTACAGTTTGTGAACGGTTAAGAGATGTCTCGTGATTTTTCTATATATACCTTATAGAAATGTTTTTATAATCATATTGATTTTAGACGGGACTCTTTTAAACATAAAAAAAACTTAAAAAGCATTACTTTAGCTGTATTTTTTTTTAAACTAAAATATTTTCTTAGTAAATTTTACAAAAGTTCCGCATATTTATTTAAAAATTTATTATTTCTTATAAAATTTTGAAATTATTCACTGAATTATTTGCCTTTGTTATTATTCTTGTATAGTAATGTTTAAATGTGGTATTTGATCTTAATTACGAAAATGGCCGTAAGCTATCGTTATAGTGGTGGATGCGGTCTTGGAAACTGATGAATTTCCAAATCAATGGTTGAAATGAATGGCAACCCATTTACAGAAGATCTCGATTAGCCATGATGATAATACCATTGAATCTTTTGCAATCATGTAATATTTTTAAAACATAGCAAATAAGCTTGGGTTTATAGCATGAGGAGACTGGGTGTGTATTGGCGAAAGTATCTGTAGGGTAATCTATTCAAATAATTATTCTAGGGGTTAATTCAATTGCACTCCAAATTTTGGTTACAGGTAATGCATATTTATAAAGACACAGCAATATATTTTTTAAAGTAATAATGTTAATTTTTCATAAATTTTTTATGTAAAAATCTTATGTACATTTTCGTATCAAGATAAATTATGTGTAATAACACAAGCATTTTGTTTAATGAACCGTACCATTTGAGTTTTTAATTCGACATCATATTAATTCTTCTATTGCTCGTAAGTCTAAATCATAAAAAAAGGAAGATAATAGTACATATGCAACGGTAAAAAATAAATTAAAGTGAAAAGCTATATTTATTTTACTATTTTTCATTTTCCATTAAATTTATTCATCATGATTTATTTTTAAATGCACCATGATGTCGAACTTTCTGTGGTTGTTTTGATTCTCTAAAATTCGTTCAAAACGTCCATTTTGACACCATTTTCTTAAATATATTTTTCTTTTGCAGGGAAAAAAAAGAGAGATTATTCAATTTCTTTTTATTTGAATACAAATAATGGTAAAATCTGCCCATTTAAGAATGAAAATTATTTCATAAATGTGTCATAAAGTAGCAAGTTTTGTAGTGAGAATAGACTTGTTAAAAATTACGGAGGGAAAAAAAAGTAGAAGTAATAAGAAAAAATATCTTACTGCTGATATTGCTATTAAATGAATATAGCTGTATAAAAGAATATTTGGCTATATCCTTCCAACATATAGATCTAAATGTCTTAAAAATTCGTTTTATATGTAGTATATTTTTTGGCTCTTCTAAGAAATAGCGGTGAGCTTTTTTCTTTGATTGTTAATACAGAATATGTTAATATATTCTGTAACAAATTAAGAAATACGACAGTTTATGAATTAGCATTTTTCTTAAAGTTTTAATTTTCAGATTTTTCATTTATAAAATTTAAGAGATGAACCGAAAATTTTCTATAGGTCCAATTTTAATAAAATTTGCTCACAAAAACCTGCTTAAAGCGGTGGGAAGACTCAAAAAAAAAAAAAAAAAAAAAAAAAAAAAAAAAAAAAAAAAAAAAAAGCAAGCAACCATTATAAAAAGAAAGAGCAGGGGGGGGGGGGGCTAAATTTTTTTTGAGAACAAGATATTTATCTCAGCACGCCCTAGTAAGCAAATCTCTGTTGATTTCCCAATGTTTATAATGGTATAGTAACTTATTAAAATAAATTTATGAGATGCAACATTGTATTAAAAAATAATAAGAAAATTTAAATATTTGTGCTTCAATAAATAATATCTTAATTCTGATTAATTAAAAAAGGGGTTGTAGAGGGGTGATTTGAGGAAATATTTACTTATGCTTAGTGTCTAATTTAATTATTGAAGACAGTTATTATTAATGTAATTGGAAGAAAAAAGCAAACACAGTTTTTATTTATTATTCAATTGATGATAATTAGTCAATGTTAAAATTACGTCCCATTGTTCAATCACACAAAATTTTAGTGCGTTGTGATTTCATTATCACGAGTTATAAAAATTTAAATTTCTCGGACTCATATATTTTGCTTTTTATAAAATTTGGGGGAGGGGGTGATAAAAAATTCTAAAGGGCCTAAATGATGTTGACCATACAGAGTTTGGTGGACACCGAAGTGACAAGGGACCGAAATGGCTAAGGACAGAAACGGTCTGGACGAAATGACATTGGGGCCGAAACCGCGGAACCGAAATGTCGTGTACTCCGCAAATTGTATTCCCGAATATAAAAAATCAAGTAGTGATTAAAACGATCATTCTCGCATGCGAATATTCACACCCCCATTTCAATATTCGCATTTGTAGACATCGACGAAGAATATTCGTATTCGCGTTCGCGAATGTCAAACTTCGAGTAGTGATAAATATGTCTCGTACGCGAATATTCTCACTTTTTTGCAGAGCATTCACAAACATTTACAGCGAATTTTCGCCTACGAGAATGATATAAATGAGACATTTGTTACCTTGTTAGCTTTTAGTAATTATTTATCAATAAGTCCAATATTTATCAGTTTCCGTGTCACGTTTTCCCCTTGTCACGTTTTTTCCGGTCACGTTTTTCCTTGTCACTTTTTTAACTCTCTTGTTTTTTCTGTTACTTTTTTTTCTGTCACGTTTTTTCCGGTCACTTTTTTCCCTAGATTCCGTTTATCCACATTCTATGGCTTGGAGATTTAAAAAAATTAAAAATTCTACACTATAAAATCCTCTAAGACGGAATTGCATAGGAAAGAAGAAAATGCCTTTATGGGCAGGTTCCTCTATGAGCAGGTTCACCGTCTGTTGTAAATGTATTGTTTTCTTTTCACAAGTACTGTTATTTTCAATTTACATAGATCAACATATTTTTTTTTTTTTGTTATTGTTAAACACGGGATTCCGTCATAGGCAGGATTTTTTTCTAAGGTTTTACCGCACTTTAAATTTATTGCCTAGAAATGCTTCTACCCATCTAAAAAAAATAACAAAAATAAATATATCAATTTTAATTGGTAAAAAGAAAAAAAAAAAAAGTTGGGCCGAGCCAAATTTTACTGATATTTTTACAGAACAGGCCAGAGCCGTGCCTGTCCAATGATTTTCATATGAGCTGGGTTGAAACCAGGACTAAAAATTTCTGCCTGTTCAGACCTCAAGAAGAATGCAGTCCAGCCCCGACTTGGGCAGGAAAATAAATCCAGTTCCGATCAATCTCGGTCCGAATCTATAGAAAAAATTATCCCCAAACCAAGCTCAGACCGATTGTCGGGAAAGAAAATTGGGCCGGGCCCAACGAAGACCCTTACATCGAATAACCAAAATGTTAGTTCACAAATTTTTGTAAATTTGGTCGATAAGTTCTAATATTTAAAAAAAAAAAAAAAAAAAGAGTTTTTATTGACTTTTATAGACCAGCTTGAGTTGAACGAGTTCGTTTGGAAAATTTTGAGTTTGAACGTGCACTTGACTCATTTTTGAGAAATTGAATTTGAGTTTGAATTTGTTCGTTTTTTTCGTGAGCGTGCCCAACACTGGTTCTTGAATAGAAAGGGACTCTGGAATGTGTTGATACAATGAAGCTTGTTCATACAATAATATCTAACTATAACAGCTCGGATCAACTTTAAGATAAGGAAAAATATTACTTTAAAACCGTGTACGCAGAAAGTGGTACATATGAAATACAATAAGTAAGTAAAAAAGATAATATCAGATAATAGCAATCTTAAATAGTTAGATGCTCATTCGCATCAGAAACCTGCCATGTTTATACAAAATGTCTGTCTGTCCGTCAGTGTGTCTGCGTGTCCTCTTTGTATCATTGAAAAATGTATGAAGTTATGCCTAGAATTAAACCAGATTTCTTGTGTATGTTTTTGGTTATGGCCAGCTGGCCCTCCATGAATTTCGAAATATTCCGCTAGAAGGGAATGCTGTAATAACGATTTTTGTGCCATTTTCATTATTGTACCATCGAGAAGTGTTATGAAGTTATCCATAGAATTGAAACAAATTCCATGTATATCTTTTTGCCTAGAGCAAGAAGGTTCTCCTTGAATTTGGAAATATTCTGCTTGAAGGGGACGCTGTAATAGCGATTTTTGTGCCGTTTTCATTATTGCACTATGGAAAATGTATGAAGTTATAGAATTGAACCAAATTTTTTGCGTATATTTTGGGATATGGCCAGCTGGTCCCAAGGGAATTTGGTTACAATCCGCCAGAAGGCGGCGTTGTAATAGTGATTTTTCTAGATTTATCATAGTTCAATCGTACATCGGCTGTTGATGCAGCGGCGGGCAATTTGCATCCAGCTAACCCGGCGATTCTCAAGCAGCTGATGTACAACAGCATATCGAAAAATATTGATTTTATTAAATATATGATTAAAATTAAACTCGTTTCTACTGCGATTAATAAAATGAAGCAGGAACTTAAGATGAAAATCAAAGTTGGTGTAATATTGAAGTATTAACATGTGTAATAAATTTTGAAAAATTAACCTGTATGAGAAAGAAGAAAGTTTTGAGATTGGCACATACGACTAGTTTACATTTTTTTTTTTTTTTTTTTGCATCCCTCAAGTGTGTAGATTGTTGCCCTTTTCGTGATATTCCTATTTCTCTCAATCATTTTTGCTCGTTGAACAAACGCCACTCATTGAATGCTATGTTAGGGTAAAATTTTAAACACGTTTTTCTCGAATGCTTTTTAAACTAGGAAACCAATTTTCTCAGCAACAATTCGGCTGATTTCCTTCATTTAAAAAAGAAATGTAATCCGTTTTGCTGGAGATTATACCACCGAAAACTACACTCTAAATAAAAAGAGAGTGACTATTCACTCTGGAGGAGTGAATATTCACTCCATCGCAGAGTCAAAATATGCCCAACCTCTATAGAGTGACTAAAATAAGTGTATATTCCCTCTGAGCAAAAGTGGTTAACTCTCTGAAAGAGTGAATACTCATTCTTGGGAAGTGAATAGTCACTCTAAACAGGGGTGAATAATCACTCTTTTGGAGGGTGACAATTTACTCTTGCAAAAAGAATGCGTTTTTTCACCTCTGGTAAGAGTGAATAGTTACTCTTTCATAGGAGTAAATATTCACTTTTTATGGAGTGAATTCTTTTTTATGTTGCTTTTATGAGTATTTGAAAAGAACCATATCTTTTAGAGCATGTAATGAAAATAGATACAAGCGTGGTAAAGATTGGAATAAAATACTTTATTGGCAATATTTATTTAATTCATAATTTGTAACACTAATTGAACTTTTATGGAAAAAATCAATAAAGGTAACATATGAATTAAATTAGATTACTGACAGAAATAAACTAAAATATTTTATTCCAATATTATCCCTTGTGTCTACTTTCATTGCGTGCCCTATAAAGATATGATAGTTTTAAAATGCCCATAAGGGCAAGTAATCAACCGAAATTTTAATCAGTTAATATTATTTCTTTCTTTTCAGATACCCATTAAGCTGTATTTAGTGTTTTAAAAATTCCCGTGATGTACGTTTATTATGTTCTTTTTTTTCATGTGTAATTCAAATGTTAAATATTTAGATCTCAGTATTCATTGCTAATGAATTTAAATGTAATCAAACGTTATTATTTACTGTATTTTATTTAATTTCCCATTTTTTCTAATAACTGTATAATACATGGATGTTACAGGATTAATACGTGTGATTTCATTATAAATACAAAATCTTATCTTTTTACCGTACTTTTCAGTAAAGTATCGCTATGTTGCAGAGTCCTATTTTTAATTTTTCCATTTAAAAAGCAATGCTTATCAACATACATATTTTTTTTTAATAAGCTCTAAGCTTGATCTAAATATTAAGACTATGTAAGAATTTGTTCCATGTGTTGTGATTTGTCATTGTTTTATAGAATATGAACATGGAATCTACATTTTTTTATTATGTGGAATATGTTATATAATCTTCTTTTAAACATATTCCTTAACTTAATCAGGATTTCAAATTTTCTTCCGCTTTTGCTGAGAAATTGATATTAATACAATGCTTATTTATGGAACGACATGATAAGCTATATTGAATTTAAATTTTTTATTCCCGTACATATTGTATTTTGTGAATATGAGATAAATAGATTCCGCATGATTTATAAGAAAATATTGATCTAAGAAATAGAAAAAAGAAGGAAATATAAAAAGAAAAGAAATGACTGCATATGTACTGTTCTTATTGTTTGAAAAACATTTTAATGCAAAAAGTAGTTATTTATCTCTTTATAAAATATCCAATCCTATATTATATAAGTGATAATGTGAACTTTTTAAAAAATATACTAAAGCAGTTTTATCCATAAACTTCGTATCAGGCATAAAAAACATTTAATTTTAATGCTTAAATGTCATGTTTCATTTTTTAGTGCCATAAGTGCGTGTATCATAAACGTTGAAGATGCGTTTACAATAGCAGGAAATTTAATAACTATCTATAATTAAATGTTTTGATTAAAATCTTAAACAGCAGAAAAATGCATACATACAATTTTTTAAAACCGACTATACCAAATGAAAAACAATGAAAATAATAATTAGTATTTTATAATTGTACTATTAAAAAACAAGAAACTACAATAGATGAATTAAATGCATTATTAGATTTAACAACCTCTCAAAAATCTTCCCATTTGGTGTAAGAAATTCTTTTTAATTTTAGAAATTTGTAAATGTAAAACAAATCTGGAAACATTGGTATGAAGATTTACGATTTTAAATAATATTTAAAAATATTATTAGTAATAAAAAAAATCTTTCAAAAGTTTCACTTCTTAAATTAGAAACTAGTATAACATGTAAAAAGGCAGTTTCCCAGTATAATGCTATTTTTCAGTCAGAACCTTTTCGTAATATCATAATAATCGAATATCATATTTAACTCCAAAATAATAATAACGAAGTGTTTATAATCAGACAACAGTAAAAACCGAAAAAAATCCAACAGCGCAAATCACTGTCTCAACCGATTTTCAACAAATTAGTACAAATTAATGTTTACATGTGCATGAATAATCATGCATCATGAATCAAGATATCTCTCTATAAGCATTTTAAACGTGAGATAATCCACGTTCTGTTTCTGTATTCGAGCAATTGCAAATTAAAGTATTTTACAGCACAGTATCGAACAAGAAGAATAAAATAGTTACGCTCATTTTTTTATTCACAAAGACCAAAGCAATGAAGTCCTGATGAACATGAATAAGGGATATAAAAGACAATCGCTTCTGAAATCAATAAAACAATTCCAGATCAATCTTTTTCTATGTAACATGAAAACTATTTAACTCATAATCATGAAATACAAAATCTACAGGAATAAAATATTAAAATTAAATCAAGACTTACCTTTAAGTTCCATAAATAATCACTTTAATAATACCCGTATATTTTAATCCGAAATTGTCTGACGAAAAAGCGATTCTTTCTCTTATCTTAAAAAAGCGTCTTAGACTTGCTGTTCTGATTGGCTGATGAGTAATATGATACCATACGATACAATACGATAAATACGATACTCACTCCTAGGAGGTGAACATTCACTCTTAGCAGAAGTGAATAATCACTCTTTCAGAGGAGTGACTATTCACTTTTGAAAAGGAGTGCGTTTTAGTACCAAATCAACGTAATTTTCAAGGTTGCATTATGAAATGGGGGTTTTAAAAATTAAGAAGTAACATATTTTGGTGCTTTTCATTATTTTACTCCATATATTGGTTCAAAGACGAACGAAATTTTTTTAAGTGTATAATGCCAAGCTTTCACTGCCGTCAACGGAGTGAAATATTTCACTCTATAAACTAAACTAAGCTTCTATGAACTAAATGTTAGCATGAGCTTCGGAGAATTTTTTATCCTTTCATAATTTGGTTATCAAATATTTTTCAGATGCTTGCGACCGGAGTAAAACGGTTGCCCGATTGGAAGTTCATGGCGCAACCATGAACCAAAAACTGGACTCCAGATAACCAAAAACTGGACTCCAGAACAATGTGATACCGTACTGAATACCGTAGAGTCACAGTTTGGTCTATTAATAATTAATGTTCTGGAGAGCCCCTGGATCAGCCCAGTCATAAATACACACATGGTGATGTAGGTTGAATATTCTCCACATCTTCCCTCGTAGTGTTGTGACCGTAATATGATATCGGGATGATACTCTTGTTCAGTATGTTCGTCAATTTCTTGCAAACATGAATCCTGGTTTTCTATTTGTGGACGATAAAGACCTGAGTTCTCAGGTCTCACATCGTCAATATCAGAAACACTACATCGTATGTAATTAGAATCAAGGTATCGGACTTGAATCCCATTGGCTATGTACGGGACATATTTGGGAGGCATTTAGATTCTCTCCTTGATCTTCCTTATGGTTTAGAAAAATTTATTCCCAGAGAAGAGTTCTGTAATCGTAAAATAAGCAGAGGTTACATTTGGCAGAGGTAGCTTTATATGAGAAAAAAGGGTATACGGAGATTCTTTAAAAAAATCCAGAAGGTATAAGGCGTATACTTCCGTATACCCTCCACTACATCCCTGCCCGATAATGCTACAATGCTAAAAGTTAACAAAAACTGCCATAGATGATCTTATTTTTGGTATAAATCGATACTATTGAAACATGTGTTTCCAGCAGAAATTATCATATTTCTGATGGATAAATTTCCACCATTGAACTTCTCTGCTGCCCACAATCTTACATTTGTATTTATCCGTGTATTTAATTATTTATTTACAATTCCTTTTGTATTTACCTACACTAGTGTCTTTTGTTATACCTCATGAACTGTGAAAGTTTTACTGACTCCAAATATATATTCCATTTTATCGGCTTTTCCACTTAATTGCTAAACGTGTGTATGTTTATTAGTTTTACATTTTTTTAAAGTAATTATTAGGTTATCCGAATAATAATTCAAATAACCTAATAAACTACTTATTACTATAATTGACATTGACAATATGGCTATCCCAAAAAAGGTGGCCTCAAACGTATGCAATCTTTAAGAGGTCCTGTTAAAATTCATGCTCTTTTTATCAATCTAAGCGGACAAAGCAAACCACTTTGAAGCTGTCTGATGAGTCCTACCCCTGTGGCTGTTTTGAACCCAGAATGGCTGCTGTCGTCATCAAATAACGGCACCAACTAGTCTACCTTTTAAATGCTCTTTTAAATTATAGGCTTGTAATCCAAGAGAAAAAGAAAGATAATAGTCTAGTAAAGGGTAATCATTCAAATTATGAAAAGACAAAGGATAAGCAATGATCATTTTCTCTTAATAGCTAATAATTTCTTTCTGTTCTACTCGACATAATAATTTCAAAAATGCAGAATTTTTTTTTTCAAGAAATTGGGGCAGAGTTAAACTTTTTTGCTGCCATCTATATTCTTAAAACAAGGTACAGATACTTACATAGAATGTATATATAAATTGCACCCAACTAACATGAAATTAACAGTGAGTTATTAATACAAACAAGGGGATATATTTATTATTATTTTGGCAATATGCAATTTAGATATGCCATTATAGAAAATTTTGACCGACAAAAATAAACAATACTTGTAAAATTCATGCGCACTTAAGATGGAATATAAGTGCTCGGTTGACATATTAGTTGCGAAGCCCTTTTGACTCAATTGAGATAGAAAGACTGTTTTCAAGGAGGACGTTTAGAAGAGAAAGTTTTAAATCCGATTAACTATAAATATTCCTTGCAACTAAAAAAAAAAATTACCTTTGCAAGTAAAATAATGTTTACCCTACTTTACTCGTGCAAGTAAGATACATTTCTTACTGCTTAATTTCCGTGCTTATAAGATGGATTATGAAAAATAGGAAATTTTCCTAACCGTCGGGATACCCGGCGTTGAAAATTATTCATCGACGTAAAATCCGGAGTTTATTTACATTAAAATCATATACAGAAAATCAAGACTTTGAAAAGCTGACGTTATAAGCGGAGTGACGTCAAAACCGGGTATCGGGATAACGAGGTAAGACTGCAATCTATCTATACTAATCTTCTATACTAATATTATAAAGAAGTAAAAATATTTTGTTTGTTAGAGGTAATCTCTGGAGCTACCGAACCGATTTCAAAAGTAATGGTATCAAAATGAGGGTGTTAGTCCAACTTTGAACATAGGCTATATTTTATGTTGATGCCACTACCCCAAAGGGGGTGCAGGAGCAAAAAACGTTCTAAAAATTCGATTTTTGCGTTACTGAAGGGCCTAGAAATATGAAATTTGGATTATTAGTTATAAGATATAAATGATGTCTAAGAACAGTTCTTAAATAAAACCTTTCCCTTTTTGAAGTTAAAAATTTTATGTGTAAAAAATAATTAAAAACCAAACTTTATTTGCTCCACCCATCCAACTGTTAACTTTTCTTCTAATTCTTTGTACACATTTTTGGTTATTTTAACTTGGTTCAAATATATAACGATGGAATTTTATAATCGATTTTCATTCGCTTTACGAAATGCTAGAATTGTAAAACAACACGTACAAATGTGTGTTTTCGATTAAATACAAAAAAATTAATTGATAGAATTGATATTTTCAGAACTTAATTATAAATTAATGAATTAAATTTCAAGTACTTTTCCGCTAGCCGGTGCAGCTGATAAATCGCCAAATATTCTTTCAATCGCATTGCCCTCATTTTCCTTTAAAATACAATCTTTTATTCCTTTTGTGTTTGGAATAGATAACTTTCATTAAGAATAAATACATTTAAAATAGATATTTTTCACTCATTTAATTTTAAATACAAAAAGTTGTTTTAATAATAAATACCATAAACAAAAAAACATTTTATTTCAAAATCAAAGCTTTGTTTTTTAAATTACACTTGCAAAAATAGCAGCTGCTATTTGAGAAAAAAAATTCCTGTTGGAGATATTTGAGCCTGGCTTAGAGGTCTGCACGGGTCCGGGCCGGCAGAATTATTTAAAAAAAAATTAAAGGGCCGGGCCAGCAGAAAAAAAAAATGAACGGGCCAGCTGGGCCGATAAACAAAATTTAGCGGACCTGCCGGCCCGATATAAAATTTTAAACGAAGCCGATAAAAATATGAGCGAATTTTAATGAACATCACTTTCGCGAGAATAAGTATAAATGTGCATCACGTTCCGATGCTAGTTTGACAACATGTAACAGAAATGTATACAGAAATGTAACATGCCCAGAGTAGAGATCGGCATCGGACAGTTAAATGGTTTTTGAGCCCCGGCTTAGTTTTTTTCAGCAGACTCGTGCCGGGCCGAGATCAGGCTTGACTTTTTTATTTCTACATAGTCGAGCCGAGCCGGAACTGGACTTAATTGTTCTCAGCGTGTGTAGGGCAGGCAATATGTTTTGTAAAAGTGTTAATAGCGATAATGAATTTCTGTTAACGTAATATTTGGGAATATACACCTTAAGGTGGTTCTCAAATTCACTGCTCAACAACGCGAAGCTTTGACACATTTTTTAACTAATTTTTAACTGTAAAGCCATAAAATTGACAGGCCTGATTACTGAAAGGATTTTGAATCGAATAGCGTTTTCCATTTTTTGATAAATAAATAACTTGTCAAGATATAAGAGATTCTTGTCACGTGGCTGCAGGTTTTTCTCTTTTCCCGTGTTATCGCTTCCAGAAATTCGATTCAAAACACTAACTTTGACAGTATTTTCTCAAAGATATATTGCTTTTATCAAAAAATGTATAACGCCATTCGATTACATGGTTTATGAATAAAAACAATTGCCAATCTCATGCGTTTCCGAAAAGAAATTAATTCAGAAATGCGTCAGAAAATAACTGCATTGGATTTGAGAAAAACCTTAATAAATCTCTGATAAATATTTTCACAAATCTACTTTTTATCCGACTGCCAAGAAGGGTTATGTGTTTCACGCGTATCTGGGTATGTGGATTTCTTTATACTCTCGAAACATCCCAACGGCTGGATGGATTTTAATGAATTAGGTCTTTACCGTCCGATGGTTATAGGCCAGGTTTTGTTTTTATAAATTCAAAATGGCGGCCGTAAAATACAAAATGTCAGTAGAGACGAAAATTTTTTTGTGCACCCTATTGAGTGGCATATCATTGGATAAAAAAAATAATATAAAAAATAGAGTCACATTGATGAGAAATAATTAATTAGTTCTCTTTTACGCAGTCGGGTTTTTTGATTTTTTAAATTTAATTTTTACTTGTTATTATACAGCTTCAAAAGTTGTGGTGTTTTTAACCCTCCTTTTTTGTCTTTTATTCCAAGCTACATTAATTTGTTAATGAATCCTTTTTTGCATGATGAAGCGTCTAAGAATCCAAGTAATCATTAATGTCGCTATTGTGTATTTTCTGTCCTGCGAACACATCGTAATTTTAAAATGTACTGTAAAATCATCCCATAAATAGGTAAACAGTATTCTTTAAAGGAATCTTAATTGTGTGTTAAGAGAAATCTGATTTTTTTTTTATAAATCAAGTTGGGCCGGATCGTGTCTGATTAAATTGATTTTTGCACGGGCCGGGCCTGTTTTTACTGACTTTTGTACGAGCCGGTCTAGGCAGTGAACTGTGAAAGTATGCTTGGGCAAACTTTTAACTTTTACACTGAAATTCCGGTTCGTGCAGATCTCTAGTCTGGCAAGCGGAAAAGTACAAATTTAATTAAATTTTGATTATATGGTGAGAAAACAATATCGTTACAGCTGTATAAGTCTTAAGACCTGGAGTTAATTATGCGCCAAAGCACGATCGCTAAAATATGTCAACAGGCTGTTTGCCGCAATGAAATATTTTAAACATTCAAAAGTAGAAAATAAATATAAAAAAAGCTTTTAATAAATTTCTCAGCAGCGCGAACAGTCTTATTTGTCAGCGTAGAAAGGGTAAAGAATTATTTGTTATAGTAAAAAGAATAAATTGTTATAGTTTGAAAACAACTAAGTGATAGTGGACAGTATATTAGGGATAAGTTACCTCTACAAAGAGAACAAATGCTCATAATAAATGTAAAAAGAAAAAAATCAAACTCAATTATTCAAATTGTTTAATTCAACCGTTGAATGATTAAATACAGCTAATTTCAATTAAAACATGTGTATTTTAAAACAAATAGAAAATAATATAAAGATACAATATTATACCAATTTTCTTTGCGCAAGCGTCTTTAGCGAAGCCTTTGGGGAAAAAACAAATTGCTAGGTAACCTGTTACAGATAATTACATATATGACTTTATACAGGGTGATTCAGCTCGTCGGTGACAAACTTTAAGGATCGATAGAGCACACCTAGACGAACATTTTTGAATAGGGAATGTAGGGTCCCTGACGCGATGGTAAGGCGCTAGGCGCTTTCGAAAATTTGGGTGCCGAAATTCGAAACGTCATAAAAACTAGGGAAATGGTTAGATTTTCTTGCTTGTTGCGTCGAAATGATTCTGTTTGTTTAGACTTTCTTCAGTACCAATTTGATAAGCGTATCTCTTAAAACATGGATAGGGGGCGCTGCAGACTTTGGAGAGCTAGACAACAACTTTAAGCCCGTTATTTTGATAATTTAACACATGCTCGCCAAAGTTTATACTCTAACTTAAAGTTTGAACCCAAAAGTAGAGCCCTGCAAAAAGCGTAAGAGCCGGAATAAAATGTCAAAGTACAGGGTGGTCGAAACTCGAAGGCTCCTAGGAGATAAACAAACAGATTTCTTGACTTATGGCATGCATTTTCATGATTCTGTTTGCTGGGGCTCTCTGAAACTCAGTTGAACGGTACAAAAAGAAACATCGATAGGGGGCGCTTTGGGCAAAAAACATAATTCGTTGACATTTCGGACGCTAACTGGAAACGGGGCGCTACGATCAGTTAGAAACAAAACAAGAGAGTAATTTACTTATCATAAGAAGCTATTAAAACTGCAGTTTGTTTGTTTTTTTTAACAAACATAGCTGGTTTCAATCATGCACAATGCGCGCAATAAAATTTACATAAGGTGCTTTTTGCTGATTTATGCAAAAGATATCGTACCATATCGATATGCAAAAGATACGTAATGCGTAGACGACAACGCGAGATGACGTAGTTGTATGCGCAGACACGTCTTTTGAACGTGCGGTACCTACTTAAGCTTCGGGTTACTTGTCTGCAGATCGGTAGTAGGATGGAACGGTACACAAACTCTGAATTGGCTGACATGCATTTGGCGTATGGCGCTGCTGGTTGTAATGGACGAGCCGCTCAGCGGTTGTACGCCGAGCGTTACCCCAACAGGCAAATCCCCTGCCATGCCTTCTTCGCTCGAGTACACCAGAGGTTGTCCACAACGAGATCTTTCGACGGAGGCAGGCATGAACGGGAGCGATCAGTGAGCACCCCCGACAACGAAGAGGCTGTGCTTAACCTGGTTGAGGACAACCCAGGTCTTAGCACGAGAGATATCGCCAGACATGTTGGCATTTCGCAAGCAACTGCGTGGCGCATCTTACGTTCCCGGAATCTGCACCCCTACCACATCCAGCGGGTGCAGTTGCTCAGAGAGCAGGATTTTGGCCCTCGAGTGGAATTCTCAAGATGGTACTTGGCGATGAGATCCAGGGATCCCCGTTTTGTAAACAGCATTTTGTTTACGGACGAGTCCACCTTCAGCCGGGAGGGAATGTGGAACGCCCACAACAGTCATGTGTGGTGTGATGAAAATCCACATGAAACCAGAAGCCGAGCAGCCCAGGAGCGTTTCTCAGTAAATGTGTGGGCCGGCATTCTGGGGGATTGCCTCATTGGCCCTTATTTGTTACCTGAACGGCTGACAGGTGGAAATTACCTGATTTTCCTGGATCAAGTGCTGCCGCAGCTTCTGGATGAGGCGCACGTACCCGAAGGTTCGCGTCGCCAGATGTGGTTCCAGCACGATGGAGCTCCGACCCATTACACGAACGACGTGCGTCTCCATCTAAACGCAAGGTATGGCCAGCGGTGGATCGGGCGTGGGGGTCCAGTTCACTGGCCTGCCCGATCACCAGACCTCACCTGCTTGGATTTCTTCCTTTGGGGTTACCTGAAGGCCGAGGTATACCATACACCTGTCAGCAGTGCTGAAGAACTTGTGGCGCGCATTGTGGCAGCTGCAGGGCAGATCAGAGATACTCCTGGCATTGTTGGAAACACACACTCCTCAATGCGACGGAGGTGCGAAGCCTGCATCATGGCCCAAGGTCGAAATTTCGAGCATCTTCTGTAGTGTTATTTTTTGTAAATAAATTTCCAGTATCATTGATGTTTTTGGTCTAAATTTATTCAGAAGTGTTGAGCAGAGGTAGAAAATGTGTTTTCATTATTACTAACTGATCGTAGCGCCCCGTTTCCAGTTAGCGTCCGAAATGTCAACGAATTATGTTTTTTGCCCAAAGCGCCCCCTATCGATGTTTCTTTTTGTACCGTTCAACTCAGTTTCAGAGAGCCCCAGCAAACAGAATCATGAAAATGCATGCCATAAGTCAAGAAATCTGTTTGTTTATCTCTTAGGAGCCTTCGAGTTTCGACCACCCTGTACTTTGACATTTTATTCCGGCTCTTACGCTTTTTGCAGGGCTCTACTTTTGGGTTCAAACTTTAAGTTAGAGAATAAACTTTGGCGAGCATGTGTTAAATTATCAAAATAACGGGCTTAAAGTTGTTGTCTAGCTCTCCAAAGTCTGCAGCGCCCCCTATCCATGTTTTAAGAGATACGCTTATCAAATTGGTACTGAAGAAAGTCTAAACAAACAGAATCATTTCGACGCAACAAGCAAGAAAATCTAACCATTTCCCTAGTTTTTATGACGTTTCGAATTTCGGCACCCAAATTTTCGAAAGCGCCTAGCGCCTTACCATCGCGTCAGGGACCCTACATTCCCTATTCAAAAATGTTCGTCTAGGTGTGCTCTATCGATCCTTAAAGTTTGTCACCGACGAGCTGAATCACCCTGTATATATATATATATATATATATATATATATATATATTCTTTTCTTATTAACAATAACATTAAAAAACTAATTTATGATGCATTAAATCAAGGTTTTCCAAAAAAATTCATATGTTCATTAATATACAATTAGTACTTTTCTTACATGATCTATAAACACAAATTAACACATGCGTAAACAAAATTACAAAAAAATTATAAAATAAAAAAATATCTATAAAAAATTAAAAATTGTAAAATAATATAAAAAAATATTATAGGTTGGTTGGGTGGGCAGATGTTAGAGTACGGAGGAGGGTGGTGTTGTCTGGATAATACGCAATGGTTAATTATTTATAAAAAAAAAAGCGGGGCTCTTGTATTATTACTATTTTTTTGTTATGTATTTTATGTGGATGTTGATTTGATATTTTATATGTAAATTGGAGATTTTCATTAATATTATAATTAGCTTAATTATTCATTAATCTAATTTACAATTATTTGTTATTAAATTTTAATTTACTATGGACAATATCATATTAATTACTAATAGTATGCCACTCTTAGTTTAATGTTTTTGAATGTCCCACATTCATACTTTATGGATTTTTATGGATGTCTGAAAATAATCCACATTCTATATTTGTGCTTTTTAAGTAATGGGATTTTAAGTATTATTTAACCTTCTATATACTTCCATATGTTTTTTATTTCCTGTTCATTTTATAAATATCTTATATATAATTCATTAAAAAATAATTTTTAAATTATTTTTAATAATTATTTATATTAATTATTACTGAATTTATTTTGTTTTATAGCATATAGCTATATGCTATATATTATCAATGTTCTAGCATTATTTAAACTCTTAGTTTAGTTTAAATAAGTTAGCTAATAGAATATATTGTATGCTTTTAAATTTTATTAACAATAGTTTTAAATACATTGTGTGATTTATATTAGGTTTATAATTCTCTATATATAAGGATTTGTTTGGTTTTGCTGTTTAAACAGTTATTTACATTCAAAAGCTTGCAAATTTTTATCATAATTAATAATAGATGGAAGCACCAAAATTGTCTCTTTCAGATTGCTCTAATTTTTAATTTTTCTAGCTCCATTTCAGTTATAATTTATACACCAGGGTGTATTTTTAGCTAAATTTTGACGATATTGTTAAACTGTTATCTATTAATTTAATAGTGCATTTTAAATAATGTAATTAATATCTATTTTATTTTATATTAGATTAAATTTGTTTTACAAGGTATTTCAAATTTTATTTCAAAATGTATTAACTGCATCCTTTGGTATCATTTACTGTGATTTCTTAACTGTTTTATTCACCTTAATCTTTTTGATATACTGGTAGACATGTGCACATGGATTTTTGTAAAATACTGAAATATTAATCGGTATGGTGTTTATTATTTATATTTTATATCCTATAAATATTTAAATACATTTTATTGATTCTTCCATTTCATTTTATTTGTTTCTATTCTGCTTTCATTTTTAATCAATTCACTTGATTTTAGTGGTTGTTCGGGCACAGGGGAAAATTAATTTTAGCTTTAGCTTATTTTTCCCACAGAAAACAACCATTTTGCTTATATCATTGAATTCTGTGCTCTTGATAACGTAATTCAATGTATAAGCTTTTCAATTTTTGTCGGTGTCCACTTTTTTCTTTTTTCTTCCATAATAATTCTTTTAATATTTTTTTTTTTTTTTTAATACTTACAGCTTTAATTCATAATAATTGACGGTGGTAGGTTATGTTTAATTAATGGTAATATATATATATATATATATATATATATATATATATATATATATATATATACAGGGTGTTCCAAAATTCGGCCGACAAATTAAGAGGGGTGATAGAAGGCATCAAGAGGATGAACAAGAAAGAAAAAATAATGCGTCAAGTACAGATTATGAAACACTTTCCAACACATTCAGAATAATGTAACAAAACTGCACCGTTTAAAAAATTAAAATATTACATCTAATTCAACCATATGGAAACGCATAATACATTTCAAAACCCAATTGCAGCTGTCCCCATCCACAATCGGACAATTATCCGAATTTTTTCAGCAGCCCTGTATATGATATATAGATTTCAATCTATTAACTACATGCATGCCAAAATTTAGTTCACTTAAGAGATACATATACTTCAGCTGAAAATTTACCTTCAGCAATTTCCTCTAATAAGGAGAACAGTATGTGAATAAATTTGTGAAGCCCTGTATTTGAGGTATAGAATTTTTATATAACAAGTAAGACGCAAAAAATTAATTAAATTTAAAAGCGCATACCAAATTTTAAACCGTACACTCCATCAATTATTACTCAAAGACAGTATTGTACTGTAACCGGTTTCTTTTGTGTGTCCCTGTAAATGAATAAAAACTGCTATGGATGCCCTGTTCTAACGTGATCATAGTGAAATTCAGTGGTTTATATCAGTTTCAATACATTTGATATAGCGTAATGTCATTAAAATACTCTGTAAACGATTTTTCCCCATATACCATAATGTAATGGAATACTTTTGAGTGTCCTTGTAAATGAACGATTAATCCTACATACTTCATATACAATACCAAAAATGCTTTGGTGACCCTAAATAACCTTTATATTTCATAAAAATCCGAGCATATTTACGGGAGTTAAAGCGTGGACAGACTGCCAGACGGCCAGACAAACCGAATGCATAAACAATTTTCAACTTTGTTGGAAAGTGTTAAAAATTACCATAGAACATGGGGTCGCAAACTACGTATTTAATCAAAAATATAGGGTGTCCTACCCTAACTGAATTTGGGTTGACGGTAACAAAGTTTAGAAAAATGAAATATATCATAATGAAAATTTTAATAGACATGCTCACTTTTGTTATAAGGTTAGTTGAGGTAACTGGACCCACAAGGTAACTGAGCCATAGGCAATTTTATAAAAAACCGTAAATGTATTTTAAGTTTTAGCTTTTGTGAACAATGCCCCTTAACCTCTACTTCCTAAAACAGCGTGTGTCAACTCAATCATAACTCTGTCTTTGCTGTGATAGGTTGTCGAAAATTTACGTTTCTTTTTTTTTTTTAAAAAACGTCATTTGGTTGAACTTCCTCGGCTTTTTATTAAAATACTGTAAGTACTTTTGTTAAACAAACTTTTTTTTAAAGATTAGGCATATAACTACTTTAATATTATTAGGTATATATACATATTTACTTCATGTTTCAAATGTAAGCCCGGTGTCCCAGTTACCCATAATTTTTTCAAGAATGGGGTAACTGGGACATGTATACGGGGTAACTGGGACATGCTGAATCTAGTTACCCCAATAGTTATAAATAATTTTTTTGAGTTCCTCTTACAACAGGAAGTAAATTTCTCCATTGTTTTTTGCTCACAATAAAGAAAATTATAGAATACCTTATTAAACTTACGGAATAAAATTTTAAAAAGGGATATTGGGTGATATCAAACCAAATTTCTTGATCCCTTGAGAGGCGGTGATGCCGTTATGGGATCACATAATTTTAATTCCTAACCGCCACATTGGCACCGGCATTTTATATTGTAAATTTCATCTTTATTAAGTACGCGAAAATATACTTTTACTTGTTTTCAAATAGATTCTCATGTAAATACTGATGTCACTAATTTTTTTCAAAATTTTACGAATGCAAATACCTTGCACCTGAAAGCGAGATAGCCAAATCTTGAAATTGTACGATACGATACAGATAAAGTACTTAAGTACTTACGTAGCCGTTTGTTCTTAGCCTTGCTATTTTTTTCCTTAAAATACCCATGTGACTTTTATACTTATTACCTATACTAATGTAAATAAGTACTTACATAATTTTTATGTTTTTGGTATAAATAAATCTAATATTTTCAATTTTAGTGCTTTTCTTAGACAAATTGACAGCAAAGGCTTCCCTTACGACGCTCTTTATTGACATATAATTTACATGATCTGCCTGGTTTAAATTTTTTTAGTTTGTTTACACTTTTTCAAAAAGGACCTGGTATCCCACATGAAACAAAATAAACGCGTGTGGAACATAGACCCTCCTGGTCCACTTACCCCATTTTTATGGGGCAACTGGACCCATGAGGAAAGAAAGATGAAATATGCATATTTTTATATTTTTAAATATTAAAATGTAATTTTGAGCCTTTCTGTCTGATAAAGGGAACCGAACTGAACACATTTACAGAAGTTCAGACTTTAATTTCAATGAACATTAGCTTTTTGAAGCTGAATTGTCAGAAGCTCCAGATTCACATTGTAAAATCATGGCCCAGTTGCCCCAACTAACCTTAAATAAGACAACACCAAAAAAAAAAAAAAAAAAGGTCAAGTGCGAGTATTACTCGCACACAGAGGGTTCCGTAGAATAAATATATGAATTAGTAATTAGAATTAAAAAAAAATTGCTAAAAGAATACTACATAATGTATATGCTAGAAAAATGTCAATGGATATACCATGAAAGTTCAAACAGGTGTGGAACTTAAATAATATCAAATATAGCTATTCTGTATAACTCATTTTTTAATATTATCCTAATCTGTTTAGTATGAACTTAATTCGGTACTGACAATAAAATCAGTGCATATTTAAACTTCATTTGGCGTTTCATAAAACTAAATTCAGCGTATTAATAACCTTTCTTTCTACAGTGTAGCTAAAACAAAACCTTTGTTCAAAGTTTAAATTTGGCATTGTGCTAAGCGCGCTTCGAAAGGAGGTCGCAAAAGTGCAATGCCGCCTTGGTCCGTGCCGCGTTTTTCCACATAGGTTTTTAATTAACTTTTAAAGCCACTCGATGCGTATTAAGAGATCCACTCAATGCAAACTAGTCGCGAATCCCATAGTACTTATGTTATTCATTCTAATTAAATTAGTCTGTTTTTAACAATTTGAGGCTTATTTCTTTTATACTGCTACTGGGCATTGCATTATACATATATATCATTAAAAGCTGTTAACTAGGTTTTAAAAGCCGATTGTACATAGAGTACGCCGCTCCTGTCATTATGTATGTCCAAACTGTCCATATCTTTAACGGTTAATATCGTGGCTAATTACTGACGATTTTTTTCGAAAATAATTATCAACAATGCTTTTATACACTATATGGCCATTAATGACCGGCAACTTTCAATTTTAGACATTTTGTCGAATATTTAGAAATATCCTTGACAGATTCTTCTGGAATTTCAGGATTAAAAAGAACAAGTATGACCTCATATTTAGCAATGTCGATTTGATAAGGGGGCAATTAGGGGGCCAACAAAAAATAAAAATAATAATAATACTTCGGATCACCCAGTAAAATAAAATGCACGAAATGATCTAACGCTATCGAATATAAATAAACAGACATTGTGTAATATGTGTAATCTTTTATGTAAGAATAGCACGTATATTATTAGAGATATAGCAATTTATTTTAAAAAAAAATTCTTGCATGTTTTTTGCTTATAACATGCAGGTTTTTCAACCAAAGTTAACGCCGGTTTCAGAAAAATTGAAAAATATAGTAGAAACAATATAGTGCAATTGGAATATAAACATATTAAATATTTTAGGAAATATGAGCAGTTGTATGAAATAATTTTTATCTGCGCATGCGCGAACGATAACAAGGATCATTTTACCTAATTTAATAGTCAGCTCTATGGAGCAACTTACTAAAAAAAATCTAGTCAAATGTCGTAAAAATTCAGAAAGCTATCGGCGTTAGAGTGAGTAAATTTTTAGTTGCTCTCTAAAAGCAGCTGAATGATAAGGGATTTTCCACAATTGTCATTTTTAATTACATTTTTTTAAATTTTCATCTTTAACACCTTCCAACAAAGTTGAAAAGTGTTTATGATTTCGGTTTGTCTGTTCGTCTGACCGTCTATCCACGCTCTAACTGACGTTATATGCTCGGATCGTTCTGAAATTTTTGGATGTTAGGGACTCTACCATAGAACGTTCCCTATTTCAAATGAAGTTTGTAGCATGTTTAGTTCATTTACAGGGACAGTCAAAAGGTTTCCGTTTCATTGCGGCCAATGGGAAAAAATCGTTTTAAATGATTTTTAATGGTGTTATACTCTTTCAAACATAGTAAAATTGATATTAATTTATGAAGTTCACTAAAATATGCATTCTGTTGAATATGCGGTGCAAAGAATAGTTATTGATCATTTACAGGGCCACACAAAAGAATTCCGTTTATAATAGTATAGGGGGGAATTGTTTGCGGTGAATTTAAAAAGATTTCAGATACTATATTGTATCCGAATTACTGTATATTAGTAATGATTGCTAGAAATGCATTTTTAATAATGATATGCGCTTTTTTCACTATATCACATATTATAAAGTGCGTATAAATGCTATAGTTCATATACAGGCTACAGAAATGAATTTGTAAAGGTTACTGAGTATGAGTATAAATTGCTTAAAGGTGAGTTTTAAAGAAGTTATGCATTTTTACGCTAAACTGAATTTAGTTTACTTAGAAATATTTGTAGAATATAGATAAAATGATATAGAGGGCCATGCAAAGAGTTGGATACATGGCCGTCTATGGGTGATAATTTCTGGAAATGTAATTTCAGTAGCTTCAAGAGTGTTTTAGTTTGAATTATTCAAGTATGTTTCCATGTATTAGTATAAATTGCCGAAAGATAAATTTCAACCTGTTATGCATTTTCTTGCTAAACTAAATTTTCCCATTATATAGTATATATATCAACCTACAGATCAAATGCAGGGCTATTCAAAAAATTGGAATACATATTTGGCTGTGGACGGTAACTACTGAAATCAGTTTTTCAAATGTTTTATGCGTTTTATAAAATGTTTACTTAGTTATCTTATTTACCTTATTTCCCTAAATAATGAAGTTTTGATAAAGCATTCAGGAAGTGTTGGAAAGTGTTTCATAATCTATACTTAACGCATAATTTTTCTTTCTCGTTTATTGATGCTTTAGTTCTTTTTGGATAACCACCAGAATGAGCCTATATCATGGTGAAAAGAAATATCAAAATCCAAGCTTTTTTTTCCAAATCTACTCGTTGATAGTCACTAAATACTAACTTTTTCTGAAAGTCAGTTAATAAAAAATGACAATTTGTGTAAAATTCCTTATCATTCAGCTGCTTTTAGAGAACAACTAAAAAATTGCTCACACTAACACCGATATCTTTCTGAATTTTTACGATATTTGACTGGATTTTTTTAATAAGTTGCTCCATAGAGTTGACCATTAAATTATGTAAAATTATCCTGCTATCGTTCGCGCATGCGCAGATAAAAATTATTTCATACAACTACTTATATTTCCTAAAATATTTAATATGTTTACATTCCAATTGCACTACATTGTTTCTACTATATTTTGTCAATTTCTCTGAAACCGGAGTTAAATTTGGTTGAAAACCCTGCATGTTACAAGCAAAAAACATGCAAGAATTTTTTAATTTTTTTAAATAAATCGCCATATCTCTATTAATATACGTGCTATTCTTACACAAAAGAATACACATATTGCACAAGGTCAGTTTATTTATATTCGGTAGCGATGGATCATTTCGCGCATTTTATTTTACAGGGTGATCCCACGTATTATATTTTTTCTTCGATTTTTTGTGGCCCCCTTAATTGCCCCCCTTAACAAATCGACACCGCTAAATATGAGGTCATACCTGTTCTTTTTAATATAGAAATTCCAGAAGAATCTTTCAAGTATATTTCTAAATATTTGACAAAATGTCTAAAATTGAAAGTTGCCGGTCATTAATGGCCATATAGTGTACTTCTGCTACGATAGGTACAGTCGTGGAAAAAAAAAAGTAATCACCCCTACTAACTCCTCAACAAATTATCGTAGACAAATGTTACTGATACCGAACGATTGGAAATAAAGTCTACTTTTAAATGATATATGTAAAATTTGCTTAGGGGACCATCTACATATTAAAACGAATCCAAACTTCATTTTTTTTCAATGGCAATACCCAATTTTAACAAGATATTTCAAATCTCCTGTTCAAGCTATGCCTAGACACCAAATTTCAAGACATTTGAATGATATGTTTTTGAATTATAAACATTCAAAATTTAGTGCTTCTAATGTTAAATTACATTTTCATATTTTTATTTATATCTCCTGAAATTATATTCCTAATGTGCTAATTTTTTGTGTAGCAATAATACTAATATACCCAAACATAAATACTTTGAATTAGCAATTTTTGTAATTTTATGATATGAATTATGAATTATGAAATCAATATTCGACAAAATTATGAATTGCAGCGTGCAATTTTTTTGATGGATTTAGATTTATTAAGCCCTGCTTCATGGAAATCCAAAAATTCGCATTTTTCTTCCAAATAGTTTTCAAATTATGCTTAAAAAACGGCAAAATGATGGTTTAAGGGGCCGTCTATTATAGAAGTGACTAGATATTTTGAAATTTCTTAAGCTATCCTATAATTTAGTAGTCTTCAATGACTTCTTGAGTGGCACTTAAGAGCCCACTTCAGTCACGGCAAAAAAGCAAAACGCTAATGTAAAGTCTATGGGGGCGTTGTTTTCAAATTTCTCGCTTTGATTTTAATATTTTTCGATGATTTTTATTGCATAGGATAGCTCAGGACGATCTACAACTGGGTTAGTTTTTAAATTTTTGATTTTGGTTATAGTTTTTTTATATTAGGGAGTTTCAATTTCAGAACCGGTTCAAACCGGTTCCGAAAGTAAAAGTAATTTTTTTTTTAAAAAATCTTAAACCAAAATAATAAAAGTAAAAACTAGCCCGGTTGTAGATCGTCCTCAGCTATCCTATGCAAAAAAATCATTCAAAAATATAAAAATTCAAGAGAGATATTTGAAAAGTCCTTCCGGCCAGTGCCGGGAGGAAGATGTAGCTTTCATATTCCTTATTTTTAAAAAGCTATCTTATATTATTCAAACACACGAAGCTGAATTTAGTGGAAACCGATTATAAAAGATTCAATACTAATTTTTATCAATACTAAATCATTATGAATGAGAATTTCGCGAAATTAGTCAGCTTTATTTAAGTTGATTTTATTTAAAGTAACTTATATTTGGTTTCCAAATTCGGCGATATCTTGAAGAGCCTGACCTTTTAAGACAACATGGCGGATGAGACTAACCAGTGAACTTGGTCGAGACCTTAGTAATTCCTGTGCACATGCTCACTCACATCGGAATCGGTTGATATATACGAGTGCTGTCGCAGGCAAAATGTCAGATTTTTCAAAATGTCACCCACATAAAGAAATTCAAACTGCTATATCTGAGCCATTTTTTAAGATAAAGACAAAACAAAAAATGCTCCGGAATCCTTATATCAAAGTCAAATACTTAAGAAAGAAACCTTTTTTAATTTCTAATTTTTCTGCACCTCACTTTAAATATAATTTTTTTTTTAATTTATTGGCCGCCATTTTGAAACAAGACGGTTGATGAAGCTGGCCAGTGAACTTGGTCGAGACATTGCAATATACTATCCACATGCCTTCATATATCCAAATAGGTTCATAAATACGTGTGTTATCGCGTGACAAATATTACGTCGTTTCAAAATGTCAGCCATACTAGAAATTCAAAGTGCTATAACTCAGCCATTTTTTTAGATATAGACGAAACAAAAACTGTTCCGGAATCTTTGTATTAAGGTCAAAAACATAAGAGAAAAATCTTTTTCATTTTCCAATTTTTTGATACCTCATTTTAAATTAAAAATTTTTTAAATTGTTTAAATGGCCGCCATTTTGAAACAAGATGGTGGATGAAGCTGGCAACGAACTCGGTCGAGACATTGGTATGTATTTTGTACACACCAAGGTACATCCATATCGGTTCATGAATACGCCTGTTATCGCGTGACAAAAATCAGGATGTTTCAAAATGTCAGCCACGGTAGAAATTCAAAGTGCAATAACTCAGCCATTTTTTAAGATATAGACGAAACAAAAACTGCTCCGGAATCTTTGTATTAAGGTCAAATACATAAGAATTTTTTTTTCATTTTCCAATTTTTTTATACTTCATTTTAAATTTAAATTGTTTTAATTGTTTTAAATGGCCGCCATTTTGAAACAAGATGGCGAATGAAGCTGGCCAACGAACTTGGTTCAGACATTGGTATTTACTATGTACACACCGAGTTTCATCCAAATCGGTTTATAAATACGAGAGTTACTGTGTGACAAAGATCAGATATATATATATATATATATATATGGATATACATTTGAGCGGAGGATAGTTTCGGGGTCTGGGGTCATAATCGATGAAAATATACCAAAATTGTTTGAAATAGCTTTCCTCCGAACGGCTGCAATAGGTAGCTTTTTGTAATGAAAGCTACCTAAAATAACTTCCCCATAGGATTAACATTATCATCCGGGTCTTTTTGAGTGACTAGTGTAGGCTCTTAGGAAGCCTTGATCAAGAAGTAGGTTCTCTCGGTCAACAATCGAGTACCGAACTTAAATTTGGATACAGCCCCTAAAATACGCTCGTTTTTAAATAATTAATTTCTCAGAAACTTATCGTACGAATTGCACAAAAATCAGTTCTTAAGCTAATTAAAAGGTGTATAGTTCATTTATGCTGTCAAAATTGTGTACTGCTATTGAAAAAAACAAAGTTATGGTTCGTTTTAATATGTAAATGTCCCCCTCAGCAAATTTACTCACATCATTTAAAAGTAGACTTTATTACCAATCGTGTGGGACCAGTAACTTTCTACTACGGTAATTTTTTGCAGAGTTAGTAAGGGGTGTTTACTTTGTTTTTTCAACGACTGTACCTAAGCGCTGATCAACACTTTTTCTGAATGCCCGTAAATCGAAATTTGTGTCTAACGGAAAAATGCGATTTTCTCAAAAAATATGCGACCTAGGGTAATCGCTATAATTTTCCAGCAAGGTTTAAATAAACGTCTACTGCCTCTAATTTTTTCATATTTTTAGTTTCAGTAGATTCGGAATTAGATAGGGGGAACATATTTTTGCGCTATATTTTCGATGATATCTTTGAAAATATTGTAAATTCCCTGTAAGGCGGACTCTGTGTAAGGCGGAAATCTGTCTAACTCGGAAAGATTTTCAAGTCCCTGCGAATCCATAGACATAGAGTAAAATTTATCTAAGGCAGAAGGTCTATTGCGGAAAATTTTCTTGGTATTCATCGATTCTGCCTTAGACAGAGTTTACTGTATAATGCCTAAAATTTAAAAAAATGTATTTTTGAGTTCAACGTTACGAAAGCTTTCACACGATACCCCACTCGGTATAAAAAGAAAAGTGTTTTTTTTTTTCAAGTAACTTAATTAGCCCCTTTACATTCTTTCTAAATATATTTATGAATGTTTGATAATATGATAATATGTGGGTCAATAGTTTTTATTACTTCCCCCAATTTGAACTTTCCACGTTTCATAGTTTACGAGTAAAATGGCTGTGACAGACAGACAGACACAAGAGTGATCTTATAATGGTCCCGTTTTTACTTTTTAAGTACGGAACCCTAAAAGGTGGTTGAATTTTCTATTATACGCCCCAGTAGTATGCACTTGACGCTCCACATTTTGGACTGTGATTATCAGTTCATACAGTATCATCGATTGCGTGAGCACCCTGTTTTCCCAGAATTTTTCGTAGTGTTATAACTTTTCACACAAAACAAGGTACAGTCGTGGGAAAAAAAAGTAAACACCCCGTACTAACTCCGCAACAAATTATCGTAGAAGAAAGTTACTGGTACCGAACGATTGGAAGTAAAAGTCTACTTTTAAATTATGTATATAAAATTTGCTTAGGGGGCCATCTACATATTAAAACGAACCATAACATCATTTTTTTCAATAGCAATACCCAATTCTGACAGCATAAATGAACTCTACACCGTTCAATTAGCCTAAAAACAAATTTTTATGCAATTCGTACCATAAGTTTCCGAGAAATTAATCATTTTAAAACGAGCGTATTTTATGGGCTGTATCAAAATTGAAGTTGGGTACTGGATTGTTAACCGAGAGAGCCCCCTTCTTGATCAAGGCACCTAAAGCAGTCAATGAAGCCTGTTAGATAACAAGGCAGCAGAAGAAATTTCAAAATATCTACTCACTTCTATCATAGACCGCCCCTTAAACCATCATTTTGCCGTTTTTTAAGCATAATTTGAAAACTATTTGGAAGAAAAATGTGAAATTTTGGATTTTCATAAAGCAGGACTTAATAAATCTAAATCCATCAAAAAAATTGTAGGTTGCAATTCATAATTTTTTCGAATATTAATTTCATAATTCATAATTCATATCATAAAATTATAAAAATTGCAAATTCAGCGTATTTATGTTTGGGCAGATTAGTTTTATGACTACACAAAAAATTAGCACATTAGGAGCATAATTTCAGGAGATATAAATAAAAATATGAAAATGTAATTTAACATTAGAAGCACTAAATTTTGAATGTTTATAATTCAAAAACATATCATTCAAATAACTTGAAATTTGGTGTCTAGGCATAGTTTGAACCGAAGATTTTAAATATCTCGTTAAAATTGGGTATTGCTATTGAAAAAAAGTAAAGTTTGGGTTCGTTTTAATATGTCGATGACCCCCTAAGCTAATTTTATATACACCATTTAAAAGTAGACTTTATTTCAAATCGTTCGGTACCAGTAACTTTCGTCTACGATAATTTGTTGAAGAGATAGTAGGGGGTGTTTCCTTTTTTTTTTTTTTTTCACGACTGTTCATATAGTTGCATTTTCATTGCAATGTTTTTATTTTTCTCGAAATTATCGCCGTCAACACAAGTTCAGTTGGGATGAAACACCCTGTATTTCTGACTAAATAAGTGATTTTCGATCCCATGTTCTATGGCAATTTTTCATCCTCTTGATGCCTTCTATCACCCCTCTTAATTTGTCGGTCGAATTTTGGAACATCCTGTATATATATATATACAGAGAGAGAGACAGAGAGAGAAAGAGAGAGAGAACAACTTAATATAAAAACTGCAATATAGTGTATATTTTGCATGGCAGATTTTTTCTACACTCTTTTATTACCCCTGTTTCTTATTCGCTTACTTTCTCTAATGGAAAATTTTCTAATGCATATGTTTTTAAATTCAAATTCAAGATACATAGAATAATTCCAGTTTAAATTTACCGTGTAGTGAAACGTTTCATTAGAGAAAATTTTTAAATCTGCATGTTAATTATGGCAATGGAATCTTAATGTGAAATTAAGAGTCATTAAAGTTACTTTATGAAATGCCGTATTACATATTATTCTTACGATGACCCGTATTTCGGCAATTTATTCCATAGGAATCTCTTTCGCATGATACATGCATAAAAATAAACTTCTAATGATCGGTGTGAGACTTTGAAAGAGACCAAATTATCGCCATAAAAGTGGTAATTGGAAATACCATGACCTAGATGTAGCTACTGAGGTCATGTTTTGCTAATGATCAGTTTCCTTCAAAAAAAAAAGAATCCGATGGGCTCCTTGATCGAAATTTAATAAATCAAAAATGAAAAAAGTAAAAGTTTATCCGAATAAATCTTCATCATTTTGCTCTTAGCAAAAAACCGCCTGAATTTCTGCCGTTGTCCTCTTACTTCTTTGAGAAGAAGTCATTAGCAGTTAGACAAATTCCTAATTCCGCTCGCTAATGTTAAGTCTATGGGTGTGTGATGCATTCGTATATTTAAAATATCTCATCAGGAAATTAATATTTGTAACTTTTTTTCTCTGTGTACTTTTCTTAAAGGATTTCTCTTTTTTTCTTAGTTGTAAAAATATTTCTAAAATATATACTTATTTTATATGAATTGTTAACACCTTACTCAGAGTTCGTCAGCTTTTAAGGAATCTCAGTACTCTTAAAACTTCAAAATTTGCTAAATTTTAATGTTTTTAGATGTTAAACTCCTATCTTTTCTGAAAATTTTGATATAATTGTCTTCTTGAAACTCCCATTAGCACAGAAGTTATGGCTTTTATAATTATATCCGCACAATAGCAGAAGCTGCATTTCCGAAACATTTGAACTAATTTTTCTCCAAATGACGTTTTCGATCTTAACGCGCAGGATACCTCAAAAAGTCTGAATATTTTTTCATGAAATTTTTGCAAAACATATGTTTCATGCTAGTCTGTGTAAACGGAACTTAAAATTTCCTTTTTATTGTTAAAAAAATATATTTTTTGGGGGTAAAACTACAGTTGAAAATTTCAAAATTTTGTATTAGCTAAATACAACTCCGTATTAAAAATATACAAATGCTTTAAATACAACTTTATTTAGGCTCAGTTTAATGATTATAACCTAAAGTATAAGTAGGCACCAAAATTTTCATTCTAGTTGCAATATTTATTTCGTAATTCTGTGTGCGTAAGCTGTTATACCAATTTTCTGCTCGTTAAATGTCTGACAGTTTGGAGCCCACTGTAAATATGCTAATTCTACATCTTGCAATTTTTAAATACATGAAATGAAAGAAAATACTTATATCTTTCATTCAATAAAAATTGTGTTTTAAAATCATATATATATTTTAAGATATTAAGTGTTGAAAATAGTCTTTTTTTTTTTTTCGCCCAATTGTAAGAGTTCTGAGACCCCCTTAACATGTAAAATATTAAATTATGCATAGATTTTAGAAATATTTTGAGAACTAAAAAAAAAGAATAAACATCTCCTAAGAAGAGTGCAAATAAAAAAGGAGTTAAAAATATTAGTTTCCTGAGGAGATATTTCAAAATATGCTAATCCATTCTATGCCCATACTTTAGTAGCTTTTAAAAGTAACTTTTTAAAAGTAATTTTTTAAAATTACCTTTTTAAAAAAAATAGCTTTTTAACTCAAAAAGCTACTTTCGATTTCTTAAAGAAATGTAAACAGTGCAATTAATTATGAGTATTTTTAACTACCAAATTATATACCTACTGCCAATTTATATTTCATAAATTGGCAGTAGTTAAAAATATTAGTTTCCTGAGGAGATATTTCAAAATATGCTAATCCGTTCTATGCCCATATACTTAACTTTAGTAGCTTTTAAAAGTGACTTTTTAAAAGTAATTTTTTAAAATTACCTTTTATTTAAAAATAACTTTTTAAACTCAAAAAGCTACTTTCGATTTCTTAAAGAAATGTAAACAGTGCAATTAATTATGTGTATTTTTAACTGCCAAATTATATACCTACTGCCAATTTATATTTCATAGTCTCTGTTAGAAATGACTACTCTCTTGTTCTAGTTGAAACATTTTTCACTGTAACGGTAGCATTTTGTTTATGTGATAAATTTAACGGATTTATTTCTTCAGAAATGCCGAATAATAATTTTCGCTTTACTTTATCACGGAATGCCATTCATGAAATAAAGTTAAAATTGCTATTCGTAATTTTAGAATTAAAAAATCCGCTAAAATGGTAACACCGGAATATACATGTGTCATACTAATTCATCATATTGTAACATTCAGTTGCAAAAATACTTTTTATTTATTAAAGAAATGTAAATAATGTAATTATTTATGTGTATTTTAACTACCAAATTATATACCTAATGGCGATTTACATTTTATAGTCTCTTTTAAAAAATGGCAACTCTTTGTTCTAGTGATAACGTTTTTCCTTGTAACAGTAGCATTTTGTTTATACCTCCGTAATAGTTATCGTCATAGTTTTACTCATTTCAATACAACCATTTGGATGTTTTACACTGTCAAAATTTTTAGCTCTTTCCAACATAGTTGAAAAGTATTTTTGAATCTGTCTGTCTGGCCGTCTGTTTGTTCTCGAACTCGCGTACATATAGTCATATTGCCTTGTATTTCATACGTGCTTTTGAGGTTTACGATGGCACGTTCGATATTGAAAATGAAGTGTGTGTAACATTTATAGTTCGTTTACAGGGACACTCAAAAGAATGCAGCTACATTATGGTCAATTCCATGGGGGGAAATTCTTTGCAGTATATTTTAATGATGCTGCTCTCTTTCAAGTCTATTGAAACTGATATACATTAATGAGTTGCACCACAAAATGATCACTAATAAAATATGATGTGCATAGCATTTAAAGGGCACACAAAAGAATTCGATTACAGTTCATATCACGGAACATAATATAATTGACATATAACGTAATTGGCACATATAATGTACCAATGAGCATTAATTCCTGTAAGTGAGTTTTTGTAAGAAATAGTGTAAGATATTATTCCATCTTCGCTTTGTTTGTGAAATATGCTAAAAGATGTCGCCACTTCCTGACCGGTGTTTCATAAGACTACAAAGGACTGAACGATTAATACCGTTTTGATTCCGCTGCAACAGATGGCAGCACTACTGATTTACAGAACAACTCTTTTAATTGAACTGGTAAAGAGCTGGAAGAAAGACAATTTGCAGACTAATCAATTTTTCTTTTGTGTGATTAAGACTTTGCACCGAGACTTTTGAGTAACCCTATTAGATCCAATTAGATGGGGTGTTGGTATTTGAGCCATTAGGACGTAAATAAGAACCGTACTTATCTAATATTCATTTTCGGAAGCATAATGTCGCTCCTCCCCCTATGCAATAGCTACAATCTGTTAAATTTCTTTTCATGTATACGTTTGAATATTTAGTCAAGAACATGTATATTTTATTAATAATCTCTATTTATAAAGCTTAGATAGTCCAGTCAAGTTCGTCATCATCCAATTATTCAAGAAACGACATACACCAATTTTTCATTAATGAAAAATTATTTCAGCATTCTCGTGAAAAAGTAGTGTGCCTCTGAAGAAGCTGCAATTACGTTAGACACATGTAAGAAGAATTTATTTCTCTCTTATCTGATTTGAATTAGTATTAATTTGAAAGAATAATTATACAAATTGTCTATATCAAATACTCACGAAAACCTTTAGTTTTAGATAATGTTATGCGTTTTTAAATTTAACTAATGTTTTGCATATTACTTGGTGTGTATAAATTCTATAGATCATATACAGGGCTGTACTGCATAAAAGAATTCGCGTACATTTCCGCTAATTGAAGGAAATTGCTGAAGGGTAATTTTCAACTGTGTAATGAGCTTTCTAACTGAACTATTTTTTTGCACACAATGTAGTATATATGCAAATCTATAAATCATATCGTTGGTACCATGTCAAACTATCCAGTATGAAAACAGTGTTGCCTGTGGGCAATCCTTTTTTAATTCGGATTTCATGGTTGGCGCTACTTTTTTAAAACAGTAAAATTCGCCTTATGTAATGTCATATTAATTAAGGCGAAAACAAGGGGAATTTTACCATTTAAGAAAAGTGGTGCCAATCAAGAAATCTGAATTTGAAAAAAGTAGCCCACTGGCAACATTGTTTCCACGTTAGATAGTTTGACATGGTACCGACGATATATAGGCCTGCAAAAAAGAATTCGGATATTTTCCCGATTATAGATGGTAATTGTTAAAATTGGGTTTTCAAAAGTGATTCAAAATCAATTTTCGGAATACTTTGATGTTTTTTATGTTTAATTGATGGTTAGACATCACCCTCCACCATATTAAAGGGTGAAGTTTTATTTACAGTATTCTGAATGGCGTTGGAAAGTGTTTTATAATCTATGCTTGACGCATCATTTTTCATTCTTGTTGATTTTCCCCATAGATTGTCTGTGGAAACCTATACAGAAAAGATGTGACTAGTGTAGGCTCTTATTACCCTACTGCCAAGAAAGGTTATGTGTTTCACGCGTATCTGGGTATGTGGATTTCTTTATACCCTCGAAACATCCAAACGGCTGGATGGGTTTTAATAAACAAGGTCACTATCGATTCGGCTTAACCTTCCGATGGTTATAGGTTAGGTTTTGTTTTCATAAATTCAAAATGGCGGCCGTAAAATACAAATGGCGGTAGCGACGAAAAAACAAGTTTACGCACCATATTGAGTGGCATATCATTGGATAGGTCTTTCAAAATAAAGATGATGTTTCATTGACTATTTTAGAGTCAGAAGCTTCATTTAAATATTAGACAACCTAGAACTTGTGTAGGTAGGATCTCTAGCTTTACTGCAACTCTAACCTTCGTAGACATCTATAGGCCTCATCAAAACAGTGTTTATAGATAGGAACTAACAATTAAACATAACTTAAAAGTCATCAATAAAATTAAATAAAAAAAATAGGTAAATAATATAAAAAATAGTTTCACATTGATGAGAAATAAATATTAGTTCGCTTTTTACGCAGTCGGGTTTTTTGATTTTTTAAATTTAATTTTTACCTGTGAGACAACGCTAATCACGCGAAAACACTTGCACGCTAATATGTTAAACCAATGGAAGTTTTTTTTACAAATTTCTCGCTTGAATAATAATGTTTTTAAATGATTTTTTTGCATAGGACACCTGAGGTCTGTGTTTAACGTTGTACGTTTGTGCTTTTTTCAAGTTTGATTGCAGTTGACTTTTTTTTTATGAGGACGCTCCTCACTGACGGAACCTGTTAGAACTAGTTTCGAAAGGGAAAATATCCTCATAAAAAACTGCAATCAAAATCAAAAACTAAAAAAGTTCCAGTTAGAGATAGACCTCGGATACTCTGAGCAAAAACATTTGTTAAAAATATTGAAATGTCAATGAGAAATTCGAAAAGAAAACTCAGGTTTAACACTACACACTGTTAAAAATTTGCAGCCCTCTGTCCAGTCATTTAACCGTTTTTATAGATAATGGTTACACAACCATAATTTAACACTATTCTGACCATATTATTGGCCATTTTATGGTCAGAATATAGTTAAATTACGGTTGTGAAACCGTTTTTTCAAAAAACGGTCGAATGACTGGACAGAATGCAGCAAAATTTTAACAATGCACTGTTAAACATTTGGAGCAAACTTTTCTGTCATTCAACCGTAGAAAACGGTTACAATACCGTAATTTAACTCTATTCTGACCATATTACAGCCAATATTATGAACAGAATAGAGTTAAATTACGGTTATGTAACCGTTTTCTATAAAACGGTCGAATTATTGGTCAGTTGTTGCAAATTTTCAACACCGTAGTTGTAAATCTTGAACAGTGTAGTTGCAAATTTTGAGCAGTGTAATTAAAATTTTTGAACAGATTGCGAGTGTTTTTGTGTGACTAGTAAATATACTACGAAAATAATAGTTTGGACATAGAGGTAGCAAGTATATAAAAATATAATACGCTGCGATCTTTTGATATAATCATCAGGACTTGCAGCAATAGGTAAAATTTCATATCATCCCACTACTATTTATAAAAAATAATCTTCGCAGTATAATACGTTCAATACAAATCTACTTTGAATAATATTGTTTCAAATTAATGGTGGGATGAAATACAAATTTTCCTATTATTGTGACTTTTGATTCATGTAGTAGAAAAATTAATTACAGAGAAATTTTTAGAATGACATGATTGAGATCCGTGTTCATATGATTTTTAGGTGCGTTCGTAATTATATAAATACGTAGCACCTATAGTCGTCGTTCGGTCTGTCTGTCTGTATGTTCGTCCGTCCGTCCGTCAATATTCGGTGCAAAAAATATTTATAAAACTTCTTATAGTACGAACGCACCTCATTTGCCACGTCTGACATGCAATTTTCAACTTGTTTACATATGAAATATGATACAGAAGAGACAAAAATGAATCATAATCTATTTATGGATTTTTAAAAACGTATTATATTATAAAATCTTTGGTAATCCAAATAATTCAATTTTTTAATCAGTATTTTCCCTTTGGCTTAAAATATTACCACTTCAAGATTTATGGCTTTTATTGATAAATAGCATTATTGTTTGTTTTTTACGATAATATTTTGTTCGTATCAGTAACATGCTTAAAGAAGGAAATGTTCGAATATCCAATAATTTTTTTCTAAGTCAACAGGGGATGTTTTTTGTAATGCTAATGCTTTTGTTTGTTATGGTAACATTTTTCCGGCGAAATTTTACATAGCTACTTAATCTTTTATGTCTAATTTGGAGATTTTAGTGAAAAGTATAGAAACTTTATTTTTTTTAAATAAAACAAATATTTTATTTGAAACAGGAAACACATATATTTCCCAAAAATCGTTTATTATATTTATAAATAAAATATTTAAACCTTTGAAAAAATTTCCAAATACATGATTTGAAAATTAATAAATTAAAAAGAATATACAAAAAAGTGATTGTTGAAACTTTACATTTTAAGTAACGAATAATTAGAAAATCGATGGCATCTACGAATCCAGGATGTCTTCAAATCTGGCAAAATTTCAACTCACGAATTCCCGGGAAAGTAGATAACATTGAATTCTTTTAAAGGAAAAAAATGCCATTGTACACTAAAATGCCCGAATAATTTAAATATATGTCTTTCTCATTGTTGCGAATTTTTAAAAAATTTTAGCAACTTGTTCTAGCAACTTTCTTGTGTCTGAAAGAATATGCTTATAAAGTATACTTTATTTTTTTTAAATATAAGAACTTTAATTTCTTATTTTTTTTTTAAATATACAACTTTAATTTTTTAAATATAACAAATATTTTATTTGAAACAGGAAACACATATATTTCCCAAAAATCGTTTATTATATTTATAAATAAAATATTTAAACCTTTGAAAAAATTTCCAAATATATGATTTGAAAATTAATAAATTAAAAAGAATATACAAAAAAGTGATTGTTGAAACTTTACATTTTAAGTAACGAATAATTAGAAAATCGATGGCATCTACGAATCCAGGATGTCTTCAAATCTGGAAAAATTTCAACTCACGAATTCACGGGAAAGTAGACAAAATTGAATTCTTTTAAAGGAAAAAAATGCCATTGTACACTAAAAGGCCCGAATAATTTAAATATATGTCTTTCTCATTGTTGCGAATTTTGAAACAATTCTAGCAACTTGTTCTAGCAACTTTCTTGTGTCTGAAATAATATGCTTATAAAGTAATTTCAAAAATAAATATTAGTAGTTAAATTAATTTCCTCCTATCCTGAACTTAACCATTTTCACAATAGTTTTTTTTTTCTTATCATTGTGAATTAAATTACAAATATTTTTAATACTTTTTTAAAGTTTCCAACATTGTTGAAAAGTATTTGTTATTTCTGTTTGTCTGGCTTTTCACCAAAAGTATTCCTCTACACTGTAAAAAAAGAAAAATGTTTTTTATACTACGAAAACATAATATAACCACGAAAGAAAATATATAATAACTTCTTCCGAATTACCCATGATTCAGAAAAGCGTTATTCAACTTCAGAAACCAGTATAATTTCGGAGTTTAAAGAAGCATTTATAGCGTCATTGTTTCTTTTCTGACAATGATTTTCGAAAACGTTTCCGAGTACTTTCAGGGTTCCGTACTTAAAAAGTAAAAACGGAACCATTATAAGATCTCTCCTGTGTCTGTCTGTCCTGTCACAACCATTCTACTCGTAAACTATGGAACGTGGAAAGTTCAAATTGGGAGAAGTAATAAAGATTATTGACCCACATATTTACAAATTATTAAACATTTACAAATATTTTTAGGAAAAATGTAGAGGGGCTAGTTATGATACTTGAAAAAAAATCTTTTCTTTGTATATCGCGGGGGGTATCGTGTGCAGGCTTTGTAAAGCTAAACTCAAAAATGCTTTTTTTTAATTTTATGTATTATATTTTCAGAGATATCGTTGAAAATGTAGTGCAAAAATACTTCTCCCTTATCTATTTTCGAATCTACTGAAACTAAAATTATGAAAAAATTAGAAGCAATAGACGTTAATTTAAAGCTTGCAGGAAAATTATAGCGATTACCCCAGGTCACATAATTTATGAGAAAAGCGCATTTTTCCTCTACACACAAATTTCGATTTGCGGGCATTCAGCAAAGGTGTTGAGGAGCGCTGGAGGTACCTATCGTAGGAGAAATCAGGAATATAGAAGAAGGAGGAGAATCATTGTTCATAATGATTTTTGAAAATAATCATCGGTAATTAGTCGAGATATTAACTCTTAAAGACGCGGATGGCTTGGACATTATATAATGACAGGGGCGGCGTACTCTATGTACCATCGGCTTTTAAAGCCTAGATAACAACTTTTAATGATACATTTTTGTAATACAATGTCCAGTAGCAGAATAAAAGCAATAAACGTCAAACTGTTCAAAACAGGCAAATTTAATTAGAATTAATCGCATAAATACTATGAGATTCGCGACTAGTTTGCATTGAGTAGATGTCTCAATATGCCTCCTGTGTCTTTAAAAGATAATTAAAAACCTATCTGGAAAAATGTGGCACGGACAAAGGTGGCGTTGCAAAATTACGACCCCCTTTCGAAGCGCGCTTAGCAAAATGCCAAGTTTAAACTTTGAACAAGGATTTTGTTTTAGCTACACTGTAAAAATAACAGATTATTACGACGCTGAATTTAGTTTTATGAAATGCCAAATGAAGTTTAAATATGCACTACTTGTATCGTCAGTGCCGAATTAAGTTCATCATAAACAGATTAGGATAAGATTTAAATAAGAATTACACAGAATATCAATTTTTGATATTTTTTAGGCTTCGTATCTCTTTCAACTTTTACGGTATACCCATTCATACTTTTTTAGTATATATACAGCTTGCTGGGCAACATATAACTATGATATGTTCCCGCACCATGTTGGTTAAATCAAAGTAAAATTGCGTAATTTGTTATTTCTGTTTGTATAAATATTTTTTATAAAATATAATTATGAGTGTAAAATTATAATGTTTATTTATTTAAGTAAAATAGGAGTGTAAGTTCATACAAAAATTATTAAGTTGATTTTAAATATTAAATATATATTTTTAAAAAATTGTTGTATTGTAAAATGAATGTATAATGTTATATAGAGTTCGGATCTCAGACAACAACAATAGCCAGACGCCATGGTGTCGTTTTATGACAAGCCAATGGAAAGTGGTGTATAATTAGATATCGTAAAATAATAAAAACGTTGAAATAAATTTATGGCCTCAATAAAAGTGTTGGGATAAATTTATGGCTTTTCAGACCACCCAAACTTTAAGGCAGATAATAATATTAAAGTATATGTAAGGGGCCATTTGCAGACTGTTAGGTAATAGGCCTATCGAAGTATAATAAAAAATCTTCTCACATCCAATAACAGTGGACTAGACAAAATAGTTCCACCCACTGCAGGAGTTGGGGTGCAAGAAGAATAAGGTTTGGAAAAGAGAGTCTGAAAAAAGATGTAGAGGACGCAGGAGCTCTCCTGAAAGCCCGTGCAATGAGTCCCGAAAGCCTTAGTAATGCCCAGGCGAGACGGACGTTTCGGAGCGAGCCTAATCTAGCCTAATTGAGGATGTCTTCCTGATATACATATCGGAGTGAGCCTAAGCAAGCCAAATTGAGGATGTCTTCCTGATGTTAAAATAAAGAGGATTATTCTACAGAGATCCGTAGCTATGCATCCTGCCATCCCGATGTTGCCGCTCTGACATAAAGCGAATTCCGGATGACATAGGAATATGATCCTAAGCAACGCGACAACTCTGAATTTGATGAATAAAGGCCACCATCCCGTATATTAAAAAAAGGTACGACTTTAAACTTTTTCCTTTACCACTTAAGATCATATGAAAAATTATAAATATCCTTTTCTGATATTTTATGGTAGAGAGTAATCTGAGATCCGACAAAACCGATAATTAAATGAAATGATGGTAATTTAAAAATGAAAGAGAATTATTCTTTTAGCAAAAAGAAAAATATATAATAATTAGAGTATATGAAAATATTGTCTTTTTTTTTAAAGATTAAATATACTTAAAATAATGAGAAGCAAACAAAAGTATTGCTTTCTTTTTTTTTTTTGAATTAATATTATGTATTTCTGTATATAGTTGTGTTCAATGTAAATAAAATATTTAATCAAGTTTTAAAAAGTTTCTGCAATTATTTAATTGATAATGTTTAAGGTGTGTCAATTTATTTTTACAGCTTAAATTTTAGTTTAATTCATAAGTGGAAGAGTTCGTCTAAATAATTCACAACGCAAACTCTTAATTTTATTCGTAATTATTTAAATTTAATAATTACATTTTGACGCGAATTATAATTTAATTTTATTAATGCTTCGCGTTGCTCTTCTACTAGAATTTAGGTAAATACGATCACTTATATTATTTGAATTTATCTAAGGTATATAAAATTATATACCAATTTGCTATGAGGTTGCTTGGATGATTCGGACCAATTAACAATTTTGGATATAAATTTAATAGAAAATAAACAGGTGTAATTATCTGTCCAGCATCCCCCCTTCATAGTAAAATGGTGCTATGACTCAGGAACGTTCATCTGAGGTCATTAGAAATAATAATAATAAAGGAAAATAAATTTAAGTATTATTTTAATGACACAATTTTAAAGATATTGTAGGTATGTAAGTTTAATTGATTAAAATTTTATTAAAATTAATTTTATTATTGTGACAATAATGACACACATATAATAATTTTATATAAATAAAATGAATAATATATGTTAGCAAAAAAAAAAAAAAAAAAAAAAAAAAAAGGAAATGAAAAAATTAATTCTGGGATTTATAATAGGTAAATTTAGGAATTACAATTTTTTTTTCTCTCTTTTCTCTTGTGGTTGGATCTCAGTTACCATTGAGAAATAATGGCATTCACATCACAGATGACACATTTGTAAAAATAATTTTTTTTTATATACTGTATAAATAATAATAATAAGAATAATGAGTAAAATTTTATAATATGACTGGTATAAAAATGATTGAAATGTCAAGAGATCATGATTTTTGAAATGGTATCACCTTGATACAAAAGAAAATTTATGAGTCGTACTACGAAGTAGTAGTACAATATTTATATAAAAAAAAAAAAAAAAAATAAGATTGTTTTTTCTGTAGAAAAAGACAGATATTTTTCTGTTAAATGAAATTATGTTGTTTTTTATATATACGTGTATTATAAATATTTTAGGGGTATTTATGTGTGTAAAAGAATAATCTACAAAACAACTTCATCTCCTAAGAAATGTTTTTTTAAATTTTAGTGTTGTTGTTTTTATGTATTTATGCAATTTAGAATATTTTCATACATATGTTGTAATATAGGGAAAATAGTATGAGATGCAAAATATTCTTTTAAGAGGTATAGGATCTATTTTGAATTGATATTTTGAAAAAGTATACATTGATTACTAATATTTGTTAAAAATGACTCAGACGCTGGATATAGATACACGTATTAAGTTAGTGTCACCATTTGACAATAAAAAGAACAAAAACATTATATTTTTCTTAGAGGAATTTGATAATATTTTGAATTCGACAGATATACAGGAAGAAACTAAATTATTAATTTTAAAGGCTAAAATTACTGGGGACGCAAAACATATTTTAAGTAAACAGATTGAAACATATAACGAGAACAATTATAATTTATTTAAAAATAATTTGGTGGAGTTATTTGGTACAAAACTAAGCTTCCTTAATGCTCAGAGCAATTTCCTAAATTTAAAACAGGCCGCAAGTCAAACGATAGAGGATTTCATTTTGGAGTTTAAAAAGGGTGTAAAATCTTATATCGAAAGTGCAGGCGAAAATGTGGATAATAAGGAAGAGAATTTTATCGAAATCTTAAAAATGTCGAATTTTTTAAATTCAATTAGACAGGATATTGCACTAGATGTGCGTAAAAATGCGCCCAGGTCCTTCAAGGAGGCATGCGAGTTAGCAAAACTTATGGAAAGTGCGTATAATGAATCAAAGTTTGAGGAAATTAACGCAATAAATAAAGAAAACAAAGATCTTTATGAGAACATTATAGAATCAAGTAAGCAAAACAAAGAGCTAATCGAGAAATTAAAAGGGGAGATTGAAAAACTAAAAAAATCAAAGAAAAAAAACCATGCAATTAGAGATGATAGTGTTCCGCGGAATAAGAAACTCTTTAATAAACACAATGATTATCAGGGTCCCCATTTCAATAACAATTTTCATTATAATGATTATGAACGATATTATAATGATTACTACAATTCCTTTAATTACCCGACGCATTATGGGATGTATGATTATTCACAACCTAACTGGAATTCGGGAAATAGGGATTTTGGATATATTTCTGAGAATTATGATCAAAATGGTTATCAATTTGAAAAGCGCAAAAGGAAAAAAAAATGGGCAAAGAAAACAGCGAAATCGGATCAAGATTCGGGATTTTCAGAGACGGAAATCGATAAAATAAATAAAACAATCGCAAATATAACAAATGCAGACAAAGATAGTCTGCCAATTATATCACTAAGTATACAGGGCGTCGAAATACAAGCGTTACTGGATACCGGAGCTGCTGTGTCCCTTTTATCACCTTCTTTATTCAAAAAAAATTAAAGATACAAACGTCAAAATCAAATATTTGGGCAATCAGATCCAAATTAAAACTTTAACGAATTCAAAGATTTTTTTTAAACAATGTGTAAAATTAACTTTTCGATTAAAAGGTATATTCACAACAGGCACATTTTATGACACTAATGATGATTTTGATAGGCAGTACCAAATGTTATTAGGGTACGATTATCTCAAAGAAAATCATATGATTTTGGATTTATGCAATAAAACATTAAAATTTAAAAATCAACAAGTTAAATTAAACGTTGCAAGTGAAGTAAATAATTATGAAGTGAATAACATTACGCCATGTAATTCAGGGGAACATTCAAATAAAAGTATGTTTGCCATTACTAAAAATAGAATTTTTCTCCAACCTGAAGAATCGAAAATTGTAAAATTAAAATGCCCAGAGGATATAAATATGTCAGATGTAATTATTTTTGACCCCATTCAAGAAAATAGTAAATTTTCATGCGAGACTTCGTTACACGAAGTTCAAAAAAATAATAACATAAATATTATAATAAAGAATAAACTGTTAGAAAAGTTAATTATTCAGAAAGGAACTAAAATGGGGGAAATTATAACGAACTTTGAGTGCAAGCAAGATGACTCAACTGATAATATAGAGAAAGGGACATTTTATGAAATAAATAATTTAAATATAGAAGATGTAAGAAAATTGCGAGAAGCAGAAATTAAAGAGACGGATTTCGATTTAAGCCATTTATCAGAGGAAGTACAACAAAAATTTCGAAAAATTTTAATGGGCAATGTTCATGCATTTTCAAAAAGTTATCAAACATTGGGGCAATCAGCGTTTGTCGCACCAAGTTTTCAATTGAATCATGAATTCCCGGTACAAGCTAAGCCATATAAATTGCCTCAGGCAGTAAGACAGTATGCGAAAAGGGAAATTGAACAATTGTTACAGGCTAAAATTATAGAGAAGACTGACTCCGAGTATGCTTTTCCAGTTATTTTCGTTAGAAAGAAAAATCCGAGTAATAACCCGAATGCAGAACCCAAGTTTAGAATGGCAACGGACCTAAGACTATTAAACCAAATTTTACAACCTTATACTTATCCGATGCCGGACGTAAAAGACTTATTACAAAAAATAAGCGGTAAAAAATACTATACGGTGCTAGACTTACATAGTGCCTTTTTCCAAATAAATTTAAAACCAGAAGATTGCAAAAAATTAGCGTTTATTACGGAATTTGGAAAACATATGCCACTTCGTTTAGCTTTTGGCACACGAAATTCTAGCGCAATTTTTGCAGAAGTAATCGATAAAATTCTGGGACATTTTGACAAAAGCAAAGTATCATACTACATTGATGATGTGTTGATATCTGCAAACACAATAGCAGAGATGACGAAAACCTTAGAAGAAGTTCTACAGGTATTAATAAATCACAACATGACAATCGAACCTTCAAAAATGCAAATTTGCAAAGCAGAAATAGAATTCCTAGGATTTAGGGTGAATCAAATGGGATATTCTCCATCTCAAAAGAATATTGAAAAAGTAAAAAATTTAGTCAGACCAAAATCGAAAAAGGGGGTCAGATCTTTATTGGGCTTAGCGAATTATTTTCGGACGCTAATACCCAACTATTCCGACAAAGTTAACCCTTTAATAGAGCTGACTAAAGATAAAGTTAAATTCAAGTGGAGTCCAGAAGCAGAAAAAGCTTTCCTGATAATTCAGGAAGAAATTGTACAAAAACCAACACTCAGACCCCCCGATTTTAACAAGGAATTTTTCTTATTCACGGATGGGAGCAAAGTTGCAATTTCAGATGTTCTAGCTCAAGAAAAGGGTGGTCATTTGCTACCTGTTGAATTTTTCGGGAGAAAACTTAGAGAACCGGAAAAAAATTATCCGAGTATTAAATTTGAGTTATTAGCAGTGCATGAAGCAATTATGCATTTTAAGTATATGCTTTCAGGTAGAAGATTTACTGTGTTAACTGATTCGAAAGCACTAACTCAGCATTTACATTTACAAGATAAATCGGAAATTATAAACAGATGGGTAGCAGATTTACAAGACTTTAATTTCGACTTCGAATTCGTCGAAGGAATTAACAATCCAGCAGACTATTTGAGCAGGAATTTAGATAATCTTACAACAGACAGAGAACTCCAAAATAATTTGTTTGCAAGTAACATAGCACTTACAGACGAAAATATTAAATCGGAGCAATATGCAGACGAAAAATTAAAAATTATAATAAATAAAATCGAAAAAGACAAAAATAATAGAAGCACGAAGAGATTTGCTTTAAATCAAAATAAATTATTAATTTTGAAACCTGGTTCAGATAAAAAGGAGCTTTTAATTACCCCGGATTCATTAAAAATTGCAGCCATAGAAGAAGCTCATAAAGCGCATTTCGGATTCCAAAAAACTTATGATAATGTGAAAACAAGGCTTTTTTGGCACGGAATGTACAAAGACATTAAACAGTATTGTGCAAATTGTGTGCAGTGCCTCACATCTAAACAACACACGACAATAAAAGTCCCTGTTAAAAAAATGGTGAAAGATCACGAAGTCGGTTCCATCCTGCATGCTGACGTCATTGGACCTTTAAACCTCACGTTAAGGAAAAACAGATACATTTTAATTATAATTGATTCGACATCGAGATTCCTGGAAGCTGTTCCCCTACGAAACGTAGAGTCACAGACTATATTAAATGTACTAAATAAATATTTTGCAAATTATGGGATGTGTAAAGAAATTATCTTTGATAATGCAAAATATTTAAGAAGTGAAATTATGAAAGAATATTTGGAATCTTTAAACATACAAAGGAAATTTGTGAGTGTATACCGTGCGCAAGGAAATGGACTTTGTGAAGTTACCAATAAAATATTAAAAACATCAATTGTAGCTATGTCGAAACGCACTACGGAATGGGACATAAGACTGGATTTTTTTAAACTAGCGTATAATTCTTCGAAACACCGCGCTACGGGATATAGTCCCTCACTGCTATTTTTCGCAAGGGAAATAAAAAATCCCTTCACAGCCCATATTCCTTCTGAGGAAATATATACCCACTCTTATATTAAAAGCAGAATACAGCATATGAAGGAAATCAAAATTCAATCCCTTGCAAACCAGGAGAAAATAATGCAAGAATATATAGATGAAGAGGCATACGAAAAAGTAAAGGATTTAAATTTGGGTCAAACAGTATATTTAAAATGTATTGGAAAACCAGGCGCATTAGAGCCAAAATTTCAAGGACCCTACGAAGTTACTAAAAAGTTTAGAAACTTTAATTATTTATTACAATATGTTCCAGATAAATCAATAGAGCCGATCAAACGACATATGGATCAGCTGTACGCTCCGAAATATGCAACAGGTCATACAGAGGCGGAAATTACGAATTTACAAGGGTCTCAGAAAAAAATTAAGGGTCATAAAAATTACAAAAATAAATGTGACATTTGTCAAAGAAAATCACACTCAACTGAAAATTGTTGGTTTAAATTAGACAAAAATACGATTCAAAAGGGTGACAAAGGTACTATAAAGTATTATAAAAAAAATAATAAATATTCTGAGAATGTAGACCCATATTTAAAGTATCAAATAGATTATTATGATCAAAATATGTCGTTATATGGTTATACACCATATACAAACTTATACGGGGATGTTATACAAGATCATTACCCTTTCCCCCCTCCCCAATATTATCCATGGGATATGAATTGGTATTAAAAATAAATCAAAATACATAATTAATCGAATTTCAAAATTAAAAAAATTTTCAAAATTTAAAAATAAATTTTTCTCTTTTAGGTAAAAAAAAAAAAAAAAAAAAAAAAAAAAAAAAAAAAAAAAAATTGAAACAAAATTAATAACTTGCCTTTTTAAAATTCAAAATAATAATAAGAAAGGATAGGAACATGGGAACGCCAATTTGTCTCAGGGTTACAATATTGAGCAAATGTGCAGGGCGCACCCGAAAACATACTTATAAAATTATGAAATGTGCTTCACAAAACTTCAATGGAGCAGTGAAATATTTCTCTCCAGGCAAAAGTTATATATATTTTTTTTTTCTCGAATATGAATTAGAAAATATAAAATCTTAACAAAGCCAAATAACATTAAAACTTAATTAATTTAATAGTAAATAATGTTGGAGTAATTTTCAAAAAAAAAAAAAAAAAAAAAAAAAAAAAAGAGAATTTTTTTCTGTCTTCTATAAGGGTAGCCTTTGCTAATAGCCTTAAAATTTAGATGACAGAATTTCAGAATTACTCTTTAAAATGAGTAGGTGTAAGCTATAGGTTCAGGGTAGTTAGAACAGCTTTATAACATACTCATATATATTTTCTTTTTCTTATATAATTATATAGTTGACAAGGAATAAATTATTAGTGCACTCTATATTAGGATAGCGGTCAGCTATAAGCCTAAATATAATAAAATATGCAAAAAGTACTAAGATTTATTCCGGTAGTTCAATTACAACTTATATGCTAAAGTCTAGAATTTAGACAGCAGGGATAAGTTTTATGAACAAAAGTGTTATAAAAAAATTTTAAAAAAGGATTTTGGTGTAGCACACTGGTTTTTAAAAAAACATATATATGTATAACAATGGACAAGGCAAGTTATTTCAATATGATTGCACACAAAATTATAGTAAAAAAAAATACACAACTATAAATAATTGAAGTAAAATTAAAATTTTCTCACCAAAGGCTTTCTGTATAGGGTGCAATTTTGGCCTACGGCTGGGTATGCACCAACACCAACAAAATATTTGTAGAAAAATTATTTATCAATTCATCAATATATAGTCATCACTTAGGCATCAACTTCAGGATTCTTGGCTGAAAAAGGAATCGAAGAAAAAATTAAGTATGGTATAATTACTAGATGTTATGCCCAGAAACAATAAAATTAGTAATATTATATTGTAAAAAGCAGCATTTTGAGTTTTATTTAGGAAAACTTTTGATTTTTAGGTTTTACACATTTATGGAGTGTCTAGCTCAGAGTATAGTTCCTAGATTTAATTCAAAAAAATAATAAATAAAAATATAAGTTCGTGTTATTTTCAAAATAAATAACAAAAGGTATAGCAATTAGCATTTACAGTTAAAATTTATGGAATTTTCAGCAAAATTAACATTAGACAAACATAGTTTATATTATATTTAACTTGATAAGCTAATTTACTTTTATTAACGGTATTCAATTAGAATTAAAGTAGGCTTAAATTCAAGTTAAATTAATTAAGAACATTGTTGTAGTGTAAAATTTTATGTAAGACTATTATATTTTTATTGTATATATAAAAATATGCAAATTTAATAATTAATAAAAATATTAAATGACATCTTGCTGAAATCAGCTAGAAATTAGATTTTTTTTTTTTTTAAATAAAACATTTTATAAATTTATGTTAGTTTAGAATTTAAGCATTTTTTTTTCTCTTTACTTTCCCTTAGAATTAAATGCAATTCTAAATTTAACACATATAAATATACATAGGATTGATAAATTTGAGTGTGTGAGTTCATAAAATATTTTTTTATATAATTTGGCCAATTTAACATAAGAAAACAAAATAAATAAATAAATATATTTATATATATTGGCCTTATTTTTATTAAAATATGTAGTATGGCTTAATAAATTAATTTACTGAATTTTTTTATAGTACGTACAGTAATTATTTTAAAAACTTAATCTGTAACAATTGGGTGTAGATATTTATGAGTATACAAAGATTCTTTTCTGCTGGCAGAAATTCTTTGGTTCGGCCGAGTACTCATGGGTTACTACATACGATTTTACGTAGTAATTATCATTTGCTTTTGTATTTTTAAAATTATACAAGTGTATTAATAACATTTTTTTTATAATTAAATAATAATTATTAATGTTTGATTAATAATAATAATTTGGTATCTTTTACTTTTTTAAACATATCATTAAATTTTAGACAGTAGAATTCACATACGGAATGTTAATGATAAATAAAATTTTGAATAAATAAATTTTTATTTCATTCAGTAAAAAAATAAATAAATATGAAAATTTAACAATCTTTTAAGATAGAATTGTTGGCTAAATAAATAATAATTTAAGACAAAAATTGTTCTCTTCTTCGTCAATGGCATTTTCTGACAACACTATTTAACAGTATTAAATGAAGGTGCATTTTTAAGGTCAGCGTAATGCATATTTTGCATTTTGAGAGGCTGTAGAAGTCATATTTCCGTGTTGTTTACATTTTAATAGTAAACAATATCATGAATCAAAATTTGTGTTTGTTAGAAAGGTCTAAAAATATACAATGTAATCAGTTAAAGAAAATTATATGCATTTTTTTTTAATCCTGAAAGGCAATTTGGTTTAGATGTGAACCTGTCAGCATAAAAAGCCACCCTCGCTTCAGTTCCAGTATGAGGCAGGAGAATTCAGATGCTAGAATCGCCATTTTTCCTCTGCAAAATAATAAAAAAAAGCAGAAGGTTTACATTAGATACGATACAAATACATACACTGTTTATGCATAGATTATGTTTAAAATTACATACAGGCATGCACAGTTAGTTAAGAAGAAAGTATATCAAGAAATTATACTAATTAATACGGTAATTACAAGCATGAAATGGTTTTAAATACATACTTTTGGAGGTCGTAAAACTTTGTCACAGCACAAATCATCTCGCAGAAAGGGATTAGTAGCTTGACCAACCCCCACTTTTCGGGAGGATCGGTGACGGTCAAATAACTGGTTTTATTATTCTCTCCTCCTTCTTCTTTTTTTTTCTCTCTTTCTCGTATCGGGTAAAGTTGGAAAGCATTGCGTAATGATATATTAAAGGAGATGAAATAGCTTGTATATTTTGACATATCATACATGTTAGAAGTAACAAATAAATAAAATAATGTAACAAGTTTGTATACAATATTTTTCTGATAATAGTTTGAATACATCAGATTAATTATGTGAAAATATAACATGTCATATTACAAGCATTGTATTTACTTTTATTCAGTATAAAATGTGTTTTAAATGAAACACTGTGTTATAAGGTTGTATGTGATGAAATAATATGTCAAATGCGTATGTCATTATTTTTCTTGTAATTAGGTTTATTTCGGCATATTAGTTTCAGACAAAATTATAGCTTTGAATGTATTTTGGGCACTTAAACTGTAAAGTTACAAAATTAGTAAACATGTGTGTGGTAAAGAAAAAAGGCTTCGAGAAAGACGTCTGATTGTCAGTACAGAGGTCTTCTATAAATGTGAATGTCAACAGACAACTATGCTATCATGTGTGGAACTTTCTGTTATGAAAAAATAGAAGAACTTCTTATAAAATATACCAGAACCATTGATAATTAAACTTTACAGACTTAGTTCAAAAACTGTGTAGATACACAGTCATATGGACACGTACATTCCTTTAAGCTTTACAAAAAAAATAAAACCAGCAATCAGTTTTTATTTTTTTTTTTCTGACGCCGGGAGAGATGCTGGGCAACATATAACTATGATATGTTCCCGCACCATGTTGGTTAAATCAAAGTAAAATTGCGTAATTTGTTATTTCTGTTTGTATAAATATTTTTTATAAAATATAATTATGAGTGTAAAATTATAATGTTTATTTATTTAAGTAAAATAGGAGTGTAAGTTCATACAAAAATTATTAAGTTGATTTTAAATATTAAATATATATTTTTAAAAAATTGTTGTATTGTAAAATGAATGTATAATGTTATATAGAGTTCGGATCTCAGACAACAACAATAGCCAGACGCCATGGTGTCGTTTTATGACAAGCCAATGGAAAGTGGTGTATAATTAGATATCGTAAAATAATAAAAACGTTGAAATAAATTTATGGCCTCAATAAAAGTGTTGGGATAAATTTATGGCTTTTCAGACCACCCAAACTTTAAGGCAGATAATAATATTAAAGTATATGTAAGGGGCCATTTGCAGACTGTTAGGTAATAGGCCTATCGAAGTATAATAAAAAATCTTCTCACATCCAATAACAGTGGACTAGACAAAATAGTTCCACCCACTGCAGGAGTTGGGGTGCAAGAAGAATAAGGTTTGGAAAAGAGAGTCTGAAAAAAGATGTAGAGGACGCAGGAGCTCTCCTGAAAGCCCGTGCAATGAGTCCCGAAAGCCTTAGTAATGCCCAGGCGAGACGGACGTTTCGGAGCGAGCCTAATCTAGCCTAATTGAGGATGTCTTCCTGATATACATATCGGAGTGAGCCTTTTCGGGACCATGCATGCATGTATGCATCTTCAAAAAATGCATACAACAATTGTTTTTGGAGGACATTTTCCATGATAAAATAAGTAAAGGTAACTGCTTTAAAAAAAAGCGGTCCGGCCGAATAAAATTCTTGTATCAGACGCTGATCTCGAAGGGGTTAACATTTAACTCCATCCTTTTGAAAATCCTGCGCAGAGCCATGGGTACCTTCTAAACCATATAGTGCAGTAGAAATAAGTGAAAAACCACCTTTAGGTAGAATTAATTGTAATAAATTTTTTTTCTTGTTTATAATGGTAGTTAACACGCTCCTAATTGTCATACTAAAAATATACATTCGTACTGTTGCGCAAAATGCTTTTTTTGTCGGCTATCTTGAAAAAACAGGAAAAATTTTTAAAAATTGTAAACAATCATGTGGAGTATCAAATTACAGAAAAATTCGAGCTGGAAAATGAATATGGTATTGGTTTATAAAAATAAAAATATATAACGAAATGGCGGTCGAAAAACTGAAAGCTTTTGCAGTGGAAACTCAAAAATTTGAAACAGATCTACAATAAAAGGGATTGTATAACATAATATCATACTTATGTAATCAAATTCAAATCTTCTCTTCATCTTTATCTAAATCGAAACTGTCTCCTGTGTTTGCACACAGCCTTTCGACAGCAGTTTTTACAAACTACTGAACATGGAAGTCCATATCGGCTACAAGTACATTTAGTGGTGTTACGTGGTTCTTCAACAGCAGTTCGGCAGGCACATTTATTCACATTTAAATGTTTGTTTAGTGCTGAGTCAAGTCTGTTAATATCGGCTGAAATTCTCCATTAACCAACTGCCAGCCCCATAGTGTAGGATCGGGAGTTGGCATATTAAGATTTTTCCATATAAAACACTGCAAATGCACTCAAAGTAGATGGTATTTCGATACATTCTGTGTTGGAGGCAAAAGCTATATTGAATTATTTTTTAGCTGAAGCTATTTTCCAACGAAGCACCATTCATAACGAGGCACGTGTAGGTAATTTGTATCAATGTTACCCTCATATAGTGAAATAAGAACTTTACAGACATTTTCGACCAATTCTTCCATAGTAACATCTTATAGCCCGGGATGAGGCAGCACAGACAATCACCTCATCGAGTTCAGTGCTGAAATTCCAGAATTAGTTAAAAATCGATTCGCATATTAAAACGCAATCGGTTTGCCAAGTCATGTATTGGTGGAAAACACCTGAAAACCCGAATTTAGCGGTTGAGTCGTAGTTTTACCATTGTGCTTTCTTGCATCCAAACGTATGACAACATGGAGGACTGTGTGCAGGAAAACACAATGGTAAACCTACGAATCAACCACTAAAATCGGGTTTGCAGGTGTTTTCCACCAATATATGACTTGGCAGACCGATTGCATTTTAATATGCGAATCGATTTTTAACTAATTCTAGAATTGCAAATGTGAACTCGATGAGATGATTGCCTGTGCTGCCGGTCTATTAGGATGATCCATAATGTGAAGCCCATTCGCATAAGATTTTGTATTGTATCATTTGTTTTTGAAAGCAGGAGATTTATTTTTCCCAACTATTGCACTGGTGGTGTCACACCCTGCAAATGCGTGAACAAAAAGTAAAGTTTTCAAAGCTTCCTCTCAAATAGATTTTTGTATTGCTTGAATGTCACGAACATTATCAAATTCTGTTTCAGACTGCATGAAAATGTTCTTAGAAGAATGATATAGTAGTAGGATTAAAATATCAGCATCAGGCAGCTACTACAGTGACACATTTTCCTGGGCTATATTTAAAGCTTCTCTGATGATTACCGTGTCTGCATCACCTTCTGCATGAATACCGGAATGACCGGTAATGTTTATCTTGAATGTTTCTTTCAATGACGTCAGCATTTTCTGCAGTTACTTTGCTTTTACTATCCGTAATTCCGTTGAAAATATTCCATAAATCAGTTGAAGTAGCACTAAATGGATTGTGGTCTATAAAAAATTGCATAATCCTTTTTATATCTTCGAAATCTCTTTTCATCCTTGCATCAGTTAAATCAGTATGTTGTTCACTACCAATGCGTGAAACACTGATTAGCAAACTCATTGCACATGCTACTGCACAACATTTAGAATGGCTCAAAATCTAAGTTCCACATTGACATTTAGTCATTCCTCCTCCCTGAGTTACACCAGAACGACTTTTAGTGCATTTCATGAGCGTTTGCTCAATGTGCATATCGGTCCAAGCACCTTTCTGCGTACAGACAAGTGGCCTTCATTCAGCTTTTTATAGAGTTCTGGATTCGTTGTTTTTAGTTCCCGAATTTGTTGAAGGTATATTCTTGTGCATTTAGCATAATTATTATGACCTGAACTCGCAAAAAAGGTAGCATATGCTCAACCGCCTTATGCTGTAATGTAGCATAATTTAAGCATTTAAGGTTTACCTACAGGGTCATGTAGGTATAATTTTTTCATAGTTTCCCCCATACTTTATGTGCCTCACTTTTAATTGTGTTAGGATTGACGTATACATGTCGACATTCTTTATGCACTTTAAAAGCACCAATAGGCAATAGGATTGAAAAGTTTATAAACTTTATCATGTTGTTTGCTTGCATTGATAATTCCCGTCAAGCCTTTTGCTGAAATGACATAGGGAGTATCGCCAAAAAGTGCACTGGAACACTAAATTCGAGTTTCTTCTTGCATTTGTCTTATGATAATTTCTTGACACAAAAAAAAAGGTTTCCTATCTGAAAGAGATAATAAAGAAAATCAAAATTAGTCTCACAACATCAGGGATAGATGTAATGTAATGTAGCATAATTTAAGCATTTAAAGTTTACCTACAGGGTCATGTAGGTATAATTTTTTCATAATTACCCCCATACTTCATCTTTATAAATATTTTATTTTTAAAAATTAATACTATACTATTTTGCGCATGAAATTTCCTGTAATTTGATACCCCACACGATTTTTTAAGATTTTTTAAATTTTTCATACTTTTTACAATATGGCCGCCAAAAAACGCATTTTGCCCAACAGTACGAAATTAAGGACTTTTCCTAGAAATCTGCACAAATATTTCTTATCTGGAAAGCTATGAAAAAACGAGACAAAGAGCACAAACGGGCACTGTAAGGTAACTTTAATAACCATATTATTCTGTAAAACTGCTATCGGGTTTCAATTAAACCGTTTCGTCGAACATTATCGATTTTATTTTGGTGGTACTTGCTGGACGCTGTACAAAATTTAGATCCATAATTTTAAGCCAGTACTTGATTCGATTGACCAATTTCTGCATGTTATCTGCTTTTCAGCCTTTAGCATACACCTTGTACTTAAGATATGCCCAGAACCTTTCAACTGGTTGAATTCTGGGAACGTCAGCCTGGTTTTCGTACTTCTCTATGAAAGTGATGTTTTGCTGCCGGAAGTGATTTTGAAATAATAACTTCTAGTCAAGTCTGGCCAGAAGACGTAATCACCACCGTTGTAATTCCTACCGATGCAAGGGATGAAATGACGGCCAATGCACTTATTCAACTGTTGTTGCCCCTTTACAGCGAACCCAGATTTTCGGATGAACAGTCGACTCAAGCCTTTCGAACTCATTGCAATCCAAACGAGTATCTTGTCTTTGTATTTCGCTTTAGTATCTAATTTGATGATAGTTTGTGTCGTGGAGACGTCAGATATGTAGTAGATACCATTATCGTTAAAAGTGGAGTGAGCGAGCGTAAAATATGACTCGACATCCAAGATGAATCCTCGCTCAAAGAATTTCTCGAACAAGCGACCATAGTTCGTTTTCATGGCAACCATTTAATTTTCTGTTCGTTTTGGTATAACCCTTTTCTTGTGATGTTTGATGGTAAGCTTCTTGGTGATTCCCTTATGTAGGTGGCCTGGTGCAAAACTGAATTTGGATGCCAAGGAATGGATTAATACTCGGTCGTTTTTGTCAAACAGTCGTTTCAACTGTTGTAACTTTGACTTTGTGAGATTTTGGGTCTTTCTACTCGACCCGAGTTGTCTTTTGGCCGTGAGCCCCTTCTAGTTATATTGTAGAACATCGTATATGGTTCATTTGGAGATATTTTTGTCAAAAAAATGGTTCACGATGAACTTATTCACATGACGAATATTGCCTTCTTAAAGCTTGTACACACGCGTACGCAAACACTCCTGTTTCGACTCCATTCTCGGAAAACACAGGTTATGTTAGAGGTCTGCACGGGCCGAAATTTCCAGGCCCGGCCCGATAAAAAAATTAAAAGTTCGGCCCGAGCCCGGCCCGTAGAAAAAGTAATATTGGCCCGGCCCGGCCCGCTAAAAATCTTAAAAGTTCGGCCCGAACCCGGCCCGGCCCGGAAAAAAGTTAAAATATCGGCCCGAGTGAATTTTTTACAAAACATTGATTTTTACGTCGATTTGGTTAAAAATTTGTCTCGTACGAGATAGCTCTGACCAAAAATATTTATCTTAACTTTTTTTTCTCATGTTTATAATCTTCATTTTTAAAGAAGTGACACAGACTGCGATATTTATTTTTTTAACGAATCTCTATTTCTTGTATGTAAATGTTTAGGTTATCATTAATATTGTTAATCCATATTTCATGCATTAACATACATGTATTCCATGTATGCCAAAAATCTGAAAAATTCTATACAGTAAAATCTTCTAAGACGGAATTGCGTAGAAAAGAAAAAAAATGCGTTATAGACAAGTTCCATTCTTAGCAAGTGTAAATGTATCATATGTTATTTTCTTACGTATTAGTATATTAATTTTGCATGGATCAACACGTTTTTCAGTTTAAAACAGGGTTCCGTCATAGGCAGGTCCCTTTTCACACGTTTTACTATATTTTAATTTAGCTATATTTTAATAAGCGTAGAAATATACTATTCTTTAAAAAGAAAAAAATTTAATGTATAAATGTAGAATAATGGCAATTTAAAAATGCATGCATTTTTTGCAAAAAATTTTGGGCCAGACCTAATTTGACTGATCTTTGAATGGATCTGGCCAAGCTGATACAATGATTTTCATACGGGCTGAGTCAAAACTAGGACTGAAAAGCTTGGGCCGTGAAGACTAGGAATGAAACCAATCCCGACTCTGTACAGAAAAAATAAGTTAGGTCCGTCCCGGCCCGAGCCTTAGAAATAAAGTATGGCCCGGACCCGGCCCGGCCCGAGCCTTCAGAAATAATGTACGGCCCGGCCCGAGAAGAGTGAAGCCCGAGCCCGGCCCGGCCCGAGTGCCGTGAATGAAAATCGGCCCGAGCACGGCCCGCGGGCCGGGCCGGGCTCGGGCTTCGGGCCACGGGCCGGCCCATGCAGATCTCTAGGTTATGTAATGGACTTTCGGCTAACGGACGTGCCCTTATATACAATAACGTAAAACTTCACGCGCAGATTTCACCTGATTCGTATTCCTTCGATATTCTGCACAACAGCAAAGTTCGTGCGGATTTTTAGGAAACAGTCTTTATATTTTTATTATGTTCATTATGAGCATGTTACCTACCATTTACAACAAGAATCATTTTTGTTACAATTAGTTCCACATCTAACACTATTTATACTATACTAATATCCTCATTAAGATAAAATTCTACAAAAATCATATAGATTTACATTCTTTCTACGATGTGATTCAAGTTATCAATGGTACTCTTCTTTTCACTCAAGCGCATACTATTGTCGCATCTAAAATACTCATATTTCTACGCATATTTTTTAGTCCTATTCATACACCACTCTTCTAAAATAACTTCTTATTTTTCTCTTCCAAACATTAAAAAAAAAAAGCTGTTGTACAATACCTCACTACTTTACAATAGCTAAATTCATATCTTTATTTGATAGAAAGCAAAAGACAATGACCTGTCATTTATACGCGATGTGCGATAATTATTTCTTAGTATCACTTTTTCAAATTATAGATTTTCGCCTTATTTAATCGCATAATTTATAAGCCGAATATTACTTTTCAGAAAAGTAGTAATTAAAAGTTGTTAAGCACACCGCGTATAAGTAAGAGGTCAATATATGTATATAATCAAAAACAAAATCACAGAAAAATAATAAACGCCATTCAGCAGAAAGACACAACCAATATACGAATAGAAATATTAAAGGTAAACGCTACTAGACGTAACTGTAAAATTAGAGTACGATTATTAGCTATTTTTCCTTTACTCAGCCGATAAGAAATCCGAAAACAAAAAAGTCAACAGAGTATGCGCCGAAAAGCTCAAAATGCTTCTCGACATCAAAATCAAAATATTGTAGTTTTGGGCAACGGTCGTCAACCAGAGGGTTAAGGCTCCTGTCCCTGCCTGTGAAGACAATCACGAGCTAATGCTAATCCTATGGGGACGGATTTTTCTAATATCTCGTTTGCATTTCGACATTTTTAAATATTTTTTTTTGCATTGGATAGCCGAGGTCCGTCTCTACATCGCACTTTTTTTACTTTTTCGATTTGGATTGCAGATATTTTTTAGAATGGCACTTTCATTTGCAGAACCGGTTTTGAAAGTGAAAGTAACTTTGTTAAAAATATCTGCGACCCAACTCGAAAGAGTAAAAAAGGTGCGATGTAGAGACGGACCTCGGCTATTCAATGCAAAGAAAATTATTTAAAAATGTCGAAATGCAAACGAGATATTAGAAAAATCCCTCCCCATAGGATTAGCATTAGCTCGTGAGTGTCTTCACAGGCAGGGACAGGGAGCCTTAAAACGCAGTTCACCTTGATGTACTTTTTTACCAATAGATGGCGATACCCATTCGGAGTAAGATGCTTTTCAAGATTTCTTCACAATCCTGACGAAAATAAATTACTTAAAATTTATAGCAATAAGTGTTTTTAGCTCGCTCAGAGCAGTTCTATTTTGTTCTCTTAATTCAGTCAGTATTCATGTTTTCAAGTAAAATATATTTCAATACTATCACGGGGTTTTTCAAGAGAGGAATAGAACGTGCCACTCACACCTTCCACCATCTTGGCAAACAGCCAAACAAGAGCAAGTCGAAATGTTACTAAATGATAGTGTACTTCATGGTTTTAAGAGCCAATCAGAAATTTCTTTGCATTATGGATTTCTGATACAGTTTTTGATTTATTAACCCTTTTCTAATTGGTAGCTGTATTAATAAGAAACCTGCCAGCGGGCTGGTGACGTTGGAATACATTGGCTAAGTAGGAAGTAAGTAAATATTTTTTTATACATATTCTTTTTTATTCTATAAGGTAGAACAGTGTTTTTAAAGATTTTATATCGCACTGCACACTTAAACCACACGGTTAAACAATCTTGGAACGCTAAAATTATGACGATGATAAAATATAAATTTAAAGTTTGTACAATTCGTTTAATAAGACTCCTATCTTGTTTATACCATATTACAAGTTGAACATTTCTGTTGTGTTTATATTGCTTTCTTTTATTGTAGATGAATAATTTTTAATTAGAAATATTAATTTATCTAAGAATGTGACTCTTATTTTCATGGTTTCTTCGTACACACTTGTAAAGAGTACACAAGGTGATATTGAACATTGAAATAAATATCCGAGGAGTGCTACTTAGAGACACTAAACCTCGTTCCAAAGTAAATAGTATAATATGGAATAGTGAAAGTTATAATTAAGGATCGATTGAAACAGGTTTTAAAGCCCCAAACTGAAACGGAATTTCGGTTATCTTCTTATGTTCGACCGAATACGAAAATGTCCAAAAAAATTAAAGTTATTAACACATACAATAAATATACATAGTTATTAATTAATTATACGTGTAGCCCAAGTTGGTTTATTTCCATATAAAATAAAATGTAATTAAGTCATCGACGGCACAAAATAATATTCTAATTATACGAATTTCATCTAATTAAAAAATGTTTTAGGTATGCATACCTCGATTTATCTTACATAATGATTTTTGTAAATAATCATCTGTTATACTAGAACTTTCTCAAAGAGTAATATTCGAAACACTTCTACGGTTTCAAACAAAAAATTTTCTATTACTCTCAAGTTTGAAGCTTTTAATAAACACATGAAAAGCGCCTTCAAAGTTTAGTGATATACGCATTTCTTGCTTTATAATTTGCCCTCATGTATTGAATCCGTCATGTCTGACAACTATAAACAGAAAAGCTCATAGCAACAAAAAAAGAGTGTCTCATTTGAGCCGATACAGCTCAAATGAAAGATTCATCTTGAAAATTCCTGAAGGAAGGCAATAGATTTTTGGAATACAGATAGTTTCTGCCAAGTTTCGGTCAGGCCGAATTTTAAGCATCATTTTCGCCAATAGCGAATTTTCGGCGATGCTCTAATTTTGGGCCGAAAACGAAAACGAATTTTCGGTCGATCTCTAATAATACCAATACTTCTGTTAATTTTTTAAATCGTGTTAGAGCCCGACTAAAAATTTTCCGGGCACTCCTGAGGTTTGCTCATGGCACACAAATGTGCCGTGTCGCGCCGGTTCAGAACCGCTAAGCTAGAGATCCATGTCTAAAGATAAATATCAAAATAATATCTTTTTCATACCCAAATCCCATAGATCAAGATCTAGACCAGTGCAAAAAAAGATGCATGTTTCTTAATCTTAGGAAAATAGAACCACTAACAAAAATATGCAATAACCTCTTCCGAGTTACCCATGATTCCGAAAATCATTTTTTGTCATTAGAAAACTTAGAAACCAATATAGTTTCGAGTATTAAAGACGCATTAAAAAAAAAAAAAAGTTTCTTTCACTGTCACAGATTTTTGGATACTTTTCCTAGTAGTTTTTATATTGTACTAATAGTTCTCTTAACCCAGAATAGGTTTTTATGGATGCTATTAATTATCAATTAAACATTTTCAGCTGTGTAATTTAATTTATGCATGCAAGAGTAGAAAAATAACATTAATTTTAAAGTTAATGTTGCTAATTTATCATGTTTGTTTATCATTAAAATGTTTACTTAAGAATTGATAGCCTACGAATAACCTATATTCTTGGTTGGGAAAACTGATTAATACACTCTAAGAACTACTCGGAAACACTTCCAAAAAATCGTTGACAGCAAAAGAAATCTTACTTTTATAAATGTTTCTTTAAATCTGAAAAATATATTACTTTCCGTGATTTCTAAAGATAAAGAACGCTTTTCGGAAACGTGAGAAAAGGTTATTTTTGTTCGGGATTATTTTACTAGAAAAGAAACATTTGTCTTTTTCTTGAGTGTAGTGCCTGATAGATTTTACGTTCAGGGAGAATCAGAGAGATCAAGCAGTTGCTATAATTTTTAAAGTGTAAAAATAAGAAAAATAATAAAATGCTTAAACGTACATATAAATAAATAAGCTGAGTTTTTGTAATTAATGTAAGAAAAAAAATGTGGAAATCTTTAATTTAATAACTTTATTTAATAAGTAAAATATTTTTATGCAGAAATAATTTATTTCACTTATGTACAGTTCCAGCAATAATCGGATAATTAAAATCCGCCATCAAATAATAATAATTATAGTAAAACAGTATTTCGGAAATAATGTATAAATAATATATAGGAGATTGATTAAATGTAAATATTAAATAAATATTTAAAATTTATAATAAAACCTTTGAGTTACGATACTAGATGATAAGTATTAATTACATACATTTGTGAATACAATTAAACTGTTTAATGCATCTTTTATTAGCAATCTCACTATTTTATTTTATTAATTATTTTTAATCATTTTTCCTATTATGGATCACGTGAAGTCCTGCGCGGGTCGGGCTGTACCCAACCCGAACCCGCAAATTCTATTTTAATTCACCCAGCAACCCCAACAGAATCCAACTAAAAAAAAAAAAAATCCTTGACCCGCAACCCGGCCCGAACCCGCAAAAATAATTTTTGGCAACCCGAACCGAAACCGAGGTATTTCAACCCGCACCCGACTCGAACCGCAATATTTCAAACCGCAGCCCTACCCGAACCGGCAATGAAAGGAAAGTAAATCATATTTTAATGCCACTATAGAAAATATTCTACAATTGTATCTCTAATACCATTTTTATGTTAGAAAAATGAACAAATCTATATTCTTTAATATTCAAATATAGTAAAACCTCTGAAAGCGGACAACTCGGGATCGTTGAATAGAGTTAAACATCGGGTCGGGTTATCCCGAATTTTGTTTTTTCGGCTCGGAATGAATCTAATTTTCTTTCTGAATGTCGAGAATTCTTGTGGGTCATATACAGTTTTTTTTGCCACTCAGAATGTTGGAATTTTCACGAAAAATTTGAGCACAACTATGTTTCAAATGAAAGCAAATACGTATTTGAATACGTATGAATTCATATTCAATTTGCTGCATGAAAAATAAAATATGTATAAGAAATGCGATCATAGATTATTCTTTCTTTAAAAACCATTTTTTCTTCTTTCGAAATATGAAAAATATCATCAGCGTTTCGTTTTTGATACGCACAAAACCGCATGTATCGTATTTTTGATATTTTATGTAGAGTGTACACTCTACACTGTATGTGTACAATGTACGTACATTGTACACATACACATATTACGTGTGTGTAGATTGAGAGAAGCCCGCTATTCAGAGATATAAGCGTTCAAATACATAAATTTTAGGAATTGAAAAAGTGTTCGCTAAATAGTGGTGTCCGCCTTAGAGTTCTGCACGAGTCGGGTACAATCTGACCCGAAACTCGAAACAAAAGAAAAGGGAATTATGTTTTAATGCAATATGAAATACGATTAATAAAAATCTACATTCTATTTCAGTAAATAGAACTATTAATATCATAAAATTCAACCTCAATTAAATGAATATCATAGGTATGATAAATTATACCCGAACTTTGATACAAAGAAAGTAGAAAAAATAATGTTTCAATCGATATGCATCGGTATAAAACTAAAAATGTAATCTTTAAATATGCTTTAAAATTAGGTGCTGCTTCTAAATTTCCACTTATAACGGTACAAATTGTTTTACACAATTGGCATTCTGTCTTTAGTTTATCTTCATTATCAAGAGTTATTATTTTGAAAATTTTCTCATCTAATGTAGCGCATCCTGTACATCACAATTAAATTATTCACTTTATACGTTTTCAACGAGAGCGCTAGAAGTATTAGTCATTCTTTCATGAATCTTGGAAGTTACAAACTGCATTATATTTCTATAAGTACATACTTTAAAAAATACAATACGCAGCAAAACTTTAAAATGATCCTTCCTATCTTCCTGTCTTCCATACTGTAGTTTTTTGTCATAACAAAGTTAGAAGTATCAAGACTAGAACATTAGAATTGTAACTATGCAGGAAAAATGCTTCAGCAGTGCAGAAGCATTCTTTATAATCCTTATCGTACCAGTAGTTGAAAAATTATGTCTATATTAACTTCCAGAAACGAATTCTAAATGGCTAGAAAAACAGACACACACGCATTTTGCTTTTCTGGATCTTTGATCTGGGATTTATATAGACTTTTAACATAAAAACATATTTTGGACAGTCTTTTAAAAAATCGGGTCGACCCAAACACGACCCGGAAGAGTCAAAATTCCAAACCGAAATCGACCCGAACCCGACCCGCAACAAAAAAGTTGAAGTCAACCCGACCAGAACCCGAACCGCAACGGTAAAATAAAGCGCCAACCCGACCCGACCCGACCCGAACCGCGGGTGTATTAGTGTATTAATATAGTGTATTAGTGTACGGCAAAAAGCTCAGGATTTCTTTAACCGTTAATAAACAGATGTAGTCATTCTATAAAATACCCTCATGAAAATATGTCTTGATAATCATTCACGGAATATAATAATTTGCTAAAGAACACTTAAACTGTGATTTTGAAGAGCATCTTTGAATAAACAATTAAATTTAAAAAATCAAAAAACCCGACTGCGTAAAAAGCGAACTAATTAATTATTTCTCATCAATGTGAAACTATTTTTTTTTTCAATTCCTACTATTAGCTCACACTCTCGCTATATGTATCTTGTTCAAATTTTTAATCGTTAATAAAATACTTATTATTCATCCAATCAAGCTCAAATAAATTTTTTTAAACTTGTAGTGGATGACACTTGATGTTAATCCAGTTTTTTCATATATTAATTCATTAATTAAATTAAATTAATTAATTTTCAATAATTGATCAAGGTATTTTAAGACTGAGAGAGCCCTCTTCTTGATCAAGGCATTTTAAGCGCCACTCAAAAGGAAAGAAGAATGGGAGAAAAAAATTATCGTATTCACCTAAGTAGGAATTGACTTAAAATATTTCTTTTTATATTCCTTGTTTATATTACTTACCTATTTTTTTTTCTATTTACTTGTATTGATGACTTTTAGTTGTGTTTAACTGTTGGTTCTTATCTATAAACACTGTTTTGATAATATCTATAGATGTCTATGATGGTTAGAGTTGCAGTAAAGCTAGAGATCCACAATACATACACAACTTCTAGGTTGTATAATATTTTAGCGGAGCTTCTGACTGTAAAATATTCAATGAAACATCGTCTTCATTTTGAAAGGCCTATCCAATGATATGCCACTCGATATGGTGCGTAATTTTTTTTCGTCTGTACCGCCATTTTGTTTTTACGGCCGCCATTTTGAATTTATAAAAATAAAACCAAGCCTATAACCATCGGGTCGTTAAGACGAATCGATAGAGACCTCATTCATTAAAATCCATCCAGCTATTTAGATGTTTCGAGGGTATAAAGAAATCCACATACACAGATACGCGTGAAACACAATGTCAGCGAAATGACTTTATCATACTTTTACTATGACTATGCACAAAATTGCGAATATACAATGTATGACCTAAAGTCACCGAACACTTTTTGATTTTTAACGTTTTATCGAATATCTAGATGCACACATGACCAGGTCTTATGAAACTTAATCGTAATATAAAAAATGTGCCTATCTTATAGTTTTCAGCGAAAGTTCAGTCGCCAGTATAATTTGGGGACCAACAACAAATTTAATTAAAAAAAAGCAATGTTTGTAATCATAGTGTGAAGTAAATTACTAGAAGTGATCTATACCTGTAGAGCATGACTGTGTAAGTCCATTATAACATTTGTGTTCATTTTTGTGTGAATAGCCTGTGAATCAACGAATATATAAAGGTTTTATTGAAAAATTCAAGAAATTTCTGCATGTTTTATGCTTATAACATGCAGGGTTTTGTTCCATATTTAATGCCTTTTTTCAGAAAACCTGGCAATTATAATATAAATATTGCAATTATTACATAAGTATTAAAAATATTTGATGAAATGTGAGCATTTGTATGAAATAATTTTTAACTGAGCATACATGAATGATAACACAAATTTTTTGAATAATTTATTAATCAAATATATAAGGCAAACTACATAAAAATGACATCCTGAATATCCTGAAAATTCAGAAAGTTCTCGGCAATATTGTGAGATTTTTATTTCTGAGCTGAATCTTATTTGCTTTATAAAATTCGTTGGATGATAAGTGATTTTCACAAACTGTCATTTAGCATTAGCACAAATTTTTTGAATAATTTATTAATCAAATATATAGGGCAAACTACATAAAAGTGACATCCTGAAAATTCAGAAAGTTCTCGGCAATATTGTGAGATTTTCATTTCTGAGCTGAATCTCATTTGCTTTATAAAATTCGTTGGATGATAAGTGATTTTCACAAACTGTCATTTAGCATTTCCCATTTTTTTATTGTTATTTTTTATTGGTGTTTCAGAAAGAATCACCGGAATGAGCCCATTCCAATAACAAAGGGATTATTAAAATCGAAGTATCCGTTCAAAAGCTAAACGTAGACATTCGTTAAGTACAAACTCTTTGTCAGAAATCAATTTATAAAAAAGTGCCATTTCGTGGAAAATCCCTTATCATCCAACAGTTTTTGAAAGCAACTAAAATTAAGCTCACTATGTCGTCAGTATCCTTCTGAATTTTTACAATAGTCGATATAGGCTTTTCTATGTGAGCTTCTGTATATATTTGACTATTTATTTATGAAAAAAAGAAAAAAAAATGGTTATCGTTCGCGCATGTGCAATTAAAAATTATTTCATATAAATGTTTCACTGCATCACGTATTTAATGTATTTATATTATTCTAATTGCTGTTACATTATTTTTACTATACTTTGTCACATTTTCTGGGGGAAAGTGGCGTTAAATTTCATTGAGAAATCTGCATGTTATGAATAAAGAAACATGCGGAAATTTCTTGATATTTTTAAAGATAGTTTTATATCTAAATCAATAGACGTGCTATACTTAGACAAATGAACCGAAATGTTGTAATAAACTTACATAATCCTTTGATACAGCTAAAGATTCTTTCGAGCATTTCACTTTACAGGATCATAGCAAATATAATTTTCATTATTCAATTTGTTGTTTGTCCCCTCACAGTCTTTGTGACCAAATCTTCACTGAAAACAGAAGGTCGCATATTCTCTTCATATTTCTGAATTTTCAGATGAATTTGTGGAATATTTCTCAAAACGTGCAAACTCGAAAGTGTCCGGTGACTTTTGGTCATATAGTATATATATATATATATATATATATACAGGGGTTGGACAAAAATATGGAAACACCTCGTGAAATGCATGCTTTAACGTAAATGTTGATTCTACCCAATCCTGTGGATGGTGCCCCCCTGTATTTTCCCCCTAACGCCACCTGTAGAATGCCCTCAATACGTTGCAAGTGTCAGTCGTTGTCAGAACAGTGCTCTGTGTAGTTGTCAGCGGTTTGCGTCTGAGCTAAATGTATTCGAACTCGGACAAATTGTTGGTTCTCGTATGGTGGGTGCTTCCGTTACCAAGGTAGCCGAAGTTTTTCATGTTTCAAGAGGCATCGTATCGAAGATTTATACTGCATACAGGAAAAGCGAAAAACATCATCTGTTAAGTCACAATGCGGACAAAAGGGTGTGTTGGATGATCATGACAGACGCTCATTAAAGTTGATTGCGACAAAAAATAAGAAGACGACATCTTGAAAAGTCACTGCTGAACTAAATGTCGAGCTCATAAAGCCTGTCAGCCCCAAAATAATAAGCAGGGAGCTCCGTAAGAAGGGATTTTCAGGGCATGATAATATGTTTTTTTACGTGTTTCCATATTTTCGTCCAACCCCTGTATATACATACGCCGCGCAAAAATGAGATCCATGCAATGAGTGCAAAGTAATATTGTATTGGCCGACCTTTTGCACGAATAAAAGCTGTAATGCGTCGTAACATTGAATGACTAACCATGAAGATGATGTTTACATCGATTTGAATCCACCTGCTATCAGCTGATCTCGGAGATATCTAAGATTGCTGGGTTGTCGCTTTATTTTATGTTCCAGATGGTTCCAAATACTTTCAGTTGTATTCAAATCAGAGGGCTTTGCTGGTCAAGGAATATGAAAGTGCTTCTTAGAATGCTCGCCAAACCAGACAATAAAATTTTCTTCCCAGTGCACGGGAGAGGTATAATCCCGAACAAATATTTGTATATAATTGGTTTCTCACAAAGATAACCTGTTCATCCAAAATTTAAATGTAGTCGCTGTTACATAATGTCTACTAGGTTGAGCAAAAAGTTCTGGGAAATTTGTGAATGTTGCGTTGTTATGCGCAAATTAACAGCAAAAGCAACAAGAACTATTCTTCAAAGTAGAGACCATCACAGTTCATGACTTTCTGCCATCGTTCTGCCAGATTCCGGATTTGCTGGAAGTACCATGGCGGCTCCTTGGAATCGAAAAACTCTTGACATGCTTCTTCAACTTCTTTAAAGGATTCAAATCAACGGCCCTTGAAAAAGTGTTGAATTGATCGAAAGTGGCCGTAATGGGATGGAGCCACGTCTGGACTGTAGGAGGGGTGTGGAAGAATTTTGACGCCGTCCAACTATGCAAACTCGTCGACGGCTTTCAGAATCGTTAGACCTTTTCTCCAGTAATGAGGGATCAACACACGCAAATCATACTGTTCAATAGGCATTTTGGAGCCGAAATTCCTGAACTCCTATAGATATACCACTAGTACTCCTATATACGATAGAAATTTTGGTAACTATTAGATTAAAAATTTCCCAGAACTTTTTGCTCAACCTAATATTAACTTCGAGAAGGGTACTCAATTCAAAGCACATGAAACATCCCTAGAACGTCACTGCTCTCCTTGTGTTTGTACCACATGAACACAGCCCTAATGAAGAACTTCATTCGGCCTGCGGTACTATCTAAGTCTGGCATCAATGTAGAGGCAAAACCGATATTAATCAGATCAGATGATCCCTTTCCAATCCTTTACAGTCGAGTTTTATGAAATTTAGCCCATTTTAGACATGTTAATGAAACAATGTTAGAATGGGTGATTTCCGCAGCACTGTGCTCTATATATACATATCAAGAACATCCGTTTGCAAAATTTGTTTATAAATTGGAATGTTTGGAGCAGCATTCATGATTTGCAGAAATAGCCGCTTCATTTTGAATAAATTTGTTAACATTTGACGTAGCAATCGTCGGCGATCACGATCAGTGGCTATTTTCCTTCGACAGCAGTTCTCAGGCTGATTCGATGACGACTGTGTTTCTTTATACGCTCTAAAAACACGTTTTATTGTACTATGTGATGTACCGGCACACGGGACTCGCCACTTGTGTACATTGAGCGCTTTTGAATGACGAAAATCAATTACTCCTTTCTGTCGATCGGTTACGTTTATGTTTCGACCCACCTTGCATAATCAACAAACAAGAAGCTGCTCGACCATCAGAAATAATTTACGATTCACCATTCTCGATCTGCTTATTATTGGGTGAGTGTTAAGTTCTACCCCTTTTGAGGATATGTAAATGTCAAATGGAGTACAGACGTTACAGATGACGATTCGAGGACAGGAAAGTTGACAATAACGCGTGCAGCAGTAGAGTATGTATAGGTACAACGTTTGTCAGAATAACTCATGCGGAACGGGAAACAACATGGCAAGCAAGAAAGACCACTTCAGACATTCTTTAGTGTACGAGTATGATAAAGGCGTTACAGCAGCCGCAGCTTGACGCAGTATTTGTCAAGTGTATGGGGAGGATGCCGTGGACGACAGCACCTGCTGCCGATGGTTTAGGAAATTCCGGGACGGAGACAGGGGCTGTAAAGATCATGCCCTTACTGGACGTCCATCAGTGGCTTCTGACGAGGATGTGGACACAACCATAACAAATTCCCCACATCTAACAATCGCAAAATATGCAGAAACGTTCTCGGTACACAGTAAACAGTCGAAAGACGGATGCATGCTTGACTTCACCACCAAGTTCGATCAGTGGATATCACACTAGCTTACAGTAAGGCAACGAGAAGAGAGAATCAGCACCTGTGGTTCTTTGCTTTCCTGTAACAGTAGGGAACCATTTTTGAACTTAATTGTAATGGATGATGAAAAGAGGGTACCGAGAATGTAAATCGTCGAAGGACCATGTGCCAATGTTGCAGAGGGTACTTCATCGACCTAAACGGGAGGACTCCATCCTGAAAATGTTTTGCTACGATTATGGTGGTATGTCAAGAGAATAACCAACTAGGAGGTCCTCGCACCGAACCAAACGATCAGTGCAGACCTCTACTGACAACAATTGGACATTGGATAGATTGCGAGCAAAACTCACGTCTAAGCGGCCAGCACTCATCAATCACAGAGGGATTCTCTTTCATTACGACGAAGTCAGGCCTCATGTTTCTTTAAGGACTCGGCAAAAACTACTGGACTTTAGTTGGGAAGTTTTACCTCACCCGGTGTATAGCCCCGATATTGTACATTCGAGTTATCACCTTTTTGATAGTTCCTCGCTGAACTTTCAATGACGTGTAGACTGTAAAAACAGCGTTACAACAGTATTTTGATTCTAAAACAGAGGGGGTTTATCGGCGTGGAATTCACTTACTGCAAGACAGATAGTAAGAGGTCATAGATAATGCTGGTGCTTGCGTGAATACAAAGGTGCTTAACTTTTTGTGTTTTCCGCCTTTTTGTTTCTGCTAAAAAACGGGTAGAACTTTTGCACTCACCCAATAATTCCTTAGTCGCATATAGTGCCATCTACCACTTCAAAACATAACAATTATTATTTATCCATGAGAGTTCTAATTTTTTTCTCAGGTTTTTATGGTCAAATTTGGATTTTAAGATTTCAAACTAATATAAAATATTACATGCTTCACCAAACCTTAAAACGCGTCAATCCAAAATAGTTCACAGTAACATAAATACATTTTTGTATTGAAATAAATGAGTAGTGTATATTTGCATTTTTCCATTTATGATTATACTTCTATTTTGTAAGTTAAATGTATGGGGAATTTTTTCATTCAACTAATTTTTCAATATCTAATATTTATTACGAACGGAGAGCGGCTGAAGCACAATAATCCACGAAAATCTTCGAACACCTTTGTTTTCTCTAAAAGTAATATATTTAAAATGTCTTGTGCTTTTCCTTTTAAATTTTGATTAAAACGATACATTTTAGCTATCGTTTGACAGTAAGGTTATAGGTTTATGGCAAAAATAAATTTTCTGTGTTCTGTGAAATTACTGTGTGGTATTAAAAACTACAAATAAATTTATAAAATGACATTTATTTCAAAGTTGTTAAATGTGTTAGAAGAACTTTAAGACAATAAATTCTACGGTTTTCAATTATCTAAATTGGATTAAATAAAAAAAGTAGTTAAAATTTATTGATGATCTGGATATTGATTAGATTTTATTCTAGAGAAAAATAATTATTTTTTAAATAGATAAATAATCTGTAATTTTGCACTGGTAATTTATGTGAAAGAATTGCATTTATGGGTTGTTTATTCATAGCATAACGTTCACACATGAACATTAATTAAATAATATTTTATGTAATTTAAGTTAAAATACACAAGATGTTTATATTTTATAGTAACTGAATCATTCTTCACTAACTTGCAAATGTAGGTTCCAAAGGAATTCTGACTCTGCGCAACCTTATTATTCAAGTTTTTTATTTTTTCAACACATTTTTGAGCTTCAAAATGCACTCAACATACAAAATTCTCACTCCCGTGGGAATAACCTACTTTTGCACATCATTCTGTGTTACTCTGTACACTCTAAAAAATAAATGTATAACGCTAACAATTGTAACACGTTAACAATTTATTAAAAATTAGTCAAATTTACATAACTATATGTGTAAATTTGTAAAATTACACATTTGTCATAAAATTTACACTCTTGTCGAAAAGGTTTACCTATATTTATCTGTGTTTATCTATCTGTCTTAATGGACGTGTGTAATTTGTTATCCCTTCAAAAACTCAAACAGGGTGTAAATGTAGAAAATTGTACGGATTTACCCAAATTGATGAGTTATTGTAAATTTACAAATTTTGCATATTACACAAATGCCTGTGTATTTTTCATATTACACCGAAATATGTGTAATATGCAAGAACATGTGCATAAGAACAGAATATTACACAGAAATATGCATACGCATTTTACACAGCAATATGTGTAAGAACATAATATTGCGCAGAATTATGTGTAAGAATATTACACAGAATTATGTGTTAGAACACAATAATTACACAGTAATATGTGTACTTGTATGCACTCAATAAATATCGATGCTTGAAAACTTGGCTTGTGTAATTGAGCTGGATGGTCAAGGTGCTGCTTTGGAAAGTTGTAGTTCCTCAGTTCGTGTTATATTTCGTAAGTATTGCTTGTTTACTGTAGATTAAATTAAATAGAGAATTTATCCTCTTGATTTAGCTGTATCTTTGAAAAGATATGACTGAAATTGATAAAAAAAATCCGAAAAAATCCGGGATAGTACTTGCGTCACAATTTTCGTATTTTAACGAAATTTTACTCTACAATATATTTATTTAGATTATACATTTATGTGCATAAATTGTACATAAGATTTTAGGGCTTCAAAATAGCTCTAACAGAGAGATGAGATTCAGTAAGTATAATTTCAGGCAATCCTGTTTCTTGTATCTTAAAGTTACACTATTTTGTAGTCTTAAAACAAATCTGCTGAAATGAGAACAAACACATGAGTTTGTTTCTCATAGAAATTTGTTTTGCGACCATAAAAATATTTAGCTCAAAATTTACATACCAAACTATAAGGTTATGTACTATGTACGTAAAATCCATCGTTTTTGTATGTTACGAGGACAAGTTAGTAAGTAGGTTACAAAAACCAATAGAAAACGAGAAACCAAGATACATACTTGAAAAGCATGTTCGCTATATAATCGCCATTTACATTCATACATTTGTCTCATCTCTTTATGAGTTTCCCAATACCTGCAGCATAAAATTTTTCGAACCGCTCTCTCAGCCATCGATGTACCTCACATTCAATATCTGCGTCAGTCGGCTGTAGTGTAAACCATGTGAAAGCCATATTGCAGTTGCTATACTGTTTATTGTTGTTCGCCTGTCAGCTCTAATCATTTACTCAACCTCCCGCACTGTTTCTTCTGTCGCAATCTCAACAGGACGACGACCACTTCGTTCTTCGTCAACAACTTGTGAATGCCCCTGCTCATCTTGTACTAGACTGTTGTCTCCATAGATTAAGGACCAAGATGGGACATTTACGGCAAAATCTATAATGGCAACAGTACTAGCGTCACTATCGGCAAGGGGGAAGAACTAACAAACCTCCGAAATTTACCTATGTTGAAGAAATATGTTTATCCTCTATGGTTTGAATATCTATTCGTTTGTCAGACGATATTCTATTCATGCTTGCTTTATTTATTTAGCTGCTTTTTTTTTTACCGTACTTGTATTGTTCATTTTTAACTTACAAAATGATAATTAGACTAATAATATAAAAGAAAGCCGCCAGAAAATTCTGTTAAGAATACAAATATGTAAGTTTATAAGATTAAATTGTAAAAAATCAAATTCAGGTATTGTGTCAATTTATTCATATCGAATAAAATTTTATTGAGTGTAATGTCAGTACCTCTATTTATTTTTAATTTTTAGATTTACACAATTCTAAAAATTTGTCGAAAGGAATTTTTCCCTGTCTGTAATATTATTATTATTATTTCTTATATGTTAATATTATAAACATTATTGAATTGATTGTACGTTATTTACATTAAAAACAATATATTTATTTTATCTGTAAGGAAGTCAAAATGCATAAATTTTAAAAAACTATTGTAACGATTGTTTAATACGTTAAAATTCATAAATTTATAAAACACGGGCTATAAAAATTTTCCTGCCAAAGGGGAATAATTATGAAATTTTCTGGGACTTGTAGAGTTCAACATTTCGTATATTTTTATGTTACATCATTGCTTTTGATATATAGCATTCAAGACGAAATTTTTACCTAGTATTCGTTGCACTTAAAACCGTTCACTAATCATGTAAAAAAAAAAAAAAAAAACATATATCCGTGCATGAACATAGAATAGATATTAGATATATACAGGGCTCGCAGCGTTCCTAAAATTTTCACACTTTCCTACCACAATTTTAAAACGATAATATTTATTCTAGAATTCTATTGTAGATGTTAAAGGAATATGCTAAAAAGATTTTTGATTTAAAATACTGGTAGCAAAGTGTGAAAATTTTAGGAACGCTGAGAGCCCTGTATATAAAATAGAATGTCTATTCTATGTTCATGTATCGGTGTAAGATTCTATCGAAAACGTAAACATGCAACATTAAAAAAAGAAAGATCACAATAAGGTTGATACTCAATAATAAGCATACTACAAGGATGGGGAGTTTCTTCCCCATTGTCACAAAGGGCGCTACGATCGCAATCGCATTACCATTACGCTCTATGGGAATGTCCGAACTTGGATGTTAAGGGTCCTCTCCCTGCCGGCGAAGACACTCACGAGATAATGCTAATCCTATGGGGAGGGATTTTTCTAATATCTCGTTTGCATTTCGACATTTTTAAATAATTTTTTTTTTTTTTGCATTGGATAGCCGAGGTCCGTCTCTACAGCGCACCTTGGTTACTTTTTCGATTTTGGTTGCAGATATTTTTTAGAATGACACTTTCATTTTCAGAACCGGTTTTGAAAATGAAAGTAACTTTATTAAAAATATCTGCGACCAAAATCGAAAAAGTAACCAAAGTGCGCTGTAGAGACGGACTTCGGCTATCTAATGCAAAAAAAATTATTTAAAAATGTCGAAATACAAACGAGATATTAGAAAAATCCCTCCCCATAGGATTAGCATTAGCTCGTGAGTGTCTTCGCCGGCAGGGACAGGACCCCGAAATTAACATCTTAGATTTGGATAGTGCTGCCATCTATTGGCATATTTGGAAACAATTTATTACTAATTCCCGACCTCTCATATCGGTTTGTAACCTACTTACTGCTTTTCCCTCGTACGCAGATATATGTGCAATTTATACGTTAAGCTATGTATTTTAGAGTTATATTATGACTTTTTACACACTTAAGCAGCTTAATGTATTATCATCAAAGTACACAGAACAATGTGTATTTTTAAATTGATACCACAGGCGTGTATTTGGCAATTTACACGCCACTTACACATATAGACAAATCGTTTTTGTATCAGTATACCTGTTTTAATGTGTAATTTACGCATTTATTTTTTAGAGTGTATTATCACCCGCCAATTTTGATGACATTTCTTTGACGCCTATTTTGAATCTTCTTACCAGCATAGGTAAATTTTTAAAAGGTCACATGTCTCAGGATACATTCCTCAAATATATGTCTCATGTTTTTTCTCTCAACCTCACCTAAAGATATAACTGCCCACCAAGCGGGAAAAGCGCATATTTTAGCACAGCAAAACGTGCATATTAGTACTGCTTATTTACAGCAAAACATACCTCACTCTCTATTGTGTCAAACTATCTATCTGCAGCTATTGTTTATAAAAGTGTATCTTCTAAATGGAGGCTCTTTTTTTTTTTCTCGCGCCTTCCTGTCATCTTTTTCGCGTTAAGGGTTAGTGATATTTTATTGACCATTTAGCAGTTTTTCCAGATTGGGGACTTTTTTAATTCAGATTATTTGACTGTCACCACTTTTTTCAAATAGTATAATTCGCTTTATTTTTCAGAATATTTAATCTATTTTTAAATAGGCAGAATATTTCTAGTTCAAAAAAGCGGTGACGATCAACAATCTGGGGACAAAAAAGCCCCCAATCTGGCAAGACTGCCATTTAGATCGATCTGTAAAGTCACGTTACTGACAAAGTAACCAAATAGACCTTATTCGAGTATATGCACGAAAATCTTACTCCCCTGGATTTTACTCCTGTGGTTATTTCATCACGAGAGTGACGTTAACCCCTTCAGGGGCAAAGTACTTGTGTTGCAGAAATTTTAGAATGATTGAATGATACCGGTATTTATAAGCAAATTTATAAGAAAGTAAGTAAAAGCTTTTCTTCGCGTAATTCATAAACTCTGATGCCAGTGTGGCATTTGGGAATTAAAATTAACTGGTCTATATAATATACCGGTGCCCTTCAAGGGGTCAATACATAATTGTTTTTAACCAGAAATTCCATTCTAGCAATATGGAGCTTATATTTTCTTTGCATTCATTTAAATTCTTTTCTCAAATAGCATTTCTGGTGTGGTACATGTTTATTTTATCTAACCTAACAATAAAACGATTGCTTCACATCGTGCCAATCTTTTTTTTTTTTTTCGTATTTTCTCGTGTGTAATGTTTTTTGTTTGTTTGTTTGTTTGTTTTTTTGTTTTAATTTCAGAAAACTGCATATTATTATATAGACTAATTTCCATTATAATATATTTTTCATGCAGTACAAGCCGAGGATCGTTCATTTCCTACCTCCCTTGTTATCATTCTTTGAGAAAATTTTAATATTTAACAAACCGGGTACCTAATCGCGTAGCCGCTTCACTTACATGCTTGTTAAGATATACAAACAGTCCAAAATCGTGAAATCCTAAAATTTTTGAGGAAAAAAATAATGAAAAATTTCGACTCGATATGCTTATGGAAAAACTTAATATTAACCATAATAGATTTTTACTTCTAAAAACAAACATAACTGCAGAAACTATATTGTGAGCATTAATACAACAGGCAACAATTCCACACATAGGGGGAGCATATCGTTAAAACAAAAGAAAAATTAAAAACCACAATACATGAAATTCTAAGAAAACTTTAACAACTAAAAACCTATAAACACATTTTTATGTAGCTCCACCCATGATTCCTCTCATATAATTTGATATATGTATTTCATAATATGCATTAATTCATAGCACAAAACTATGCATTTTACATTTGCATCACATTTTTTCTGCATAAAAATTAATATAATGTTCATTCGCCCCCCCCAAAAAAACATCCATTTTAATTACGAGATTGTTCCAGAAAAATAAAGAAATAGACATTCGACTAGACATAGGTTTTCTTTCAAATGATAAGCTTAGGTGTTGTCTCCATATTGAAATGGTACCAAATTCTGAAATTTCCAATACAGAAACTAATTTTGACATCATATTTGACATTTTTAGTAAATTATACCATAAGATATCCAACGGGAATTCATTCGGTCGAGTTGTTTAGGAATTATGAAAGATTAAAGTTTAAAACTCGTTACGTTTAGTTCGTTTGTAATCGTTGTAAAACTGATTAAAATGCTTTTAGTTTTTTAATCATAACTCAAAAACTACTGAGCGGAATGAAATTTAATTCTATATTCTTATATTTGAAGCTTCTAAAAATCGATTATTTTTTTATTTTCACAGTTTACATTAATAACTTTTTTCGAAAATGTGTATTTTTAAATTAGTTTTAAAAATGTATATGAATTGTAAACTATAATTTTTTTTTAACAGAAATCACTTTTGGGAAGTTTAAATATCGGAATCGAAAATTACAGCTCATTTCGGGAAGTAATTTTGGAGTTATTCTTAAAAAACTACCCATATTGCAGGATTTCTACACTTTCAGTTGAAATACCAGTATTTATTTATTTATTTATTTATTTATTTTTATTTTTCTCTAGAAAAACTCAATTTATATAATTGCGCTATTGAAAAAAGCGAGTTTTTCGCTAAGAAAATACTGGTGTTTATCTGAAATGAAGTCACAGAAATTCCCTTTTCTGCCCTTACATTGCTATCTTCTTGGCAACGATTACTAATTAATTTACCATTACGGATTCCAAAAATTAAACTTTTATAATTACTAAACTACTTTACTTAATAACTTCCCGTTTCGTATCCTAAGATAAACTTCGAAAAAGTTATCGAAAAAGTTAAATATAGTGTCAAAATGAGGTGTTTTTATTGAAAATTTGAGAGTTTGGTACAATTTACAATTTCCTAAGCTTTTTTTTTAAACCGTAAATGGAAAAAAATGAAACACTTTCCAGTCGAATGGCTGTTTCCATTTTTTTTTCTGTGACAATTTGAGAAATTAAAATGTATAAGGTGTTCTTTTTTTTTTTTACTTTTTCCCGCCTGTACATTTACATTTACACTATATTGATCTTTATGCAGAGCACGAACAGCGCTGTTGATTGAGACAATAATCGTATTTGCCAAACTTTCATTTCTTCCAAGCCAAAAGAATTATTATAGGGAACCAGAAAAATTATTTAGTGAAATAATTTTTAAATGTCCCTTGTTTCGGTGTGGGACTTATTTGCCTTCTGCTTTCCAAATGAACCGACCGCGAGATTGTATGATTATATACACAGGATGTCCATAATTAAACAACCCTACTTTAAACTTGTCTAATGGCGAAAGTATTTGACAGAAAATTGTGAAATTTTGTGACGGACATAATAAAGGAATCGGAATTTGTTTGAGGGGAAAGAAAAATTTAGTTCAAAATTTCGCCACCAGGTGGACTTTTTTAATGAATTACACATTTTTTAAATTTTTTTAGGCTTTATTTTTCGCAGATTCAATAAGACAAATATACAGACCGCCCCCTGAAAAATATAAAGCGTAAAAAATTAAAAAAATTATTGGTGTTCGAATTGAACAAACCCGAAAAAAAAAAGAAAAAAAAAAAAAAAAATCCGCTTACTACAGCTGCCATTTTTTTCACAGAGCTCAGACCTAGTATTCAGTAGACGGTGATTAAATGGGTAATTTATTAAAAAAGCGCACTCTGGTGCTGAAATTTTGAACGAAAAATTTTTTTTCGCTCAGACAAATTCCCATTCTTTCATTATGTCCGACACAAAATTTCACAACTTTTTGACCAACAGTTTCGTGTTTAGAGAACTTTAAAATAGGGTCGTTTAATTATGGACACCCTGTATATTAAAATAAATATTTTAGTACAAACTATGTGTCCCCGTAATTGATGATTTAATTTTTGTCATTTAGATATAATAAAAGCCACCCCCCCCCTCCGACACTCACACTTTTAAATTTTGAAGTGTCTTTCTTTATTGACAATCTATCTCCAAATGCGAAACGATATCTGGGAGGGCACTGAGAAAAGGAAGCCACTGGCGAATTCGTGAAACGAATTGCAGAAACTAATTTTTTTGAAATAGTAAATATTAATATTTATTTAAACCAAAGATATCTTTAGAACTAGAAAATTATCCTAACTATGTGGGGGATTTTTGTTCATTTTAATTCCACCCGGGAAAATTGTATGGCATTTTAAAACTGCAGGAAACAACGGAAAAGATGAAAAAAAAAACATTAAATAGATGTTTTTATTTATTTATTGAAATAATAAATCTTTTTTAAACAAAAGATGCCGTTACTACCGGAAATGTACTTTGAATAAATGGGTATTTATTTACTTTATTTTATTTTATTTTTTCCATCCGAGAAACTAGGATGGCAGTTTCAAAATGCAGAAAAAACGAAAAACTAACATAAAATCGAACTTAAGTTTCTTCTTTTTTGAAGTAGTGAATATTAATGTTTTGAAAAGAGGAAGAAACGGAAAGCTACCCTGAATAAGTGTTTTTTTCAACCTGGACTCGCGGATAGCAGTTTAAAACTTAAGAAAAAACGCAAAAAGTGAAAGCTAACAAGCAATAGTGTTTCATAAAAAAATGTTTTCCGAAATAGTAACTATTAATATTTTTTAACGAAAAATATTATTAGAACTGGAAAGGCACATCAAAAGTTTTCGTGTTTTCCTTTTTATTTGTTTATTTATTTATATATATGTTACGGCCAAAACCCGGAGCTTGGCCAATTCGCGAACTGGCCGAGATTCCTGGCCAAAACCCGAAATACATGAAATGAACAGCTTATTACGGGTTTTGGCCGGCCAATTCGCGAACTGGCCGGGAAGCCTTGGCCAATATACGAAGTGTTTAGCAATGGGTATCCACAGCCGGTAATGTGATTCTCTTAGCTTTCATGCAGCCCTGCATATGATCTACAAACCTGGTAATACACTACATATAAATTAAATTTTAAAAGCCTATCACAGCCGAAAACGCACATCAAGCAATAATGGCTCATAGCCATACCAATAACCCAAATTATTTCAATGACTCTTTAAATAAACGACAAATTTTACTTCGTCAATAATCTATAGAAAACATGTTGTAGAATATAATAGTAATGTATAACAGTTTCATTATGTATGAAGTAGTGTAACATCATTAGAATATCCTATAAGCGATTTTTTCACATATATCATCATTCTTTATCGGAATTTTTTTGGCGTCCGTATAAACGAACTATAATGACTACTTAATCAATACTCTACAAAAAAGCATATTGCTCCCAACATGTGTGAGGCGTGTGAATTTTATTATGTTTGAAATAGATTGACATCATTTAAGTGTACTAAAAATTATCTTTCACCATTCACTGCAATGTAATGAAATACTTTTAAATGTCTCTGTAAACAAACTATAATTGCAACTGATTTCATACACTTACATAACAGTTTGTTGTCCATCTTAATGATACATACCAATTTCATTATAATTGAGATAATGTAACAACATTAAAATACACCGGAAAACTTTTCTCCTTGATGATATTGTAACGAAATACTTTATTGTGCCGCTGTAAATTAACCAAAAATAGTACACACTTCACTTGCAATATCGAAATTAATTTATAAACCTAAATAATATAACAATTACAAGTCAATCCGAGTCTTTACTCGAGTTAGAGCACGGACAGGCAGACTGCTAGACAAATTGAATTCATCAACAGTTTCAACTATGTTAGAAAGGGATAAAAAGTAAAAATTGGTTTCTATATACATATTTCGCGAACTGGCCGATCGCGTATGGCCACTTCGCGAACTGGCCGATCGCATCTAGCCAGTTCGGGAATTGGCCAGTCAGTTTAAAGCGTTGTTGGCCAGTTCGCGAATTGGCCGGCCAATTCGGGTTTTGGCCACTTTCGGGTTTTGGCCGTAACATATATATTTTTTTTCTGTAACTCCATTAATGATGTCTGGAGATTTAAAAAAAAAATCTGACAACAAATTACTTAACGTTAGATAATTTATAATTAATTGGGCATACGGTCCTGCATGTCATTATAAAACCAAATCAGTGACTTCTTTACCAATTGTGTAAAAGAAAACTGAAAACAAGTTACAATTTAGTACCAATGTAACATATAGAGAATGATCTGAAGATATATTTAAAGCATTAAAGAATTTTATGAAAGAATGGAGAAGAAAATGCTACGTCAAAAGTGAATAGTGCTACTGTAGAAATTATAAGTGTGCTTAAATTGTTCAATGTGAAAAAAGATCGTATAAATAGTTTAAATTTCAAAAGCATGATACAGGAGAATTAAAACATTTTGGTAATGACTAACTTCTTAATTGGGTAATTTTCATAGTAAAGTTTCCTTTTAATTAGGCAATTATTTTCCCGTTTTCCTAACTATAAATAGTCATTTTTCCGGATTATTATGAGATGCACCTTTGTAAGCAGATGCGTTTTATAGAAATGTTTCACGATTTTCACTTAAGGGATTAATGTAGGTTTCGTGTCCATCATATTAATAAGTATATTCTTTAATGTTGAAACGCATTCTATCCTTTAATTTCTGAAGTTTTCAGATTGCTATTTTATTAAATAAAGAGAGATTTTATAAATAGAATATAAAGATATTTTATATAAATATTAAAACATAGGTGCATTATTTTTTCAAATACATTACTTTTATTTTGTGTCATAAATGTTTTTGGGGCAACCGTGCGTAATTGGATTTAATATAGTATTTTATAAACACTAAGACTGTAAATCGTTTAAGAGATTGCAATAAAATGATTTATTTTGACAGAATATTGGAATATTTTTTCCTGATATAAATTCTTATTGCCCTATATATGACAAACACAGCGTCATGCATATAAACATTTAGCTTTCTACTGCTGTAAATTGAAATGTATGAATTAATTTGCGCATTGCTTCTGTTCAACATAAGAAAATTGGAATATCTTTTCTAATGTAAATTGTTATTGCCCTATATATGATAAAGACAACGTTATCTACACAAATCTTTACCTTTCTGGAGCTAATTGAAATGTTAATTTTAAGATCGTTTAGAAAATTCTGTAAATTCCACTTCCCTAAACATCTTGCTACTAAGAAGGAGAGGGCCAACCTTGTTAATCACAGATTTTGATTAATATATGTTGTAGAGTAGAGACCCATTAGTCTCAGGTTCAAAGGATTTTATCCAACGCTCCTTAGTTCTTGAGAAACCGGGGGGTCTAATAATAGTACACAACTTAAATACTTACTTTGTAACTAAAAGGATAGTTTGGTCATAGCTGAGTTGGTATGGCGTGTACCGACTGATCCGCAGGCCCAGGTTCGATACCGGGACGCGCTACATTTGTTTTTCTCATTTTTTGTTTTATAACTATATTTGTAAGTATAACTTAATAATTTCCTTGTAAATTAAAATTTATAATATTGTATATCAATTATAATTTTAACGTATTTAATTTTTTACTTTAAATAGTTGTATAAAACATCAAAAAACTGTTAACTTTTTAAAATCACTTTTAAAATGTATTTCATATATTCTTTATCGACGCAATGACATTTAGCAATTGTGTCAATTCGTGATTTTAAAGAAACATCATTTACGCATTGCTTTAACAAAAGAAGTCAATGCGATAATACTATTATTCTGTTTTTAAAGTAACAAGCATAATTATGTTAAAAATTAGCATCAGAATTAAATTACAACTGATTTTTTGCATATTAAAGGTTTTTTAATTTGTAATACGTATGCTTGCACTTTCAATTATTTTGCTTTCCCCTTTATCTTATTTCTGCTTTTATTTTTATTTTATTTGAATATTCTTTTATTGTCACGATTTTGGAATTTTCATCATTCAACAATAGAGCCAATTTCTTTTTAAACCTATTTAAAGGATGAAAAATAATAGTTTAAAAATAAAAAATGGTAAATTTAAGTTTGTTAACATTATAAATAATGTGTGATATTAAAATTTTTAATTTAAATTATTAAATTATAATTACAAGTATATTTATAAAACAAAAAACGAGAAAAACAAATGTACCGCGTTCGGGTACCGAACCCGGGCCCGCAGATCAGCCAGCAAACGCCGTACCAACTGAGATACGACCAACCGATCCTTTTTGTTACAAAGTAAGTATTTAAGTTGTGTACTACTATTAGACCCCTCCCCCGGTTTTTCAAGAACTAAGGAGCGTTGGATAAAATCCTTTGAACCTGAGACTAAGGTGTGTCTACCCTACAAAATATATTAAAATAATCAAAATCTGTGATTAACAAGGTTGGCCCTCTCCTAAGTCAGATACATTGGACCCAAAAGCAAACTTTGCCGAGTATACAATAATGAAGATAATAAAAATCTTTAAATATAATAATATCCTTTTTTTTCTTTCTTTACCCTATAGATTTATGGTGTATCATTTATTTGTTTAAAATATAAATCAATAGTTTTTTGTACTTTGGTAATTCTATATTTTTTCAGGTGGATCCAATGGACCCGACGAGTAATTCTTTGTGTTGTAATATTTGCAGTAGTCAGAGAGTTAATTTGCGCATTGCTCCTGTTCAGGGATGTAGTGGAGGGTATACGGTGGTATACGCCGTATACCTTCTGGATTTTTTAAGGAACAACGCACGCCCTCTGTTTCTCAAAAAGCTATAGTATATACACTGTATGGTATACCCTCTGCCTTGGGCATATAGACTCTTCTTAGAGAGTACGCCCTCTGCTTTTTTTTTTTTTTTACGACTACACCACTGCTTCTGTTCAACGTCAACTTATACAAAATACAAGTGTAGGAAAGTGTACGTAACCATTTCGGGGCGAACCTTCCATAGCTAAATGCCACGTTAGGTTTAAAATGAAAAACATATACTAACATATGACAACTAAATGATAATTTCCTTTAACTCAGATGATGTCCGTTCAGCAGATTTTCATATAAAACATGTATATGAACATTTCTGTAAACAAATTTTATGTTTTGCACACGTTTTTCAGAAATAGTGCTTACAATAATAGTGTAAGTTTTACAGAAATAGCGTAAGCAAACGGAAAGCGGTTTGGTGAGCCATTTATTGTCATAAAAATAATATATTTAACCCCTTGGACTCTGGCGTCTCTTACATAAATTTTATTCGGTCAGCACCACTTTTTTAAAAGAAGTGTCCTTCAAGTACAAAATTTCAAAAACGCTCTGATTAAATAACGCAAATTTTTATTTTCCTTTATTACTGGTGCCAATTTTTTTTTTTTTTTTTTTTTTTTTTTTTTTTTTTTTGCAAGGACAGATTATGTTGCCGCAACGGCGACAACGGGGTGCAAAGGCTTAATAATACAAGCAGCTTTAACTCATTGATTATTTAATTTTAATGTTTTGTGAAATCTTCAGAAATTGTATTTCACTTTGCTCATTATTATTATTATTGCAATGAATACAGCTCATATTCAAAATATTAGATACTTTTTTTTTTACAAATTGAAAATATCGTTTGGTAATTTAATGTCTTTTAATGCAAATATGCAAACGATATTTTTATTAAGAACTTATCGTTGATTAAACTTATTTATTATCTCTAAATTAATATCATTTTTGAAAAGATTAATTAAAAAAATTATTTTGAAAAGGCAAAATATTAGAATATTTATACAAGTGGTTCAAAATATTAGAATATTTCACATTAATTCTCCTTTAATTATCACCAATTTATAACTGGTGGCATCATTGATTAAATTCAGACGATTTTATTTAAAATCAGTATTCTTTTTGCAGTTTGCTTGCCTTTTCGTCTTAAAATGGGTCGTGTGAGAGATATTCCTGAATCTATTAAATTTCGTATGGTTTATTTGTATCGGCACGGTAAAAATCAATGTTATTTAGCGAATTATTTACATTGTGCGCAATGAAGCGTTAGTAAAATATTAACACAATATTCAAAAAATGGAAAATTTCAAAATAATAGCCGAAATGGCGGCCGAAAACCAAAAACATCTGCTAGAGATGACAGAAAACTGAAGCGTATAGTTAAGAAAAATTGTTTTAAAAGTGTGCCATTCTTGCACTGAAAATGGAAAGAAGAAAGAGTTGAAGTTTCTACATCGACAACATTAGGATGTCTCCACAAATTTAAGTTTGAATCTCGTGTACCGAAAACAAAACCTCTCCTCATGACTGCAAAACAAAAGCGTATAAGATTAAATTAGTGTAAATCAAGACGTTTATGGGGTGAAGAAGATTGGAAAAATATATTATTTAGTGATGAAAGTATGTTTTGTGTTTCATATAGTAATCAAGGTATTCGAGTTTGGAGAATGAAGCAAGAAGCATTTGATAAAGAATGCTTTAAACGTTCCGTAAAATTAGCTGCTAGTGTCATGGTTTGGGTTGCATGAGTACAGAAGGACCTGGAAAGTTATGTATCATCTACGAAAAGGTTAACTCTCAGATATATCAAGAAATTCAGGAATATTACATGATTCCATCATCAGAAAAATTTTTGAAGGTAATTTCACCTTTCAACAAGATTTAGCGTCATCGCATACCTCGGTATCAACTAAGAATTCCGCCAACGCAACATTAAGGTACTTCCATGGCCACCAAACTAACCAGACCTTAATCCCATCAAAAACTTATGGTATATAATGAAGAAAAAACTCCAAGAAAATCCTCCTTCACGTAAAACTGAATTAGTGGCACGTATAAACTGTATTTGGGCTAATATTGATAGAAATGTTTGTAAACACTTTGTATATAATACGCAAGATCGATTGTACGCTGTTATGGAAGCTAAAGGAGATGCTACAAAATATTAACTACCATTTACTTTATATTCATAAGGTAATATTGTTGCGTAAAATAAAATATTCTAATATTTTGAGCCAATCTAAATTTTTATTCTAATATTTTTATGTGCTTCAGAAAGTTGTATGCCTAATTTATTGTACTGTATTTTATATTTTGTAAATGTTAAAATTTTATCTAAACATTCCAGATTTAATTTATAAGAAATTTAATTGCATTTACCTAGTATCAAAAATAAATAAATGAAAAATAATTTTTCTTATTACTTTTTCTCAATTACTCCAATATTTTGAATATGAGCTGTACTGGTGTGCGGTGAGTCATTCATTTTTGAGACCCATTCATCAAAGTTATTTGTGCTGATTGGCAATGGGTTTTTAAACATCTTTGTTGATCTAAACATTGTTTTGAAGATTTTTATCTTATTACGTTCTTAATCTTTACAGAATACTTTTATAGGAGAATCTTTAAACTATTGAAGTTCAACCAAAACAATTTATTTTCTTTGGGAAAGTCGTTCTTTGTATCAAAGGATTGCATATTATTTCATAGTTTAATTTTGTGAAAGTTTTATTATGAATATTATTATGAATATTTGAAATGTGAACGGATATTTGGGACTCCTCTTATTTGTTAGACATTATAAAATATTCTGATTGAAAATAATACAAATTCAAAGTAGTACAGATTTCTTAAAAAAAAACCTGTAATACCCCGTTTCTTGCAAATTTTAATAAATTTACAATTTCTCTCTTAGTAATAAAGAAGGTATTTATCTAAATATAATAAGATATATTAGAATATTTTGTAAATAAGCATTGAGAAGTGTAAATTTTATAACGCATCAAATATTAATGGATATTTGGTAGTCCTCTGAATTCTTAGATATTATAAAATATTCTACGTGAAAATAGTACAAATTAAAAGTAGTATAGATTTTTTTTTTTTTAAGTAATATTCCGTTTCTTGCAAATTGAAGTGTTAATAAATATCCGATATTTCTCTTAGTGCCAATAAAGAAGATATTTATCTAAATATAATAAGTTTATATTACATTATTTTATAAATAAGCATGAGGAAGTGCAATAGTATAACAAGTTTTATAACTAATGAAGTGCTTCAAAACGAAATAATACTTTACAAACAATAAAATCTCATAATTAAATCCTATCTCAGACCAAACAAAAATATATGCGTCGAAAATTATTTTGTGAAATATCATTATCTTCATTTTTTGAAATTCAAAACTCATGCTCAAATTCATTTAAATTGCATCTCTTTACATATTTCCAACGGAAATTATATCCATTATGGTAATTTTTTCTCCATAAGTGTTGCAAATCATACTCCACTTGATTATCTTCCGGATTAAAAAAAAAAAAAAAAAAAAAAAAAAAAAAAATGTATTTCGTAAATATCACTGCTTTGATGATAGATTATTGTGAAAGTAATGTTTGTATCAAAGGATTGCAGATTATTTGATCGGTTAATTTTGTGAAAGTTTTTTGGTATTTACTGCTGTTTAAGTATTGTTTTCAGCAATGCTTGATGAAAATGATGAACTACTTTTGTCATTTTTAAAATGTACTTTTCTACAATACAAATATTTTCAATAATAAAATCTTCATGCTGTTTGTTTGTACGAAGTCTTAATGTAGATCAACATTCCGTCAATTTTGATGAGGGTTATATAGTTATATATATACTGGTATTTAAAGAATTTGTAGAACTTTCTCGGCGGTTATTTAACAGACCATTTTTCTTACATACGTGTGTTAATCTTGCATGCGTACATTACTCAACGAAAACACTTTTTGTTTTTATATTCATATTTTTAATAAATGTGCATTGTAAAGATATATCTATTCATCGATTCAGTTATATGTATTAATACTATACGTAAAAAGGGATATTTGTACATTTTAATGTACATTATAGAATGCGAATGTTTATGTTGACAATTTCGTGCATGTAGTGGATGTCCAATAAGTCCGTTTACATTTTAAAAATGCGTAAATATTTAACAATTGTCGCATCGAAATGCAGTTTGTATCATAAGAGTCGATTTTTTTTGTGCTAAAGGGAATATTAATTAAAATTTTCACCGATAGGTGACGCTGACAGCCTCCATTGTTAAAAGTAATAGAAAATAGTAATATTCTACAACAGATGTTTCTTTTATATTTTCAAATGCAAATATATACCTGTTGTAAAATCTCAATATATTTTTCGGTCTTTTTATAATGCGGACCTTAATATCACCACACATCGCTGAAAATTTTAACTGTTTCGTTTCCTTTTGTCACAAACAATACTACAATTATATATTATGAATATTTGAAATATGAAAGGATATTTGGGACTCCTCTTATTTGTTAGATATTATAAAATAGCCTACTTGAAAATAATACCAATTTAAAGTACAGATTTAAAAAAAAAAACTTTTAATATTCCTTTTCTTGCAAACTGGAATATTAATAAATTTTTGATTTATCTCTTAGTGCCAATAAAGAAGGTATTTACCTAAATATAATTATATTAAAATATTTTGTAAATAAGCATCGAGAAGTGTAAATTTTATAACGTATCAAATATCAATGGATATTTGGTATTCCTCTGAATTCTTAGATATTACAAAATATTCTACGTGAAAATAGTACAAATTAAAATTAGTATAGATAAAAAAAAAGTAATATTCCGTTTCTTGCAAATTGAAGTGTTAATAAATATCCGATTTCTCTTTTAGTGCCGATAAAGAAGATATTTATCTAAATATAATAGGATTATATTACATCATTTTGTAAATAATCATCAGGAAGTGTAAGTTTTATAACGTATGAAATGCTTAAAAACGAAATAATACTTTACAAACAATAAAATCTCATAATTAAATCCTTATCTCATACCAAACAAAAATATATGCGTCGAAAATTATTTTGTGAAATATCATTATCTTCATTTTTTGAAATTCAAAACTCATGCTCATATTCATTTAAATTGCATCTTTTTACAGATTTCCAACGGAAATTATATCCATTATGGTAATTTTTTCTCCATAAGTGTTGCAAATCATATTCCACTTGATTATCTTCCGGATAAAAAAAAATTGTATTTCGTAAATATCACTGGTTTGGTGATAAATTATTTACTTCTTGCGTCAAAATGCCATGAACTGCATTATATTAAGCTAATAATGGTGAAAGTTTTATGGAAGCAACATGTAGGTAATTACTTGTTAACTATATCACACCGTAGAAATCAAAACATATTACTCGCTTAAAAATAAAAAGGTAGCCGCCGAAGCTGGAAGAAAATTAATAACATGCGAGAAAGGAAGTTAATTATACATTACGGCGCAGTAAATTTAATAATATTCCGCGAGTTCATTGCCAGATTTTCTTATTTTTTTATTAATTTGTCGATTTATTTTTGTCCTTTAGAGATTCGAGTTGAAAGAGTCGATGTTAGAAGGAATGAAATTAAAACAAAAAATAATGTGTTACTTCACATGTTAATGTTGAATAATGCCAAGACATTGTGAGATTTTTCTTTTTTTATTAAGATAACTTTTGATGTTACTTTTTGTGTACTGTATGCTATTCGCAAAATTATATATTGAATAAATAAGTAAAGGAGAAGAATATATATATGTGATGATTTGACGGCAAGCAGCAGGCATTGTCGAAAGATGATGGGGGTTTCCAGTTATAAAACACACAGGCGTTCCGGCCGACGACATGGTTGTTGAGAATAACAGACTCGAAGATCATAAAAAAAACAATGCAGCCGATTGAAAACAATTCCACTTTATTAACATCCTCATAATTTGAGTCTAGGCGGAAAATGCTCCACTTTACCTATGATAAAAAAGAACCAAACTCGATCCATCAAAATTAGCTTAAAAGTTATTCCATTTCTCGCTAAGAAATCCTTTTCGCTTCATTCTATTACCAGCCATTTATTACCTTCGTAAATTCACTAGATCTCTCACACAGCTCTTAACAACTCCAACAACATCTCAATAAAAACGCAGCAAATCATTCCAAGTAATCATTACCATAGACCATGGAACTATTAATAAAGAGGAACTGACATATCCTTAAAATAGTGAAGCTTCAACTGTAACCGCTAGCAAAGGGGTTGTTTATCGACGGTGGAAACTCCCACCAGTAGGTTTATATAGATATTTTAAACTTATTTAAACGCCTTATTTTTACAAAATTTCAGTCATAAATAGTGGAAGAAACAATTTTTCATTTTTACTGGTAGGAGTTTTCTTTGGTGGTAGTTAGGCCCTGAGTTTGCGCCATATTGTGATAACCATGGATACAAACCGACAGTTTTATAAGGCATACTGACACCGGTAAAAACAAATAGAAATTTTTATGACTTTTTTGAAAAAAAATTCCACGAATAAGACGCTTCTTTAAGACGAAATCTTCTATTCAATTTTACTGGTGGGATGCTTAACCTATCGGTAGTCAGAAACTGAAGAACCGATTTCAAAAAAGCATCCGCCATATTGTGACAACCTCCTCAGTTACTTCACTCGCAACTGGTAGACAATACACTATATGTCTCCTCCTTTTTATTCATAACTCCATTCCATAGACCAATGTAGGTTGCTTTTTAAGTGTCAATACTAATGCAGAATGAAAATTCCATCTACCTCAGTAATCTCCATCTCTCTCTACTACCTCTACGCCATATTTCTCTGACTGCACACCGACTGCACCCCCGACTGGTTGCAGCACTCAGTATTTATACTTCCGCCAAAAGATTGTTCGAGAATATTCTATATCCTAGCCCCAGATATAATAAGTGTAAACAAAGTTTAATCCCTCTTGTCGAGATTGTGCTAAAAATAACCTTCTTTCCCCTTGCCAGACGATAAAATAAAATGAATTTATGTCTGCGTAAGTTTTAATCTTTGAAATATTCGAGCTAGCACCTGGATATTTTAAATAAATGAATAAATTCAAATAAGTAGGTTTTTTCTTTAAGACGGGATAGTAATAATTTTTTAGTAGTTAAATAAAGATTTTAGATGAATATGATATACAGGGATTTAATATAAGAATTTAATAGGAATTTAAATAATAAAAGTTTTATTAAAGAAATATAAATAGTTAGAAACATTTTTAGATTTACGCAATTTGGAATAAATATTATTATATGGATTAAGATCTTACAGAGATTAAAAGACTAGGGTTTTAATTTAATAAGCCGGTATAATATACGGAATATTACTGAAAAGGGAAAATTTATATAAAATACTTTAAACTTGGCGAAAATTTTTAAATTTTGTAATATATATATGTTTGCATAATGAGTCTTGTGATGTTATTATTTTTTTCTGTTACAGAGAAAACGTGATAGATATTTCTGTGTATTTGAAAAGAAAGAAGATGGAATATCGAGAAGAACCCAGTCCTAAAGTAAGCATTTTTTTTTTCAATACAAATTTACATTAACTTCGGCACATTTCTAGAGATTTTTTATGAGCTTCATTCCTAAATATGATATTAATAAAGATAATTTCTAAGATATTAGATTACGTTATTAAGTAATACAGAAGTATTGTCCTTTCCAAATGGTTATTTTAATGTACGAAGATTTTTACAAGAGGACAAAAAATAATAATAAATCGATATGCTTTAATGGACCATTCCATAAAAGCGGACAAAATGGCACGTGACATTTACATAAAAACCTATATCTACCCAGCAAAGCGGAAATTTCTGGCCAGCAGCAAGATAGGTGCTGGCAATGATGGAGAAGTGCTGGCTATGATCTACCACTGCATGACCACTGCTGGACAGCTTCAGTCAACTTTGCTGTTGGAAATCATCAGATAAAATTCCGGTGGGCTTCCGTTTTATCTCATGCGCTGGCCCACCACTACATGGAAGTGAACGAACTTTTGCAGTATTATTGCTGGGAACCCTTATGCTAGGTGGCGTTGCGAATATAGAAGACATTGAGTATTTGAACATAAATTTGAAATGAATATCTTAACACAATTTAAGCTGTGAAGCTAATTTTTTTAAGCTGTAAATAATTTAGTACCACTGCCACCAACAAAATAAATAAGTAAATGAATAAATAAATAAATTCTTTATTTCAATGCATTTTTTTTCTCTCCTTAAATCTGGTTTTACTAAGTTACAAAGGATTTCGGTTTTCATAATTTACACAGTTGAGAATCAATATAAGATAAAAAGGTAACAAATAAAACGTATAAAATATATACGATTTCTATACAATAAGGATATCGATTGGGAACGTAAATCACAAAAGAAACAAACTTGAAATAGTGTAATGAGAGCTTGAAAACTACGAGCGGTCGTAGAATACGCTGAAAGTACTTCTTCATGTTCAATCACGAAAACCAAACAGCAACGAGCGCGATTAGTATTTGGGAGGGTGACCACATGGAAACCGCTGCAAGTTCAAATATTTCTATAGACATGTCTATTATAGACACTTCTACAGATATTATTCCATAGCTCTTGGTGAATCAAGCTTATAGAAAAAAGGGCCATAATACTTTGTTTTTTTATAGAATTCTATCAGAAATTTTTGTAAGGGAAAGTGCTGGGCCAGCAAAAGAATAGCAGTAGGATAGGTGCTAGCACTGCATTAAAAGTGCCGGATTAAAGTAATGTGATGGCAAACAAATGCTGGCCTGCTGTTGGCCATCACTGATGGGCCAGCTGCATTCCGCACGGACACTCTTGTACTAGTTTAAGTAATGGCACAATTGCACTTTACCACTGATGGCAGTGCTGGCTGCCATCTTTTTTTCAGCTGATGGCCCACTATTTCTTTCTTTGATAGGTATTAACTTTTGACTTGTTAGAGTATAAACTATACATTAAAAATAACAAAAAACCGTAGATTTTCATATTAGCATAGTTGTTTTAATTTGAGGAGACACTAGAATTGTTAAAACAGCAGTAATATATAGAAAAGCTGTCCCACACGTGATATGGAATGATATTTTAATAGCTTTAAAAATCTCCACATTTTAAACCCTAGGACCTAGACCTAAGTAAGCTACCCGTTTGTAATAGGTTTAAAAATCTCCACGCATGGGTGCCAACCTCAACCTAATCTTACGTAATACGTGCGTTAATTTGACCCTGGTTTACCACGTTTCGAACCAGAAAATTTTTAAAGAAATGAAATTAAATATGTTCCACGTAGAAACCTTGAATTAAATAAATCTAGATTCGTGAAATAAATTTTCCGGTTCGAAAGTGGTTAACCTGGGTCAAATTAATCCAGCTATTACGGAAGATTAGTGAAAGGTTGGCAGCTATGTCCACGTTTTAAATGTTATACCTAAGTAATCTGCCCGTTTCAAGATCATTCCATGGTAAAAGGAAACAATGTCCCCCGCGTAACACTTACATAAATACCTATATCTATTAATTTATCTGTTCTTAAAATATGAACTCTACATTAAAAATAACAAAACTCCCTATATTTTCATATTAGCATAGTTGTTTCAATTTGAGGATATAATAAAATTCTTAAAACAGCAATGAATACCTGTCCCACACGTGACATAGAATGGCCCTAATGAGGTGTGCCTACAAAAAGGCTCAGATTATTGTGGAATTTGAATAATATAGTAACATATTTTTCCATTTAAAAATAGTCATCTCATAATACTTTTTTTCTGCAGTGACACATCAAATATTAAAGTACAGGATGTTCCATAAGTCCATTGAAATTTGAAAACTTAAAAATATATATGGGGCATTCTCACAATATTTTGACTTTCATGTCCCGATATAATAATTTTTATTTTAATACACTTTTTTGTGCTTTTTTTATTTCATATACTGGGGAACATCCCATTGCATGATTGCACAACAATATTAACGACATAAATAAGTTTTGGACGATGTTGCGGGTCCAAACACCTGGAAAACTCCTATACCGTCCCGTGTCCCTGATGCTGATTTTTAAGTTTGGAGCTGTCTGGATAAAATTGTTTCAATAAAAAAAATTCGATGTAATTTTTTTCTGAAACTGGTACTATGGTTTTATATAAATATGTAGCTAAAAATTAACCTGCACACATTTTTAGTGTTGTTATTATTTTTTAAACTCTGTCCCTGGGTTTTAGATTCCTTACCATTCCTCTTCTAAAATTATACAGAAAATCATTTCAGATGTAGCCACAGAATTTTTTTCAAGTTTTTTCTCATGCTAGAGAAATAATGTCTAAAGTTCTTTGGCAGGAAATTTACTGTAGAATTTAAATCAGCATTTAAATATCAATTTCAAGCATCGTGGCTTTATTGGTAGTCTCACCGTCCCCAAGGTTTATTCCTGCACTTTGCGAGGTAAATTTAAAAAAAATTTAATTTAATCCAATGTTAACAACTCTTTCTAAAAATCGATGAACATTGTGGCTATCACTTAGTCTTAACATGGTTTTCCTAAAAATAGGTGGTAATTTTCCTTACCGTCCCTTTTTTTACCATTTCGTCCCTTTTTTCCAATACCATCCCTTTTTTTTTACCTTGACGTCCCTTCTTTAACACCCCTTTAAGACAATGTTATACAAAAATTCTCTATTAAAAGTACTACATTGTTATTCTTTCTTATTTGAATGTCCTGTGGGTACTATGCAAATTCATTATAAGTAAAAATTTAGAAGAAAATAAAAAGTTATAGGGGTAAAATTGTAAGGAAAATTAAACTCGCAATTTTAACTTAAACATCAGTTAAATAAAAAACATTTTCGCTGCTGACCATTTTTTCTTTATTTTGAATCATTAAGGCATTCATCTATCAGATTAAAATGCTATTTTAGCAAGTTTAATTTTGTAAGATTTTTTTCCCCAAAAGTCAAAAGATTGTGAGAATGTCCCATATATAAAAAACTGTCGCACCGGAGTGCGGTTAGAATCATAATAGACTTGTAAAAGTGTGATATTTTTGTCGCAAAAGGAAAAAAAATGTTCAAAAAGTCCCATAAGTCCGTTCACGTTTCAAAAATTCATAAAAATTTAACATATTGCCGTAATGAAAGGCAGTTTTCACCATAAGACTTGGAAAATGGTCGGAATTGTTATAGAAAGGATAGTTCAGAGGAAATTTGAATGATTCTTCTTTTGTTACAATACATCTGACATTTGGAAATGTGCAATAGTATAATCCTCACATAAATACGTTAATTTTTTATGAGTTTTTGAAATGTGACTGACTTATGGAACAATCTGCAGATATTTGCGTACTTTCCTGAACGAACTTGACGGGCATAAAATTGTATGATATTTTGTCTCTATATTCATCATTTAACCCGTCAACACATGCGCCCCTTTCCATTACGTTACTACATTCGTGGGATAAACTTAGAGGAGAAATTGGATTGTTATATTAGAAATCTATGGAGATAAATCTCACCCCATTTTCTCTCCCATCACATTTTTGGATAAATGCGTTTTAAAAACAAATCTACTGCTCTATATTGTAAAATGCATCAGTACTACTTCTTTTAGAGGAAAAAAATCATGTTTTTCATATTTATTTCCCAGATTTTGTAGCAGTTTCTGTAAAAATCGAGTTTTTTTTTTTTTTTTTTAAGAAAATAAGCAAACGATTTGTTTTACACCTTAAAAGATGAATTATTTCACAAAATTTATATTAATTCTAGTTAATACCCTTTCATCAATATATACAATTAGCTTTTATGTTATTCTTTCATTAAAATTACTTTAGTGTGTGTTATCCTGTAAGAAATGAACGCATCGAAATGAAACGTTTGTACACGCGCGGGATTATTTAATCCCAAGTGGTGTATTTCTCCCCTCCTAGCCAACAAAGAAACGACAATGCTTCACCCACCCCTTCTCGACCTTGACCTTGAAAGGTACAAGGCAGGATAAGATACAAGCGTCCTCAAAAAATTTATCTTTAAAAAAAATGTGATTGGAGTAAGATTTATTCCAGCGCGTGTGCTTACGGGTTAAATAAAAGACATAAATCAAACCTACGACAAAAAATATTTTACAGTTTGAAAGTAAATAGGTAAATAAACCTTAAAAAACAATAAGTTTGAAATTAAATATTATCCTGAAAAATATGCATTCAATCTTTATGATATTTACACTGATATAAAAAAAAAAGTTAAAAGAATGCAAAAATTATAGAATAAAAGTACAATATTAAAAATAATTTCAGAAAAATAGCCTAAAAAAAAAGGCTGGTGCAAAACGAAGATTTGCACGTAAACAAGTATAGTAATAAGAATATACAGCGATTGCAGGAAAATGCACCATAAATTATATTAGTATTTATTATTTTCGATTATTACTTGTATAGTTTACATAATACTTAGATTTGTAACTCTTGTATTAAGATGACATAATAAAAGATATTCCCAGAATTGCAAGATGATTAGCATTACAATTCAAAACAAAGGAAAAAGAAAATAAGTGTGAAGTCTGATCTGTATTTTTTATTTGTTTATTTACGGTAATAATTATTTGCTGATAAGGTTAGAAATTAAAATTATCTTGATACTGCTTTTAGATTTTTTAGATTTTCTTATAAATTAGAAGAAAAATCTTGAAACTCATTAAAAATTTCGGTCGATCACACCTTCTGACATAAAGAAGAATAAGCCTCCATGGACACCCACCCCTCTTGTGATACAACACATTTTTGTTGATAATGTTAATTTCTGATCTTCTTAAAAAAATCGTTCATCTAAAATTTCTTCTCTATCCATATTGCTCCTAACATAATAAACCTTCAAATGTAACTAAAAAAAAATTATTTACATGAAAATAACGCAGATAACGATAAGCGGATGACAACAATTAGACGCTCTGTCGCAAGAAGAGTCCTGCGAAAAATAATAAAATGCACAAAAAATTTCTTAGAAAGAAATGTGTATCGACATTTGGCATTAAACAATAAGATCCCTTGTTCTATGATGCAATGAGAAATTTGTCCAAGTGTTACCGTAATGTAAATTAGCCACATACTTGGCATTTCCTTGTCCTTTTATATATTTCTACGCGACTCTTATTGCAACTGAGCTTCTCCTTTTTGTGTAGTCCGCTTATTATTGGATATATGTGTGTCAATCAAGTATAAACCGTAGATATGATCTTACAAATTCCGAACATCTCATAGCAGGGTGGGGCATGTAAACGGAGTTGTGAGTGTATAAGGTAAGAACAAAGAACGACCGCTCAAGAAGTTTTTCATTTGGCACTGTGATGAATGAGTAGTAAGGAAATTCTTCCTTCACGCAACGGATAAGGGACATTCTCACAATCTTTTGACTTTTAAGGGGACCGGGAAAGCCCTATCTCCGCGTTGTTAAATTCACCAACTTTATGTACTTTTTTCTCAGAAATGGTGAAAGATAGAGGTCTAGATTTTTTAGAGTAGTTAGAATAACATGTTTTACGTATTTTAACGGGCCATTTTATTTCTAAGTTAAGCTGAAAATTCATTATTATTTATTTATTGAAAGTCATTTTTAAATTAGCATTTTTGGTAAGATTTCACTGCCTAAAAAAAATAATTCTCAACAAATCATTAAGTCTCTGTGTTAAAGTATACAATATAACATAATATAAGTATTAAAAAAAATCTGAGTTCATAAGTTAAATAGATATTTTAAAAAAAGGAACACAAACATGAAAAATCCAAGTTTTGAGAAAAGTCAGTTAAAGATTTAAATGGCCATTAAGCTGTGAAGTACTCTTAGAAAGAATGAATAATTCCAACATTTATTTTTTTTATAAATAAACATGTGTGACACATCGTTGGAAAGATAAAAGTTTACACTATTTAATGATATAAAAAAGTAAAAATCGATTTTTTTCCCAAATTTCGCTTACCTGGTCCCCTTAAGTCCCTAAATAATAATTTTCATTTTGGTACATATTTTTTTTTTTTTTTGATTTCATATACTGGGGAATATCCCATTGCATGACTGCATAACAATATTAACAAGATAAATAAGCTTTGGACGATGCTGGGGTTCTAAATATACCAGGAAATTCCTATACCGTCCCGTGTCCCTAATGCTGATTTTTAAGTTTGGAGCTGTCTGCATAACATTGTTTCAATAAAAGTAACTCGATGTAATTTTTTTCCGAACGTGGGGCTATTGTTTTATATAAATATGTAGCAAAAAATTGACTTGCACACATTTTTACGTTTGTTATTATTTTTTTAACTCTGTCCCTGGGATTTAGATTCTTTACCGTCCCTCTTGCTAAAATTATACAGAAAATCACTTCAGATGCAGCCACAGATTTTTTTTTCAACTTTTTTCTCATGCAGAAGTATGCTAGAGAAAGAATGGCTAAAATTCTTTGGCAGGAAATTTACTGCAGAATTTAAATCAGCATTTAAATATCAATTTCAAGCATCGTGTTTCTTGGTAGTCTTACCGTCCCCAAGGTTTATTCCTGCACTTTTCGAGGTAAATTATTTTTTTTATTTATTTATTTAATCCAATGTAAATAACTGTTTCTAAAAATCAATGAACATTGTGGCTATCACTTTGTCTTAACGTGATTTGCCTAAAAATAAGTGGTAATTTTCCTTATCCTCCCATCCTTACCATCCCTTTTTTTCCTTACCGTCCCTTTTTTCCTATACAGTCCCTTTTTTCCCTTACCGTCCCTTCTTTAACACCTCTTTAAGACAATGTTATACCAAAATTTTGTACTAAAAATACTACACTCTTGTTATTTCTTATTTAAATGTTCTGTGGATACTATGCTAATTCATTGTAAGTAAAAATTTAGAAGTAAATAAAAAATTACAGTGGTAAAATGGTAAGGAAAATTAAACTCGCAAGTTTAACTTAAATCTTAGTTAAATAAAAAAAGTTTCGCTGCTGACCATTTTTTCTTTATTTTGAATCATTAAGGCATTCGTCTATAAGTTTAAAATGCTATTTTAGCAAGTTTAACTTCACCAGATTTTTATTCCTGAAAGTCAAAAGATTGTGAGAATGCCCCATAATTATAAAGTTTTTGTCAAAGGACAAAATAAACCTCCGAAATTTCGCTCAGGAATAAAGCACAAATAAAAAAAAGTAATCTCAAGAAATCTTGGATATAAGAAATGTATTAAAAAATCATGGAAGGACGGGAAAATGAAACCCACACAAGCCAAATGATGTGTGTCTGCCAATAAGATCCATGTGAACATATTCCGGAATTTGAAAGAGGTTTGCAAAGGATGCTCATAAGTCAGGAATTCGTTATAAGCTGGTTCTGTTATCATAGTTTTTACTGTATTTTTATGTTCCGATTAAGAAGCCGATGTCCGGCTTTTTTTTCTGTCTCTCTGCCCCGCTTTTTTTCTGTCTCTCTGCCCCGCTTTTCTTCTGTCTCTTCCCCGCTTTTTTTCTGTATCTTTGACCCGCTTTTTGCGAAAGTGAAACTTGGCAATGCTAGTTTTAAACTGCAATTGTAAATGTTGTCCCCTAAATTAGTGGTCCATTTGGAGAAGAAGGAAGGGGATCTCTGTTTCGTTGTGAGTTACAGTCTCCTCGTTTATTTATATTTATCTCACCGGCCGCCACTGACGTTTTCTTATTAAATTTATTCACGATCTTCATATTGTCAATGCAACATACTTCCACCAGTTACTGGGCAAGTCTTAAATTCCATATCGGCTAAAACGTTACAGGTTTCCGATGAGGAATGTTATTTTCCTCCATGACAGTTTCGATCCCATGCGGCAGCTTTACCTGAAGAAAACTACAAGAAACTTTTAGAGCAACTTTGGAATACCCTGCCGGTTTTCCAAACATGGGATAGATTCCATATTGACTAAAACGATGCGGGTTTCGGATGGGGAATGTTATCCTCCTCCGTGGCAATTTCGACCCCATACAGCAGCTTTAACTGAAAAAAAACTTCAATAAATTTTTGGGGCAACTTTGGAGCGCCCTGTCTAAACTTGTGATTATCACACGCTTCGGCCACTAAAAAAGGTATTTAAGGTAGGGGAGACTAGGGAGGATTGACCATACGGGAGGCTTGACTCACCTATCAATTTTCACATTTAAAAGAATTTCAGAGTTTTATCAATAGGTGTCAACCAAAGCTACTGGAATGCTCAAACAACAGTTTTCGTTTCATAGAGATAATCGAAATAGGTGTGGAAAAATCAATTGTGAGGCATTTTCAACCTGAAAGTTGTGTTTTTTAGAAATATTTTGTAAGCTTTTTTCAAATAAATTATATCATAGAAATTTAAGTAAGTAGGTTTAAAGTAATGCAGAAATATCGAGCTTTCACTTCAGGCTTAAAGACTGTACAGTACAGTAAGTTAGACTTAATATAACAATGTGGTATTCTTTAGAAAAGGTCTATGTAGGGAGGCTTGACCCAGTCAATGTGAGGGACGGTTGACCGGATGCTCAAGGCTCCCTTAATGAAGTAGTTTTAGAAATCTTTTTATTATACACTGTACATAAAGAAAAGTTAATGTTATATACGTAAAAGAATGTAAATTTATTCTGTAAAGCTTCAGTAAAATGGTGTGATAGAAAAGAAAATGTTTAAAACTGACTATAGAAAAATATAAAAAATTGCCAGGAAATGGGAAAGTTGATAGGAACTTTTCCCCATTTAAATATTGCTTACAATAGGTAAATAGAAACAGAGGGAAAGACTAGAAAGGATGAAAAAAGGCAGTCTTAACCCTTTGAGGGGCAGTGGTATGATTATAAAACCACTTAATTTTAATTCCGAAACATCACAATGGCACCAGAATTTTACTAAAATCTTTTCCGTTTAATATGTATGTGAAATATAGCCTTTTTCTTATTTCCAAATATATTTGTTCGTTAATTTCGGTGCCAGAGATTTATTTCAACATTTTAGTACTGAAAGTACTTTGCCCCTTAAAGGTTTAAATCATGTTAATGATACGTTAAGTTCTCATGCGGTTGCAAAAGAACATAGCATCGATGGAAAAACTTTAAGTAGGTATGTAGAAAAGTTACACCAGGGTGAATACAGTGAGATGAAGCCAAACTATGTGACAACTAGAGTTGTCAGATCGAGTGTCACAAAAAATAGAACAAGGAGATAAAAAAAAGCGGGACAGTGGCTCCTAAATCAGAACATAATAATATGAAACTCTATGAAAACGAAACCTGTCTCTAACAGAATACCCCTTAAATGTTAAAATTTCATTTTCCCTGCTGTACAATTACACCTGCTCAGACAAAATCCTGTTTAAAACAAAAATTTTCTCCTCTGACTTGCGATTGCCTCTTAACAGGTTTGTTTAAGCCTCATATTTTAAGAAATATTTTTTATAATAATTAAAGCATGTAGAATAAAGTTATTTTGCCTTTTTTTTAACTGATTTTATTTCTCTTCATAAATAGTGCAATATAAAACAAAGTGGGTCAACCCTCCCATATAGTGGGTCAACCCTCCCATATGTGGGGATCCTTGACCCATCATTTTTTCATGATTAAAATTAATCATTTTTCAAATTTCTTACACATTACATTTAAGTAGCAATTTTATTTTGATAACTGAGTGTATAACATAAAATGATATATAAACTTTATTCTACGTTCAATATTTAAAAAATAAATAAAAAAGAAAAGTGCCCAGCTAAACTGATGGCATTGAGCTCACAGGCTATTCACACTAATTGTATATTATACTCTTATTTTAAAGAATAATGCCCCTCAAAAAAATAAGTGAAGGGGAATTAGCCCCCGTTTCCCCCTTTATCCTTAACCAATGAATCCCCAAAACGAATCAGGGAAGCTCCTTAACATAATAAACCGGTATACCAAATTTGGAGCAAATCGAATAATTCTGCATGAAAAACCCGTTTATCTAAATTAAGGGGGGTGGACTAGCCCCTTTCCCCCTTTATCCTTAACCAATGAATCCCCAAAACGAATCCGGGAAGCTCCTTAACATAATAAACCGGTATACAAAATTTGGAGCAAATCGAATAATTCTGCATGAAAAACCCATTTATCTGAATTAAGGGGGGTGGGCTAGCCCCCTTTTCCCCTTTATTCTTAACCAATGAACCCCCAAAACTAATCAGGGAAGTTCCTTAACATAATAAACCGGTATACAAAATTTGGAGCAAATCGAATAATTCTGCATGAAAAACCCGTTTATCTGAATTAAGGCGTGTGGACTAGCCCCCTTTCCCCCCTTTATTCTTAACCAATGAACCCCCAAAACTAATCAGGGAAGTTCCTTAACATAATAAACCGGTATACCAAATTCGGAGCAAATCGAATCATTCTGCATGAAAAACCCATTTATCTAAATTAAGAGGGGGGGAAACCCCCTTTTCCCCCTTTATCCTTAACCAATGAACCCTCAAAATTAATCAGGGAAGCTCCTTAACATAATAAACCGGTATACCAAATTCAGAGCAAATCGAATAATTCTGCATGAAAAACCCATTTATCTGAATTAAGGGGGGGGGAAACCCCCTTTTCCCCCTTTATCCTTAACCAATGAACCCTCAAAATTAATCAGGGAAGCTCCTTAACATAATAAACCGGTATACCAAATTCGGAGCAAATCGAATAATTCTGCATGAAAAACTGATTTATCTGAATTAAGGGGGGTGGACTAACCCCCCTTTTCCCCCTTTATCCTTAACCAATGAACTCCTAAAACTAATCAGGGAAGCGCCTTATCACGATGAACCTAGAAAAAAATTTTGAAGCAAATCGGATGTTTCTATCAAGAATTATCGCGTTACGTACATACATTCATACGTACATACATACATACATACAGAACCGGCAGGCACATTAGCTCTCAGGCTTTGATAGCCTGTGAGCTAAAAATCATTTTGTAAAAAGTGGGTCAACCCCCCTCCCCCTAGTCTCCCCTAATCATTTTGAGGATGTTGCAGCTATAGAGACATTTATGCTCAATTTGTTAGTGAAACAGAACCTATTTTTTTTATGATGATTGAGTAAAAAAATATCCGCTCAGAAAAATATGTTTGGGAGAGTTCAGGAGAGTATGAAGTAAAATAATATCGTATCCTATGCTAATAAAATAAAAAATAAGTTCTTGGTTTTATGTCATTGACCCTCTTACTGTCTTCTCGATTTTTTCGCGTAAATTGCATTTTATACATTTGAAGAAAGTACGCTTGTTAGCCTACCGCTTGTGGTGGAGGGCAAACAGTGAGAGTCACAAGCTTTTTATACAATTATTCACATTTGAAGTGATAAGAGTCTGTTAAAAAAGATAAAAGTCTGTTAGCCGAATTCAATCATAGAATAATTCCGGGATTTATGCCGCATATTTTTTTGAATTTGTGTATAAAGTCCCATCGTGGACATAAAATTAAAAAAAATCCTGCTGTGCTATTTAATGTTAAATATACAACACGTGTACTGCGCCAAAAAATTTGAAAACAAATAATTAATATTTTTTAACAATTTTTTCTAAAACATTACACTGCGGCGCGTCACCCGTAGATTCAGGCTGAGACGCCGCACTTGTGCGCTAGTTATGCTGCGCTTGTAATTAGAAGAAAATGAAATTATAAATCAAAATATTAAAAAAATATATTCATATCTGGACTATAATTAACAATGTAATACCAAAATGAAACTAAATGAGTACAATGAAACGTATTAGTGGATTCAAATTAATAATTGCTTGCCTACTTTCACTATTAAAATTAGCTACTTATTTTTTTTACATTAAATTTTAATTGTTATTTCAGCAACAACGTAACATCAATGTATTAGAGAGAGAAAAGAATAGAAGTAAAACTATGTTTATATAATTTATTTGTTAACCCTTTCGGGACAGAATGCTTTTACACAAATTTTATTCGATTGGCACCACTTTTTTAAAAGAAGTTACCTTTACTTAAATAACCATGAAAATGCTCTAATTAAAAAAGGCAAATATTACTTTTCTTTTTTACTGGTGCAAGAAACAAATTCTGTATGTTCTTTTTGAAGGTGCTTTTATGCACCCATGGTCACGAATGGGTTAATAGACCTGTTTTTTCGACCACAATCTAACCAACAAGTGTCGAAAAAGGTCTTTTTGTAACTGCAAGTGTCTTTTTGTAACTACATTTGATACATGATGCAACGAAGCCAATTACACTTCCTCTTTTTTGGAGTTGTTTTCTAAATATCCCTTGCAAAGAACGTCTGGGTTACGCGTAATCCACTTTTTCATTATTATCATCTTGACTTGCATCTTTCTTGCCCTTCTTACTTTTTATTTTTCCGTTTTTCTCCTTTGGTTTTAGTAAACATGCTTTTACTTTTACTGCCCGAGAGAGACTGCCCAGACTAGGAAGTGAGTCTGTAGAGCATAGATTGTCCCTCCCGGTCCCCTTTATTGAGGTCTTAAAAAAAAAAAAAGTTACAAATTTTAGCCGAGGCTGAGCCCGCCAATACGAGCGACAGAGGGCGGAGTGGTATATATAAGATATAAATGCAGTGTTATACAAAGTTAGACAATATTATACAAGTTGATGCGACCCGACATTGGGTACTGAATAAGGGGGAATCCAAGTCCCTGTCTCAGTGATGAAGTAAAACTGAAAGGTTACATAAGAAGTTGAAGATGTTTTTAAGCTTTGAGAGCAACGTCGGGCGCGATAAAATATTTGCTAACCAACCATCTGGAAGAACAGGAGGACGGCGGATATGCCAGCGAGCTGTTAAAGGACAATTATAGAAATAATGAGAGGCAACAGCATCATCACCGCACTCACATAGAGGAGAAAGGGCTCTTTTGAACTTGAAGAGGTGTGCCCCAAAAGGACCATGACCGGTAAAGAATGCTGTAGTGGATGGAGTGAGCAGCAGAAGATCCAAAGATACTACTGGGACAAGATCATAGGTATATCTACCTTTATCTGAGTAGTCCCAGTAATCCTGCCATTGTTTCATAAAATGAGCGCGAAGATGTATTTTGATGTGTGAGTGCGGTACTGGAAGTGAAAAATCAACTAATGCTCTAGCAGTTGCCTCATTTGCCAACATATCTGCCGTTTCATTTCCCAGGATACCCTTGTGGGCTGAAACGTGGCTTAAATAGGTTTTCCAGAGAAGATTTTTGAGAAGTGATTTAATCTCAATAACCTGGGGATTTGTTGAGCCAAACGAACAGATAGCATGCAGGCTTGAAAGGCTATCGCTAAAAATTGGAATTAAAAAATTGGTTTTGTTGAGAAATCCACTCTAAAGCTTTAAAGATGGCAAAGAGTTCAGATTGGAAAGTGGAATTATTGTTATCCAGCCTGCAAGACCACCGATGAGTCACTTCACTCCATTTCGTAGCGCAGAAAGCTGCACCTACTCCGGTGACAGTGCGTGAGCCATCGGTGAAGACCATAACATTTTGAGTGGGAGAGTAAGAATTTGTAGTCGGATTTACTTGTAGGTGGGAAGTCTCATCTGCCGGATGAAACTTCCAGCCAAGAGTCTTACGCTGAATTATCATTTGTGGAAAATATTGCTTAATCATACCGTACAAAAGAAACTGCGGCATGTATACCGGAATTGCAGTGCGGCATGTATCCCATTTTGCATGGTACAAACGTCGCACATCACAGTTGCCTGCCATCGCTAAGAAAAATCGCGTTACCATACACACAGTACTCTATACAAACGCTACTTTGACTTCGAAATCATGCATGCATTTAGTAATTAGCGTATGAAAAGTATATAAGCATAACGTGTTTAAAAGTTTGGACAGTGAAATCATGCACTTACGTCAAAATAAGGATTGAACATCAACAAGTAAACATCGAAATGGGATTCCGCTCTACACTGGTTAAAATAATCTCATTCTGCACCTATACTGCGCGTTTGACGACCATCTATCGATAATTACAAGAAATACAAGAGGTGCGGCATCTATCCCAGATGCGGCGACACTCTCGGAATTACTCTAAATCAATTAATAAAGGAATAAAAAGCGTTTTAATACAAAAGTTTTATTTTTTATATGACTAACTTCTTTCTTTTACAACAAATCAAATTTTGAAGACAAATAAACATAACAGAAGCCAAAAAATAAAAAATAAAAAATTTACAGTGATCCAGAATACCAAACAAGACAAGGGGCTTAACTTTATTCCAAACAGCTGTTAATAATACGGTAAATGAGCTCCAATGTCTCAGCTTTTATTAACCTGCATTATTCAACGAAGCGAGTAAAAGAGAATTATCCTATCTGGAATTACTAATAACCAAAATTAGCATAAAATCTGATGTTTATCACTTTTTCTTTCTTTTCTAAGAAATTTCTTGAATAAGCAAAAGGTTTGTTTACTTTCAAATGATGTTAATCTTTGTAAAAAAGCATTAATCACTTTAAACTTATTGAAGCAAATTTCTCAAAACTAAAGGAATCAACTTGTTCAACCGAAATAACAATGGTTGGAAATGTTTTTACGTCCATAGATGTACGGTAGCTTAGTTCTTTAGATAAATATAACTTAAAAATTAATTAATTAATTAATTATTGTTTGAATTTTTCCATGGAAATTAATTGCAATATGTTTTTAACGAGATTCTTTGGTGGTTATTTTGTCTATATTAGTGGTAGGTAAAAAATATATAAATAAAAATTCGAGAAGCTTTTTAGGAAGCTGAAATATTTTTTTCGGATTTTGTTTAAGACGTGTTTTCATTTAATTAGAATTTTTCTTACTATAAAAGAATAAAAGTTTTTTTTTTAAATAATAATATTATTTATAGTTAAAATTTCCAAATCTTTCCAAACAAAGTACCGTGTTTAACAAAATAAATATGTTTAACTAGATTTTTAGATATGCATTAAAAAAACTAGATAAAAATAGTTAAAATTTAACTAATTAATTTCTTTTATTTTTAGAGAAAATTAATTAGCATACATGTAGCTGAAAGTTTTCTTCCTGGGTATTTTCATATCAATAAATCTATAAATAAAAAAAGGCTGAACATATAGGATTTCTTTTTTTTCTTTTTACTGACACAGAATATTTTCTTCTAGATATAAATAAACATAACTATGTTTACTTTACTTTTATCGTGAAATAATAAGCAAATAAAAATTCAATTTTCATCAATTATATACTAAAATCTTAATACATAAATCAAGTGAAAAGCTTGTCAAGCCAATAGTTTTAGTTTTAAAATTACCTATTAGGCTACATTTAAAAATTCAATAAAAGGGAGAAAAAATAGTCCACATTCAAAAATTTAACGAAATGAAAAAAAATAACTAAAGTAAAAATAATAAACAAACTAAACAGTTAAAGATTAATTATTGTTTAACTTTTTCATGGAAATTAATTACAATATGTTTTAATTTTTTTCTAGTTGTTACTTTTTCCTCACTATTTTTTTTTTTTTTTTTTTTTTTTTTTTTTTGCGGCAATTTATCGTAAACAGAGTTAATTGGAAGCAAAAAGTCATAAAACTTTTTTTTAAGCAGTTTTATTTATCTATTTATTTATTTATTTTCAGTTTGTATTTCAAACTTCGCCAGGATACAAAGGAAAATTATTAGCGAGGAAAAAGGGGGATAAAGGTGCATGAAAGAATATATATTGTACAATTTTTCGTAAAAATATAATAAAATATCCCAATAATTTGAAAAATAAGGGAAACTGATCACATTAAGAGTTCTTGTTTTAAAATATTTTTCTAAAGATAACTCAAAAAAAAAAAAAATTGACAAAAGGAAAACGCAATTTGGTTTATTTACAAAATTTAATGAAAGAAACAATTAAAAGTTGATTAATTATTATTTAATTTCATGTTGGAATTTAATCATATTACGTTTAATATTTTTTTCATTCGTTGCTGTTTTTTCTTCATTCTGCATTTTGACATCATTGAGTTTTGTTGGATGTAATAGGAGACAGAACTTTCAAGAGTTTCCTTTTAATAAATTGAATATCATTTACAGAATTTATTTGAAACATTGTGATGTTTTCTTCTAAAGAAACATTTTTTTAATAAAAAGTGGAAAAGAAAAGAGTCTTTAATTTTTTATATTGTAGCAATCACCGTACCAAGTTTTTACAAATCAAACAAAAATCGTATCAAAGAATTATTTTAAAATTGTTTCTTAGTAGATTAAAAAATTTTACGAAAGAAATAATTAAAATATTAATGTTTACTCAATATTTTACATTTTTCTGTGGAAATTAATTGCAATATTTTCTGCTGTTTATTATCATATTTCGTGTATTTTCACATGAATTATGTTGGTTTCGAGTAAATGTAAAAAAGTAAATAACTGCGTATCTGAGCTATATTTCAGTAAATATTTTCTGAATTTCATTAGAATCACGCGTGTGCTAAGTATTATGAATTTTGTATACCACTATTTCCAAATACTAAACTTCGCCTTATTTAATCTCAGAATTATGGGATTAAATAAGGCGAAAATGCTGATATTCAAAATTCGGAATCCTTGACAACTATGGAATCGTAACTATAATTTTCTGCAATAACAAAGCACTTTATTATAAAAAAAAAAGTGTCCTATTAAGAAAAAAAAACTACAAAAAGGGACATTTTTGAATTTAAAATTATTATAGTCAAGCATACTATGGTTTTGTTATTCACATGCAAATTGTATCAAATAAAAAATGTCAATTTTAAAATTATAGTTAAAGTTGCCTATAAAATTGAATGAAAAAAATGTTAAATTTTAAAATTATAATGTTTAATTTTCTTCGTAAGGAATTCGTAAGATGCTCCTCTGGAAAGCAAATGTAATTTTTAATTTTGATTTTAGACTTCGTCAATTAGAACTCTGTCCAGTTTATTTTTTTTTTTTAAATGCATATTTCTACGCAATGTTTTCTGTTTTTATGCAAAATGTACGGCGATGATAATTATAAAAAAAAATATTTTTTCATATTTCTGATTAACAGAATTTAATAATTTATTATTTCTAATAAGAGTAAGATTGCCATACAAGTATTAGTTATTTAATCTTCATCTTGTTTGATTAGAAATGTAATTATAAAAAACAAATATATATTTTTCTAATTACTGGTTGTGCCGACTTTAACAAATTGTTTCTTACCTTACTGTACGCCATTTGGCGCATTTTAGTGGTTTGACACAACAGAGTGGATAATCTTTCTTTTCAAAATTTGCTTTTGACACCGGTAATAAAGGAAAATAAAATTTGCCTTATTTAATTAGAGCATTTTCGAAATTTTGTAATTGAAAGTAACTTCTGTTGAAAGGTGGTGCTAACCGAATAAAATTTGTGTAAGAGTCACCAGGCTGCAAAGGGTTAAGCATTTGTTGCCAGTTGGGGTTCCATAATGAAATTAAATCTTCATCGATAAATAAATAAATTAAAAAATTAATCCATGTGTACATCTATACATAGTCGAATAGAAAAAAATTAAATGTATTTTTTTTTTTATCTGCATCAATAATGAATAATATTTGTCCATTAATAGCAGCTAATAACCATCGAAAAATGGCCTGTTCGTAATCCCAGTAGGATTCCGACGAAAAAGTAATTTATACAGCGACAGTGTTACTACAATTTGCAGTTGGCATCCCACATTTGACGAGTTTTTCACTTTTTTCGGTACTTACGTATTATCTGTGCGAGGAAGATAGATCGCCAAAATTGGTTGCCAATTGCCAATCAGGTTTATGTGTGGACTTTTGAGAATTATTAATCGATTCTACGGATAGATTAAAAAAGAGTTAAAAAAGTATAGAATACAATTCATAATTGTCTCACATACATAGTTTTTTTTTTTGAAAAAAAAAATGAACTATAATATGTCAATTTTTATAACAGAAATAAGTTTCTAGAAGCTTCAAATGGGTGAATCCAAAATTGGAGCTCATTTCGCCAAGTCCTTTTTAGGCTATATACTTAAAACACTACCTGCATTCCTATCTGTTTTAATGCGATTACAAATGAGTTCAACACTAACTAGTATGAGAGTTCCAAAGTTTAAGCCTTCATTATTTCTAAACTACTTGATCGAATGACTTCCCTTTTGGTAGCCTAATGTAAAATGTACCGAAAAATCCGAAAACCAGTTAAAAGATGTAACTAAATTTGTATGAAAGATTATTGCATTCAATAAATTTCTGCAAAAATTAAGTCTTCGTTGTACATAGTGTTTTCTTATGCTAAATTTTAGTAAGTATTTATATTGGTGTCTACGGCTTCTTTATTAATCAAATTTTAAACAAAAAGGATTCTTAAATGTAGTAAAACTAAAATGAGACTAAAGGAAAAGGATCTCAATCCCTGAAAACAAACATATCATTTGTAAATAATGGTTTAATAAATTACCTAAGATATATGGCAAAATACATGATATTCGAATTTGTTGCGGCCGCTACCTTGAATTTACCACGAAAGATATCAAAATTTATTGAAAGTCAGTTCTTTGCTCCAGAAATAGATAAATTGTAATGCATTTGTGAATCTGTATCTACTTACCTCATACGAATTGTCCTTTTCTATTCGCATATGTTATCAGCATTTACTTACCTTGCATTCCCACATAATCTATACATTTAAAACACAAGCCCATTTGTTTCCGACATGTACCCTGGAATTTCTACGTGTCCGATTTTAATAATTATTTTTAATTGAAATCTGTTCATTTGTAGATGAGTCGCTACTTTATATATTTTAAAATATTTCCACTTTTGTACTTTATTTTTAATTTTAAAAGTTTTTAATGAAATTTCTTCAAAATGGTAGCAATTGGATTACTCCGATTGTTACATGGAAAAGGGAATTAATGGGAATTACTATATCTTTACTGGCGTCATTTTGTCATTACAATTAAAAATAACGTTTAAAAAATTGAGCAGAAAAGGACGTCACGTTTAAAATAATCACACATTTTCACTCATAAAGCTGTTGCATTTCAATATTTTTTCATTCCGTTGATAGAGAGTTTGAGACGCTAATCTCAGAAAGAGTCAAAATGTATCATTGAGTAAAAATGACATCATACTTAAAAGGAAACGAGCATTTTCTTTGACAAAACTGAATAATTGACTAAGATTGCGTCTAAAAGCCATTTCTGGACTTTGTACTCGCCGGTACTGAGCTTAGACCTCAAGTCAAGAGTGTGAATTTTCACATGCAAATTTGTAGCTAGCGAACGTGACGTCCAGTTTGTAAATATATTTATTAATAGCATATTGCGCGTTAAAATACTTTCTATAAGGTGAATATAAATGTGTATGTGATAAAGGTGAATATGCATGAAAATTATGCGACGGTGAAAATGACGGTATATTTACATTTCTGAATATTAATGATGTGAATTATCACATTGCTAACAAAGCGTAAACCAACTTAGTGAAAAATGTCCAAGCCGGGAATCGAACCCGGGTCCCTGGAATAGATCTCCAGTGCTCTACCACTAAACCACAAGGACGATGTCCAGCCTGGCATTTCTCACTTGTATATAAGTGTTAATTTTCTATAATTCCCTCCACTCCCTCCCCCTTTTTCTCCTTCTGGGTTTGGACTCTTCCAGAGCAATTGGGTATTTTGATTGGTCTCCCTGAATATGCGCGTGAGATCAACTCCGTAACTGTTTGTCAGCCGTAGGTCGCATTTCACCGTTGGCAGTAGAGCTGAAAGGTACGCTTTTCTGACTCTCTGTCCTCCTCTCTCCCCCCCCCCCCTCTGTTTACACAATGTCTTAGTTTTAACTTTTATTTTAAGCACTGATGAGGAAACCTTAGAGGTTTTGAAACAGCTGTATGCTTTTAAACACATTTTATTTGTGCCTTTATACGTTGTTTCTTCTTTTTCTTAATATATAGAGTGTCACAAAAAGATTGAAATATAATTTCATTTTTTGTTTGTTGAGATACATAGGCAATGTAAATTGTAGGAATGTTCAAAATAAGGTAGGATTTACGATTATGCTGAGGAAATAGTTTTTCTATTCAGTTTCAAAAAGTTACACTTTTTAAATTTTAATATGGTTCCTGGGACTTATAAGTTATGTTTAAAAATATTTTATCCATATTCTGACAAATAAAAACGTAAAACTTCTATTTTTCTAAGACTAAATCTTACTGAGTTTTGATATTTTGAATTTTCCGGCACTCAAAAATCTCTGTCCGTTTTTAGTGCTCCGAAATTTCATAAGATTCAAAGTATCAGAACTTGGGGAGTTTTGATCATAGAAGAATGGAATTTTTGCTGTTTACCTTGCCAAAGAAAGGATAAAATGTTTTAAATTATCTTATATGACCCTGGACCGAATAAACATTTAAAAGTGTTACTTTTTGACAATTAATGGTAGGACTATTTTGTCAACATAATCTTAATTCTTATTTTATTTTGAACACTTTTGCAATTTTTATTGAATGCGTACCTCCAACAGGTAGAAAAATTGAAGCGCGTTTCAATCTTTTTGGGACACCCTGTATAGTACTGCTTAAGATTTTAAATTTGTTAAACATGTTGACAGGTTTCTAAGATTAAAGGGCGTCTAGTCCAGCCGCTCCCACCGTGCCGCCTTGACACAAATATTTTTAACCAGATAGTCAACCTCGAATTCATTGAACACTTGTGTTACCATTGAGCAAAATTCTAACACATTTCCAAGTTAAGGAGCGCCCCACTAGTGGCCGAGAGGTTCTGCTCTCAAAGCTGGTAGAGGGGAGGTGCGGGGTTCGAACCCAGTCGCGCCCGTTGGCCTAATCGTTCAGAGTGTTCCGGGGTTTTCTTTGAACCTTGGATTTCCTTGCGTAAATACGGGTTAGGTTCCCTTAGAAAGACCCCCACGGAGGGCAATTCCTCTCGGGCCTATATCCCTCGTGCAGATAATCGGCCGTCATAAATAACACCAACAACAAGTTAAGGTGCGTAAGGTGTGACTCTTTGTAACATTAGAATGGTAAAAATTCTACGCTTTTCTTTACTTTGGTTATTAAACATCATATTTTTATCTTAATAGGAGGGGTTTTATAGGCATCGTATCAAATTTGAATGCGCTGAAAGTGGTTTTACCTCGAAATCTTTCTCTTCGCTATGCCAGTGGCTATAGAACAGACTTTGTTTGCTAATATGCATAAGCAGATATACGACTGTCAGCGTATATCACATGATCAAGACTTACCATAAATGTTTAAAGTTCACTCCACGAGAGTTTTAAGACCAATTAATAAACGGCATTTTTTTCTATAGATTAGTTTATTTACTATAAATGGTGAGCGGATATCAAAGCATGGAGCTCCATAACCTTGCTACTCCTTCTAATAAGATTCTTTTCTAGCATAAACGAGTATTCGAATTAATTATTTCTGTTTATACTACGTGAATTATTTAAACAAGGACAGTTCTCACTCTGGATTATTTTCTGACAACTTCAAACGGTAAGTGAAATATTTTCGTAAATATTTACATAATCTGTTTACCAGGTCCCTATTTCACAGTTCGCCTATTATGATAAATGGCGACTACTACAATAGATATTTGTCCCTTTCACGGCCTCACTTGGAAAGATGTTCAAAGGTTGTCACAGCTTAGGAGTCAGACGTTTGTGTTGTTTAGATTGTTGTGAATATTCTTGTTCTTTGGTAGCTCTCAGACTTTTTGGCGAGCTTATTTTTTATATAAACATAATATTTGCTGAATAAGCAGAGTTTTAAAAAATTACTTGTATCTTAAACATGCTTACAGTTGTTGTAAGGCTAGTAAGTGTTGTTTAAATTGCTGAAAAAAATATGCTTGCATTTTGGTAACTCAAATTTTTCGGTAAGCTTCTTTTTATATAAACATATATCTTTTGTTATATAAATTCAACTTACTACAGATATTTGTGATCTTAAACATCCTTTCAGTTTTTAAAAGGATAGTATATTTTTCGAGTGTTACAAATATGTTTCATATCTATCATATTTCTCGTTAAGATTCTGTATAAACATAACTTTTATTCCTTAAACGTCATTTAAAAAATTACTTAACTTCTTAACCAAGCTCATAGTTGTAAGAACAGTTTTTCATTGTATTTTTTGTGCGCTTTTAACATTTATAGTTTTAGTATAAATTTCATAGGGGGGACAGGAAGCAGGAATGGGACAGTTTCATAAAAACAATTCTTTGCTATCTGAAATTGTACCTCTCTCATGTGCGTGAGGATTGGGACATATATTAAAAATAGAGGAAAATTTTAAGGAATTTACATTCTAAGGAATATTATACTTTCACAGATAAAAGTTACATGAAAAAGGCGTGATTTAGTTTTATTTATTACTGTACGTTCTACAAAATTTACAGCAAAAAGATTAAAAAAAACTACAATTAGAAAATCTCATTTTTATAAATATTCAAAAGTAGATAATTCTAGTTTGAATTTTACTTTGAATTTTATTGCAAAATAAGTGTTGCAAAAATTGTTCAATAATATATATTTTTTTAATTATGAGATTAAATATTTGTAGCTGTTTAAAAACACAAAAGAAAGAAATGTTGTATGTACCATACATCTCTCTCTCTCTCTCTCTCTCTCTCTCTCTCTCTCTTTGTCCCTTTCCTCCCCCCAGTTAGTTTAATTAGTACATGGCTTAACATATTAAACATGGTGCTTTTTAGGCTTACCTTAAATAGAAACATACTTTAGACATGCTTTATGGAATTCATCATTTCATCAATCAGTTTATCATTTTTGTCTTATAAATTTAATAACTGTCAAAATCAATTTCAAAACAGAAATCAGCATTCACATTTGATCGGTAAAGGATCGGTCTTTTCAGCTGCAAACGTAAAAATTGTTCCAACTGCAAATTTTGTAGACATATAAACGAGTTTATAGGTACGCCAACCTTGTGTAGAAATACGAATAAATAATAATGTTCAGTTGAAACAAAATTAGTTTTGTCCCATTCTTTCTGCTGTCACACTCCTGCCTTTTCTCCCCTGTAATACAGTAGAAAGTGATTAATATTCCATGATCAACACTATATTTCACTCATATTAATCAAGTTAGATCTATTTGTTTCACTTTCGTATTCAAATTATTATTATTAAATGTCATTTTGTTTTATTCCTAGCTATGTTACAGTTCATTATTTTTGATACCGTGTTTATTATCAATAGATGTACCGATGAATTCCAATATAGTGATGACATTACAATAAAACTTAATATTAGCTGTACTATTAAAAATGGAAAATAATTCATTTCAAAATAGTTCTTGATAAATGCTTACTTTAGCCTCTTCGCTCCCTGGGTCCCCAAATGGAGATCTCCGTTTTGTCCAATTTTATTAATGGTACTCGAACATAATTAAATTTCGATATCAGAATTATATGTTTCGAAGTCTAATATTCGAATTAATGCAAATAAAATAAAAATCTTGCTCTGAAGTGAAATGGGAGAAGAAATAATTCAGTAATAATTAATAATACTGCATTAATACTCAGTAGCGAAGAGGTTAGGCATTATAAATTTTGTATTACATTTTTCTTATATTTTCATTATATTTATTATTTAACAAGAATATATTTTTGTATATTTTTGGCAAAAAAATAAGTTTCTTTATATTACCTAAAAATCTTTAAAATATGGCTTAAAAAATTCATGTTATCAGATCAACAAAGGAAAAACACATTGAAAAACTGCAGGATAGCTATCTACCTCACAAGATACATTGTTACTCCGATATGGACTAAAAATTTCATTTTAAAGAAAGGCTAATATGAGAAACTTTACATTTTCTTTTCTTCACTAAACAAAATAAAAGCTTTATCCATTCTTTTAGCATTCATATGGTCTGTTTAATTCTTTTTAATAATAACGTTCTTTTCTTCACAAATATTTCATTAAATGTAAACTGTTAACGATTCTAACATTTGTTGTTGGATAAAAGGTCACTATTATCTACACGAAGCATTCGCATCATTTTAAATTTTAATGACACCGGTCTGCGATGAATTTACTGCATAAGCGATTTTGACATTTTCAGCATATTTCCATTCTGTTTAATTCAAAGTTGAATACAGAAAATGTTCGTCACGAATTAATTTTAAGTTATATGAATATTTATGCATTTGTAGTTATTAGTATTATTAAATGAAACATTTCAGAAAAGTTTCCTCATACTAAATTGAATTTGTAACAAAAACAGTCTATTTTATTGTTTGCTTTTTTGAAATGTGCGTTTTAAACCTTGTTTAGATTTAAAAAAATTTGTATCAATATTGTTAAATCCAAATTTTAATCGATATTTTTTTTAACATCAACTTCTTTTGGTCACATCTAAAAGCTACTTCGCTTTCATCACATCAAGGGATAAAATAATTGATTAGAAAGTAAACAAATTCCATGGATGATTTTTCTTCTTTTTTTACATAGAGGACAGGCGACACGAATTCCCGCCTTTTGGACATATGAAATTCCACCCACGGGCGTTACTTTTTCATTTTATGTGTTACATTATTTTTCAAAACACATACACAAAATTTGTATTTTACAATTAGAGTACTATGCATATAAATATTTCTATTAGAACAATACCATTATTACTTACATTTATTTATAATATAATCACGAACAGAGAAAATCGTTTTGTTAAATAATGTAACATGCAAGTATAACATCCATAGCTGGGACTTCCAACCCTTTCAGCAGCAAAGTACTTCTATTCGTAAAAGGCTGAAAGGGTTGAATACCAAAATTTACACAAAAAAAAAAAAAAAAAAAAAAAAAAAAAAAAAAAAAAAAGCAATTATTAAATTACAATGACCATTTGGAAAATGATTTTTTCAAAGACTAAAATTTAAGACATACAATATCGCACGGAGTTGATCATACATTACGTACGCCATAAATTAAACATTAATAGTGTTATTACACGTGAAAATTGCAAGCGACAAAAATCGCCTGTGACCCGTCAGATTTCCTGAAACTTACGTATTATCCACCTGAAACTTACGTATTATCCAAGCATTTCATTGGTTGTTCGGGAAAAGGCTTTTCCATCGTCAGATTTCTTGGAAATCTGACGATGGAAAAGTTTCAGATTTCCAAGAAATCTGACTACCAATTTTTTATGAAATTTCATTCTTAAACTTCTAAACATCCCACAATATTACTTTTTACACCATCGTATAGAGAAAAAAATGTACTTTTAAATGCAATTTGTTTGAAAGCTGTATCTAAATTTGTTTCTGAGTTATTAATTTTTTTTTGTAGTTTTTATTTTTTTTCGTCATAGTGGCAACAGAAGTATCCATCTCTGTTGAAAGTAAAGGGAAAATACAGATTACTGTATAGACCAATCAGACCATAAGACCCAATAAAATGCTGATTCAACCAATAAAACGCTTCAGATATGTTTCTGATTTCCTACCCTGATAGAGGACAATAACCATTTTTCCAAATGGTTGAAAAAAAAAATCATTTAAAAATAAGTAAAAACTTTTCTTTACGTACTTAATAAAAGAAAAATTTCATTCCAAATCTCTTGGTGCCAATGGCATTTTGGGATTAAAATTAAGTAGTCCACAAATGAACCAGCGCCCTTCAAGGGGTTAAAAAACAAAAACCACCTGTCTTTAATGGGTTGATTATAGATGTGTAGGACATAGAATACTAGTTATAACCTAGACTCAAGTTCTGAAAAAGGGCAGACTTTAGCACTAAATTTACAGAACCTGTCAATTTGACGAGATTCCATTTGTGTATTTAAAAATTCTGAATTTTAAATGGTATTTTTTTTAATATATGAAACGTAACTCGGAGTTACTTGGACTGAGGAGAGGGCTATTTGACCCAAATATATGGGAAAGGGCGGCTCATGTGAACAGTTCACATAAATATAGCTTTTTCTCATAATTGGGTTAATTTTTCTGTACAAAAACTACACAACATAATAAACAGAACTTTTTCTTAAACATGGTCTTTTTTTTAATCACCTTTATGGCACTATTTACTTTTTTAAATAGCTTTATAAATTCAAAAAATTTTCCACATGTGCCCCACTGGTGAAGTAGATGTGAATACACGTGGAGAACATATGAACACAGGAAAAAGTATCCTTTGACATGCTTTTAATTCTGTTATTAATTAGTCATCATAATCATTAGCTATATTATCTGTTAAATTCATTATAAAGAAAATATATATATCTACATTTCTCTAGTTTCTGGGTGATTTGTTTAAGCAAAAGATTATAAAATGAAAATAAGTAAATACAAAGCTGTTCTAAACCCATACCCAAGAACCATATTAGTTACCAATTTGAAAAATTCACTATTTTTAAATGTTACTGATATGTATCCCCATTCAAAACATCATATATACTACATAGCTGCGTTGTTTTAGAGCTGGAAGTTAGCCATCATTGCAAGTTTGGAACAAATGAAATAGGAAAAAATTGCAAAGTTGTTTAACATAATACTGTTATACTAACAATGCATAAAAATTATTGTTGGAAGCTATTTACTAAAATAATATATAACACTTATTGCATTTTAGAAAACATTAAAAATATTTAAACTACAATTGGAACGTAAACGACAGATGTGGTTGTGGAAATTTCAATACAACACCACTTTTTCCATGGCGGAAATGTCTTCTATTTCAGGAAAATTATAGGAATTGGAGCTGACATTTGAAAGAAACAGAATCACGGAATGATTATTGGGCATCTACGTGCTGTTCACATCCGCCTCTCAACTAGTCTGTTCAGAAGTGCCCCACATGGCTGCTAGAGTTAAATTGATAAATCATTAACATTTCTTAATTTTAGAAAAAAAAAAACTTTATCAAAAATATTTATTAGTACTCATAGTATATGTTAAAACAGTAAAATTCAAATAAATAAATAAATAAATAAATAAATAAATAAATTGCTTACAATGTTGGAACTGAGATTTTACTTTTGAAATCTACAAACTGTCTTTTGGCTGCTAAAGACAAACAAACTGGTAAAGAGCTTCAAAAATTTATCATCGTATGTCTACAGGTGTTGCCATCTCTGGTAATTTTTTTCAAATGACAAAAAAAAAACATAAAATAACTACTAAAAAATTGTGATGTTCACATCTGCCCCATGCTCACATGTGCCCTCCTCTCCTCTCTCTATATGTTTTAATTTGCACTAGGTGTACTGTGTTACTAGTTAGTGCTGTTACCTACCTATAGAGCATTGTTCAATCACGTTTCTACTCCCAACATAGTATAGATCCAGGACTGATTTTAAACATTTTGTCTTGGTTTTGGTTTCAAGTAGCACCACAGTGTTTAAATACATTCAGACTAGAGAATATAGGTATTCGTTTTTAATTATATTACGATGCAAAAAATACAGTAACCCATTTTTTTTACAGGACTTCTAATGTTGAGAATCTGTATAAAATTAAATAAAGTTATGACGAATGTACGCATTTAATGTACCTTTTAAAATGACAGACTTCAGGAAAAATAAGTATATAGCAGATGCTCGTAAATCTAGTGTTAAATGTGCAGACTGGCTAACAACCGTAAAAACCGGTGGACCGGCCGCAATTGCATTTGAGATGTGCCAGCGTAAGTTTCGTCAACACAAAAAAGGTCACTCCCGAAGATGGAAAAATAATTTGAAAAGGAATAAAAACATCGCTTTTTTTTCTGAAATATCGGGTGTATAAAATTGCTCTTGCATTCCAAAATATATTATAAATAAATGAAAAGAGCTATAGACATGTATGTATAGCTCTAGCTCTCTATATATAGAGCTATCTAGGTCAGAATACCATAGATTTTCTCATGGTAAAGTGACCACCCTCAATCTGGCGATGGAGCTATACCAGAGAGTCCTCTATGAAATAGTTTAGAAGATGCACATTTGAAAATAAAAATTGAAACAAATCGAAGAGAAATTCCAGTTACAAAGATGTAAAGCATCATTTAATTAATAGAAAACATTATTTTTTTCTTATAGCTAAAATGTACCGCTGTCTATATTCTCTAGAATGTCCAAATTCAAAATTCATTATTTTATGTCAACATTTGAAGGGAAAACGCTTATAGTCTTTAACAAATTCTCATAATTTATTGGAAGAATAAGTATTTATAAATTACAAAAATGAATGTACAAGTTACAATATTTATTTATGATTTGATAAGCTTATGTATTTTCTCGGATCAAAGAAATTAAAGAACTAGAAAAGGTTTTTGTAAGTACAATTTCATTAATAATAATCAGCTTTATGAAATTGGGAAAACAGTACAAGCTCTAAGATTTTCTTTTCCGTGAAACATGTCCAGATTCTACTAATCATAAAGTGCAGCTGCTAACATTTTAAATTCTTGCTGCTATAGGCCGCACTTAAGAAAAAATAAACTTTTTCCGTATATTCTAGTCTTCAGGTTTTTACGGTACGTTACTAGTGCAGACTAGGATAAATATTTATTTATTATTTAACAGCATACCTTGGTCGATTGATGCATGATTTAATAAAAGAAGTGTCTAATGAGTCCAGTGAAAACAACGAACCCTAATCAATTTATCTGAACTTTATTATTTCACTCGACGTAAATTAGTTCAAGTGATAAAACTAGAGAATACCTTAAGTTGTATTCTATTAGAGTATTAAATAGTAACCTGTAATAGTGCGAATGATTCATTCTAACATAAACGGTATCTGCTAATAATTTAAGAGAATTTGAAAAGAAGCTAAGAAGTAATTGAAAAGCAATCCGAAAGTTCTTTTGCCATTCCTCAAATGCATAAGCATAGAAGCGTTTTATATTAGATTTTCTGAAAAATCTACAGTATTCTAAACGTTTTCCTAAAAAATTGTTCTAGAAAAGGTTGGATAATTCATGTCAGTAGTAAGGGAATGAGTTTTGTTTCGGAATATGCGTATCGATATAAGGGGGATTTGGTCCACAAAACGTTGCTTCAACGATTTGCGATGTGTATACTCAGAACCAGCACGTGCATTACATCTGCAGTGTGTGGAAAAATTGTTTGGTACCTATTGAAGATGACATGTAAAAATATTTTCTCATGCCACGCATGAATTGTAGAATACTTTCCAATCTCACGCACATATATTAGACTATCGAATTTTTTTACGATTTTACATTAAATTTTAACCATTTCATGTAATTTTAATCGAAAAAAACCCATCTTCGTTATTATGAGAAATAAGAAATTCTATATTTGCTTGTTTTCACATGCATGTAATCTGATTGTAAAAATTCGTTCCGGTGACTTATTTTCATTAATATTTCTTGTCAAATGACTCGCTCGTAAACGAACTTACAATTGTTAAATTTCAGACGTACGATCACTTAAATAGTTCTTTTTACTCAATATATTTCATAAGCAATCAACACTCGAAAAAAAAAAAACCAGTCTTTATTATTATGAGTAATAAGAAATTCTATATTGGCTTGTTTTCACATCCATGTAATCTGATTGTAAAATTCGTTCCGATAACTTATTTTCATTAATATTTCTTGTTAAATGACTCGCTCGTAAACGAACTTACAATTGTTAAATTTGAGAAGTACGGTCACTTAAATAGTTCTTTTTACTCAATCTATTTCATAAGCAATCAACATAAAGCTGTCTCATAAATTCAATTGATTTTTACGGCAAGCAAAATATTCAGTATTTCGTTTTTGCTGCTTCAAACTATGCTATACGCTCTATGTCTTAGTCTTTCTGATTTCGAAATCAAGAATTTTATTATACAATATTCCGTGGCAAAAAGAGAATTCTGTATCCAATTTATTTAAAAGTAAATTTACGTCCTTAATAAACTTAATAAATTAAATGTACAATTTATTTAAATTATTAAGTTTATATCAATGCAGTGCAAGTCAGGGCTCATATTTAAGTGATTTTTTAGCTGGGCATTTCACTGTTTCGTAGCTGTATGGTGCATTTCTGCTGTAGGATTTTAAAATAACTATATATATTACATATATTCTAGAAGATTTTTAATTGTTCAAGCTAGTAGTAAAGAAATCCGCTTCAGAGACCCCTTGAATAACTTTTTTTAAATTTAAGTATTTTACAGTACCCTTTCGGCAAATTAGTAAATGATTTTATAAAGGAAAGTGATTTTATATATAAAAAAAAAATACGTAGACAATTTCGATGGTACAATTTAAAAAATAATTAAAATTAAAAATGAATGTATAGTTTATTTAATATACAGGGCCTGAATAAACCCAAGATAGGCCCAGGGCCAGGTATTCATTTGGGGCTTCATCTTCCTATACTGTCACAAAAAATTAAGCATTTTCTATGCATTAGAAATACAGATATGAATATAAAATGCACACTTACATAAATATATTTCTTAATCTTATTCTACTCTAAAAGTACATAATATTGATTGTATTCAGTACAAGAACAAAATAGATTTAAAATACAAGCTTTACAATAATTGCTTACTAAATTCGGGGGCCCAGAAAGTCAATGGCCCCAGGGACAAGGACAAGTTTTCTCATGCTTTAAAAGGCACTATAATGTAATAATGTACTTAATAGTGCACTAAGTCCTGTTTAATTCTTTTTTGAAAAGTTTTCTTTTCAATTCTTCATGTTGTAAATTTTAGTAGGCTATTTAGCAATGTTCTCGAGGCATGCATGTCAGTGTCCAGATAAACTTAGATTTCTTTTTTTTTTTTAACTTTGATTCAAAAATTTTATATTGTTGTTTCTTTTTAAAATTTGTCTATATCTTAGTTACCATAAAATGTATTCAACTGCCGTTGTGTCAAAAATATAGTTACATTAAGCAGGGGTGCAGAATATGTCCAATCCGGCGATCTAGGATCGGGGGAAATTTTTGCCAACTGGGGAAATTCTGGAGAAAACATATGCAATTGATTTCGATTTTAACAATGAATTACACAATTCTCTGAGATAGAAAAATTTTCTCTACAAATAAAAAGATCTGTATGGTGACCTTCACAAAATCGAGCTCAGGATAATATGTACCGTATATACTTGCGCGTAAGTTGAGAACGTTTTGAAAAAAGAATTCTATACCTACGGTAATACAGAAATTATGTAAGCCTATAACATATCGTAAAATTTTGGGGAAATTTTCATATGGATTTGGGGAAATGTTCGGAGTGAAAACATTTTCTGCATCCCTGTATTAAGGTTGTTCTCAAATCCAAACTGACTGCTTTCTGATACAGTTTTTAATTAATTTTTGTTCTTAAACGCATGAAATTGGCAAGTTCTCTTATTAAAAAAATATGTAATCGAACAGTTTTTCACAAATTAGGGTAAAGGCAGAAGTTCTGTCTGAATTTTTTTTTTCAAAGTTAGCGTTTTAAACAAAATTTAAGAACGCGAGAGCTCTGGGAAGTAAAAAACTGCCGTCTGTAGACAGCAGTTGCTTATAACCAGACCCGTACAGAGGGGATAGAGTCGGTACAAATTACCAGGGTCCGGCTCTCCAAGGGTCCCGATTTCGGTGCTGGTTTATCAAATAAAACAATAAAAAGGGTAGATTCGTTCTTCTTTCCGTGTTTTTTTTTTTTTTTTTTTTTTTTTTTTTTTAATAGTTAGAAAGTAATTAAATTAAAAAGTCAGAATTTGCAAGAACATCTTTACGGCCGGGCCAGGAGACCCAGGCTCAAGTCGCCTACTTTTGTATATGTATAAAATATTTAACAATTTAGCGTTTTAAGTTCGAAAAACAGTAGTTTTTATTAAAAATCAGCAGATCTCAAAGTTAGTGTTTAAAGATTGTTAACTTTAAAATTTTAGACCAACTTGTTCGAAACTTTAAAGAAATATTTTTAATATTTATTACTTTTAAGGGGGCAGTACACCTTTAACAGTCGCAGAAAATGTGAAATTTGTCCTGTGTAATGCATTCTTTTAAAGGTAACGACTGTAGAATCACGAAAATTTCTGTAATAATATAAGAGAAAAATAATAAAACTGTAAAGTAATATATAGCACTTTTAAAAAAGTACTATGTATCAAATTTATTTTCTAATACGTGGTTATAACGGAATACTGCTTTAAAGGGAAATTTTTCATGATTCCTCTAAAAATAATGCAATACAATTATACCTGCAAAGACGAAAACAACCCATCAAAAACGGTGTTTCGCACCGATTGTTTGTGTTTCCTTCTTAGCAGGTTTTATGTTATCATATTTATAGAAAAGAGGGGGGGGGAGCTAATTCGAATTACTACCGGTGACCGCTGTTTCTCTCTACGACCCTGCTTATCAGTGTTGATTTCAGGGGATGGCCCGGGGGGGAAATTCCCCCCCCCCCCGGAGCAATGAGATGTCCCCGCCGGAAGATTTGAGATTTTGTGTTTTCAATGGTCAAAGAGTGCAATTTCTCCCCCGGAACTCTATAAAGAGAGCCACAGAATTCCTGCTGGAGAAAAATGTCTGATTCAACGCTGCTGCTTACATAACTCAAGTTATAATTACTTTATTGGAAAATGATAAACTGTTCGCTTAGAAATCGCTTCAATAGTAATGTCTGCAAGTGCCATGCTTTTGTGTTTAAAAATGGGTCCGAAAATTTCGCGTTGTCGAGCGTGATAAAATATTTTTTCTAAGAACCAACCGCCTTAAGAAAAATAAGTAACTAAAGGCACAACAGATGACGCTACTGCCTAAGTTACAGAGAGTAAAAGCTATACAATTTTGTATTCGAATTATACTACTATCCAAATAATGTTGTTTCTTGTGTCACAACTCCTAAGCTATATAAAATGAATATTTCATACAAATGAGTGAATTGTTGGAGGCGGATATCATTGGTGTTACTAACTCTTTATTGGGTCCAATGTTGTGTGTTGAGAAAAAATGACTTTACACTTGCAAGTCTGAATATAAATATGGAATATCATCCATTTTCTTTTAAGTAACCCGATCATATTATTGTAGAAGTTTATTTTTTTAATTCTGAAACTCTACTTTCATTTATTATTATTTCAAATTAAAGTTAATTAAATTCTTAAGTTAAACAATATATAAATAATCCAACGTGGAGTACCGTGAGTCAAGAGGTAGTTTTAATTATCATAACATTATATGAAAAAAATTTAAACGATACTATAAATAATTACTTCAAAAGAAATTGTAACCAATATATTTTTCAAACGAAAAATATTTCTAATGTTTTTTTAAAATGTCTCGGCAAGTAATTATTGAGAAAATGACTTTGAGAAATTAAAACGATTAAAGCTGCAGAAATATATATTTATTGATACATAATATTTTTCTAGTATTTTGTTAATTTAAATAAATTTATTGCGACCATCCCCAGTATTGAATTCAGACACTTTTCTCCGGGAGGGATTTCTGTGGCTCCGTGGGAAATTGACTTTTGACCATTGAAAACACAAAATCTCAAAACTTCCAGGGAGGACATCTCATTGCCCCGGGGAGTTCCCTTCTCCCCGAATTCAACACTGATCATTCCCAAATTATAGTTTCAAACTCCTACAATACTTGAAATTAAAAATACAAAGTATTTATTTTTACTTTAAAAACACAAAATCTCAAAACTTCCAGGGAGGACATCTCATTGCTCTGGGGGGTTCCCCTCCCCCCGAATTCAACACTGATCATTCCCAAATTATAGTTTCAAACTCCTACAATACTTGAAATTAAAAATACAAAATATTTATTTTTACTTTTCTAGTATAGATGGCAGCACTACATATCTAAATTGTTTTATTTTTAAGAAATCTCTACTATGATTTTTTTTTTTTTTAATTTTTGAGTATTTAATAATTTAAAACATATTTATAAAAATATTAAGAAAGATAAAACCTTAATAAAATAATTAAATCCAAACTGCTTCTCACAAATATTTAGAAATTTGGAACTGTGGTGACACGCACTGAAGTAATTATTCAAGCTTATCAAAGTTTTCGGTATTTTTTCAACAGAGCAGAACTGAAAGTGGAAGAAATTTCATTTTCATTCTTTAAAAAGTTAGGAGCGACTTCACTTCGTTTGATCTCTTCTGAAGGTGTTTATTTTGGTATGATCATTAAAAGAAATGGGGTGAGTTCATAAATTATTTACGTAGTTCTCATACATATTTAAAAAAAAAAAATCCTAATTAGGCATTCCCAACTTATTATAATACTTTGTGAGATTTTTTTTCGCATAAATCTGCTGAAAATTTATTTTCATTTTCAGGTCTTTATATATTGCGTATATTTATATAAACTAAGTTAAATAGTAATGATTGAAAAAATAATACTATTAAAAAGTTGCGTTCTTACTAAAAATTACGTATATTCGAAGGAAAATAACAGCTGCAATCTTACTAAAAATTTATCTCCGCGTTTCTTATTATTTTCAGTTCAATTTAGACACGAACTTGCATTTTATTTTGAACAAAAAGCAAACAAAAAAAAATATATAAATAAATAAAATGGTTACATCTGACGATATTGCAAGGATTTTTTTCAAAGTGTGAAAATTCTATTTGACTTACCTTGGATATGTAAATTTAGTGTTATAACTACAAAAGGGGAATTCTGCTTTTTCACAATTTAGTGTCGCACTCGATGAAAAGGAAAAAATATAAATATAGATAGTACAAAACATAATTCAGTCTGAAGACTAAAACACACGCTTTTATTTTATATAAAAGGACGTTATTCGCATCCACGGAAGAATTTCATATTTACGATCCAGTCTTAAAAAATATCTACAGAAAAGTAAGCTTATGACCTCACTATCGCGGAATAATACACAAATCCAGTAAAAATGCGATGTCGTCATTCAAGAAACTCGACAAAAAAAAGGGGATAAAAAGGATATACTGATTTATATGTTGGTAACATTAATATGGATACGTAAAATTAAATACAGTTTATAATAGCTGCATGTTTTATCAGAAATCATAAATTTACATTTTTTCAACATAGCACGTATTTTAATTACAATTTTTTTCAGTTGTTATGGGAAAATGGCAACCAAAATATATATTAAGCTACTATTTTCCAACTATTTTTCCTTTACTTTCTACAGAAATGGCGTATTTCAGTAGCCAAAATTTAAAAAAAAAAAATCGTTAAAAACTACAAAAAAGTTAATATCTCAAAAATAAATTGAGATGCAGTTTTAAAACAAATTGCATTTAAAAGTACTTTTTTCCCAATACGACGGTATGAAAATTGAAAATGTGCGATCCTTAGAAGTTAAAAAAATTGCAGTAAAATTTATCTCCTACAATGATATCCCGTACATGATACATTTGCTTTGTTTTACGGCTGGCTTATTTAACGAACGCTATTTTTTGGAGCAGACACTTTAATTGCTGGACGAAAGAAATAGCATATCTGCGGCTAAAAAGTATAAAATAAAACGGGAATCAAAGTAAAAAAGAAAAGAATAATACCTCCTCAACCGCGTATTGGAGGGTGGGAAAAAACCACGAAAATTTCTAATCTTACTCCTTAACACAATCTACTATAAAATATGTATATCACGTGCAAGTTGTATAACAAGAAATTAATAATATTATTATTTCCAATTGTATAATATCAGAACCTCATGATATGCACAAAACTATAACTATCTTACAATCTTTTTTAATCTTCTGTATTTTTATGTAAAAAATTTAAACAAGTTTCTAATAAACAATGAAAGTTCAAAGAATATATATATTCATTTTTTGATCTAGCATTAAACATTTCTGTTGGAGATAAAAATGAACATAATTTTCAAAAATCTGAACTTTAAAAAAAAATCATTATATGCACAATTTATGAAGAAAAACTGTTCATTTATAACAAGGACTGCGATGGTTGTGTTTCTTAACGTTTAATAATTGATTTTTATACATTTCGTAGCGCTGAATCCGATAATGACCTTTATTTTTAACCATCACGTCAGAGTTTTCGCAAATCGTAAATTTCGAAGGTAAAAAGTTAAAAATTTCGAAAATCTTATACTAAAAAATAGAGGGGATAATTGTGTTTTTTAACTTTTGATAATTGATTTTTATGCATTTTTTAACAATTGATCCGAAAATATTTTCATTTTTAACCATGATGTCAGGATGTTTTGCAAATGATAAATTTCTAAGTTAAAAAATAGAGAAAATATGATAGGGTAATTCCGGGATTTATGCCGCGCATTTTTTTGAATTTGTATATAAAGTCCCATGGTGGACATAAAATTAAAAAAATCATGCTGTGCTATTTAATGTTAAATATACAACGCGTGTACTGCGGCAAAAAAATTCAAAACAAATTATTAATATTTTTTAACAATTTTTTCTAAAACATTACACTGCGGCGCGTCACCCATACATTCAGGCTAAGACGCCGCACTTGTGCGGTAGTTATGCCAAATAAAAATACTAAAAAGAATATTCATATCTGGATTATAATTAACGATGTAATAACAAAAAGAATCTAAATGAGTACAATGAAACGTATTAGTAGATTCAAATTAATAATTGTTGCCTACTTTCACTATTAAAATTATCGACTTATTTTTTTTTACATTAAATTTTAATTGTTATTTCAGCAACAACATAACATCAAGGTATTAGAAAGGGAAAAGAAAAAATGTAAAATTGTGTTTACATCATTTATTTGTTAACCCTTTCGGGACCGGTGGCTTTTACACAAATTTTTTCAGTTGGTACCACTTTTTTAAAAGAAGTTACCTTTAATTAAATAATCATGAAAATGCTCTAATTAAACAAAGCAAATATTACTTTTCTTTTTTACTGGTTCCAGAAATAAATTTTGTAAGCTCTTTATGAAGGTGCTTATATGCATCTATGGTCCCGAATGGGTTAAGAGACCTGTTTTTTCGACTACAATCTACAGAAAAAGTGTCAAAAAAGTACAGTCTTTTTGTAACTACATTTAAACACATGATGCAACGAAGCCAATTAGACATCCTCTTTTTTGGAGTAGTTTGCAAAGAGAGTCTGCGTTACGCGAAATCCAGTTTTTCATTATTATCACCTTGAGTTGCATCTTTCTTGCGCTTCTTACTTTTTATTTTCCCCCTTTTTCTCCTTTGGTTTTAGTAAACTTGATAACATGCCTAACATGGTTAGTCTGTGCAAAAAGAAAAGGAAAAGTTAATAACACTTAATCATCCGTACAAAAGAAACTGCGGCATGTATACCGGAATAGCAGTGAGGCATGTATCCCATTTTGCATGGTGCAGACGTCGGCCATCACAGTTACCTGCCATCCCTAATGCATCGGAATGGCGTAACAATACACACAGTACTCTATACAAACGCTACACTTAGTTTTGACTTCGAAATCATGCATGCATTTAGTAATTAGTGTATGAAAAGTATTTAAACATAACGTGTTTAAAAGTTTGGACTGTGAAATCATGCACTTACGTCAAATTAAGGATTGTACTTCTACAAGTAAACATCGAAATGGGATTCACGCTACACACTGGTTAAAATGATCTCAATGCGCACCTATACTGTGCGTTTGACGACCATCTATCGGTAATTACAAGAAATACAAGGGATGCGGCATCTATCCCGTATGCGGCGACTCTCCCGGAGTTACCCTACTATAAAATAAATGTAAAACTTTTTCTATTCAATTTTATTTTATTTTATTCAATAATTTATTCAATTTTTTTTTTTTTTGGCTTATACTGGGAATTCTTACAGCTAAACAGCTCAGGGGTCCAATGATGTGTGTGTGTGGGGGGTGAGGGTTCAATTTTTACTTTGAAATTTCTGATTTGTGAAAAATTCTGACTTGATGGTTAAAAATGAAGGCCATTTTCGGATTCAGCGGTAAAAAATACATAAAAATCATTCATTAAAAGTTAAAAACACAACTATCACATCTATTTTATAGTATAACATTTCTGCTATTTGTTGACTTTTTAACTTTGAAATTACGATTTGCAAAGAATCCTTACGTGATGGTAAAAAATGAAGGTCATTTTCGGATTCAGCGCTACAAAATACATAAGAACCAATTATCAAAAGCTAAAAAACATGACACAACCCGAATTTTGCAGACCCGTGTAATGAATGCAAAAATGGTTTAAATGATAAAATATAATAAATTTTATTTTAAATGCATAGATTGAAAGTACGCATCATTAAGTTTTTAAGGCTTACTTTTGATTTTTAATGCGTGAATTGCGCTTGTAGCGGTGTTAAAAATATCTCTGGTTACGACACTATTAAAGATTTAACTATGTGCATGTTTAAATATTTTGCCCCACGGCATGGTTACTGAAAAGGTACAAGAAGAACGAGCTTAACCTCCAGTATGTAAGAGTAAATGACTGATTCCAATTCCCATTTTCATATTTATACACTCCATTTTAAGAATATTTTTGAAAGAGCAAGCAAGAGATAATCTCCAGCAAGAAAAAAATCCACGCTATTTTAGAAAAGTTCTGTTTTCTGAACAGGGAATTTGAATGTGATCGATACTCTGTAAATTATTCATTATGTAAAGTTTTAGATATCATGAAATACTTAGCTGTTTGCATCTGATCATCTGTCGCGTGTCTGACTTAAAGATTTTTGATAGTTAAAGACAAGCTACCAACTCAAAATCTCGCCGTTAAGGCTGTTTGTTACTCAGTTTCCGAATTCCCTTTCGTAATGTTATGTCTATGGGCGTTTGATGCATTTTTATATTCAAAATATTTTTGGTTCTCAGAATTTCTCTATTGGTTCTCAGAACAAGAATAGTGATTGGCCAGGAAAGTTAGAAATTACAATCCTCTTCATCACTGCGTTTTTCAGATTAAAGTAAGTATAAATTTCTTTGTATTGCCAATATTTGAATTTTGTATTTTGAATTGAAATCAGTATTAAATTACTTTTACAATGATACATAAGAGTTTGCATTTTGTGAAACGTAACGTTTTCTATAAGCATACAAAGTTAGAAAACATAAAAATTTCCAAAAGTGTCCACAATTTTGGCCACCACTGTACAGGCAGTTACAACATTATTTGTATCCAGTCTATTTGTAGCTACAAATTTCGTCATTCAACTAAACAGCGTCCGTCGCGTCGTCAGGCATGCGACCGAAAAGTTTTTGGCAAAATTGGTTTCTCTCGTATCTTTTTTTTTTTATTTTTATGTATGAGCAAGTTTTTAGTACAAACGTCATTCCTCCTAAACTTCACACTGTATTGTAATACAAAATACACTTCCAATTTTAGGAAATATTAATTGGTTGATATACTTTTAGTCATTAAAACAGCATGTTTAGCCATAAAAAATTATACTTGAGGGGAGATTCTCGAGATCCGGCTTGATTTTTAGGGCATTTTCGGAATTTTTTGTAGCTGTTGCTATTTAAAATTATGCACATAGCCAAAAATGACTTTTGTTATTGAATTTATTGAAATTTATTTAAGTGTGTAAATATTGTCAGAAAAAATGTTTTTTTTAATCGATCTAAACTCTTTCAAAGGTCACGTATGGCGTGCACGGTGAATCGGTGTATGTGATTGTGCTTTTGAGACCTGAAACAAAAGGAATACACGGATTCTTAAAATATTTTATATTTGTTCGAAGTTAAACTTTATATTGATAATATAAATTAAAATTTTATAAAATGGCGACTGTTTTCAGTTTCATGTCAAATTTTGGCATTTTTTTAAACTAATTTAAAAAATCGAAATTATTTAAAACTTTCTGAGGTCTATCGTCCAACTAAAAAAAAAACAGTTTGATTTCCAAATTACAAAATGTCGTGAGCTTGAACGATTTAAACTTGAGAATATACACCGATTTTAAAAAATACTGCTTCAAGAAAAATGCGTTTAAAGAATCTCAGGAAATTAATATTTTTGACTTCTTTTTTCAGTATTCTCTTCTTAAAGGGTGTCTCTTTTTTTCTTAGTTGTCAAAATATTTCTAAAATCTACGCTTATTTTTTTATGAAATGCTAAAATTTTACGCCCAGTTCGTCAGTTTTTAAAACATAAAATATTAAATTATGCATAGATTTTAGAAATATTTTGACAGCTAAGAAAAAAAGTGACATCCTTTAAGAAGAGAACACTGAAAAAAGAAGTTAAAAATATTAATTCCCTGGGGAGATATTTTGAGTATACGAAGGCATCAAACGCCCATAGAATTAACATTACCGAGGGAAATTCGGAAGCTGAGTGACTAGCATCCTTAATAGGATAAATTTATATCCAAATACTTGAAAATATGTTTTCCACTTTTTAAAAATCTTCAAACACTCGACAGAACCTTTTAAAGTAGCTTTTTTTCTATAACTGTGTTGGATGAAAATGTAGTGCTCTTTATTTAAAATTTTAATGTGAATTGGTAGAGTTCTGCATGATATGGTTCATTTATCAATCTGGAAAATCTTGGGATTTGGCATAGAGTAATCTCCGGATTTGCGAAACTAGACATCGGCGCCAAATCCTGCGATTGTGTATTTCCTATTCACTCACCACAAATGGAGGTGACATGCCATATATAATTGATTATTGATTAATAAAAAATAGGAAATTTATAATAAGTAATGTTGTATGCGAAAACTGCAATTTTTTATTCTTCAGTTTAGATGAATATTAAGCATCAAATTATTTTTTGAATAAATTGATTTCCTTTTTATTTAAAACTTTTTTTATGCTTTTACATAAAACGTAAGGTTTCATACGTCCTTTCAATCTATCGCAAGAAAATCTTCCTTTTTTCCCCCGTTGCAGTATTTGAACTTTTAAAGTGTTTAGAATAGGCCTTCGACACCGTTTTTTGTTTCATCAAAATTTAAGCTATGACAACTAGATTAACGAACTAGTGTCACACTGACAAAATGGTTGATCAAAAATTTAAACGCATTTCTCTTGGAGCAGTATTTTTTTTTAAATCGGTGTATATTCTCAAGTTTAAATCGTTCAAGCTCACGACATTTTGTAATTTGGAAATTAAGCTGATTTTTTTAGTTGGATGATAGACCTCAGAAAGTTTTAAATAATTTGATTTTTTAAATTAGTTTTAAAAAATGCCAAAATTTGACATGAAACTGCAAACAGTCGCCATTTTATAAAATTTTAATTTATATTATCAATATAAAGTTTAACTTCGAACAAATATAAAATATTTAAGAGTCCGTATAATCTTTTTGTTTCAGGTCTCAAAAGCACAATCACGTACACCGATTCACCGTGCACGCCATACGTGATCTTTGGAAGAGTTTAGATCGATTAAAAAAAAAACATTTTTTTCTGACAATATTTACACACTTAAATAAATTTCAATAAATTCAATAACAAAAGTCATTTTTAGCTATGTGCATAATTTTAAATAACAACAGCTACAAAAAATTCCGAAAATGCCCAAAAAATCAAGCCGGATCTCGAGAATCTCCCCTCAAGTATAATTTTTTATGGCTAAACATGCTGTTTTAGTGACTAAAAGTATATCAACCAATTAATATTTCCTAAAATTGGAAGTGTATTTTGTATTACAATACAGTGTGAAGTTTAGGAGGTATGACGTTTGTACTAAAAACTTGCTCATACATAAAAATAAAAAAAAGATACGAGAGAAACCAATTTTTCCAAAAACTTTTCGGTCGCATGCCTGACGACGCGACGGACGCTGTTTAGCTGAATGACGAAATTTGTAGCTACAAATAGACTGGATACAAATAATGTTGTAACTGCCTGTACAGCGGTGGCCAAAATTCTGTACACTTTTGGAAATTTTTATGTTTTCTAACTTTGTATGCTTATAGAAAACGTTACGTTTCACAAAATGCAAACTCTTATGTATCATTGTAAAAGTAATTTCAATTCAAAATACAAAATTCAAATATTTGCAATACAAAGAAAGTTATACTTACTTTAATCTGAAAAACGCAGTGATAAAGAGGATTGTAATTTCTAACTTTCCTGGCCAATCACTATGCTTGTTCTGAGAACCAATCAAATGTTAGTAACTGCCAGAAGAAGCTAGCATCGTGCTTAAAGTTGGAAGAAGTCCTTATTGTTCTTTGTTCTGTAGAAGGAAGACTTTTTTATGTAATAAAATTACAAGTAGAAATGTTTGTTAATCTTTTTAATACATTAGTAGGAATTTTTGAAAATATTTTTTATATTTAGTCAAGAAGCACTGACATCAAATAAAAGAGTAGACTGGACACCTAGAATGAGAAGGAAGATTATCGTGTAACAAGAATGTTGTCTTTCCTATGCTGAAATTGCAAGACAGTTCGGTGGTTCAGTGACTACATCTGGAGCCCGAAAGTTTTGTGTACGATATCAGGAGAAAAATTCAATAAACAAAAGTCCTTCCGGCCAGTGCCGGGAGGAAGAGGTAGCTTTCATAATCCTTATTTAAAAAAAGCCAAATTATATCATTCAAACACACGAAGCTCAATTTAGTGGAAACCGACTATAGGAGATTCAATACTAATTTTTATCAATATAATGAATGAGAATTTCGCGAAATTAGTCAGCTTTATCCAAGCTGCTTTTCTTTAAAGTAACATATATTTGGCTGCCAAATTCGGCAATTTCTTAAAGTGCCTGTCATTTTAAGACAACATGGTGGATGAGGCTAAGCAGTGAACTTGGTCGGGACCTTAGTAATTGCTGTGCACATGCTCACTCACATCGGAATCGGTTAATATATAGGAGTGCTGTCGCATGCAAAAAATCAGATTTTTCAAAATGTCACCCACAATAGAAATTGAAACTGCTATATCTGAGCCATTTTTTAAGGTAAAGGCAAACAAAAAATGCTCCTGAATCCTTATATCAAGGTCAAATACTTAAGAAAGAAACCTTTTTCAATTTCTAATTTTTTTGCACCTCACTTTAAATATATATATATATTTTAATTTAATGGTCGCCATTTTGAAACAAGATGGCTGATGAATCTGGCTAGCGAACTTGGTCGAGGTGTTGATGTATACTATCCACATGCCTTCTTACATCGAAATAGGCGAATACGTGTGTTATCGCGTGACAAATACAAGATCGTTTCAAAATGTTAGCCATGCTAGAAATTCAAAGTGCTATAAATCAACCATTTTTTAAGATATAAACAAAAGAACAAATTTTCAGAAACAAAAATTGCTCCGGAATCTTTGTATCAAGGCCAAACACATAAAAAAATCTTTTTCATTTTTCCAATTGTTTAATACCTCATTTTGAATTTTCAATTTAATTTTTTTAAATGGCAACCCTTTTGAAACAAGAAGGCGAATGAAGCTGGCCAACGAACTCGGTCGAGACATTGGTATGTACTATGTACAGACCAAGTTACATCCAAATAGGTTCATAATTACGCCTGTTATCGCGTGACAAAAATCAGGTCGTTTTAAAATGTCAGCCACAAGAGAAATTCAAAATGCTATTACTCAGCCATTTTTTTTAGATATAGACGAAAGAAAAACTGTTCCGGAATCTTTGTATTAAGGTCAAACACATACAAAAAAAATCTTTTTCACTTTCCAATTTTTTGGTATCTCATTTAAATTTTTTTATTTTTTAATTTGTTTAAATGGCCGCCATTTTGAAACAAGATGGCGGATGAAGCCGGCCAACGAACTCGGTCGAGATATTTGTATGTACTATGTACACACCAAGGTACATCCAAGTCGGTTCATAAATACGCCTGTTATTACGTGAGAAAAATCAGGACGTTTCAAAATGTCAGCCACGCTAGAAATTCAAAATGCTATAACTCAGCCATTTCTTAAGATATAGACGAAACAAAAACTGCTCCCGAATCTTTTTATCAAGGTCAAACACATAAGAAGAAAATATTTTTTCAATTTTTAATTTTTTGGTACCACATTTCAAATTTAAATTTTTCTTAAAAATTTAAATGGTCGCCATTTTTAAATAAGATGGCGGATGAAGCTGGCCAACGAACCCGGTCGAGACATTGGTATGTACTATGTATAAACGAAGTTACATCCAAATCGGTTCATAAATACGCCTTTTATCGCGTGACAAAATTCAAGACGTTTCAAAATGTCAGCCACGCTAGAAATTCAAAATGCTATAACTCAGCCATTTTTTAAGATATAGACGAAACAAAAACTGCTCCGAAATCTTTGTATAAAGGTCAAATACATAAGAAAAAATATTTTTCCATTTTCAATTTTTTGGTACCACATTTCAAATTTTAAATTTTTTAAAAAATTCTGAATAGCCGCCATTTTGAAACAAATGGCGGATGAAGCTGGCCAACGAACTCGGTCGAGAGATTGGTATGTACTATGTACACTCTGAATTACATCCAAATCGGTTCATAAATACGTCTTTTATCGCGTGACAAAATTCAGGACGTTTCAAAATGTCAGCCACGCTAGAAATTCAAAATGCTATAACTCAGCCATTTTTTAAGATATAGACGAAACAAAAACTGCTCCGGAATCTTTGTATAAATGTCAAATACATAAGAAAAAAATATTTTTCCATTTTTAATTTTTTGGTACCACATTTCAAGTTTTAAATTTTTTAAAAATTTTAAATGGCCGCCATTTTGAAACAAAACGGCGGATGAAGCTGGCCAACGAACTCGGTCGAATCATTGGTATGTACTATGTACATACCGAATTACATCAAAATCGGTTCATAATTACGGGAGTTAGAGTGTGACATAGGTCAGATATATATATATATATATATATATATATTGAATGCAAGAAAATACATTGACACTATTCTAGAACCAATCCATCAGGGACCTTTTTCCAAACGCTTCATTTATTTTTCACCAGGATTTTGCTCCTTGCCAAACAGCAAAAATATCGAGTGTTTTAGTTACAAAGAGCATTGAATTGTTGCCATCGTAAGGAAAAGGATACAGTCCTGCACTGTAAAAAAAAAAGTCCTTCCGGCCAGTGCCGGGAGGAAGAGGTAGCTTTCATATTCCTTATTTTAAAAAAGCCAACTTATATTATTCAAACACACGAAGCTCAATTTAGTTGAAACCGAATATAGGAGATACAATACTAATTTTATCAATACTAAATCATTATGAATGAGAATTTTGCGAAATTAGTCAGCTTTATCCAAGCTGCTTTTATTTAAAGTAACTTATATTTGGCTGCCAAATTCGGCGATTTCTTAGTGCCTGCCATTTTAAGACAACATGGTGGATGAGGCTAACCAGTGAACTTGGTGGAGAACTTAGTAATTGCTGTGCACATGCACACTCACATCGGAATCGATTGATATATACGAGTGCTTTCGCAGGCAAAAGATCATATTTTTCAAAATGTCACCCACATTAGATATTGAAATTACTATATCTGAGCCATTTTTTAAGATAAAGACAAACAAAAAATGCTCCTGAATCCTTATATCAAGGTCAAATACATAAGAAAGAAACCTTTTTCAATTTCTAATTTTTTTGCACCTCACTTTAAATATAATTCTTTTTAATTTAATGCCCACCATTTTGAAACAAGATGGCTGATGAAGCTGGCCTGCGAACTTAGTCGAGATATTGATGTATACTATTCACATGCCTTCTTACATCGAAATAGGCGAATACGTGTGTTATCGCGTGACAAATACAAGATCGTTTCAAAATGTTAGCCATGCTAGAAATTCAAAGTGCTATAATTCAACCATTTTTTAAGATATAAACAAAAGAACAAATTTTCAGAAACAAAAACTGCTCCGGAATCTTTGTATCAAGGCCAAACACATAAAAAAAAATCTTTTTCATTTTCCAATTTTTTAATACCTCATTCTAAATGTTAAATTTAATTTTTTTTTAATGGCAACCTTTTGAAACAAGATGACGAATGAAGCTGGCCAACGAACTCGATCGAGACATTGGTATGTACTATGTACAGACCAAGTTACATCCAAATCGGTTCATAAATACGCCTGATATCGCGTGACAAAAATCAGGTCGTTTTAAAATGTCAGCCACAATAGAAATTCCAAATGCTACAACTCAGCCATTTTTTTAGATATAGACGAAACAAAAACTGTTCCGGAATCTTTGTATTAAGGTCAAACACATACGAAAAAAATCTTTTTCATTTTCCAATTTTTTGGTATCTCATTTTAAATTTTTTTAAATTTTTTAATGGCCGCCATTTTCAAACAAGATGGCGGATGAAGCTGGACAACGAACTCGTTCGAGATATTTGTTTGTACTATGTACACACCAAGGTACATCCAAATCGAATCATAAATACGCCCGTTATCACGTGACAAAAATCAGGACGTTTCAAAATGTCAGCCACGCTAGAAATTCAAAATGCTATAACTCAGCCATTTTTTAAGATATAGACGAAACAAAAACTGCTCGCGAATCTTTTTATCAAGGTCAAACACATAAGAAAAAAATATTTTCTCAATTTTTAATTTTTTGGTACCGCATTCCAAATTTAAATTTTTCTTAAAAATTTAAACGGCCGCCATTTTTAAACAAGATGGCGGATGAAGCTGGCCAACGAACTCGGTCGAGACATTGGTATGTACTATGTATAAACGAAGTTACATCCAAACCGGCTCATAAATACGCCTTTTATCGCTTGACAAAATTCAGGACGTTTCAAAATGTCAGCCACGCTAGAAATTCAAAATGCTATAACTCAGCCATTTTTTAAGATATATACGAAACAAAAACTGCTTCGGAATCTTTGTATAAAGGTCAAATACATAAGGAAAAAATATTTTTCCATTTTCAATTTTTTGGTACCACATTTCAAATTTTATTTTTTTTTTTTTAATTTTAAATGACCGCCATTTTGAAACGAAATGGCGGATGAAGCTGGCCAACGAACTCTGTCGAGACATTGGTATGTACTATGTACACACCGAATTACATCCAAATCGGTTCATAAATACGAGAGTTACAGTGTGACAAATGTCAGATATATATATATATATATATGCCAATTTTGAACGGAGAGTGGTTTCGGGGTCTGGGGGTCATGATCGATGAAAATATACCAAAATTTTTTGAAATCGCTTTCCTCCGAACGGCTGCAATAGGTAGCTTTTTGTAATGAAAGCTACTTATAAAACGGAAATACTACTGGCAATGTAGACGGCAATACTATTTCCGTTTATTTACGGGAATTTTTACCCATAAATTACAGAAAAATTTCCGTTTTTAATCAGAAAAACAAATTAATTGCTTAAAAGGCAATTTTAATTTGAAATTTGATTTTCATTTGAAATACTGTATGCAAGGCGAATGTTTCTCTCTGAAAAAATTTCCAAGCATTAATATAGTTTCAATCGATGCTGGATTTAATTAAGTTTCGTGTTTGCCCCATGACGGTGGCTCACGATAAATATTCCATCTTGTGCTGCGTTTGTGGCCTTGCCAACATGTAATAGGGAGAAATTTTCCAGGCTGTGTATCGTTCCATGTGGTTTAGTCAGTAGAATGTCAGTGCGCTATTCTGATGACCCGGGATCGAGTCCCGGCGTGGAATGTTTTCACTATGTTGGCCTTTGCGCCTTTTAAGCAATTAATTTGAAATTTGATTTTCATTTGAAATATTGTATGCAAGGCGAATGTTTCTCTCTGGAAAAATTTCCAAGTATTAATATTGTGATGATTCTTGTCATAAACACTATGATAATTTTAAAGTACAGTTTTGTTTGAAATATAAAGTCTTATCTTTTTACCGTACTTTTTAGCAAGATATCCCTATTTTGGAGTCCTATTCTTCTAAAATATTTTTAATTTTCCATTTAAAAAACAATCCTTATCAACTGACATCTTTTTTTATTAAGTTCTAAGCTTGATCTTGAATTCAAGCTTAATATTAAGAATGTGTAAGCTTTTTAATTTTTTGTGATTTGTCATTGCTTTACTAAATACGAACATGGAGTCTAACGGACATTAATACAACTGTTATTTATAGAACGACATGATAAGCCCTATTTATTTAAATTTTTTATTCCCGTATATATTGTATTTTGTGAATATGAGCTAATTAGATTTGGTATGTTTTATAGGAAAAGACTGATCTGGGAAATAGAAACAACAAGTAAGATATATCATGCGTTAAGCCTAGATTATAAAACACTTTCCAACTCTTCCTGAATGTTTTAACAAGACATCGGGGGAAATAACGTAAACAAGATAACTAACTAAACATGAAAACGCATAAAACATTTGAACATTTTCAGCAGTTACCATCCATAGCCAAATATGTTTTCCAATTCTTTTAAACAGTTCTGTATTTGATCTGTAGATATATGTACTATATAATGGAAAAATTTAGTTTATCAAGGAAACGCACAACAGGTTGAAATTCTCTTTCAGCAATTTATACTAATATATGGAAACATACTTAAGTAATTTTGTACAACCCTGTAGTTTACCTAGAACCTTTATTACACGCCACTATTTAGTTAAAATTTAATTCAAACTAAAACACTTTTAAAACTGCTGAAATCACATTTCCAGAAATTATAATTTATAGACGGCAACGTATCCAATTCTTTGCATGACCCTGTATATCATTTTATCTATATTCTACAAACATTTCTTAGTAAATTAAATACAGTGCAGCGCAAAAATGCATAACTTATTTAAAAACCACCTTTAAGCAATACCCAGTAACCCTTACGAATACTTTTGTATAGTCCTGTATATGAATTATAGCATATATATATACACCATATACTTTGCATAAATGTAGTGAATCATAAAAGCGCATATCATAATTAAAAATGCATTTCCAGCAATCATCGCTAATGAACAGTACTTCGGATACAATATAGTATCTGAAATATTTTGTGTGTCCCTGTAAATGCTATATACACTTCGTATTATACATGAAATAATTCAGAGTATGCAAACCTCAACGACGTATATCAATTTCATTACATATCAAATAGATTAACATAAATATAGTACGCCGCAAACAATTCCCCCCACCCCTATATCATAATGTATTGGAATTCCTTTTTTAGCCCTGTAAATAAACAATAACTATTCTCTGCATTGCATATTCTACGGAATGCACATTTTAGTGCGCTTCATAAATGCATATCAATTTTATTCTGTTTGAAAACGTGTAAAATCATTAAAAATCATTTGAAACGATTTTTTCTCCCACAGGCCGTAATGTAATGGAATACTTTTGACTGTCCCTGTAAATAAACTAAACATGCTACAAACTTCATTACAAATAGGGACCTTGCTATGGTAAACGTCAATAACATCCAAAAATTTCAAGTCAATCCGAGTATATTTACGCGAGTTAGAGCGCGGACAGACGGCCAAACAAACCGAAGTCATAAACACTTTTCAACTTTATCGGCCCTGAAAAACACTTTATTTCAATGCTTAAATATTATTTTTTATTTTTTAATGCCAATAAAATAAATGTATCGAAAACGTAGAAAATGAGTTTACAATCAAAGAAAATTTAATAACTGATTCTGAATGTCTACAATTAAATGTTTGATTAAAATCACAAACAGCAAAAAAAAATGATTAAATAGAATAAAAAAAATAAATATATGAATTTGAAAAACACTAAATAATTAGTATTTATAATTGTACTATTAAGCAACAACAAACTACAATAGATGAATTAAATGCATTTAACAATTTCTCAAAAATCTTTCCATATGTTATAAGGAATTCCTACTATTTTATAATTTTGGCAAATGTTAAATCTGAAAACATTGGTATGAAGATTTAAGATTTTAAATACTAATTTAAAATATTATTAACAATGAAAAAAAAATCTTTCAAAAGTTTCACTACTACAATATGTAAAAAGATATTTTCCCAGTATAATGTTAATTTCAAAATTGAAACAGTTTCCTAATATCATTATAATCGAATATCATATTTAACTCCAAAATATTAATGACGATAAATACTGTGTTAGAATCAGTCTCTGCATCAGCTTTTTTTTCCCTTCTAGCGATGACAGATATTTTACAGCATCGAATCGGAAAAGAATTGCAGATCAGTCTCATTGCATATAACATACTACAACTTATTTAACTTTAATCTATCAAACGGGAATAAAAAATTTAAATTAAATAAGACATACCTTTTAAGTTCCATAAATAGTTTAATAATATCCGTGTTTTATCCTAAATTGTCAGACATATTTCTGACAAAATGACAAAATTGTCAGACATACTTCCCGCGTCAAAAGTTCTGATCCTTATTTTATTCTGCGGTTTAATCGAGGCAGACGATAGCGCACGCGCACGCGCAAGCAGGTGCTTGTACTGTATTATTATAATTTTTGTCTGTAATGAAAATTTTCTATTTGAATGAAACACCTGCCTTTTTTCTTTCTTTTTTTTTAAAAGTAAAGTTTGTTTTACACGTAATAAATACAAATTAGGCATCTTAATAAATGAAAAGAGAGTATACAGGATAAAAAAAATTTCTTTGTCAATCTGTCATTTTTTTATATTCATTTTCTGTAGAATAAAACTATTTGCAAAATAGCTTTTTTTAAAGTCGTATTTCTAAAACACGAATTTAAAATATGAATAATTATATCATGGGTTTTGTATAAAATTTCTATAAATATTTTTTCGGAAAATGCTAATTTTATTTAAAAAGTCTGAAAGAAGTAGAATTTTTTAAAAAAATCGTTATTTAAAATAGTTAAACACTAACAGGAAAAAATATGACTTGAATGCAAATTCTAAAGCACGAAATGCATATATGACTAAACTCTGAATACTCTTTCTACGTGCTCATTAAAAGCTGCAGACTTAACTGTAACAGAAAATTTTAGTTTGAAACCACAGAAGTGTTTCGAATAACACTGGTCGACAAAAAAAAAAAAAAAAAAAAAAAAAAAAAAAAAAAAAAAAAAAAAAAAAACAACTTCCTCCCTGCAAACTAAATATGTAAAGTGTACAGATTTAATATTCCTAATTCTAAATATGTTATCCAAATTGCTTCATAACGTACCATTTTTCCGAGAAACACTTTTATAATAATAACAATCGGTGAAGGATTAAATTGCAATGGTAGATTAAATTGAAATCATAAAAAAAGTATACTTCACTGTCTTAGATAACAAATTGATAAAATATAGCATGAAAATCTAGTTTGTTGATACTTGTACCGCGCATTTTCCTTTTTATCCCCCCCCCCCCCACCTCTTTTCGTGTCCGAATTTACTATTTCCTATCCACTAATATGTTTTCATTCCTTATGTTGCTGTAACTCGGGCATGTTTAAAATATTTCTGTTCATTTTCAAAGATTTTTGATGTTCATATTTTTGTCACACTGTGACTTACAATATGGTGGTTTTTTTCGTCACATATGTGACGTGACGTACGTTACATGCTGTGACATAACAGTAACGTCACATTTTTTTTTTTTTTTTTTATTGCCAGAAAATATAATTTTACATAAATAACATGTTTTGAATATTTTTTATAATTTTTTAAATTTTTCTAAGAAGTTCACATCTCAGTCACAATGTGACATCACTGAGTGGTGGCATTTTGGTCACAGATGTGACGTGACCACAGTGACTCACAGTGACGTCACAACGACATCACCATGACCATGCATGCTATGAGGGTGCTGAAATCAGTTTTTTAAATGTTATCTTAGTTACCCTATTTACCTTATTTCCCTAAATAACTAAGTGTTGTTAAATCTTTCAAGGAGTGTTGGAAAGCGTTTCATAATCTATGCCGTACGCATGATTTTTTTTTTTTTTTTTTTTTTTTTTTTTTAAATATAATGTGAATTTTTGTTGAAGAAAAAAAAATTACAAAATCTTATGCGGTGATAACACTTATTCTTTGAAGAAAGTTAGTCATCTTATTCAAAATTCCTTTTAAATAGACATTTTAAGAATTATACAAATATTTACGTATTTTATGATTTCATATTTTCTTCATTTTTAATGAGGGAAACGTATGGGACAAATAATTACAAATTACTAGATGGGAATACACTCATACCCAACATTTTCATATATCCCGCAATTGTGTACCATTCATAGTCAATGCAAGATTTTTATGCAAAGAGCTGATCGCGATTAAATTTCCCCCCTGGCTGCTCTCAAATCCAAAGGAGCTACTTTCTGACACAATTCTGAATTCATTTTGTTCGGAGAAGCATGAAATTGGTGATTTGATTCAGAAACATTGTAATCGATTGGTCTTTTCCTTTTTTTTTTTTTTTTTTTTTTTTTTTTGATTAAGGCAAAAAAAAATTCAGAAAATACTGTTAGAGTTGGCATTTTGAACCACATTTCCGGACAAAACAGTGCGGGAAATGAGAGAAAAATGTTGTCACGTGACACCAATCTCTTATAACTCGATAAGTAATTCATTTATGAAAAAATGGAAAACGCCATTCAATTTCAAATTGCTTCAATTGCCAGGCCAAGTGTCATGTTTGTGGGTTTAAAAATGAGTTCGTAAAATAAAAAAGTTTCGCGTTATTGAGCCGGGGGAAAATATTGTTTTGAGAACGGTGTAGTAATTTCTTCCATATTTTTATTTAATTAGTTACTTAATCAAAGATATCATTATAAATGCTACATTAGTTTCATCTATTCATGTAACTAATCATTCATATTTTAAGATCACTCTGAGCAGTCAATTTTAGGTAAAGGTTTCTGAAAAATCCAAAACGAAAAAATGCTAAACGTCTTTTGACATATAGTTAGAAATAAATTATTTTTGAATATGCAGTACAGGATGGTTCAGTTTCAAAATTTAACTTACACAATTTATAGTGAAAATATGTGAAGCGTTGTCTATAGTAATACAGTCGGACCTCTATTTAACGAACCTCTATTTTGCGAATTTCTCTATTTTGCGAACTTTTCCTTGGAACCAAGAACATTTTGCGAATTTCTTCGTAAAATAACCTCCAAATAGAGAAGTGCATTCTCTATTTAACGAACTTTTTCTTGTGATCTAAAATTTCTTTCTTCTCATTTCTCAAAATATTTCTGGACATTTCAAACTTATTCTTTGTTTAAACACATTTTATGATGTTCAATGGCCTTGAACTGGTTTTACCAGGCGCCTTCTTTGTCAGCAGTGAGAATTCGGTAAGTATAGAAGACGGAGACGATAATCCCTTAGAGTAACTTTAAAAAAATGTGGATACAGATGAGAAAAAATGAAGAAATTAACCATGGTGTGCTGATTGATGATTGCATTTCTTTTAATTCAGAAATTGAGACCTCTTAAACACTATCCGAATTGAATATTTTCGACAGTGTGAAAAATAAAAACAATACAGCAATGAATTGCGATGAAGACGAATATGATGATGATGGAAATGAACATGATGCAGGAATTAACAAAACTTCGTATGATGATATGCTAGAATAATTTGAAAGAATCCGACGCGGATTATAGTTAGAAGAAAATACGCATGAAGGGGTTTTTGGTGCATTGCAAAGATGCGAGACGTATTATGAGAGAAAGCACTTTTTAAAAGAAAAAACTCAGACAAAATTAACAGAGTTTATCAGAAGTTAAATTTGAGGACGCATATGTTAATGTATGGTTAAAATTATTTGTTATAATAATAATAAATACGACAATGTCATTAAAATTCGTTAATTTTAATGTAAAACTATTTACTTTAAATAGAGAATACAGTGTATTCCCGGACAATGTTTTGTTTTCCTTGCAGATTTCAAAGATTTAAACACATAGAAAAAATGAATTGATGATGGATATTGGTGGTAAAATAAATAAAACAAATCGGTATAATTTATTAAAAAAATGTGATTAATTACTTTTAGTAACAATATTTAGTGATTATGAATTTGAAATCTGTTTTATGTAGTTTAAAGTATTTTAAAAGGTGAAACTCTATTTAACGAATTTTCCATATAACGAACTTTTTTCTGGGATTTAGCGACTTCGTTAAATAGAGGTTCGACTGTATTATAAACAAGTAACGTTTGTTTGTAGGGGGTAATTTCTGGAACGACCGAACCGATTTCAAAAGTAATTGTGGAAAATTAATGGTAACATTCTCTACTCCAGCATACCCTACATATTTTATGTCGGTGCCACTACTCCTAAGGGGGTGCCTGATTTATGGCAGGGCATTCGGGACACGGGCCCAAGGCCCCTGATTTTCAGGGGCACCAAAATGCTACTGAAGGTGTTTCAATTATTGTCCAAAATCTCATGTAGTTTTAATATGTAATGAAATTTTACATCTCATTCTACATTCTATTGCGTTCATATTGTATTTTTATAACGTTGTATATTTTGTCTGAAACATCCATTTATAATTACTTTATTATAGTGAATATTTTCTTTTATCTTTATCACTTTAAAAATGCATTGTATTTTAAATTCTTATTTAATCCTGTTCCTGTTTTCGTCAGATTATTTGAGGGTCGGTGAGCGTAGCTTGCAGGCAGCAGAGCCCCCTAATATTTTCAGTAATTGTAGATTGGTGTTGTCGAAAATTTATTATCAGTTGTTGCATACTTTATTATTCCAGATATATAGACTTGTATAGAAAAAGATAATCAACACCACACAATTTATTATAAAACGTCTAATTTAAATTTATTAATTATGAAATAATTATTTAAAAGTAAATTAATGATTATAATATTTAAATTTTAATGGATATTTTAAAGTAATTATTAAAGTCAATAATGGTTATTTTAGTAAGTACCTTTTTTTCAATTTTTTTAACTCAATCCCCCTGTAAGTATCGGTGCAAGGGGGCCCCCGTAGGCATTTGTGTCCAGGGCCCCCCAAATTTGTAAATCGGTCCCTGGGTGCAGGAACAACGAACGTTTTAAAATTGCGATTTTGTAATATTGAAGGGAATAGAAACTTGAAATTTGACATGGATGTTACTTTTATCACGTAAATGCTCGCACTGAAAAGTTTTGTTAAAAACATTCGAAATTAAAAATGGTGAAATGCGCGAAAGGCGTTCTAAATTGCCATTCCTATGGAATTGTTAAGGATAGAAAGTTGAAATTTGACATGGCTGTTACTTTTATGACGTAAATACTCGCACTGAACAGTATTCTTAAAAATATTCGAAATACAAAATGTTGAAATGCGCGACAAGCGTTCTAAATTACCATTCCTATGGAATTGTTAAGGATAGAAAGTTGAAATTTGAGATGGCTGCTAATTTTAAGATGCAAAGGTACACACAGAACAGTTTTTATAATTCGAAATTTTCAAGGGTGCCGAAGAAAAAAACGTTCTAAACTTGCGATATTTGTGGCACTGAAGGGACTGTAAATTTGAAATTAGGCACAGCGGTTACTTTTAACACGTTCACGCCGGCGCGGTGGGTCACACTCGACTCTCTCAGTGTTTTCAAGTCTCCGACTTCTTGTACACCACTGTTATTTTAGAGAAAATGTTGTTCCTTTAAATCGCCCAATTGCTCTAATTAAATTAAACAACATTTTCTGTATTAAAATGCTGGTACCCAAAAGCCCGGAGACTTTCCAGTTCTGAGACAGTCGAGTGTGACCCACCGCGCCGGCGTGAACGTGTTAAGATAAAAATGCTCGCTAAGAATAGTTTCTAAAAAATTCGAAATTTAAAAGGGTGTGTTGGTGTTATTTATGACGGCCGATTATCTGCACGAGGGGCAGTGCCCTCCGTGAGGGGGTCTTTCTAGGGGAAACAAACCCATATTTACGCATGGAAATCCAAAGATCGAAGAAAACCACGGAAAACTCCGAACGATTAGGTCGACGGGCGCGACTGGGTTCGAACCCAGCACCTCCAGTCTACCAGCTTCGAGAGCAGAACCTCTCGGCCATTGGTGGGGCATTTAAAAGGGTGAAGGAAGTGGAAAACGTTCTAAATTACGATTTCTATGAAATTTTACTTAATATTTGTAATTAATAAATTTCACATCTATTTCAAAAGCACGCAAAGACCACTTGGCATATTTCAATAACTACGCATATTTATATTATAAGCATACTATATATTTTAAATACTATTCTAATTTCGAGCCTTAAGGGGGTTACAAAAATGTTGCCATTATATGAAATAGAAAATTAGCTTAAAGAAGGAAGCCTTCTGCAATGATACGAATTTATTCATGCTTAGTTACACAGCATGCTTACTACGCGACGTCTTCCTTTTAACATTATACACACTGGTGGACAAAACTTAAGGACCAAGAACAAATGGGCATATAATTGAAAATCTACGTGTGATTGTGGATCAAGAGGCAAACAATAGTATTGATAGTATGTTCAAAAGGATTTAATATAAAATTTTTGTTGAAAGCATGCATACAAGGTGTTACAAGAGGCTGTTTTCTTGAAACGTGCATATTGTCTGAATACATGACTGTAGAACGAAAGCAAAATACTTACTATAATAAACAATCATCAGTGCCATGTCAATAAGGGAGATGGTCACAGTGTAATACGAGGCAACTTTCAACTCGGCGTGGCATACTCAGAACAACATGATCAAGTAGCTATTGAGGCAAGTTGCCTCATTGCGTTTTCACTGTACGAAGGAGGGTTTTCTTGTTTGAGGGAGAAAATTATCGAGCACAAATACGTCTCCCGAAGGCATCCCATACACTTTTAATGGGATCCAGGTCAAGGGAAAGTGCTGGCCAGGCTATGCGATATCTTTGGCGTCAAGATAATCTTGTACAGTCTTCGTGCGATGATAAGTTGCGTTATCATCCATAAAACGAAAATTTTCCCCGACAACACCTCGAAAAAGTCGAACAAGTGAGGGCAGAACGCTTTCAATGTACCGTTGGCCGGTCATGGAACCTTGGTCAAGCACATAGAGATCCGTACGACCATTGACTATGATGCCTACCCACAACATGATACTGAAAGTCCCATATCAGTCTCTTTCCAGAACTTTTTTGCGACACTAAACACTGCCAACCTCCCGTCATATCAGTTTACGTCTAAAATCGGCGATAGACTAAATGTACTCTCATCTGAGAAGGACATTATAGACTAGTCGTCATCAGTCCAATTACGATGCATACGGCACCACTGTAAACGAGCGCTACGGTGACGTCTCTAGAGTGGGACACACACACAACAGGTTTTCGGGCGTATAGTTCACCCCTTCTTCAAACGTCTTGCGATGTTTTCCGGGATATTTGAGTTCCTGTGGCAGCACACAGTTGATTTGCTCATTGATAAACTGTGCTGCGTCGGTTATTTTTTGCCAAAATAACAATATATCAAACTTCTTAGGACGCCGAACTGCTAGGATGACCTCCTCCCATGGGCCTAGTGGACATTCTACTCGTTTGAAATGCTGACCATAGCCTAGAAACGATACTGAGTGCTATATTAAATACACGGGGGAACATTTCTCATTTGGCACCCTACTTCCAGCTTTCCGATTATTCTTCCACGAGTAAAATCATCTGAATGATGCTTGGGAGACATGATGAAAATTTCAAAGTTCTAATTTCAATTTTCCTGCTGCAATTTTTACAACTAATGACAACTCGCAGCATGCGTCGGTTGCCTGAAATCTATTACCTCTTCTGTCACGTGACCGACAAATGCGAAAATACAAAATTTGCATAAATTTCATAAAACAGAGGACATCTCGAATTCATGCAAATTTACATGCGTTGGTGCACACCTATTTCTAACTGTAATTTGAAAATAACAGCGGTCCTTAAGTTTTGTCCACCAGTGTACATTTGTTCGATATTAATTAAGAAGCAAATGTAGACGATCAGCATTACATTTTTTTTATTTCTTATATAGAGGAAGCAAATTTTCAATCGCCTTGTCTATAATTTAGATTGCCAATCGTTTGGTTTTCGATCTATTTTTCCGTGTTCATGGGCGTCGTGAAAAGTTAGACAAGAGTGGGGAAAACAAATTAAACTGTGATACTTAAACTTTTTTTGTTTACGACTAAATATAATCCTGTATTACCTTGATTAATTGTTTAATTTATTTTGAAGGAGAAAAAGGGCTGCAATCTTATTAAAAATTTATCCCCGCGTTTCTACGTTCCACGTTCTCCAATTTTTTCAGTTCAATTTAGAGACGAAGTTCCACATTTTATTTTGAAAAAAAAAAATAATAAATTAAAATCGTCAAACGTAAATCTGACGATATTGCAAGGATTTTTTTCAAGGTGTGAAAATTCTACTTCACTTACCTTGGATGTGTGAAGTTAGTGTTATAAAAATTACAAAATAAAACGGGCATGAAAGTAAAAAAGAAATTAAGAAAATAATAAAAAGAAAAAGAAACGTAGCCGAGTTGATTGGCACTTATTACATCTATATTATAAAGCTGAAACATGTCTGTGAGTATCGCTGACCTTCTAATGACAATGCCAACACCTGGCCAATAAATTTCGCTTTTCCTGTAATTTTTTTAACTTTTAAACATCGCACAATTACAATTTTTACACCATCTAGCAGAATTTTTTTTCTTTCAAATGGAATATGTTTGAAAATAATATCTCGACTGAATGATTTTTTACAGGTTTTAAAATATTTTTCAAACATGAATATTTATAAATCTCTATCGTGTACAATTCGATTACAAAATATTAACCCGTTTGCACTTACAACAATATAAACAGTTCAGCATTTGTTTCCGGCTAACATTTCATAACGAAATTAAAACTTCATCAATAAATAAATAAAATAATAAAATACAAATAAAATATAAATTTAACAGATATGTAAACGAACTACGCCCTTAAACCACTTAAATTACCGGGATCAAAGAGTCTGCTGTAGCTGTCGAAATCTTTGGCAATTTCTTCTGCTATTAACCCCTGTCATGCGGCTAATATAAAAGCATCTCTTTCAAAATTTTATTTGAATACATTATTAATATATTTCATACAAAAATGCTTTTTATTCTTTTTGGTGTTTTAATGCGCAATCAAAATAAAAAAATATATGTACTAAATTAAAAAGTGTATTTGAGTTGCTTCTAAAAAAAAAAAAAAAAAAAAAAAAAAAAAAAAAAAAAAAAAAAAAAAAAAAAAAAAATGTTTTCCCCTATCTTCTGTAACCAGGAAATCACGGGTTCTATCTACTAATAATATATATAAAGCAGCAAAAAGAAAAATTACATACTTTCTTTTCCTTTCTTTTTTTCACTTCCTTTTACCTTTTTGCTTATGAATTGTGAAGATGGAGGCAATGTGTACCATATGCGAAAACTCGTTTTAATTTAGGATTTTAAGAACCTTATCATTTCATTAGGATACAGCTCACAACATTCGCATTCATTTGCGATATGCGCGTCTTCACTAATTATAGTATATAAAGTATATATAAATGTAAAAATTATAATTTCCTCTAAATTCAGACAAATATATATATATATATGAAACCATTATAAAACAACACAAATCATCATTTACAAATGTGAATATGAAAATCAAAAATGTAGTTTCATCCTTTATATAAAAAAAAAGGAAGTCCAAACTATATTATAATAACAAGCAAGATAAGGAATTGGAAAACAATAAAAAACTGAATATCATAAAAATATTGCAAAATATTGCAAAAAATGAAATATTTGTGGAATTAAGGCAGAAACTTCAGGCCCAAATTACCTTAAATTCCACAAAAAACGTGTGCAATTTCATCCTTGCATGAGCTGTAACGAGCTAAAAAATGCAATATTTGGTCTATCGTACATAACAAACACAGAAAAAATATGCCAAAGGTAGCAAGAGATGAAAATAAATGGATTAAATAAAGCATTCGCCTGCTGTACAAGTATCCAAGTCCGTTATGAAACAGAAAATTTCCAAATGAGCTAGTGATGATTTGCTCATGTTACTTAGAAGCATTATTAGCATGACAACACATAATCAACCAAGGAGTAAGAGAACAGTGTGAATATGACGATTTAGATAGTGCTGCCCTCTATTATCAGGTGTAACAAACATTAATGTATGATATTATATAGGGAAAAAAACTAATTAATAATAATATGTGGATTAACCTTTAAAAATAGTAACTCAATTAAGTTAATATAAAAGATAAATATTAAAGAATAAATGAATAAATATTTGATATGGATGATAAGTTATTTAATTATCATTCTATTTTAAATACATGTATAAATAAATTCAACATATTATAGGAGAATAATAAATTTAAATAACTTAATATTTAATTAAAATTTCCATTTCTACACTTATAAAATCAAAAAATAAATATTCTTTTAAATTGAAGTGAAGGTTAGTTTAATATACGTTGAGTAAATAAGAAGATATCATTTAGATTATATAATAATGTATTTTATAGTGTGACTGTTTTTACAAAGTATTAGTTTAAATCACAGCAATAAAATGACTGGTTACAACTTATAAAACGTGGATGGCTGAACGGAGAAGTCAACATCTTAGGTTTACGGCTACAATTGCAACTTCAAGAGGTTAATTTCCCTTTTGATAGTTTTTGGAAAGAGGGTCTACTAGCATAGCATACCTCTCCTAACTAGCAATCAACCTGGGAGTACTTTCATTATCATGAATTTTGCGTGCAGATTTATGTGCAGTGTTTCACCGCTGCGTATCGAGGTGAAGCCCCACGAGCTGAGAAATAAACATTGTAAATATTCCGCCATTTTGGAACTTCAAATATACAGCAATAAATAAAATAATAATAATAATATTTATAGAACGTGGATGGCTGAACGTAGAAGTCAACATCTTAGGTTTACGGCTACAATGGCAACTTCAAGAGGTTAATTTCTCTTTTGATAGTCTTTGGAAAGAGGGTCTACTAGCATAGCACCCCTCTCCTAACTAGCGATCACCTTGGGAGAGGACTGTCATTACCATAAATTTTGCGTGCAGATTTATGTGCAGTGTTTCAACCGCTGCGTATCGAGATAAGCCCCACGAGCTGCGAAATCAACATTGTAAATATTCCGCCATTTCGGAACTTCAAATGTACAGCAATACATAAATAAAAATAATAAGGCAATGTCGAATCGGGGAATTGCCTTCCTGGTCACTATTAAATAGAAAATAGAGTATATTCAGAGGATGACAGCATTGTGGAATACAACGAAGGAGGAATTTTCTCTCTGGATTCATTCATCACATCTGCAGTAATACAATGTAGTAAAATTTATTATTTACTCTCGGATTTAAACTTATTCATGATGTTAAATAATGTAAAATTACATATATGCCAACAACAATGTGTTTAAGATATTATAATTAAAGGTCAAGAAATAAGTTAAAGACATATAATTGAAAACCGATATCAAGCAGTTAGCGCGGTTTTGTTCTGACAAATTTCAAAGACCATTTGATTACTCTTCGAAGGGATTTGAAAGGAATTAACAAATGAAAAGAAGGGATAATGAAGCTATAATGCTCCGATAGGGGGTGGGGACAATGCTTTTCTCTTAAGTGATGTTAAGTAAGGTATTGTTATCAAAACCGCATCAAAGAATTCTAAATGCCTTCCGAAAGAAAGCTTGCTGTGGGTTCGCTCATTTACAATTATCTATTTAAATTCGCTATAATGCACAAGTCCCATGCATCTATCATGCCTTATCCTGAGTTAATTCAGCCAAACTTTCTGGAGTTTTCTTCGAAGGTAATTCGGATAGGAACAGGGGACACTAAATGTCATTCTCTCTATTGATTATACCTCCATCAAGTAGATATCATGAAATGTAGTCTACAAAATTCTGTGTCCTTTAAACTTTTCGGGAATTGGAAAAATATAGAATTACGGTTTTCATGCCGGATCATTTTATTAAAGCATAGGAAGAAGTTATATTTTTTAATTATCTCCAATCTACACCCCTCCTACTAAAATCCGATTCCCGGACGGATATCCCTCTTCTCGTTTGAAATGGACGTAATAAATATCTATGATCAGATTATTCATATAAGTGAAATAAATTTAAACCAATAAGTCTCATAACAAAACACTAAAAAAAGAAGGATAAACATCCTGAAAATCTCTACAGTGTTATCAAATTTAACTTCCTTACTGAGACGTCATGCCAGAGAAAAACTGAATTCATTAATGAACTTTTTCCTTTCGCTCCACGCCAGTCATTAGTAAAAAGCTACTTTTATAAACTCTTTTTTTTTCTTCTTTTAGAGATGTTAGGCTGATCAGTGGACGAACCCAGAACTGGCTATCTCTTTAACTGAATCTCAAACTAAACAAAGATGAAATTGCGTAAGACTACTTACACTTCTTTCTTCGCTAAGGCGTCTCCCCAAACGCGTGTTAGAAATCGTGGAGTTAGCTGAAATACAAAGCTAGTGGCGTTTGATGAGGAAATGCATAGAGCAAGGATTGTTTTTCATTAAGTGTTTGCATTTTTCACTTTACCGTTAAAGTGGTGAGCCTTTAGTTGTAGGATTAACACGCAAGGATGGAACGCCAAGTAAGTTTATACCTCCGTTTGTTGTCTTTGAATTAGGAGATTTTTTTAACCAAATTTTTTATTGAAAATTCATATTAATATATGGGTCACTTATTCGTGAAGTGATACAACTCAAACAATAAAGGCGGAAAAAATTCAAGTGTGAAAGCAAACTGTTTTTATGTAAACAGGATCCAGATTTTCCTTATCTAGGGTCACAAATAAATTATTTATCGCTATATGAACTAAGTACGAACCAATTAGCTAAAGATTTAAAGACGGTGAGGTTGTGCGAAACCAAATATGAAAAATAAAATAAAAAATGAAGGCAAACATTTTTCAAGTTTGAAAACAAATTGATTTTATGTAAACGAGATCTGGAATAAATTCAAAACTTCTATATCGACTATCAAACTGAATTTATCAATCTCCCATCTGAGAAAATTCAGAGCCAATTATCTAAAGATTTCTAGACAGCAGGGTTGTACAAAAGCACATGCATTCTAAATAAAATCTTTCTTAATCTTATTTAAAGCTTTTTAAACGTGCTTTTAATGGCAAGTTGAAAAATATTTCTGTGATTCACATTTATTAATATGTCAAATGTCACATTTTTTATGTGTCACTTTAAGAATAAGTGTGTCATATTTGCCTTCAGAGAAAAGCTTAATTTGAAAGCGTTTTTTAAACCAAATGTGTAATCTAATATTCTAAATTATTCATGTTTTAAAGTAGAAAATTTAAATATGAAAGTGTTAATTTAATATCATTTAATATGTGTTCATAAATTAAAAGTTAAAAAATTAAAAAATTAAAACTTCAGGCTTCAGAAATAAGAATTATTGAAGTGTTCGTACAAAACAATCTCAATTTTCAAGCTTGTATTTCAATTTATTTATGACAACGATCTACAGTTTTTCATTCCGGTAATATCTCATGGAAGAATAGCCAACATTTAAACTTTTGTTTCGTAATCTGTTTTATGAAAATACGGTATCGGTTTTAGAATTTTAATAAATAGAAGTTTATAAAGTAATTAAATTGAAATTGTTATTTTATCGTTCTATAACATAGCCTCATGAAATTAAAAAATATTAAAAATTATTTATAAAATTATCAGAGTAATGTGTAAGTAATTTATGATAGTAAAAACATAGATTTTTATAATAATAACATCCAGTATAATAACATCTTATTTCTTAATATTTAAAATTGAAGTTATATTGAACAACTTATTATATAAAATGTATTTAATAATAGGTAATTTCAGATAAAGAAATTCACTTAGTTACAATAAGTCTCCTGAGTAAGCATAAAAATGTAATGAAAACTGTTATTCTTTATGTTCTTCAAATAAGTACAAAAACAAATCTGGAAAGAAATTGAAGACCAAGATTTTTTTAGTTGCAACCGTGTCATAGATTTTATCTCCATTTCCACAGAGCTATTTGTAAAATATCTTAAAGGTAACCTCTCCTTGGTGCTTATAAGAACTTTCAAATAGCTTTAACTAGACTTTAAATTTATAGTGGTATGATAGTATCTAAAAGTTTTTCTTTTATTTTCAAACTTTCCTTTCTTTTTTTGTTATTTATTTCATGTAACTCTAATATTACAAAATGATATTTTCTATAGTATTATCACAGTTCAAAGGGCTTTTATCCCATTTATTTTCACTTATAACTATATTCCTTCACTCGATATACATACAAATTATTTAGATTAAAATCAAAACTCGATATTTATTATTATTATATTTAACCTTTAACTGATGTCACAGAAATTGTCGCATAACTAGTCTAAAGCAGTCTGTGAGACCGCTGCAACGAAAGATGAATAAAAGGCTCGATTAAATCATAGGATGGTGTGTTTGTACTAAACTTTTTGCACAGAGCTGTTATAATTAAAATTCACCTATTCAAAAGTATCTGGTGATAGTACTAAAGTTCCAAACGGAACAAAATTTCGGCAGTGTTTGGAGTTAAACTGAAAATTGCAAATTAAACTGTAAAAATTGAAAAAAGCCGCGGTCTGAGATACCGGTAACATCAGTTAACGGTTAATGTTCTAGATGTAAATATAGTGTAAAATGTCTGTTTTTCATTTATTCGTGTTTATTACCAGAATATAGCTTTGGTTTAAATTCTTTCTTTCCAAAAAAATTATATTTTTTAAATCATTGTTTGATAACTATGGAGGAATGTCAGACATCAATATTTCAATGCAGATTAAATTCAAGAATTCTTGTGAAATTATATTTAATTGTAATATTATTTCACCTGTGAGAAACAACGTACTTTAGAACTTGAAATTATAAAATCAATAAATACCGTATTTACTCGTCTATAATGCGCAGTTTTTTTTTCAAAATTTTAGGTCTAAAAATTCGGGTGCGCATTATACATGGACTATTTCCGGCAGCTAAATGAAACCCCACATCGTTTCACTTAAGTCACTGAACACAACATGTAGATGTTGTGATATAAGACTACGAGTATAGAAGTAGTAAATAAAATGAGTGAAATAGTTGTCCTTTTTTAATCCGCAGTTTGTGTATTATGCGCAGATGCATGATAACGGTTTTCAGTGTCGATAAATATTTTGAAACAATTTTTCTAATGAGATAAAAGTACATATTGCAGAAACCTTACCTTTATGGTACTTTAATAAGGGGGTGGGCTATATAAGTGATTGAATACGGTAGACTGGTTCGAGGCATAATGTGCTGTGAGTCAGGATTTTTTACGGATTTTATTTGCTATTAAAAAGCATTATATATATATTTTTTGTTTTTCTCTCATCAGAATCATTAGATACGTTTAAAAAAGTCACACCATAAGCCAGTGTTGCCAGATTGGGGACATTTTTAATTCATATTATTTGACTGCCACCACTTTTTTAAAATAGTATAATTCGCCTTATTTTTCAGAATGTTTAATCTATTTTTAAATAGGCCAAACGTTTCTATTTCAAAAAAGCGGTGACAATCAACAATCTGGGGACAAAAAAGTCCCCGATCTGGCAACACTGCCATACGCTATATCATTTTTAACACTAGAACTACCGTGATCCGTCATTTTGACGGCTATCATATGAATATGTTTCAGTTCAAATCATAAATTTGATTATGAAATAAGTTTAAAAGATACAAAGAAGAAAAACGTTAAATAATAAAGTTAAACTGTTTTAAATCAAAATTCTGGTGTGATATATTTTTATAAAACTTGACTCAAATTTCCGTTAGTTCTAGTGTTAAACAGAATTACAACCAAGAAATGTAAAGAAGCATTTATTTGCTCATAAGAAAGCAGAAGACCGAGACCCATTTGCGCACTATTGTTTCATTATTTATATTTCGAAAATGAAAAAGAAAAAGAAAATCCAATAATATTTATTTACTTATTTATTTATTGACGAAGCGTCAGGGCAAGCGTACTTTAGAGAGTCAAAAATCTTTTGATGTCTGATAGTCAGTTTGTATGTCTGTTATAGCGTAACAGACAAATTTTCGACACTCTACTGTAAGCCTGCACTGACGTTTCGGCAGTAAAAAAAATCGTTTTGAGCTTTTACTTTTACAAACCCAACTAATTAATTTGGAATAAGTGTATATATTTTGTATGACGCCATAAGTAAAACAGTGAGTGCCCCCACGAAATAACGTGCTCTGAAACATAATCGAATTTATAGAATTTTAAATGAATGGAACAAGCAGCAACTTCACTCAAAATAGATTATGATGTAGGTGTTCGCAAGATGTGATTTTTTTTTTTTTTTTTTTTTTTTTCATGAAATAGAATGACTGAGATTTCGCAAGATTCTTTTTTCTTTTTTCGAAAAAAATAAGAGATTACCTTTAATATTTTTATTAAATTTAATGTATTTTTTAATAATGATCAAATTTTTTTAATTTATTCTGAACATCTTTATGTTTCATGTAAAGCAATAAACCGTGATTTAAGGCGATTTCCCGCCATTTGTGCCATTTCCGGACGGTGATCACACTGCGGGTCCACCTAATTTTAATTCCAAACTTACAAATAGCACCAAGAATATTTTAATAAAATTTTGCTTTTATAATGAAAGCTTAAAAATATAAGTTTTTACTTTCTAAGAAGTTCGTTTGTAAATTCTGGTGTCGGTCAATCATTTCAGCATTTTGCGAACAGAATTTTTCTGTGCCGGAAAGGGTTAAAAAAACCCTCTAACAACAAAATTGAAGTTCCTGAAACTTGAATTTATCTTCACATCTTAAAAATATATTAAACTTATTGAACAATCTTCTTCTTGTAAAAGCTATGAACCAAGTTAATTTGAATGTATAATGCTAATTTTAATGCATAATTTTAAGCTAATTTTAATGTAATGCGATATCGAATTATTATTTAATATTGGATCTATCAAAATATTCAAAAGATTAAGACGAAACATACGTATGAAAATATAAAGTACTTTAACCCTTTAACGCTCAAGCTATTTCAGAACTTGAATTTAAGCGATATTTTTTTCTAAATGTCTTTAGAACATTAAAGAAATGAGGCAAATTTTAATGCACCGTAAGCAACCAATATCGAACTATTATTTGATACTAGTTTTAGAAAAATATTCGAAAGATTTGGGATGAAGCATATGTATAAAGCCATAAAATCTTTTAACTCTTTAAAGCTTAAGCTATTTCAAAGCTTGAATTTAAGGGAGATTTTAAGAAAAAGTATCTTTAGAATATCAAAGAAATAGGAACTTCTTCTAAAGATTTCTCTCGTCATACGAAGAAGAGACACTTCCTAACACGTGAAGTCTGCACTTCTGTTCAACACTGGCGAACTCTTCACTAGTGCGATTTCGGATTGTGTAACTACTACTACGTATACTTTTGTTGCCGTTATAGTGATAAAGAAATATAACACATGATTCCTATACGAAATTTAATGAGGAATCGAATCCTAGTAGTTATGTTTTATCAAAATTTGCAATGCAAATGCAAATTGATCAAAGCATGTTTTAAAAAAAGGCCGACATTTGAGATTTTGGTCGGCGCCTATTCGCACTAGTGTGCAATTCACCGTTTAACCCTTTTCTGACTCAAGAATTCTGATTTGGAAAATATTTGCTCAGATATTAGAATGTATGATTTTAAGTATGAAAAAAATTTATTTAAAAAATTTACAACATAAAAATTAAGAATTGTTGACTATAAAGTACTTTTTCACATCTGCAATAAACAGAAAACTTAGCCTAACTATTGTCAATTTTCTAATAAAAAATTGTAAATTATACGAACATATCTTTGTAAAAAATTTATTTTTTGATGTCTCCAGACTTTTTAACCTTTAACTGATGTCACAAAAATTGTCACGTAACTATTGTGAAGCGGTCTGTGAGACCGCTCCATCGAAAAATGAATAAAAGCCGCGATTAACTCATAGGATGTTGTTTTTGCACTAAACTTTTTGTATAGGAGTGTTATAATTAAAATTCACCTATTCGAAAGCCTCTGGTGTTAGATTTTAAGTTCCAAACGAAATAAAATTTCAGTTGTGTTTGTAGATAAGCTGAAATTTGCAAGTTAAACTGTGAAAATTGAAAAAAGCACCGGTCTGTGAGACCGGAGTTAAAGGTTAATTTGACAAAGTTTGAGAAATTCATTCTAGAAATAGCGATGTGTAACTACTCAAATGATAAATAAAACTTTGGCGTGAAAAATTAACCCAATATCGCTGTCTGTTCAGAAATCTATGAACAATTTACATTAACTGATGTGTTGGAAGATAGCAGCAATAAATAAATCCGTCTTTTAAAGCCCATTATATCAGTAACATCGGCTTTTGGGTATGTTGCAGATATGCAACGCGGTGATACAAAGGGTTAAATACTAAAAAAATAAGCTAAGGCGCTGCGTTCCGAAAGAATACCTTTGTTTATGTTTATCAGTCTAAAAAAACGTAACTTCCAGTACGAGAACAGAAGAAAGTTTCCTTTCTGTTCTCGTAGTGGTAGTGCATAATACAAATGGGATGTGCAGCATATCGATTGTTGCACTTTGTAAAGAGAAGTAACATTTAAATCAAAAATAAAAAAAAAGTGTTTCAACAGTTGACGAAAAAACTGGATATATCAGTATCCAGTGGTGGTAATGAAATAAGTAGGAATGCTGGCATATGTGAGGGGAAACAAACAATAAGGCGCATTAACACTTTAAAAAGGAATAGTGAGAAAAATAACCCATTGTGGGAAATTCTTATCCTAAAAAATTACAAATAGTTAATGTTAGTTTGAAAGAAATAAAATTTCTACTTAAAGGTGTATTCCAATCCAAACTGCTTATTTTCTGATTCAGTTTTGAATTCATTTTTGCTCTCAAACGCATCAAACTGGGAAATTCTCTTATTTAGAAACTACATAATGTTCCATGCTTCTCGATTTTTTGATAAATGCAGAAAATATTGTAGAAAATGTTGTCAAAATTGGCGTTTTGAACCGAATTTTCCGAAGCGGGAGATCTGGGAATGAAAAAAATGTTCACACTGAGAAAATAAGTGTTTGAAAATCAAATTCTAATTAATTGAGCGAAAAATGAAATCACACGGCCTCTTATACATCTCTTCAAAAATCACCTCAGCAAGTTTCATGTTTTTACTTTTAAAAATGAGTCTGAAAATGTCTCAGAAAATTTCGAGCTGTTGAGGGTGGGAAAATATTTTTTCGAATACACCCTTAAAATTTAGGTTTTAGTTTTTGAGCAATATCATTTAAAATGTAAGGTATGTCTGTATTTAATTTTTTATCATTAAAAGAAATAAATTGCCGTATTATATGTTGATAGTCGATTATATTTTGATTAAATTGGAGTTTTACAAGGAATTTTAGAATATGTAATTTTTAATTCGTTTACTTTATTTAATAAAATATTCACTAATAATAGGTATAACCGCTATATATATAACTTCAAAATGTGTTTAAAATTTTATAAGAACATTTTGTTTGCGGAAAAAAAATTATTTTAATTTTAGATGTCTTGGCAAAGTTTAACCAATTTGTTCTGCTTGGCAAGATTTCCTGATAGCATATATTTTCAGAATTCATGTCACTAATTTTGAAAAGTAATTTTTGTTTTATTTATTAACACAAATTTCTGTTCAAATAGGGAGAAGGTGACTATTTTAAAATAGTGGTATTCAAACAGTGCGAATCCTATATCTTAATCCATCACCGCTACTTTGCGGAAAAGGTGGAAGGATGACACCGGAAAATTTAAAAGCCAAATTAAATAAGTTCAATGCATCGACCACGACTAGAGAGTCAGTAGGGGGTGTGGCATTTAATGCCGGGCTTCGAGAACGTTATTGTTCATGGATTTGGGTTATGTGAGTTACATAGAATATAAAAGCAACGACAATGCATTTTGTTACCTATTCATAACTGTTACTCCACTGTTACATTTTGTCTTTGTTTTCTGTATAAAGTCTAATTACTAGATTTAGTGTTGTCCCGTGGTCATTTCACTGTGCTGTTTCAAACAGGAAAGTTTTTCTGTAAGGCAGAAAATGATGATAATTCAGCAACAAATGTAAAATAATTCTTCAGGCATTAATAATGACAAAGGAAAGATCCGAGTGTTCAAAATGCAAAGATTCTCAAAAAATAATTTTCGAAAGAAATGCTTTAAATGTTCCTCTTTTCGAAGCATTTCTCAGTTAATTTTAGCATTCAGTTAGAAATGAAAACATAGTTTCATTTAATTTTTATTTCTCATTAAATTTTGGAGTACTATTTGTAGAAAAAGACGAATTCGTCAAAAACCAGACAGGTATTAAACATCCAAGATAAAATTTTGAAACTGTTTTTGGAATGCAATTATTTCAATTTTTCTTAGAACAAGAATGCATTGATTAACATTCAGGTTTAATAACCGAATGCGCCTGTATGTTCACTATTTCTATTAGAAATTACTAATTTTACTTTTTTCGTTGTTTCAGAGATATAAATATTCCAGATATATTGCTGCTTTCAAACTTAATTAAAATTTTGAATATCTTTTTTCAGCATGATTTGAAATTAATACATGCTTTATTAAGAATAATTTTCATTTGGTAAAATGAAAATTATTATCAATAATTATTAACTGAAGAGAAATTCTCATTGGTAAATGAGAATTTCTCTTCAGTTAATAATTATTCGAAGCTTTGTCTGTATTGCGTCAAGTATTCATTTTCTATCTCTATCAAAATGGCCTTATTTCGTCCTCGAGATTTAATGAAGCAAATTTTGTGCTTTGTCACGAGAAGCAAAAATGTAACTATCTCATGATCCTAAGATATCATTGAATAGCAACATTATTCACTGTAAATGTACGTATCTACTGAAATATTGATTACATCACTGAAGATTCATCGGTATTCATTTGCGAAAAGTAAAGCTCTTTTTCATCAAGGTCAATAGAAAGGATTTTTATAATTAATTGGTAATGTTTTACAGTATTGTCGTAAGTGAGAGGGTCTGCAGTAAGGACTTTTAAAGAAATTACTCAAATTTTCCATTTCTTTTAAGGAAAACCCTAAAAATTTACATAGTCAGTCCGTTCGACTTAACGGAACCACAAACTTTTCATGTTTATGTCCACAGGGTGAGTGGGCCTTTAGCAGAACTTTTGGAACAGTTGCTAATTGTTGTATTTTTAATGCACAATTGAGGACTAAGAATGAAAAATGCTGAAAGTATCAAAATATATAAAAAATCTTTTTTTTTTCTTTTTTACGAAAAAATGTCTTAAGGGCCAAGATTAACAAACAGGAGAATGCTTGAAGTGTTAACCCTAGTAGTAATCGTTCAAACAAGTCGAAAATTTTACATATAACGTAGCAAATGAGGTGCTTTGGCCTTCTTTTTTTCGCTCTCTTGAAAAATGTCCTCTTTTGGACTTTCAGCGTTTTCCGTTCTTAGTCTTCAATTCACTTTAATTATTTCTCTATTTAATGTAATAAAGGGGAAAATATGAATCGTTATTGAGTACAAAATATCTTATCCTCCAAAATGATATTGTCTTTTTAAATGTACGAGTAGAAATTAAGTAAGAAAGTACTTTTAAAATGCTATTTTTACAATTCAGTCTGCTCTTGATAGTATGAACTCGGTAGTTGCTGTCACTCAACTATACTAACTAAATATCTTGTTGATCTAACATTTTTATATTTTTTTAACAGTGAGACATATTTACAGTATTAGAATACAGTACTCTGCTCTGATGAAATGATATTTCAGTTTTGTAAAATATTTTTAAATTAAATGTTTTTGGAGGGAAATAATATCAGTGTACTTATCAAAAGACATCAGTTGAATCGGTCTTGGGCAGCATAATGCTCAATAATTGCAATTTATTGAACATTTGAGTTCAAAATGTACGATAATAAAAAGCATATATAGAAGTAATAGATTTGGAAGTAGGAGATTATAAATGTATCTAACCGTTCTTTCTTAGAGCCCATCTGCGCGTTAATTTTTTAAAAGAATCATTCAATTATATTAGTTTTACTTCAAATACTTCGAAATTAAAATATGTTACTGAAATACCTTGTAGCATACAAACAACTGGAAATAGTCTTTGTAACTTTTGTAATTTTATTTTTCAGGGCTGCATAAAATAATTCAGATGCATTATATGCCATAAAGATTTCACTGCTTCAACCCTTAAATGCGCTTTTTTAAATTTTGTTTCGAAAGAATTATATATGATACTCTGAAAGGTTTATAATACAGGAAAAATAATGAAAATAATCAGAGATATGTTTTTCATATAATACGTCAATCTTTTCTTCTGTTGCACATCTGCAATACAAGTAAAAACTAGTGTCGTGAGGCGGTTTTACATTAAAATAATGCAAATACTTTAATAAGTATGTCTCCAAATACCTTATTTTACATAATTATTTATTTTATAAAACTTAACCTTTAACCATTTAATTCCCATAATAGAATACGTTCTAGAAATTTACGTAGTTCAGAGAATCTGCCTTTACACTAGAAAGTTTCAATGGTTAATTTCGCTTTATTTAAATACGGAATGTCTGTTCTTTAATTAATTCAAATATTGCTATTTTAATTTTCTGCTGTGAATTAGGTATATGCGCATAAAAAAAAAATCTATTAAATTCAAAAAAGTGTTGTTTGCATATATGCAAAGCTGCGCCCTAAAGGGTTAAATTCGTTTTAAGAATTTGTACTTTCGGAAGCTTAGCTAAATTTTAAATGCTACTTAGGAAATGTTTAAGAATTCTGTCTTCGGTTTACTCTGCTAATTCTTATTAAGAAGTATGTCTAGTTTTTTTTTCCCGTGAAATATTTAAACAATGCCACTTTTAGCAGAGTGCCTTATAGTGGACAAGTGAGACTTGAAAATTTGTGTGAGGTTGTGGTGCGTGAATGCTAACATTTTTTCGAGAATATGATTTATTGTCATTTTTTAAAAAATTTTGGTGCACATGTATCGCCAAGAATCTGATTGATTGTCATAGTTATTTTTGAAATGATATGTTATTTAGGTGATTGTGCTCATGTAGTAGCTATATACAGTGTGATTCATAAACATCGAAACAATAGCCTATTTCCTTAAATATTGCCCCTAGACACATACTTCCAATTGCAAAGTTTCATAGAAAAAGGTGCAAAATTTGATGAAATAAGTTGCAACTCCATAGGGGTGGTTGGTCTATTTGAGAAAATACGAAAACTAAATTTTCATACGGCCTCCGTAGCGTAAAATTTCCAATTAGGAAAATTTTCCTTATCCATTCCTGAATTAAACACAAAAAAATTCATCTCGATAGCTGCAAAACACGTAGATATATTAAAATTCAAAAGTCGTGACTTACACCACTTAACAATGCCTCTAACAAGGAGAGGGTCCGAGGTTGGTCTCACCGAATGCGATGAACATTTGTGTTTCGATAGCGTATGATTAGTATATAAATATATGACCGCCATAAAGCGCAATACCCAGGGGGTCTTGAGAAAATCAGTCGCAAAGTTTAAGCCACAGTTTATAATCCGATAAATTCCCTGCTTCGGAAAGCAGCTCCGTGGCATAGCGGTAGCATGCTGGATTTGAGTTTTTTCTACTCGGGTTCGATTCCGGCTCGTACTTGTTTTTCAGAAGGAAAATTTTATCAATCAATTCCGAATCGCAATTGAAAAGATATGTATAATAATTGAAATTTACGAAAAATATGAATTAAACGTATTTTTTGTAGCATATAAGTGTTTTTTTAAGTACGAAAATTTTCATGTTTAAATATATCATGAAAAAAACCGCATATTTATATGTCTATAGACCAGAAATTTTTTGTTGTTATTTAAAATTATTTACAGTTATTTCAATGAATAATCTACTATTTTTCACAGAGAAATAAATTAAAACACGTGATATAAATGCGTAAATAATTATATTACTTTAATTTTGTTTCTATATGAAAGTATTTCGAATATTTCATGATTTTTTTAATACGCTTTTTAAAATTCTAAATATGACTTTTTTTATTTCGGATTTTTGGTTTTGTAATTATTACCTACTTAATAACTATTTTCAGCAGTTCAATATCTTTTTAGAACTTATTTTTACGCACAAAGACAGTTATCCTAACTATAATCATAAGCATCCAAGATTTTAAAAATTTAAAAGTTAAAAAGCTAGTTAGTAAAAAACGATACATTTATTTCACTGTGAAAAGTAGTACCTTATTTATGTAAATAACAATAAATAAATTTTAAAATTAGCTTAATTTTATGGTCTATAAATGTTCCAATTGACTTTTTTTTTTTATTTGTTATTATTATTATTTATTTATTTTATCTTTAGTTTTCATTAAATATATTAACATGCAAAGATTCGCACCTAAAATTGTATTTATATAATTAAACTGATTTATATAAAAATATTAAACAAGAAAAAAAAAAGATTTCCGAAAGAAATTACTACGCAGACACTTATTCTAATTAAAAATTAAGAATCTCAGACTTTAAAAAATCATATTAAAAATATAAAAGCATATTTTGAATAAACCATGAAATATTTCAAAGAGGAAACAAAATGTAAATAATATATTTGTTCACTTATTTTAATTTATTTCTCTGTTAAAAATTGTAGATATTCATTGAAATAACTGTAAATAATTTTATATAACAACAAAAGATTTCTGGTCTATAGACATATAAATATGCGGGTTTCTTTTTTTTTCATTATATATTTAAACATGCAAAATTTCGTAGTTAAAAAAGCACTTATATGCTACAAAAAATACACTTAATTCATATTTTTCGTAAATTTAAATTATATTCTTTCAATTGCGGTTCGAAAATGATTGATAAAAATTTTCTTTCTGAAAAACAAGTCCGAGCCGGGATCGAAACCGGGTAGAAAAAACTCAAATCCAGCATGCTACTGTTATGCCACGCAGCCGCTTGCCAACAGAGGAAATTTATCCGATTATAAATTGTGGCTTAAACTTTGCGACTGATTTTCTCAAGACCCCCTGGGTGTTGCGCTTTACGGCGGTCATATATTTATATACTAACTATACTCTATCGAAACACAAATATTCATCGCATTCGGTGAGACCAACCTCGGACCCTCTCCTTGTAAGTGACGAGTTATTGACGCATTTTCAATGCAAGATAGGGATCAACCACAAATTGTACGTTATTAAAAGTGGATTTAAGACAGTACATCTCACTTTGACATAAAATAGCAGCGTATAGATTGCTTTCAAAATATGCTGGAGGTCTGCACTAGAAGTTGCACAGGTCGAAATATCAAGGCACGGGCACGGTCCGACCCGTAGAATAAAGTTCGGCCCGGCCTGGAAAAAGTTAAAATCTCAGCCCGGCCTGACTGAATTTCTACAGAACACAGTTTTTACGTCGATATTGTTAAAAATTGTTCCGTATGTGGAGTTCTGAACAAAAATACTTATTATAGCTTTCCTTTTACATGTTTATTATCTTAATTTTTAAAGAAGCGTCCTAGGCTGTGGTGTTTATTTTTTTTAATGAATCTCTGTTTGTATGTAAATGTTTCACTTATCATTAATATCGTTTATCCATATTACATGTATTGGAGACTTTGAAAAATGCTATACAGTAAAATCTTCTAAGACGGAAACACATTCGAAAGAAAAAAGTGCGTTATGGACAAGTTTCCCTTCTTAGCAGGTTTAAATGTAGTCTATTCTTTTCTCAGGTATTATTATATTAATTTTGCTTGGATCAAAACTTTTTCCGTTTAAGAGAGGATTCCGTCATAGGCAGGTTCTTTTTCACTGGATTTACTGGATTTTATTTTTTTAAGCTTTAATCTCTATCCTTTAAAAAAATTAATTTTAAATTTTAATTGTAAAATAATGGTGATTTAAAATATATGCATTTTTTTACAAAAATTTTTGGGCTGAGCTAAATTTTACAGATTTTTGCACGGATCAGGTAAGTCAGAGACAATGATTTTAATACGTGGTGGGTCGAGACTGGGACTGAAAATTTTGCCCCGTGCAGACATAGGAAGCCAGTCTGGGGTTCGGTATGGTAAAAATACGTTAGGCCCGTCCCGGCCGAGCCTTCAGAAAAAAGTAAGGTCTGGGCCTTGTCCGGCCCCAGAATACAGACTTTTCTAACGGCCTCGCCGGGACGATGTAAAATCTGAAGTTGTGAGGGCTAAAACTATGAAAAATCTCTTAACCGGCATGTTAAAAGCCTTGTTTTAAATCAACTGACGGGCATTTAAGTAAGGTGAAAAGGGCAAAAGTTAAACTGAATCTGAAGTTTAAGCTATAGGAAGAAGTTATTTATTCACCTCCAATTTTTTAAAAGGCATAGAAACATTTTATTATTAGCCAATATTTGTTTAAAACTTTAAATGCGTTTTTCTGCATGGTGGGTTTTTTCCACCATTCCCTGTGTTTAAATGGTTATAAGTCAAGAATTGTTAAAGAAAAAGGGGTGCAAACTTGAAACATGTCTTATTTGATTATTTTACATTAATTTTGTTTCGAAAACTTGAAAAAATATTTACTTTTGAAAATATGATTTTTAGGGTTCCGTTCTTAAAAAGTAAAAACGGACCCATTATAAGATCATTCCTATGTCTGCCTGTCCGTCTGTCACAGCCACTTTACTCGTAAACTATGGAACGTGAAAAGTTCAAAATGGGGGAAGTAATAAAGACTATTGACCCACATATTTACAGATTATTAAACATTCACAAATATATTTAGAGAAAATGTAGAGGGGCTAATTAAGTTACTTGAAAAAACAAATCTTTTCTTTGTATATCGTGTGAGGTATCGTTAAAAAGCTTTCCTAACGCTGACCTCATAAATACATTTCTTTTAATTTTAGGTATATTAATTTTAGAAATATCGTCGAAAATGTAGTGCAAAAATATGCCCCCCCCCCCCCCCCCATCTATTTACGAATCTACTGAAACTAAAATTATGAAAAAAATTGAGGTAGTAAACATTAATTTAAACCTTGCGGGAAAATTATAGTGATTACCTTAGGTCACATAGTTTTTGAGATAAGCACACTTTTCCGTTACACATAAATTTCAATTTTCAGGTCTTCAGCAAAGGTGTTGATGAGTGCTGGGGGGTACCTATCGTGGCAGAAGTATAAAAGCATTTTTGATAATGATTTTTGAAAAAAATCGTAGGTAATTAGCTGAGATATTAACCCTTAAAAACACGGATGGTATGGACACGCATAATGGGAGGGGCGGCGTACTCTACGTAACATCGGTTTTTAAAGCCTAGACTATAACTTTTAATGACATATTTAGGTAATGTAATGCCCAGTAGCAGTATAAAAACAATAAACGTCAAATTGTTAAAAACAGACTAATTTAATTAGAATTAATCACACAAATACTATGGGATTCGCGACTAGTTTGCATTAAGTGGATCGCTCAATAAGCCTCCCGTGACTTTAAATGTTAATTAAAAACCTATCTGGAAAAACGCGGCACGGACCAAGGTGGCGTTGCAACTTTGCGATCTCCTTTCGAAGCGCGCTTACTACAATGCTAAGTTTAAATTTCGAACAAGGTTTTGTTTTAGCTACACTGTAAAAAGAAAAGATTATTATTACGCTAAATTTAGTTTTATTAAATGCCAATTGAAGTTAAAACATGCACTACTTTTATTGTCAGTACCGAATTAAGTTCATCATAAACAGATTAGGATAAGATTAAAAAAAGAGTTATATGGAAAAGCAATATTTGATATTATTTAGGCTTCATATCTCTTCGAGCTTTTATGGTATACCTATTCCTACTTTTCTAGTATATACAGCTATACCCAGCCCTACGTTGTATAGTTTTTTTGCAAAGTCTTATTATTCTTTAAGCAACGATTTTTTTTAATAATATATTTAATAATTGATATATTTATTGAACGGAACCCTCTGAGCACGAGTAATACTCGCACTTGATTGTTTATTTAAAAATAAGTTACAATATTTTTTTAATTTAAAATTTTAATATTTTAAAAAATTATATTTAAAAAAATCCTACAACAAAATTTTAATTATATTTTCCTCTTTTAGAGGTTTGCACGGGCCCGGTCTCGGCCCGAGGTCCGGATCCGGATCGGCGCGCGGGCCGGGCGGCAAAATGAAGGCGAACTTTCAAACGGACCGGGCCGGGCCGGCAGAAAAAGGACAATTTTTTATTTTGTAAACGGGCCGGGACGAACAAACAATTAAACGAATAAGAAATGTAACTTGTCTAGCGTAGAGATCAGTATCGGACAGTTACATGGGTGTCTGAGCTCGGGCTTAATATTTTCAGCAGACTCGTACCGGGCCCAGATCAGGCTTGCATTTTTTTATACATAGTCGAACCGGGCCGTAACTGGACTTAATTGTTCTCAGTATGTGTAGGGCAGGCAATTTGTTTTGCATAAATATTAATAGCGATAATGAACTTCTGTTAACCGAATCTTTGGAATTGTGTTCTGAAATTGTGGTTCTAAACAATGCGAAACTTTGGTACATTTTCTGACTAATTTTTAACTGTAAAAATATATGAATCACAGGCCTGACTATTGAAGGGATTTGGAATCGATTAGCGTTTTCTATTTTTGATAAATAAATTACTTATCGAGATATGAGAGAATCTTGTCACGTGACAGCGTGTTTTCTCCTTAACGCCATCCGATTACATAGTTTCTGAATAAGAATCTTATGCGTTTCCGAAAAGAAATGAATTCAGAAATGTGTCAAAAAGTACTCCTTTGGATTTGAGAAAAGTCTTCATAAATGACAAAGAAATATTTACACAATTCTACTTTTCGTTATGCAACTTCAAAAGTTATCATATTTTTAACCCCCCTTCTTTTTTTCTGTTATTCTAAACTACATTAATTTTTTAATGAATCCTTATTTGAATGTCGAAATGCCTAGGACTCTAAGTAATCATTAATGTTGCTATTGTGTATTTTCTGTCTTGCAAACCCATCGTAATTTAAAAATGTACTGTGAAATTATCCCAAAAATACGTTTGCAGTATTCTTTAAAAGAATCATAATTGTATGTTAAGAAAAATCTGAATTTTTTGTAGTAATTGAGTCGGGTCCGATCGGGCCTGATTTATCTGGAGGTATGTGTCTGGAAGTATGTGTATAGGGGGCAATATTTAAGGAAATAGGCTATTGTTTCGAAGTTTATGAATCACACTGTATATAATTACTTATACGGAAGATAATTACCAAGTAATTACCAAGAAGTCAATTTACAAGGTATTACCAAGAAGCTATCACATAAGAGAATCTCTGGAAATAATATCTAATAAAGAAATAGTCTGTAATGATATATTATCATATGATATCCAAGCAGTCTGAAAGTAATTAACACATAATAGATAAAACCTGTGTTTGGTTTTGAAATTTTGAATAACTTTTTCCATGCCACCTTATATTCCATACCAACCTTGAAGCAGAATGGCCAATCCCGGGCGAAGCTAGAAGGCGCATAGAGACAACAATCTTTGGTTTATCACTGATGACGACCGAGTAAGTTCGGTTGAAAATGTTTTGATTTTATAGCACTTTAATGTTTTTAAATGTAGTACGTACCTTTAAGTAATAATGATACATTTATTTGTATTTTTCTATAAATTTTAATTATTAACCAAGGTGAATTTTGCACTGAAATTTTTAACTTTTTACTTAATAAATTTTGGAAAATAATAAATAATAATAATAAATTTTGGATTTTTGCACTTTCAGCAATTATAAAATTACTTTATTATGGCCTTCCCCTGCTATTTCCCTGTTTGCTGTTATAAATAAATTGATGTTTAGTAAAATCTGTGTCATGATTTCTTTACCAGTGAATAGCCAGGAAGGGTATGTCGCAAAGTATAGTTTCGATAGAAATCATTTAATAGTTCTCATCATCACGTTATCAGTCGCAGATCATAGCTATACCTGGCAAGGATAAAACAGGTTCTGCCATCACAACATATCTCGTTTTCGAAAAGTGTAATCAAACTGTGTTTTACCATGTGTTCAAAAGGATTTCTGAAATTAGAATGTCTACGATATGCTTTTTCAATCGCAATAATTGAGCGTTGATTTCTAAAATTACTTTTGTTTAACCTGTAGATCTGCTTGTATAAACTCCAAAGTGCCCATATTCTTTATCTAAAAAGTAATTAAGTTAAAATTTATTAACTTTTAAAATCACTTAGCAACTTGTGATTCATACTGTATTATCCTAATTAGTCTAAGAATATTCAGATTACACAACCAAAAATTTGCAACAAACTGTTCGACCGTTTTTATAGAAAACGGTCACATAACCGTAATTTAACTTTATTCTGACCATAATATGGGTAATAATCGGATCAGTATAGAGTTAAATGACGGTTTTGTTAACGTTTTCTATAAAAACGGTCGAATGACTGGGCAGTTTGTTGCAACTTTTAAACAGTGTATTTCTTTGGAACACAACTACTGAATCGCGTTTTTTTTTTTTTCTAAGTGTTCGTTTTAAGAAGGTTGTACTTCAGAAAATGGGGTTAAATATTAAAATCAACAGTAGAATAAGATTCCTTTGTTTAAAATACTTATCGATTGAAATTCATTGCTGTACGTTCCAATGTCATGAAAACAGAAATTGGTAAACAGGTCATAATTTGATAACTGAAAAAAGAGGCATTGAAATTCAACTTTGATTTGACGGGACACTTAGACTCAATCAAAGCCCTAAAACTTCTAGCTTGTTATGAAGTGATCTCATCTGAGGGTATCTTTCAATAGGCACTTCGCATTTCAGCTTTGTAAAAGGATGAAAAAAAAGTAGCTTCTTGTTTTCTTTCAAGCGCTTATTGTATTTTTTGCTGTTTTAGTCAGGCAACTTCGATACAAGATATTTGCTCTGTATGTTGAGAAGCCGATGCTAATCTAAGGAAGCGATTCGTTCAACGAAGAAATCTTATTATATATCATACTCTTTAGTATTTGATTATTCTTTATACATTCATTATTATTAAACCGATGGTAATATTAAGTATAACTGATATAAGGTAATTTCTGCATACCATAATGCAGACCATAAGCACTTATCAGACTGCTTTAACCGCGTAGAAAATTCTAATACTCGTAATTCAAAGATTTAAAAAAATATATTTTGCTTAAATTGCTGCCGGACGAGATTACTTTATGCCATTTTATCTGATTTTACACCACTAAATTTGGACTAAGTTCCTGAATTATAAATTTTTTATGTGCATTTGTTGTATTTGAACGAAGGTGAGTTATCCAACAAAAGAAAAAACACTCTAACAGGAGTAATGCATGAGCCTACGTTTCGGATGTTCCTGCTACTCCCCTCTGGTACATTTTAATTAATCGCAACGAAAGTAAAATAGAATTTAAGCATGCAAAAAATTAATAACGGCATGAGCAACATACATAAATATTGATACAAGCAGCAGCATAATAATTAAAAAACGTTTTATAAGCAATAAACTCAGAGGGAAATTTTCATATGTTAAATTTTACTTAAGGGGGATTTCTTGGCTAAATCGATGTTATTCTGTTACAGGAATATTTTTCAAATAAGATTTCAAAAACAGGTCTTTAAGATAGCTACATTTAAATTCTTTCATAAATTTATACTTGTAATAAACAGTAACTAGGGAAACGCATGCACAAAATTGAGCTGAAAGAGTTCATTTGCAAACACTCATTTGAATGTGTCAAAGAGTCATTGATGTTTTTTAATTTTGAATTGAACATGATTACTTTAGTTGTCGGAAGAAAGTTTGGAAAATTTGTGTTCGAGCCTTTCAAAAAATCGACTTTTCATACTTACACTAAGTTCATAAGATCTTGATGCGTTTCAAACTCAATGCTTAAAGCGCATTGATTGTTTTTCCTGCCTACATCTCAAAATTCTTCTCCTACGCGAAAGAAAATGTTGCTGTTGGCACCAACCAATTTTATTTAAAACGTATTGACAATGAAGCAATGTATACGGAATAATTAGCAAAGTGCTCGGTCGACGGTGAACTTCTCAAAAGAGAGTGGCTGTTAACACCACCTGATTTTTTTTCAGAGTATTGACAGCAACAACATATCTACAATAGCTTTGGTAAAGCTGGTTGTCAACTGTACACAAACCAGAATCTTTTATGGCCATCATTTTCTGTACTAACTTTTAATCAGGAGAGCTGTTCAAAGCCATCAAACCATCGCGCGTTTTAACCCTTTCAGGAGCAAGGCACTTATATTCGCAAAATGCTGAAATGAGTGACTGACACCAGAATTTACAAGCAAATTTATTTCAAAATAAGCAAAAGCTTTTGTTCACGTACTTAATAAAAGGAAATTTTTCATTCCAATATTCTGGTGCCAATGTGGCATTTAGGTATTAAAATTAGGTGGTCCAAAAATGAACCACCGCCCTTGAAGTGGTTAAATCTGAGACTATGGTGCTTATGATCTATTATTGTTTCTCCAGGACGCGATTTGTATCAGATTTCCTTCACGCAAACCATGCCAACCATGGCATATTTGACTGTATTGAATTAGATGGTCATCGGCTGAAGAGTTTAGGACGTCAAAAAAGGACCATTGGAATAGACGCATGATGGACGTTTAAAAAATATATCATAAGTTAAAACAAGTGCTGCAGCATACAGTTTATAAATAAAGCACGTAATCACGTATGTTAACACAATGAAAATAATATCATATATTAAACTTACAGATAAGTATTTATCCACGCCGATCTGATATCCAATGGATAAATATTAACAGTCGCATGAAAAAAATTATTTCCTGCATGAATCTCTGGCGGTTTTCCTCAAATCACCGTAAAAGATTTATCTAAAAGCAGGATTACACTGGGTTCGAACCCGGATCTTTTAGTTTACAAGTTGGCGACGCTACCGCTGGGATACAGAGGCTTGTTGTTTCACACGGAAATAATAATAAGAAGAAGAAAAACACCCATACTGAAGCATTTTGGAGATATTTAAGTGGCACGTATGATCTACAATTATTCATCAACGACAGGATTTATGTCAGATTTATTTTACGTGAACCATGCCGGCAATGGTAGGTATTACTGGGCTGAATTAGACGGTCATCCGTCGAACAGATTATGAAGAGTAGCGTCACAAAGTCACCATTGGAGTGGGCGCAAAGAGCTTCGTTCGCTCAGCTCAATAATACTATAGAAGATCATCGTAATTTAGCTTCAGTAAAACGTTCTAGTAGATTACACAGCGAATCGATAGAAACTACACTAATTTCAACTCAATCGTAAAGTATTGCAATTATCATTAGTCCATGTATTGTAGAAACGTTTGATGTGTCATCATGATTAAGTACTGAAACACTGCATATTTCGACATATTCATGAACTGTTTTAGCATGTGAAGTTAAATGAGTAGTAAAATTTATAACCTTAGGTAAATTACTAAAGATTCTATTCGTCCTTCATCGCAGCTTGGTAGTAATGTCCTCCAAAGTGCATTTTGATTAAATAAAGACAAACTTTGTAACGAAATAAAATCTATATCTTGTTCGTCTTGAGCCTCTTAATGCTTCATTTAAAATTCGAAGTAGTCGTTTCTCTGCCAATTATTATTATTCTTCATTTTTATTCTTTGTTTTCCAATTTTTTAATTTTTCATACATAGAACATCTCAACAAAACTTTAAAATAATAATAAGCCAACGAAATAGCTGATACACTCGAGTAATAACTTTTCTCTTTTTTTCTTTCTCTCCCTCTCTCTTTTTTTTCTTTTTGGATAAAAGGAAATAAGGGCAAATCCATGTCGACTATATATTTAGTTGTATATATAAGGCAAGTTCAAATTCTCTCGGAACTGATGGAAATTGCTAAAACACTGTAAAGAAAAAAAAAAAAAGAAAAAGAAACGGAGATTCTACTGGCAAGCGAGACTACGGTACCATTTCCGTATTTTAACGGAAATTTTTCTCCCAGAAATCCGTATCTTTACGGAAATACTGCCCCATAAATTACAGAAAATTTTTTCGTTTTTCTGGAATATATGGGGGGAAATTTCCGTTAAAATACGGAAATAGTACTGGCGTCTCGATTGTCAGAAAAATCTCCGTTTTTTAGTCCGTTTTTTTTTTTTTTTTTTTTTTTTTTTTTTTTTTTTTTTTTTTTTTTTTACAGTGAATATTGAATATACTAGCACGTATTAACTCACCGCAAACCAAACTAAACTTTTTTAAATCCGCGTTAACGTAACTGGGTGTGTTATCATGCTAAATAAAATCCCCATGATTATGGAAAACTCCTGCTTTGAAACTAGCTTTATCCAATTTAATTCTTATTCGTTTTAGCGGAAAAATATTAAGACAGAAGATCGAATCTTCAATTTTAGTCAAAGTTTCTGTATAAAACGTGTTTCCTTGACTTCCAATCGCCTTTCGAGTTCAAAGTGCGTGTCTATAAAACATTAATCCACACTAAATCACAAAAAACGCAAAACAAACTTCTTATAGAAACTTTAGTGTATAGACAAAATTCAGTTTTAGTTATATATATATATATATATATTAATTTCTGGAGAAATACTAGATGAAGAGTTTTCGAACGTTGGTCATGTAAAGAAAACTCTTGATTTCACACTTTCCAGTGGAGATTCAGTCATGTAGTATATTTTGAAGATCAACAATAAGTTGAGTAATATAAAGGATTTGTGTATCACTATAGAAATGAGTTGAAAATTATCCATAACTTTCACAAAGGATTTCACTTTCAGTGTTCAATGCTTTGCGTGCATTTCTTTACGAATAGAACATATAATAATGAAAATATAAAAGTGTCTTTTGAAAATCCAAATTTTTTCTCGTTTTTTTTTTTTTTTTTTTTTTTTTTTCTTTTTTTTTTTTTTTTTATGACATGCAGAGTTTCAACTAAATTTCCCTAAACCTACAGAAAATTTGACAACGTATAAGGAAACCGTTTACTGAAATTTTAAATCAATATACTGGAAATCCTACGAGTGTTGCAGATTGATAGAAAAGAAGGCTTAGCTGTGCTCACGTAGAACATTGTGTTCTTTTTTTTTTTTTTTTTTTTTTTTTTTCATAATTTGGTAGATAACTATTTAGAACAATTTATATAATGATTCTAGTTTAACCCCGTGAAAATTCAGAAAAATATCTGTGATAAATTCAGCTGCATTTTAATTGCTTTCTAATGGTAGCTAAATCACAAGGGATTGTTCATGAATTGCAGTTTTCCAAATAGATAGTAATATTATTTATAGTAATGTTTGAAATACATTTTAATGCAATAAATGTGGTGCCTAATTTAAGTATGTGTGTGTATTTAGTAAACTTAAAACTTTTATGTCATTCAACGTGACTATCCTATCCATACAAATTTAAAAAAAAAGTTTTGTTCGTCTGTCTGTGTATGTGTGGGGGAGGGGGGGGGGATGATGGCTAGGAAAATCTGCCGCACATAGAGATATGAAAATTTGGATGAGGATTGTCCAAGGTAGATCCTAATGCATGTGAGTCGCATATTGTTAATTTTTTTTATAATTAGCCGAGATATTGATTAAAAACTTATCGAAAAGGCATTATTATTTAGCAAACCGGAAAGCACACCAGTGCATGCCCGGTTCGGAGCTTGTTGAATTCCGCAAGCAGAGAAGATCGAAAACAGCCAGATCGCCTTTTTTTTATTACCGTTTTTCTGAACGTGCGTTGGACGAAAATTCGTAAATACTGAGAAATGAAAACATATTCTTAAATTTCGTACTTTTACGTTTAAAATATTGCAATCTGCTTGAAAAAATGTTTAATTACACTTTGAAAAAATTAATTGTGAATTCGAATCCATGCTTTTTTTCCGCAATTTCCAACGCTCGCGTCCACTGAACTTATCAAATTACGGTAAAACCGCTTACAACAAATTAAAGATTAGACTTTGTTCTTTAGAAAAACGTCCTTAGTTTTAAAATATATTAATATTAATTATTTGAAAAAATTTAGATTCCGAACGACGTTGCGCGAATTTCGGGATTTCTGCAATATTTAAATATATATATTTGCGCTCCTGATCAAGATACGAAAGACTAAAAATAACAGACCAGATTTGCGTTCAATTTCATTTCGAAATCCGCAAATCGTTCCAAATCATTCAAACACTAACCCTTTGAAAAAAAAAATCGTTTGGAAAACTCTCTTTTGCTAATTCCGTTTTTCAGCGATGTTTAAAATTGTTCATTGGCTTCGTAAATCGCAATACGAACAAACCAAAGACATTAGACCACATCTAAGTTTATTTACGTTTAAAAAGACGTATTTGGTTATAAAAAATATTAATATTAACACTTTCAAAAGCGTTCCTTTGCGTAAGTTACTTCCCCGATTTCTGCAATTTTAAAAATCTGTATCTACGCTTTTGATCAATATACGTAAAAACTAAAAATACCAGACCCCATCTACATTTATTTCAATTTCGAAATCCGCAGTCCGCTATGAAATATGTGAATGTTAGTCTTTGAAAAAAATTTGTTTCCGAAAGTCACTTACGTAAATTTTCTTTTTTTGTGCGACGTTTAAAAATCGGCATTGGCTTTGGAAATCAAAATATGAAAATTCCAAACATTCCAGACCAAGCTACATTCATTTTTCTTTTAAAACGCCTTCTTCGGTTTAAAAAAAAAAAAAATCAGTATTAACGCTTTAAAAAACGTTCGTTTCTGTAAGTCACTTGCGCCAGTTCAGTTTTTATTTGATATATTTTTTCAACATTTAACGATTTAACGTTCTGCTCATGGAATTTTTAACTGAAATACGAAAAACAAATCAGACACACTTAACAAGCATTCGGTAAGACTTTCGTTTAAAAATATGAATTTAAAAGTTCATAATAAATACAGATTAATTCAATAAAAAAAAACTATTTACTGGCGTCATGGCTGTCAGTTTTTCTGTAAAATCAACTTTTTTTTGTTTTGTTTTTATTCTAATAATGTGTTACGTTAAAGTTTGTATATGGGGCATTCTCACAATCTTTTGACTTTCATGTCCCTGAATAATAATTTTTATTTAATACACATTTTTGTGTTTTTTTTTTCATATACTGGGGGACATCCCATTGCATGATTGCATAACAATATTAACTAGATAAATAAGTTTCGAACGATGTTGGGGGTCCAAACACCTGGAAAACTCCTATACCGTCCCGTGTCCCTGATGTTGATTTTTAAGTTTGGAGCTGTCTGGATGAAATTGTTTCAATAAAATAATTCGATGTAATTTTTTTCTGAAACTGGAACTATTGTTTTATATAAATATGTAGCTAAAAATTAACCTGCACACATTTTCACATTTTTAGGGTTGTTATTATTTTTTAAACTCTGTCCCTGGGTTTTGGATTCCTTACCATCCCTCTTCTAAAATTATACAGAAAATCGTTTCAGATGCAGCCACAGAATTTTTTTCAAGTTTTTTTTCATGCAGAAGTATGCTAGAGAAATAATATCTAAAATTCTTTGGCAGGAAATTTACTGTAGAATTTAAATCAGCATTTAAATATCAATTTCAAGCATCGTGGCTTTATTGGTAGTCTCGCCGTCCCCAAGGTTTATTCCTGCACTTTTTGAGGTAAATAAAAAAAAATACATAAATAATTTAATCCAATGTTAACAACTGTTTCTAAACATCAATGAACATTGTGACTATCACTTAGTCTTAACATGATTTTCCTAAAAATAGGTGATAATTTTTCATACCGTTCCATCCTTACCGTCCCCTTTTTTACCATTTTGTCCCTTTTTTCCAATACCATCCCCCTTTTTTTACCTTACCGTCCCTTCTTTAACACCCCTTTAAGACAATGTTATACAAAAATTTTGTATTAAAAGTACTACATTGTTATTATTTCTTATTTGAATGTCCTGTGGGTACTATGCAAATTCATTATAAGTAAAAAGTTAGAAGAAAATAAAAAGTTATAGGGGTAAAATGGTAAGGAAAATTAAACTCGCAAGTTTAACTTAAACCTCAGTTAAATAAAGAAATTTTCGCTGCTGACCATTTTTTCTTTATTTTGAATCATTTAGGCATTCGTCTATCAGATTAAAATGTTATTTTAGCAAGTTTAATTTTGTCAGATTTGTTTTCCCCCAAAAGTCAAAAGATTGTGAGAATGCCCTATATCAATACATTTCCTACCAACCCTTGATTTCCCAATGGATTCTCCAATGTGCACCTCTTTTTTGCTGCGTAATTCTTGAAAATTCACTGTAGGCAAGTTCAGCGGCTTATTGAGGAAGTAACGAAGATGTTGATATTTAAATATCACTTTTTGTTATAACCAGATGCTTTTTAAAACTTTCCACACTTCCTCATGTCCTTTTGACTCTCGACATTTCGACGGTGCCTAAGTTTTGCGCTTACTATGATTTATTCGGTGAATACTTACTAACATATTTTCACAATTTATCGTTCGTTTGATAGCTTTAAAAGTCTTATGTGTAAAAATTGTCAATAATTTGTTCCTCCAGTGTCCCATGCATGCAGAAGTGTGTGATACTATAACCAACAAATAAAAGCAAAAATAGAAATAAAATTGCTTAGATTTGTTTTATTTAGAGGCTAAATAACTAATATCAACTGAAACAAGAACGGAAAATCATGCATCAAGCATAGATTATGAAACACTTTCCAACGCATTCAGAATACTGTAATGATAAGGTGAAAGATGGTGTCAAAGTAAATAATTTGAGAAACTCATAAAAAATTTTAAAACTCAATTTAGCAATCACCATCAATATTTGAGAAAATATCCTATTTTGTGCAGTCCTGTTTATATTTTATAGATCTATACAAGGCGAGTCCAAAATCATGGGACAAACTTTAAGGGTAGATAGGGGACATCACAAGGATTCAGATTTGCACAGCAACCCATGGTCGGAAACGCTTTCCTGGTGCGGTAGTGACGACACAAAACGCAAGAAAGACAGGACACGAATAAGAGGAGAACACATGTTTATTATCTTTAGTACAGCAAAAAACTAAGGAAAAAAGAACCTTAAAGGGACAATGATAGTCATCAAAGTAGGTGCTCGAAATTACGAACCCGGGCCGTGATGCATGGAAGCGCATCTCCGGCGCATGGAAGATCTAATGTTCTCGAAAATACCGGGAGTGTCCCGGCTTCCCCAGCAGCTGCCACGATGCGTGCAACAAGTTCCTCAGCACTTTTCAGCACTGTCCCGGCATTTTTACAGCACTAAGAATAATAAGCTTGTTTTCTCTCCCTGTTCGTGTCCTTTCTTTCTTGTGTTTTGCGTCGTCACTACCGCACCAGGAAAGCATTTCCGACCATGGGTTGCTATGCAAATCTGTATACTTGTGATGTTCCTTACCTCCCCTCAAAGTTTGTCCCATGATTTTAGACTCACTATGTATATATGTTCCGTAATATGCTAACATTTACCTCAGCTAGGAAACGCATAGCACAATTGAAAATTCCCCTTCAACTATTTCTGTCAATAAACAGAAATGTTCTCGATAACTTTTGTGCAGTCCTGCATATGGTGTATAGAAATTAAACAAAAAAGTAATATGCAAAAATTTAGTTATATTTAAAAACTCGTACCACAATTGTAAACGCACTTCCACCAATTATTGTTCATAGACAATATTATAATCGAATTATTTTGTGAGGCCCTGTAAATGAACGATGAATGCTATGCACACCCTATTCTGTAATTAGCATCTTTTAGTGCACCTCAATGATGCATATCAATTTCAATCTGTTCTAAATAGTTTAACATCACTAAAATGCAACGCAAATGATTTTTCCCCCATAGACCGCAATCTAACGGGCGCAATAGTGTCCCTGTAAATGAACTATAAATGCTAGATACTTCATTTTCCATACCGGACATGCCATGTTAAACCTAAATAAATATATAAATTATATGGAATCATAAGTTTATTTACGCGAGCTATAGCTCTACAGACAGCAGACAGACAGACAATCATAATTCATAAACACATTCCAAATATGTTGGAAAGTGTTAAAAATGAAAACTGTTTTTGTAGATCCTATGTAATAGAAACTGGAGGGTTAATGCAAGATGTCCATAAATTATTTTTGGGGCTTCCTTACCTCATAACATTTGATTTAAGAACACGAGGAAGAGTTTTATGGCATGTTCGTAAAATACAAAGCAAACAGTGTTTTTAATAACACAGATGATTACATATGCGTACAGTTGCAGCTCAAAATGTTATCAATCAAATAATAATTAATATTAAAATTTTATGAAACTTATCAAACCGTTATTAGTGAATTTTGCGATATCTATCAAACTTTGTGCTCCTAATTCATTAATAACTTTTTGATGAATTTGGTACAATTATAATATTAATTATTATTTGATTAGTAACGTTTTGAATTGCAACTTTGTGCATATGTAACTTTGTGTTATTTAAAAAACTTTTTGAGTTATACTTTATGAATGTGTAATAATGCTTTTCGTTATGATTTTAAATAAAAATTTATGAGATAAGGAAACCCAGGCAATAATGTATTGACTCCCTGTATTCATTAACACTAAAATTAGTTTGAATTTTTATTACTTGAAGTACAATAAATTCCTCTGGCATTAAATTATCTAATTTTTTCAGATTAGATGTAGTGTAATAAAATGTAATATAACTTTTTTTTTACAACATTTCATTCGTTGAATTAATTTCTCATTTCCATTTCCATTACTCTTCAGGTGTTTTATTTTCACTTATGTAACCTGAACGAACAGCATTATAAATTTCGTTAGAAAATACTTAACTCTAGACATTTACGCCTTCTGCATATTCCCAAGATATACGATTGCAGTGATCTATAAAATCGAAATCCAAATCAATTCGAAATGCTTCTGGGAAAGTTTTCATGGAATTGGAAATATTCAGAGAAATGGGAAACGTTCCGAAACAAGATAGCTTCCATTTAACTCAAAAAGTTTTACGTACATAGATTGCTGAAATGGATTTATTCAAATCTTCTTTGCACAGTAAAATGTATGGTTCATATATAGATTTTGTTCCCGATTGTTCATGTAAACAGAAAGACATATTAGGTCATCAGTTAGCTGCAGCTTTCCAATATTAATTTATATAGAAAATATTACTGCGATGTATATCTCAAAATATTTATGCGTAATAGCTTCGTTTTCATCATTTCAACAACTTTCATTATTTCAATAAAAAAAAAGTATCACAAATGCTATTGCAACATGTAGTTTTAAAAAATAACAGCATACATTTAGATTATTTTGAATTTGTAGCGTTCGGGTATAAAACTGATAATTAAGAAAAAGCAAGGTCCGAGATATTCATTATTCATGTTTTCTTAAAATAAAATAAAAAATCTACAAACAAAACCATTGGGATTGCTTCCTTTAACAGCCGGTTTGCTAAGAAAGAACCTGCAATTAACTATGAGTAACATTTTTTGTCCGATAGATTTTATTCTATTGGACTTATTGAATCCTAATAACAATAAAAAGAATGGCATTGAACTCACAGGCTATTTACACTAATTGTATATTATACTCTTATTTCAAAGAATAATGCTCCTCGAAACATAAAGTAAGGGGGATTAACCCCCGTTTCCCCCTTTTATACTTAACCAATGATCCTCCAAATCTAATCAGGGAAGCGATTGTAAGAATAAACCTGTATGCCATTTTTGAAGCAAATCGGATAATTCTGCATGAAAAACCCATTTAGCTAAATTAAGGGGGATTAGCTCCCCCATTTCCCCCCTTTATACTCAATCAACGAACCTCCAAATCTAATCAGGGAAGCGCCTTATCAGAATAAACCGGCATACCAAATTTGAAGCAAATCGGCTAATTCTGCATGAAAAACCCATTTACCTAAATTAAGGGGGAGATAAGTCTTCGTCCGCCCCTTTTATACTTAACCAATGAACATCCAAATCTATTCTAAAGAAGCGTTTTATCAGAATAAACCGTTACACAAAATTTGAAGCAAATCTGATAGCTCTGCATGAAAAACCCATTTATCTAAATTAAGGGGGGGGGGGGGATTAGCCCACTGTATCCCCCTTTATACTTAACCAATGAACCCCTAAAACTAATCAGGAAGCGCCTTATCAGAAAGAAATTAGAAAAAAATTGAAGCAAATCGCACTCTTCTATCAAGAATTATCACCCTACGTACATACATACGTACATACATAGAGTCGTGGGGAAAAAAAGTAAACACCCCCTACTAACTCATCAACAAATTATCGTAGACGAAGGTTACTGGTACCGAACGATTGGAAATAAAGTCTACTTTTAAATGACGTATATAAAATTTGCTTAGGGGCCATCTACATATTAAAACGAATCCAAACTTCATTTTTTTCAATAGCAATACCCAATTTTAACGAGATATTTCAAATCTTTGGTTCAAACTATGCCTAGACACCAAATGTCAAGTCATTTGAATGATAAGTTTTTGAATTATAAACATTCAAAATTCAGTGCTTCTAATGTTAAATTACATTTTCATATTTTTATTTAAAACTTCTGAAATTATGATCCTAATGTTTTAATTTTTTGTGTAGCAATAATACCAATATACCCAAACATAAATACGTTGAATTTGCAATTTTTATAATTTTCTGATATGAATTATGAATTATGAAATTAATATTAAAAAAAAATTATGCATTGCAACCTACATTTTTTTTGATAGATTCAGATTTATTAAGTCCTGCTTTATGGAAATCCAAAATTTCACATTTTTCTTCCAAGTAGTTTTCAAATTATGCTTTAAAAATGGCAAAATGATGGTTTAAGGGGCCGCCTATGATAGAAGTGACTAAATATTTTGAAATTTCTTATGCCATCCTTTAATCTAACAGGCTTAATTGACTGCTTAAGGTGCCTTGATCAAGAAGGGAGCTCTGTCGGTTAACAATCGAGTACCGAACTTAATCGAGTACCGATAATACTTAAAATACACTCTTAAAACACTCCCTTAAAATACACTCGTTTTAAAATAATTAATTTCTCGGATACTTATGGTACAAATTGCATAAAAATTTGTTTTTAGACTAATTGAAGGGTGTGGAGTTCATTTATGCTGTCAAAATTGTGTACTGCTATCGAAAAAAACAAAGGTATGTTTCATTTTAATATGTAGATGGCCCCCTAAGCAAATTTTATATACATCATTTAAAAGTAGACTTTATTTCCAATAGTTCGGTACCAGTAACTTTCTTCTACGATAATTTGTTGAGGAGTTAGTAGGGGGTGTTTACTTTTTTTTTTCCACGACTGTACATACAGAACCTGCGGGCACATTAGCTCTCAGGTTTTTATAGCCTGTGAGTTAAAAACTAGTAGAAATAACGTAAAATTTACTTTCTATTATGACGCATTTACTGGGTAATAAATAAATGATGTACCGTATTCACAATTGCCTCAGAAATGTGTTCTACATTTATTAAAAATATTGCTATTGAAAGCCTATCAACTAACAAGGGAACCACTTTAGGTGTTGCTCGCACCTAGAATCGAAACCTGGTGCATTTTGTAGCCCTATGCATAAAAGTTAGAGAACCGATAAAAACTCTTTGTTAAAATCATATTTTATATATTTTTTTATATTTATAATTTTTTATTATTGGATTTTTATTTGTTAATTTTACACCAAAAGAGAGTTAAGTCGCCAGATATGGCACTTCAAAATTTTCACTAGCTTTATACTTGTAATAGGTTTACTTCCAAACCATTACAACACGGTGCGTAGCGAAAATACTGAGCTAGGGTTGCCGGAAAACTGTACGGGACAAAAAAGACGCCAATCTTTCCCCGCCAAATATGTAAATATAATATTGTATTTTTTTTAAATCAAATTCGTAGGTTCTTGAAGGAATTTTAAAACTTTTTTCAATATTTTATAGTTATTATTGACTAATTTATATTTAAAACTATTTTTTTTTTTTTAACTTTTACTTTAACAGCCCGAAAAGTGGTCTCGAAAATTGCATTTTCAGAAAGTTAATCTGCTGTAAAATCAAAAAATATTTTTTTAACAAAAAAATTTTATCGATTCCCAAACTTCCCAATATAGAGCTTTAAAATGCACCAGGTTTCAATACTAGGTGCGAGCAACACCTAAAGTGGTTCCCTTGTAAGATGAAGATTTGATTTTAAGTTTTAACCACCATTGTTAATTGCACTTTATGCTTTGCAAAAACACTGAGTCCATATTTTGCCCGGAAGGGTACTCAAATCTGATATCCAGTCTGATATGATGAAGCAAATCAGATATCGTTTACTTGTAGTGTAGACTTTCAACGTTTTACTTTTACAAGTGTTGTTTTTTTTAACATTATTTTATAGGCAGTCAATACAAATAACTGTCTTGTTTGATCTCGAAAGTCAGCTATCAAAAAAGCTTAGAAAGTGTATTGTAAAATGTCATGGAATTTGACAATTAATTTTCATCTGGCCTATCAATTTTTCAGGTTCTTTTTTATCAATATTTTTCTCGCTAAAATAAAACATAGAAAACATACCAATGATATGGTAATACTCGCTAAAAAGAATGCATGGAAACTTAATTCTTTCAGACCATTTTTAAGAGTGGAGTTATGTATAAAGAGGATTAGACATATCGTGTATTGTCTACCAGTTGCAAGCGAAGTAACTGAGGAGATTGTCACAATATGGCGGCTGATTTTTTTTTACATTGGATAAACAGTTTCTGATAACAGCCGAAGCAAACTTCCACCAGTAAATTTTGAATAGAAAATTTTGCCTTAATTTAGCGGTTTTTTTCATGAAAAAATTTCTGACCCAAATATGGTTAAAATTTCTATTTGTTTTTACTGGCGGCAAGTTGCCCAGGTATTATAATAATTTTCACTAACACTGTCAGAGTGTTGTATAGGTTGTCACAATAGGGCGAAACGCAGGGCCTGATTATCGCCGAAGTAAACTGCCACCAGTAAAAATGAACATCTGTTTTTGCCATTATTTATGACTGAAATTTTGCGTTAAAAATGAGTTTAAATAAATAAAAAGTTTCTATTTACATTTACTGATACAAGTTTGATGCAGCGGTAATCAACCCCTGCGAAAGCGGTTACAGTTGAGACTTTATTATTTTACGGACATGTCAGTTCCTCTTTTTTAATAGTTCCATGTTTTTAACAAGGGAAAAAATCGGTAAGTCGAGGGAATTAAAAGACAGTCTAGGAGGACAAAAATAACACATTTTTGATCAAAAATTATTTTACATAATTTTTTTTAAGTTACAGTCGTACAAAGAAATCGTACCATCTCATCCTGTTTTGAGATCTGTTTGACGTAGAAAGAAAAGAAAAATACCAATGGACTGAGAATAATGTTACCTAATTATAATCGACCAAAAGAACAAACGTAGCAAAAGCTGCTAAATTTGTTAATTCTTTTTATTTTTCATTATTTATTTATTTATTTAGTTGGCCGCAAAGCGCACGCACATGAAGTACAATGATCGCATCATTAACGAAATTCATGCATTTTGAGACTCCTGTTCACCGAAGAGGATTTTTTATCTTCTCCTAATCTAGTGATTTTTAGAGTTTCGTTCATCTGTCGAAACACTACTCGTCTCGCTCCTCTGTCTGTCTGTCAGAGCCCGTTATCAGAAACTATATATATGTTTGAGACTTGAAATTTTGAATACTTACAGCTAAACACCTCACATCAAACGACAAATCATAAAATTTTGAAAAAGTCTTATATTTACCCGTCTGGGCTCTAACTTGTGTATTTTAATCTTTTTTTTTTTTTTTTTTTTCTAACTGAGCCCCTAATTAAGTTGAAGACTTGAAATTTTGAATACTTATAGCTGAACACTTGCGATCACACGACAAATCATAAAAATTTCAAAAAGTCGTATATTTACCTCTCCGGTTTCTAACTTGTGTATTTTAAGTAATTTTTCTAACCTCCACCCTTTTCACCCGGGGGACACTTTTCTAACTTTTGCCGACACCCCTTTGACCACTCTTTCATATTATGCACCATAACCTTGCACTAGTTCCACTTTTTACCGCTAGGGGGAGCCTAAATATCTCGGGTACTATGGGCCCGATCCCCTCGACTAATATATCTATGGACATGTTGTAAAAGTGAGTTTCGTTCGGATATAGGTTTGTTTAGAATAGAGTGCGCCTCCTGGTTTCGAAATGTGGAATTAACAGATTTTGCGAAAGGTTAAAGTGCTTTGAAAGTAATATTAAACGAAACCCTCTGTGCGATCTGTGATCACACTTACCCACTTAATTCTTCTTCTCCTGGCTCTTCTTAGTATTCTGTACTGATTTTCATGGGTGCGAAGCAGTTACGCATGGAATATAATAATCTCAGTGGTAACAAGTTTCATGCATTTTCAGGTTCATACACAACGAAAATTTTCAAAGCAAGGGGGACATAGTTGATCATGAACGTCGCAGAGGTCATTTTAAGAGATGAAGGGACCAACTTTCCATTATTTAGTTCATATTTTCAAAAGGGAATCCATTACCTACCGGCAAAATTTCGTTATAATTGGTGAGTGGCGCTTTGTGAATGTTCCTTGTTAGTACCTGGCGATTCTGCCTATTATATTACGTTTTATATTTACAGGGCCGCAGCGATAAGAAACATTTATTTCATCCCACGAATCTTTCGAAACAATAATAAACTTAGTAGATTTCTATTGCTCGTGTTAAAGACATTTACCACAAATAATTTCTCTTATAAATAGTGAGAACAAAAAAACTTCTTAAAACACCATCAAAAATTATTAAATGCGCTAGGCCTTTCGAAAGATCTGGGTCTTTCTTCGTCAGGCGCAAAGAAGACGTCCTTCTACTATGAAAGTAGCAGGAAGACTGAAATGAGAGATAAGGGAAAGGAAACAAGCTAAAGAAACAGCCAATAGGAAGTTAGAAATGAACAGCCAATAGGAAAGTAGAAGACAACAGCCAATCACAAAAGAGTATAATCAAAACAAAAGAACACAGAGTAGGAGGGGCAAAAATTGGGAAGGGGAAAATACAAATAATTAAAAATGGGAACACATGATAATAAAATATAAAAAAAAAAAACAGACTAATATTAATTAATACAAAAATAAATTAAATGGTAGTACTGAAAAGGTTTTTCCAAGCTGCAGAGAGCATTGTCGAATCAGATTTATCATTAACAATGACATCACGATTAAGATAAATAGCAAGATTTTCAAGGAAGTCCAATTCAGAGATACTATTGGCATTAGAGATAAATTTAGCATTTTAAAAATTAAAACTATGGCCAGAATCCCAAGAGTGCTTGGCAATAGAAGATTTAGAAAATTCTTGATTGATTACATAACGAGAGTGTTCTTTTAAGCGGATTTCGAGATTTCTTTTAGTTTGACCAATATAAGATAAATCACAACCATTACAAGGAACTTTATAAATTCCCCATGTGTTCCCATTTTTAATTATTTGTATTTTCCTCCTCCCAATTTTTGCCCCTCCTACTCTGTGTTCTTTTGTTTTGATTATACTCTTTTGTGATTGGCTGTTGTCTTCTACTTTCCTATTGGCTGTTCATTTCTAACTTCCTATTGGCTGTTTCTTTAGCTTGTTTCCTTTCCCTTATCTCTCATTTCAGTCTTCCTGCTGATTTCATAGTAGAAGGACGTCTTCTTTGCGCCTGACGAAGAAAGACTCAGATCTTTCGAAAGGCCTAGCGCATTTAATAATTTTTGATGGTGTTTTAAGAAGTTTTTTTGTTCTTATTCATTCACACCAGTTTTAGCTTATTTTCTTTTATAAATAGTGGTAGGATAAAAATTAAAAAAGTCCATCGCCGCGGCCCACAGTATTTTTTTTTCCGCTAATCTAGCTGGTAAAATGTCACTTTTTTGGCATCGGAATTCTAAGATGATACTTATCGAGAAAACATCTAAAATCAACATCTAAGCAAAATACATGAAAACCAAATAGATGTAAAACTTTACAGTGAAAGAGGTAGAGGAGGACAAAGAGCAGATGTGCTCATTTTGCGTAATACACGCACATGCGTCTCCAGTGTATTAATATCAGTTTCCAGCCACATGTTTTAGTATATATTTGTTTTCACAGCATTTGTAAAACATTCTCAAAATTATAGGTATTTAGACTCCTTTCAGTTATTATTATTTTTTTTTAATTAATACTTTAAATTAGTTAGTAAATTAAGGTTAAAGTATTGCTTGAAAATTAAGAATGATTTTTAGAAATTAAAAAAATCCCTGCCGGCTTGGCCTACAGGCGGGGGTAGCTTTCGAAGTTAAGTTCTAATTTCACCAACAAAAACTAATCAAGATTAGAGATAAACCCAGTTTAACAGGTTTATGTTATCTGGCCGCTTTTGACGAATTTTTTTATTTCATTTTTCTGTAAGAGCTGCTTTTATCAGAATCATGTTTTAGGCGGTATTAAAAAATATATTTTTCCACGCTAAACAACTCGAAATTTTCTGACACATTATTAGACTCATTTTTAAAAGTAAAAACATGAAACTTGCTGACGTGATTTTTTGAAGAGATTTATCAACGACCTGTGTCTTTATTTTTCGTTCAATTAATTAGAACTTGATTTACAAACAATTGTTTTTTTCTGTACGACCATTTTTTTCGTTTCAAAATTCGGTTCAAATGTCCACTTTGAAAGCATTTTTCAAAAATATATTCTTATATAAATTTTATCAAAAAATCGACCAATACTGCACATTATGTAGTTTCTGAATAAGAGAACCGGCCAATTGGATGCGTTTGAGAGCAAAAGTGAATTTAAAAATGAGTCCGAAATAAAAAATGAGGAGTTTGGATTTGAGTACAAACCTTAATACGATAATTTTTCTTCAACCCCTATTTTTGTTTAATTTGTTTTTGCTGTAAGAGTTGGTCCTATCAAAAACTTGCCGGTATAAAAGTTGTAGATAATATTAAGAAGATGTATAATAAATTTAAGCGGATTGGATGTCTCGTGAATTGACGAAGTTATGAATTTTTTCTTCTTTTAAATTTGTTTTTTTATGAATAAAATTTATTATTTTATGGTTATTTTATTAACAAAAAGCAGTAAATAATATTGGTGAAACTATAATTTATTAATTAGTGTTTCTATTTGTTGATTCTTCAGAAAGCACTTTGTTTATTTTCAATGGATGATAGTACACGTTCAGAATGCCTACTCATTATATTAGTATCTAAAATGAAATTTTACCTGTATTTTATGTGAAATAAATATCTGAAATTATAAATGTAAGCCCCACACTTATTGGTTTGGAGAAAATAATTTTTACTTCTTAGATTTGTGAAAAGGATAACTGTGCTATCTCTGTATTTATTATGTAGCTAAAATTTATTATGTTAATTCTCTTATAACATCTTGCTATATTAATTATCTTTGCGGTATATTACATTTTTATTTACATAATTATGCATCTTGAGGTCCAACTATAATATAAATTTACCGCCCACAAGAGAATAGAGTTTACTTTGAATATAACCATTGAAGTGGCACTTTGATTTTAAATACAGGATTAGTTGGGAGCACGAACTCTTTATTATTCCATTTCTTGTCGTGAAGGTGTTCGTTAAATTCCGTCATTAAATTAACCCATTGATGACGAGTTTCTTTTACACATTTTTAATGCCTCGGTACCAGTTGACACGAGATTTCCCATATTGTAATTTTAACTTATTTGATCTCTCAAAGTTTGAGATCAAGTAATATGAAAATTTTCTTACTAAAATACTGGTTTTCATACTTAAACTTTTCCTAATACTTAAATGGCACATTTTCGTACCAACCGGCGTTACTGGGTTACAATTACTTCATTAGTTTATTCTATTTAAAATTGTAAAATATTGGACTGAAACAAAATTAGTACTCAAATAAAATTCTTTTGTGGGAAAACTAATTATCTAGTAGGTATAGCGAATAAGTATAGCGATTATTATGATTATTTATGATTATTATAGATTATTAATATGATTATTAGAATTAAGTATAGCGATTCTTCTTCTTCAGTTTCAATTTCATTTAGTTTAGTTTCTGTAAAAATGTATTACAATTTTTTGACTTATTATATTTTATTATGCGAAAAGATGACACCTGTTTAAAAGGCATTGGTGTTTAAAATATAAAACAACAGCAGAAAATAAATTAAGTTCAAGAACATTCAATTACGTAATTGAATTTTTCCTTTTCAGTATATTTGGTAAATCTTTTCAAGTCACACAGAGTAGTTTCTGGGCGAAAAGCCAGTATAAATTAAATTTGCAAATCTGTCAATGTTAAGTTAAATATCGGAAGTTTATAAGTTAAACATCGGAAGTGTTTAAGTTAAATATCAGAAGTTTATCATGAAGAGAGAAAAATGGATAAAGTTTTGGAAATTAATTGATTTAATTTAATTTTTCTGATTCAATATAGTTTGTAAACTTCGTAGTCATCATAAAGTGTCAGGTACGAAATTATTCGCAGGCAAAAATTCAGTACAAATTGAATTCGTAGATTTACCATTCTTATGTAAATACATTAATTTCGTGAATCGTATAAAATTAATAAGGCTCAAGAACATTAATTCCTTTAAAAGAATTTTGCTTATTGTAAATATTTTGTAAACGCCTCAGTTTTCATGTAATACGCATCAGGTACGAAGTTAATTCTTAGGCAAAACATGAGTATAAATTAGTAGATCTGCCAGTGTTACTTTAAATATAAGAAATTCATGAATAGCAGAAAAAGAATAAGTTTCAAGAATATTAATATATAAAAATTAATTTTGGTTGAGCAATATATTTTGTAAACTTCACAATTTTTATATAGTAACCATATGGCATAAATGATCACCATATAGCATCATATAGCGAATTTTGTACCTGATGATACAAAATTAATTCTTAAGCGAAAATTCAATGTAAATGGAAATAGCAGATCTACTATTGTTACGTTAAATGTAGGAAGTTCAAAAGCGGAAAACGCATAGAATTTAACATTAATTTATCTTTTAGATTAATTTATAACACAATTATTCAATTGGTAAATAAATAATATAGGTTGTAAACTTCCAAGTAAGTGAAAAATCCTGACCCGGACATTTTTCACCCACTTGGAAGTTTACAACTTACATTCATTTATTTAATTGATAATTTTTCACTCTATATACTTTGTAAAAAGTCCAGTACAAAATTAACACGTTCACGCCGGCGCGGTGGGTAACACTCGACTGTCTCGAAGCTGCCAAGTTTCCGGCTTTTTGGATACCAGTATTTTAATACAGAAAATATTGTTTTATTTAATTAGAACAATTGGGCGATTTAAAGGAACAATATTTTCTCTAAAATAATAGTGGTGTGCAAAAAGCCGGAGGCTTGAGAACTCTGAGATAGTCCAGTGTGACCCACTGCGCCGGCGTGAACGTGTTAATTTCTGATCAAAAATTCAATATAAATTAAGTTAGAAATTCCCACATTGCTACATTAAGTATAGGAAGTTCTAGATTTCCATTATATATTATGTGACAGCTTATCCTAAGCTGTTTGCTGCACCGTTGCATTGTCTTTTCCCGCGAGACTTTTCTGCTTGCAACACTAACTATCATTGTCTCCTCATCCGGGCGAAGCGTTTTCAGATTCAGGGAAGCATTCAACCATGCTTATCATTTCTGACAATTTGTCAGAATTTTCAAACGTTTCGTGGCTGCAAAAGCAAGACGGAATGAGTGTGAAATACATTTATGTTCTCGCTCAGAAAAGTGTTTGTCGCTAGCAGAAACAACAAGGAATCATTTAATAATTTTCTACTCAGGGTCGTGTAAAGTAACCTAAGAAAAAGTTTCCTTATATATGCCACGCAAATTTATCTTTCGAAAAGAAGGAAAGTTGTTGTTTTGGTTAGAAGCATTTTTAAAATTCCTAGGGTACTTTTGTTAAATTGTGTAAGAATTTTAGCGAAGTGGCTGTTTTTGACAATGTGCTTTAAAACAAAAATGTTCTGAGATATGTGGCAATTTGGGAATAAATGGATTTCTGTTTTAAGTTATTTTAACACGTTATTTGGTATTGTATGTACCGGGTGTTCCAAAAATAATTGATGGATTTTAAAATTCAATAACTTGCAAACGGTGACAGATATTAAAAAAATACTTGCAGGAGTGATGTATGTCAGGAGTTTTTTTTACAGTGATTCTTGATTTTAGTTCGAATTTCAAGCAATAGATGGCTCTGAGAGCAATAGGTGCTCAGTACAGACCCAATTTTTGGTACTTAGGGATGCTTTCAATACATTTTAATCTCCTTTTTTTTTTTTGCATGGAAGAAGAGAGAGGCCGAAAAATCAAGACTGGATTTAGCGGTTATTGCTTGCAGCACCATCTATCGATGCTATTTGTAACTAAAACTTAAAATCCCAGCATAAAAACTCCTGACATCTCACATAAAACTACTGCAAGATTTTTTTAAATATCTGTCACCGTTTGCAAATTATTGAATTTTAAAATCCATCAGTCATTTTTGGGACACTAGGTACATTCAACTTATCTAAGCTGCGTTGAAAAAACCTGGGTGAAACAGACACATTATAACGAAGAGGGGATAGACTCTTCTAAAGACACATGTTAAAGAATCGCTTTTGAATTTGAAATTTTGGTTAGAAGCATTTTTTAAATTCCTATGGGACTTTTGTCAAAATACGGTAAGAATTTTACCGAAGTGACTGTTTTTGACAATTTGAAGTACCCTTTAATTTTCTAGAATGATAGTAACTGACCTATTTTAATGAATAGTTTTAGAAGTGGATGCGTAAGAATCTGGAAATATTATATACAAAGAAACAAATCATCTTTAAACCCTTCGAGTCGAGCGTAGATTATACGTGACATAAAGGGTACACACACTGATACAATCCATAAATGTTCCTATCATTTTTTTTTGTATTGGAATTTCTGCCCCATTTAAGCACATCAGTTATCAATAAAATTGTAGTGAATTACATAAGTGAGTCTTTTATTGTATCTGTATTTTGGAAACTGAAATCAGTTTAAGAAATAGTTATTTTTTTTAAATTTCCGCAATTAAATTAGTCAAATTTGCCTGTTTAGAAATACTGGTGCTGAAAGATTAAAATTGTGTAAAGGACGCTCCTCTCGAAGGAGTTAAACATTTAATAAATAGTACTTTTGCATTTATCTATGAGAGGCTACTTGAGATGTTAATCAGTCGTATAAAAAGTAGAAAATTCAGATAATACAACACTATAGAGCTGTTTTTAATATGTATTATACATTAAATGAAAGCTATAATTCTTAATCTCTTTTAGGAACGAGGAACACTAAAAGTATAGCTCGCTGTTCCATTATCAGCTTAACATATAAAATGTAAATATTTCTGAGAAGACTCGAATGATTGGAATTATACGAAATATTTTTGTTTTTCATATAGATCACAAAATGTCACTCTACAGATGGATTTAAAATTAACAATAACTGATAAGGATTTTATTAAAGTTACCAAGAAATTTATAGTAAATGCTATCTGTGGAATATTTCATTGAATATTTAAGTATGGAAACTAAAATCGTTTTAAGTAGTAGTTTTTTCCATAGCTTTTTTTATAGTTTAGTCTTCCTCCTCCCCCTCCCATAAAAATCCAAACTGTTCCACGCAAAAGTAGATGGACGTTCTGTTCTCGTATCGAAAATACTTACTAATAATGGTTGAACTGACATTAATTTATTTCACCAAATCAAATACATGTGAATATTATCAGCGCATTTGATAATTCTTAGAGTATTAATACCGCTTTTAGCATTGTAAAGTCCTCGTTGCGTTAATTTCCCAGTCTCCGGGATACCCAACCAGACGAGGGTCACGTCGTCTGGGCAAGGATTCAAATTATGGGACCAACTTTTCTTGATGGTCTGCCAACTTTCTTCAATGGAATGTGAACAGAACAACAATACCTAGTACAGTGTTAAAAATATGCAGCAATTGCTGCATACTCACTCCATCACTTTTATAGAATGTTTCTGTTTTGACCAATGAGAATGCCCCATAATATAGTCAAGTTACAGTTTCCTATAGAAGCGATGGAGTGACGATGCAGCAAATGCCCCAGATTTTTAACAGTGTATAGTTAGTTTTCATAATAGTTAAAATACAGAGTGATGCACGACATGTTACACTGTTAATAATTTATAAAAAATTTATATTCAAAATATTTCATACATGTCTGAATCAAAATATCTACTGGAGTTAGCACGAGTATCCAATGTGGATAATGCTTGCAACATTCATTTCCTCTGTTAAATCATAAGGGGAAAAGCCCCAATATCCGCTTGCAGTTACAATATATTTTTTTGGTTTATGCAAGAACCTTTCCGTTTAGATATTCTCAGCATACTAAAGAATTGACATCTAAACTATATGATTTCAACATGAAACCGTCCTGAAAATTCCCTGGAAGTGACTAGACATGCCATGTGCATTTAAGATAATGGTAGTCCATTAATTTACAAAAATTTTATTATGCCTATGATAACAAGTAAAAATTTAATTTGAAAAATCAAAAAACCCGACTGCGTAAAAAGCGAACTAATTAATTATTTCTCATCAATGTGAAACTGTTTTTTATATTACTTACCTATATTTCTTTTATTTACTTGTACTGATGACTTTGAAGTTGTGTTTATTTGTTAGTTCCTATCTATAAACACTGTCTGGATGAGGCCGGTGAATGATTATGATGGTTAGAATTGCAGTAAAGCTAGAGATCCTACCTACACAACTTCCAGGTTGTGGAATATTTAAACGGAGCTTCTGGCTGTACAGTAGTCAATGAAACATCGTCTTCATTTTGAAAGACCTATCCAATGATATGCCACTCGATATGGTGCGTAAATGTTTTTCGTCTCTACCGCCATTTTGTATTTTACGGCCGCTATTTTTGAATTTATAAGAACAAAGCCTTGCCTATAACTATCGAACGGTTAAGACGAATTGATAGAGACCTCATTCATTAAAATCCATGCTGCCGTTGCAATGTTTCGAGGGTATAAAGAAATCCACATACCCCAATACGCGTGAAACACATAACCTTCTTGGCAGTCCGTTAAAAAAAAATTATTGTTTATCAACTTTTTATGGATCTGGCAAAATAGCCCTACCTTTATCTCTATCTGGAATAATGGAAACGCTTCAAAATATTAATAGGTACCGTTATCTATAAATACAGATGAATAACTGGGCAATTTAGTGCAGTGATAAATTACAAAATAACCGTTTTTTTACCACCATATTTTTAACAGTGCAACTAACTACGAAATTTTATAGTTCCTGACCCAACAAAAATGTTTCCTAGACATTTCAAAGTACAACTTTAAGTATGTTAATCTGCAATACTCGTGTATTTGAAAAAATTGAATAACAATACGTCTGCAATGATTTTTTTTTTTTTAAGTTTTCTGTTTGTTTAATACAGTATGATGGATTATTACTTCTGCAATTGTTTAGAAGACAGTTTAAAGAAAATATTTAATGTTCAGTTTTGATATAGAACGTTAATTCAATTTATAATGCAATAGCTTTTAACTAAACACCCACAAGCTTGCTGAAATATTACAAATATTTAATGTAAAAAAAATACCAACTTTTTGGCTTTATTAATAAGTTGTTCATCGGTATTGGAATAAAATTTTATGTAAGATATTTTGGAAATTTTTTCACGAAAGCAGATAAGCCATAACGTTTTTGCAAAGCTTAAAAAATTGTCATGATGAAACAACGTGTGGACTTGGAATTAAATAATATTTAAAAACCAAAAGTTTTATTTTCATGCAGTAACTAACTTAAAAGATTATGCTCATCCAAACTTTTATCGCATCATCGTATCTCAATGCACTAGTGAAACTCGTACATTTCACAAAACTGTGAATTAAAACAGTGGTCAAAAAATAGATTTTCTGTAATTTAAATTTTAAGTCATTTTTTATGAGTTTTTTAGATATGAATTTCAAAGACAAAGTTAAAGCTACATAAAAAAAACTAACAAAAATGGGTGTAGTTATTTTACATACTTCAGCAAGTTTTCAACAAGTTGACGTGGTATAAAAGCGATTGATTTTGAAAATATAATATCAAATTTGTACCAATATTGGTGAAATATTTGTATTATATTGAAAGTATTTTCACTAAAATGTCAAAATTTATGAAATATTTGAATTACATATAAAACGCCAACAATAATGTGCTATTCCTTGATATTAGTAATTCCTTGCATCTATATTTCCATTAAAATGTCATTGTTTTAACAATATTCAAACTTCATGTAAAATATTTTCATTTTAAGACGATAAAAAACAGAAATATTGATGAAATGTAGGACAAACATAGTTTGGTTCAAGAGGCTAAGTTTTTGACCAGGAAAAAAATAAATTATTAATTTTATACAAGGCATCAAAGGTATTTTCATCTTCACCCTACTTATCACTTTTCTTATCAGAAATGCACACAATAAAATTCCATAATGTTCACATTCAGTCACTTTATTACTCTACCATTTTTCACGTGATAGCTGATAGAAATGAAACACCTCTATCTTCTCAGTTCCTGAATACGTTAAATTATGTATGCTCTTGGAATCATTAGTTTCTAACACATCATCTCAAACCTGGATATTTCCTTTAAAAAGTGATTGAAACTACCATAATATGAAGGTTAAATAGCAGTAATTTTTTCTTGAAGAAGACTGATTAGGGAAATGAAAATACCTGCGTTTTAAGGAATATAGAGGTATTTTTTATTATCGAAACTTTATACTTTTGAAATGCAACGTTTGTTATAAGTTCTGTTCTTTTACTTCTGATATTTGTATTTACGTAACTAAATATGATTTTATATTTGTTAAGAGTTTTTTTTTTTCACTTTTTTTTGTTAACAATTGAATTTATACCTTTTATGGGGAAAATAATTGTTTTCTTGTTGCAGACATAGTCATGCATGTTAAACAGACTATTGTTTTACGCATGTTATCACTATAATTTATTAATTAAAATCTTAACTAATATTATTATCTAACATTTCCATTACCTTTAAATTATTTAACAAAACAAAAATCCGTTCTATTACAACAGGCGCATATACTTTTTAGAAAAATCAATCAGTCATTTTAAGATTGTTTTCAGATAAATTTATTATATCTGAAACCATTTATTACTAGGGGAAAATATTTGTCTTATTATTGCTGGCATGTGGAAATCGGACTTAAATTTTGCTTTTGTTATCAGCCTGTAATGTTAAAAATCTGAAGCAAACCGTCTACTTAGCCCACCTTTTTTAAAGATAATTGTTACTTGACTATATTATTAAGCGTATCTGACCATATTATTGGCTATATTATGGCCAGTATAACGTTAAATTATGGTTATGTAACAATTTTCTGTAAAAACGGTCGAATGACTGAACAGTTTGCTGCAAATTTTTAACAGTATAACTATGCAGGTAATCTTCTTATGTTTAAAAAAATCTGTTTTGTTATAGAAGGTATGTATACGGGCTGTTGTCAAATTCAACCGACAAATTCAGAGGTGTGGTAGTAGGCATGGAAAGAAGATGAAAAATTGCCATAGAACATAGGATCGCAAGCCACTTATTTAGTCACAAATACAGGGTGTTTCATCCTAACTGAACTTGTGTTGACGGTAATAATTTCGAGAAAAATAAAAACTTTGTAATGAAAATACAACGATATAAACCTTTTTTTTTGCGTTAAATGTTATAACATCACGAAAAGTTCTGGAGAAACTCGGTTCTCAAGCAATCGATGATATCGTATGAACAGGCAATAGCAGTCCAAAACTTGGAGCGTCAATTATATACTACTGGCGCGTATAATGGAAACTTCTACCAACAAAGTTGAGAATGTCTATTAAAAGTTTTATTGTAATATACTTCAGTTTTCTGAAAGTTATTACCGCCAACCCAGCGCCCCACCAGTGGCCGAGAGGTTCTGCTCTCAAAGCTGGTAGACGGGAGGTGCTGGGTTCGATCCCATTCGCACCCGTTGGCCTAATCGTTCGGAGTTTTCGTCGAACCTTGGATTTCCAAGCGTAAATACGGTCAGGTTCCCTTAGAAAGACCCCCACGAAGGATACCCCCCCACTTTGGGCCTATATCTCTCGTATTGATAATTGGCCGTCAAAAATCAACCTCAACCACAACCGCCAACCCAAATTGAGTTAGGGTAGAACACCCTATATTTTTGATTACGTGGTTTGCGACCCCGTGTTCTATAGGAATTTTTCATCGTCTTAGTGCTTACTATCACTCCTCTGAGTTTGTTGCACCATGTACATTTATATGTATGTATGTCTGTGTGTAAAAGTTAAAAACAAATTTCTCGTTTCACACTTGTTATCAGACGAATTTGTTAAATTTGAAACATATTGTTGCCTGAAAAATGTATTTAGTTCTGTTACAACAGACATGTGTATTTTTCAGCAAAATCATGACTCCATTTTAAATTTATCACCTGATAAATTTATTAACTTTTAAATATTTTCTTAGATGTAAAAATATTGTTTCAGGCATATGAAAATTCAAACTATCATCAGTAAAATCCTATTGCCAATTTACATTTGTTATATAAGTCTACGTTATTCCACCTTCGCAACGTGAAATCAAAAGAGAAAATACAAAAATAGTCCTTTTGTTGTGTAAAGAAAAAAAAGAAAGAAAGAAATTATTTGGATATGGCAAATACATGTATGTAAGAGTAAAAACATATTGTCATTCTACGTTCGGTATCAGTTAAATTTACTAAATCTGAAGCAATTTTTGCGTAGAAAAGTACTTTCTCTTATTACTCATGACGTATGATTTTATGAGTAAAATAAGCCTATCATTTTCTTATCAGTCTAAATTATTCATTTTCAGTCATTTTGTTATCTAAAGAAAATGTTATACAACAGGTATAGGTATGTAGGAGTAAAAGTATATTTTCATATTCATTTTTGTTATCAGTGTAAGTTATCAAATTTAAAATATGTGACATCGATAATTTTCTTTAATAATAAATATAATCTCCTATTCTGGAGATTTTTTAAGATATCGGAGCGAACGAATTTAGATATTTATTACTGTCCGAAAAAAGATCAAACTTTGAGTCATAAAAATTTCAAACCTTCATTCCCTTGTCCTTTCAAAATCATTAAAGATTCATGCAATGATTTTTCCTCATTTCCGATTTCTTATAGTAACTGGAACAGGTGAAGAACGTGCACGGACTGATTTACTCTGAGTAAAACAGATTAGTTCGTAGTTTTTAGTAGCGCTTCTATATCTGCGATCACATGCGCGTTATTTATTAACATTTTTTTATAGTTATTGCTGCATACAAATCTGTCAAAATTGAGTCCAAAAATAAGGTATGTTTTTATTATCCATTTACTTACATTATTTTAAAACAAACAAATTTAATCATTAGTACTTATTGAATTAAAAAATATATCTTTTGAGTATTTAAAACCCTTTGAAGGAGGAGAGTATTTTATTTGTATCACTTAATTTAAAACCCAATATGTTACAATTGCACTAGAATATTTTAATAAACATTTTCTTTTATAATGTACGCTATGAAAGGCTTTTACTTATTTTCAATTTTTCAATTTTTTACCCTCGTAAATTCTAGTGTAATGCAATTATTTCAACATTTTAGCAACAGAAGTATTTTGCCCCTGAAAGAGTTAATATGTCTTTTCGATGTCATTTATTATACATTTCATATAACTTCTCATTTAAGGACAATTTGAAATGTTTTGGATTGCCTTTAATAATATTGAAAAACAATGTCCTTATATTAATGAATACGTTTAACTACGTTTGACATTACTTTAGCACTAGAACGCCCGGAAATTTTACTCAAGTTTCATATAAATATTTTACACCAGAATTTTTATTTAAAAGTATTTGACTGATTTATTTAACGTAAATCTGCGTTTTAAAATTTAACTTATTTTGTGAAAGAATTTCTGGTTCCAATTGACATTTAAGCATATGCTTGGAGTCGAATCGACTCCTTCCGGGCGTTCTAGTGTTAAGCAACTTTTCTTTTCGTATTCCTGAATTTAGTCTCTAAAACTTTTAGAAAGCTTATGATACGTATTTAGTTATACATAACACAGATAAAATTATTTTCTCAAAAACTTTTCTCAGTGCACAAAAACCTAACAATCATTTCCATTTGTAAGCTTATGAAAATAACCTTGGGAAATATTATTTATAATAATGTATATCTTAATAAAAATTATATTTTTATTGATTAAGAAAAAAATAAAAAAAAGATTCATTTATGGAAAAAACTGTTTGCAATTTACTTCTGAAGAATAAGAAGCTTTTTGGAGGGAGGCGGTTTAACATCGATGTTACTTTGACAGGAGCATTAAAACAAGAGTATTTACTTAGTGGACGTATATTTTTTACCGATAGATTATTTTGTATTGAGCACTAAAACTGGAGTATTTCCATGGTTGTCATATGTTTTTACCGGTACATCACTTTGTATTGAGATTAATTAAAAATATGCGCTATTTATTGCCTTTATGTGTTAAATAATATTTTGTAGGATTGAGAAGGCCTAAATTTTTATTATATATATATATAGAGAGAGAGAGAGATAGAGAGAGGCATGTATGATTTGTGATAGTTTAATTTTAATATCTTCAAATTTTCATACAAACACTGTGCAATTTATTTACATTGTTGTTATGTAAAATGTTTTTGTGATAAAAATTAATTTAAAATGTAACCTATGTACTACGTAAAGCATTACTATATATCTTTATTTACAATTTATTTATATTGTTGTTATGTAAAATGTTTTTGTGCTAAAAATTAGTTTAAAATGTAGCCAATGTGCTACGTAAAGCATTACTATGTAACTTTCTTTACAATTTATTTATATTGGTGTCATGTAAAAGTTTTTGTGCTAAAAATTAGTTTAAAATATAACCGATGTGTTACGCAAAGCATTATTACATAACTTTGAGAGGTTTGTCAGTTCTTTTGCTAATGAGAAATTTAATAACATAAATATTATTCTATGTAACTATCTTTTCTAATATTAAATAATTTTATTCTCATGCTGAAAAAACTCAAACGGAGTGCTATAATACAAAATAAATTAAAATTAAATTATTAAAAGATTCTTTAGTCTTATATCCCCATTACTTCTCGGTCATATTAATTTCCTCTGTACAAAACACTAAAATCATTCTTCGATTTGAAAAAGATAAATTATGAACCATAATTAAAGTAATTCCTTTTTAAAGCTTATAAAAGCTTTAAGTTTTCAGTGATATATATATAAATATTAGTCATTGTAATCCATGTTCGATATAACCGGTTTTACGCTAGTGCAAATGAAGCAAGAAAATACCAAGAAAGTGAACTTGAACTGCATAATAAGTCATGTATGTCTAAACAAAAAGTCTGAATCAATCGAAGCATTGTAATTTTTTTCTCCTTTTAGAGTTTAAGATATATTGTTCCATGTTATTTTCTGTCAATGTAATAGTACGGCTGTACTATTTCTCTGGAAATGAGAATTAATTTTTATGACGCTGAAAAGCACGCGTTTTAAATAGTCTGGAACATATTTTTGAAAATTTCTAATTTATTAGATTTAAAACATTTGATAATAATAAATTTAAATGTGTAGAAAGTTATACTTAACATTCTAACACTGTGATACTACATATGCTACATTACTAACTTTAACAAACTCATACAACCTTTATCCACTCACTTAATTATCCAGAGTCAACTCGGGTACACATAATTTGTCAAAAATATTTATCTCAAATTAACTCCTAAGGTTAGATCATGGACAAAAATTTTCTTTTGTCTATTTTTTTTTTTTTTTTTTTTTTTTTTTTTTTTTTTTTTTGTAATAGCTCTATAGCAGCACGATGCGTCGCATTTGATTCGTATGACATCTTTCGATTTACTTTTTTTATTTTATTTTATTTATTTTTTTTTTGGGGGGGGGGATAAACATAATTTTCTTCTACATTTAAAAGGAAAGATATGATATTAGTTTTATTAAATCTCTTATTATAAGTGAAAAAAATTATTTAAAATGTAGATTGCTGAAATTTTACGGAAGTTACATTTTGAAAATTATGTAATTTAAATTGAATTATAGTAGAATACTTTTATAAAGTAATGACTACATACGCGTAAACAAAACATAATTGATTGGTCGGGAGAATTTTGAATAAAAACTTGGAGAGCTTTCCATATTATATGGGGCATTCTCACAATCTTTTGACTTTCGGGATAAAAATCTGGTGAAATTAAACTTGCTAAAATAACATTTTAATCTGATAGACGAATGCCTTAATTATTCAAAATAAAGAAAAAATGTTCAGAAGCGAAATTTTTTTTTATTTAACTAAGGTTTAAGTTAAACTTGCGAGTTTAATTTTCTTTGCCATTTTACCACTATAACTTTCTATTTTCTTCTAAATTTTTACTTATAATGAAGTTGCATAGTACCCACAGGACATTCAAATAAGAAATAATAACAGTGTAGTATTTTTAGTACAAAATTTTGGTATAGCATTGTCTTAAAGGGGTGTTAAAGAAGGGGCGGAAGGGAAAAAATAAAGGGATGGTACACTGCAAATTAAAATGTCTGAAATTCAGACACTTAAGTGTCTGAAACGGAGTGTTCAGTTTTCAGACATTTTAAAATGTAATTTTTAAGACACCTATATGCGTCTGATTTTCAGACATTTCAAACGTCTGAATGCGCATCCATGTTTAACCCCCTTCTCATTTGTCGGTAATAGCAACCATTTTCTCACTTTTCTTTTTCTTTTCTTTTCTTTTCTTTTCTTTTTTTTTTTGTAAGCATTATACACCTAAAATAAATATCCTTTAAAATATGGAAATGCCATTATAGTCTATATGCCAATATAGACGCAAGTACTACTTACGTATATTTTAATGGAAAATTTCTGTCGCAAATCCCAGAAAATTTGCCTTTTTTTTATTTCTGTATTTAAAAGTTTTGCATTTAAAATATAAAATTTAATTTTCTGAGTACAATCCTACATATTTCAGCTAGAGATGGGCGATTTCGATTTTTTTAATCGATTTAATCGATACTATGGCCAACTCGATTTAATCGATACTATAAATATTTTAATCGATGTCTCTAAAGGTCATATCATTTTCATTTTCCTTCAAAAATTTAAGGTCAAGTAGTTTCATGTCCAATCCCAAAACTTTCTTCTGTCTCATAAATGTTAAAACTTCAAAATTCGCTATCACAGTGTCAAATTTAAATAACCTATACCCATCATGAGGATCCAAAAGTATAGGTTCGTTGAAATATGTGTATTTAAAAAATATATATAAGAATCCCATTTTCCTAACAAATCATTGAATTTCGGCCCACACCCTCTTAGATGTCCACAACGGAAAATCCCAGTTCAAAGGGCATAAAAGCGACATCTGCTGGGTAGTATACACCCAAGCCTAATAAGGATCTATTTATACGACAGTGTAACAGAATATGAAGTTTGATTAAATTCCGTGCATTAGTTTTGAGATATGGCTATCATGAATATCATGAAAAAAGCAGTATAGCAACGCAGCCTATTACATGATTAACACGAAAGACTCAGAAAAAACAACTTACGTCAGTGACTAACAGAATATTAAGTTTGATGAAATTCCGTTCATTACTTCTTGAGATGTTATCGCAAACATTGTGTAAACCCTGAAAAACAGTGTTGAATTCAGGGGCTGGTACGGGTGGACCCCCCCCCCCGGAACATTGAAATGTCCCCTAGGGAGATTTGAGATTTTATGCTTAATGGACGAAAGTCCAATCCTTCCCCCCTCGTAACTCTAGAATGTTCCTCGCCAGAACCATAGAAATCCCCCCCCCCCGGAGAAAAATGTCTGAATTCAACACTGTTGATAAAAGCAGCATGGCAGCACAATTTGTTATATCATTTACATAAAAACCTAATCATGGATAACTTATGACATTGTCTAACAGAATATTAAGTTTGATGAAATTTCGTTCATTAGTTCTTGAGATATTATCCCTAAAATTGTTTAAATCCTGAAAAACGTGTTGAATTCAGGGGGTGGCCCGGGGGGATGACATTCCTCCCCCCGCAACAAAGCATAAAATCTCAAACTTTCTGGGGGGCATTTGAGTGTTTCGGGGGGAGGAGAATGTCACCCCCCGGGCCACCCCCTGAGTTCAATACGTTTTTGTACATTAAAAAGTGATGAAATTTCGTTCATTAGTTCTTGAGATATTATCCCTAAAATTATTTAAATCCTGAAAAACGTGTTGAATTCAGGGGATGGCCCGGGAGGGTAGCATTCCTCCCCCCCCCCCCCGCAACATTCAAATGCCCCCAGAAAGTTTGAGATTTTATGCTTTTTGTACATTAAAATGTACAAAAGTCCAATCCCCTCCCCCTCTGAACTGTCCCTCCCGGAGAAAAATGTCTGAATTCAACTCTGCTGATAAAATCAGCATAGCAACGCCCCCTGTTGGGCGATTTATATCGAAACCTAATAAGCAGCAATTTATGCCAACGTCTAACTGAATGTGGTTTTATGAAAATCCGTGTATTAGTTCTTCAGATAGAGCTATTGCGAAACTCGGGAAAAATGCAGCATAGCAGCGCCACCTGCCGGTAGATTTACATCAAAACCTAATCCTCAACAACTTATGTCAACGTCAAACTGAATCTGAAGTTTGGTGAATATTCGTGCATTAGTTCTTGCGATAGCAATCTTGCGGAAATCATGAAAAATGCAGCATAGCAGCGCCACCTGTTGAGCTATTTTCACCAAAAAGTAATCAGCACCAATTTATATGAAGGTCTAACTAAATCTAAAGTTTCAACAGATTCCATGCATTAGTTCTTGAAATAGGCCGCTCACAATTTTTTTGTCAGAGACAAACAAATAGACAGACTGACAGACAAAAAATTTATAAAAATAGTCAAATCGTATTCCAGACAAGAAGTTCTAACACTATAAATCCTTAGAAACCGGAAGTCGAAAATTTTCACGAAAACAACACTTTATTTTTCTAAAGACAAAAGAAAGCAAGAAAAGATGAACGCATCGATTCTGCCTTTGGATCAGAAACGGTGAATCGATTCAGTTCAGATTCGATGCCGATGTCGATCTTCAGATGCGATCTTCAGAATCGTTACTTTTTTGATTTACTTCAATTCTTTAGATGCAATGTCGAATCGTTATATTTTGATTTTCTTTCAATTCTTTAGATGCAATGTCGAATCGTTATGCTTTGACTTACTTCAATTCAAATCGCATCGCGGTCGATCCACGATTCGGGTTGAATCAATTCTTCCAATTTTGCTGTTTTAGTGCCAGAATTGCTGTAAAATTTTGTATAACAGCCTTTTTTTACTTTCTAGGTTAAATCAGTGTTGAATGCAGGTATTTTTCTCAGGGAGGGATTTATGCGACTCCGGTCGGGATTGGGGGGTGGGGGGGGGGGGGTATTTCAGAGTTCCGTAATGGGAGGGGGGTGCACATTTGTCCGTTAAAAAGCATAAAATCTCAAAACTTACGGGAGGGACATTTCAATGTCCCGGGAGGGATGTCCTCCCGGGCTACCCCCTGAATTCAACACTAGGTTAAATCGTTATACTTTTGTTTAGAAGCCTAGTTATTCAGGTTACTAGTTCATTATATTGTATTTTTCAAGTTCGTCCCTTCTAATCTCTCCACCCCCCCTCTCCCCTTTTCCTCGCTAATCTTAATTTACAGGGCCGTTCAAAATTTGCATGGAATTTTTAAAATGTCCAATTCTTGTTCTATTTTATTATAAAGCCACATTTTGAAACCTTGACCAAAGATACTTTTGAGGTCGCCCCTCCGACCGTTTGGGGCTTACCTGCTCCCTCGGGGGGGGGGGGGGGATATTTTTTGTTTCTTCCAAACCATATCGTATAACATATCGTTGGAAAGCTTTTAATGTGATCTTTTATTTTCTGTCTCTAGCCTTCCTTCTTTTTGGTAAGGGTCAATCGTGCTCCAACTTTTCTATTGATATTTTTGACAGTAATTTCAAAGGAATATATATTTATTCTTTCGGATTTATTGTTTTAAAGGCAGAACTGCTGTCAAATTTCGCATAAGAGCCTTTTTCTTTCTAAGTTAAATTGTAATATTTTTAGTTTAGGAGCCAAGTTATTTGGGTTACTAGTTTATTAAGCTGTACTTTTTCAGTTCGTCACCTATACCACCCCCCATCCCCCCCGATCCGAATTTTCTTAATTATGGTCCAATTTCAATGGGACCTTTTTTGACATTCTTCCCGAATCATTTGTTTACCAACTAAACACTGATATTATATCTGCAGCTCTTGGTGAGCACTATTTATGAATGGTAATAACAAATTTCGTCTCTTTTCCATTTTAAACTTATCATTCTTGGTTTAAAGCCACGTGACTCAAGGTTCTCGTTAGTTAAGCCGTATTTTTACCCGTAAGTTTGTCAAAGTGTTTGTGTAAGTTGTATTATAAAAAATTCAGTCGTTTACAACCAAACTTACTGATTTATGATACTTTGAATTTTATGAAATTTCGGAGCTTTCCGAAACTAAAGGATCCCCTGTATGTTATTAATTTTTTTTCAAGGGTGTAGGTATGAAAATACGTGCTAAAATGCTTTAAAACATTTTTTTTTTCAAATAATATATTTAACAATTTAAACAAAGTTATTCCCGAGAATTTTGTACTGTTTTAAAAGGGGACCACATCTTAGAATGTAAGGGGCGTAAAAATTCGAAACTTGGACAGGGCGATGCAAAAAAAAAAAAAAAAAAAAAAAAAAAAAAAATTCTCCTTTCAGAAATTCGAAAAAATATTATCTTAATTACAAGCTGAGATATTAATTATTATTTCACTAATTGGTTTATTTCTATTAAATGCTTTTTTTTAAAGGCAGTCACGTGATTTTTTATAGCAGCATTAACGTTTTCTACCGTTTAGCGTGCGGTTCTTTGACGGCGGGCTGAGATAATTACTATTTTTTCAATATCAAAAATTTTATAAGTGTTCATACCACTATTTTCGAATGGTAACTTCACAAATATCTTGAATTCTTGCTTAAGACTACCACCCCCTAGGCTAATGTATCTTCGGATAGGTTGTATAAAGGAGTTTCGTTTAGATACACTTTTGTTTTGAATAGACTGCGCTCCCTGGTGGTGGAATATAGAAGTAACAGACCGCGATTTCATTTAAAGTAGAAAATCTAACAAGGCGATCAGTTCGAAACTTTAAAGATAGTTTATAACACATAAGAAAAAGTTTAAAAAAGAATAGTGCGAAAATTTCGGGAGAGGGGGGGGGGAGGCCGCTAGAATTTTTTTTAAACCTTAGCGTTCCTTACCGTTTTAGGTGGGGTTTTTTGACGGAGTCCTGAGATAAATGCTACTTATTAAATATAAAAAAGTCAAAAGTTTAGTTACCACTATTTCCGAATAGTAATTTCGGCAAATAGCTTAAATTTTTGATCGAGATTGCCACACTCTTGAGTAATATATCTACTGATAGGTTGTTTAACGGAGTTTCGTTCACAGTTTTGTTAGGAATAGAGTGCGCACCCTGGTGGTGGAATCTGGAACCAACATAACGCGATTTTGTTAAAATTAGGAAATCTAACAATGCGATCTGTTTTAAGCTTTAAGATTGTTTATAATGCATGATAAAAAATTATAAAAAAGAATGGCGCGTCACATTTTTGGGGTGGGGGGATAGAGGGGAGGTGTAGAACAAAATTAGAAAATATAACAGGGCGATTTGTTTGAAATTTTAAGATAGTTTATAACACATAATAAAAAATTTTTAAATGATGAATGTCAAAAATTGGTGTGTGTGTGTGGGGGGGGGGGGAGGTGAGCCCGTTTTTCCGACCCGGTGGGCAAAGTGGGGGGGGGGTACACCTATACGATGCTGTAGGCAGCAGGAACTCGGTTCGCGGTTCGTTCGCTTCGAGATTTCATATTAGGGGGAGCCCGCTAGTTACTAGCTATAATGTTAAAGATTTCCAAGCAATATACATGTGCGTCCACTATCCTTCTAAGACAGTAAAATTAATTGATTTTTATTTCTTCTGAGAAAACTAAATTTTCACGTCTTGCAGCGACGATTTTTTTTTTTTTTTTTTTTTTTTTTTTTTTTTAATAAAAGAACTTTAATAAACTTTGCTAGTTACATTATTAAACTCAAATTGTAAGAATACTAAATCGGTTCTTATGGCAACGTGAATTATGTCCCTGAAAATTTAAATTTTAATTCAGGCTGGAAGAAAATCACAATGATTTAATTACAGGGACAGTCAAAAGTTTTCCGTTACATTACGGCCAATGGAAAAAATTATTTCAAGTGCATTTTAAGGATGTTACAGGGTTTCGAACAGAATGAAATTGATATGCACTTATGAAGTGCACTGTTATAGTACGAGCGCACCACATTTGCCACGTTTGACGCGCAATTTCCAACTTGTATTTAACCGAGAACTTTCTTAAAAAATAAATTTAAATAAAATCTAAATTACAATATTAGTAAAATTACATCTTAAAACTAATAATGTAAAAGTTAAAAACTTTATTATTTGACTCAAAGGTCTGTAATAGCTTACGACTGGACCCCTGACTTTGTCTACCCTCTAAATGTGAGGTATGGGAGGTGGTCGCTACGGTTCTGCTGATTCGCTAAGTTTTGAAATTAATATTTTTGAGCTTATCTGTGCGAATCTGTGACTATCGAAATATCGATTCAAGTATCGATTCTAGAATTTGGGAATCGATTCTTATTGTGATCGATTCAGTTTTATACGATGTCGATTTTAATCGATTCCTGAATTTTCCAGAATCGCCCATCACTAATTTCAGCCTCTACTTTTTCAGAGTCAGGTATAACACAGGACTTGAAAATTTCATTCAAACTACTGTAAACTAGTTTCTAGTTTAGACACTAGTTAAAACTAGTGTCTAAACAAAAAGTCTGAATCAATCGAAGCATTGCAATTTTTTTCTCCTTTTAGAGTTTAAGATATATTGTTCCATGTTATTTTCTGTCAATGTAATACTACGGCTGTACTATTTCTCTGGAAATGAGAATTAATTTTTATGACGCTCAAAAGCACGCGTTTTAAATGGTCTGGAACATATTTTTGAAAATTTCTAATTTATTAGATTTAAAACATTTGATAATAATAAATTTAAATGTGTAGAAAGTTATACTTAACATTCTAACACTGTGATACTACATATGCTACATTACTAACTTTAACAAACTCATACAACCTTTATCCACTCACTTAATTATCCAGAGTCAACTCGGGTACACATAATTTGTCAAAAATATTTATCTCAAATTAACTCCTAAGGTTAGATCATGGACAAAAATTTTCTTTTGTCTATTTTTTTTTTTTTTTTTTTTTTTTTTTTTTTTGTAATAGCTCTATAGCAGCACGATGCGTCGCATGTGATTCGTATGACATCTTTCGATTTACTTTTTTTATTTTATTTTATTTTATTTTTTTTTGGGGGGGGGATAAACATAATTTTCTTCTACATTTAAAAGGAAAGATATGATATTAGTTTTATTAAATCTCTTATTATAAGTAAAAAAAATTATTTAAAATGTAGATTGCTGAAATTTTACGGAAGTTACATTTTGAAAATTATGTAATTTAAATTGAATTATATTAGAATACTTTTATAAAGTAATGACTACATACGCGTAAACAAAACATAATTGATTGGTCGGGAGAATTTTGAATAAAAACTTGGAGAGCTTTCCATATTATATGGGGCATTCTCACAATCTTTTGACTTTCGGGATAAAAATCTGGTGAAATTAAACTTGCTAAAATAACATTTTAATCTGATAGACGAATACCTTAATTATTCAAAATAAAGAAAAAATGTTCAGAAGCGAATTTTTTTTTTTATTTAACTAAGGTTTAAGTTAAACTTGCGAGTTTAATTTTCTTTGCCATTTTACCACTATAACTTTCTATTTTCTTCTAAATTTTTACTTATAATGAAGTTGCATAGTACCCACAGGACATTCAAATAAGAAATAATAACAGTGTAGTATTTTTAGTACAAAATTTTGGTATAGCATTGTCTTAAAGGGGTGTTAAAGAAGGGGCGGAAGGGGAAAAATAAATGGATGGTACACTGCAAATTAAAATGTCTGAAATTCAGACACTTAAGTGTCTGAAACGGAGTGTTCAGTTTTCAGACATTTTAAAATGTAATTTTTAAGACACCTATATGCGTCTGATTTTCAGACATTTCAAACGTCTGAATGCGCATCCATGTTTAACCCCCTTCTCATTTGTCGGTAATAGCAACCATTTTCTCCCTTTTCTTTTTCTTTTCTTTTCTTTTCTTTTCTTTTTTTTTTTTTTTTTTTTTTTTTTTTTTGTAAGCATTATACACCTAAAATAAATATCCTTTAAAATATGGAAATGCCATTATAGTCTATATGCCAATATAGACGCAAGTACTACTTACGTATATTTTAATGGAAAATTTCTGTCGCAAATCCCAGAAAATTTGCCTTTTTTTTATTTCTGTATTTAAAATTTTTGCATTTAAAAGATAAAATTTAATTTTCTGAGTACAATCCTACATATTTCAGCCTCTACTTTTTCAGAGTCAGGTATAACACAGGACTTGAAAATTTCATTCAAACTACTGTAAACTTTAGGTTACATATTTCTCTTCACTTACAAAGCAAAATCTTTGATTGAAAAGAAAATTTTTTTCATCAGCGGATTCTACTAAAGGGCGTAGCCGGATAAGTATTGGAAATTTGCCTTTCAATCAAATTTCCTGATTTTTCTCCGAGATGTGGCTACATATCTGACAATGTATTTCCTCTATTATCACTCTATAAATATTGATATTTAATGAGATAAAAATGTTTTTTCGATTTTTTAAAAAACGGATTTTCTCAAAAACTGCTGCACGGATTTACATGTCATTAACTGAGGAAATATAGATACCAGAGATGCATAACTGGTAATTTTTGTATAATTTTCTGTTTATAAAAACTGTGTGAAATAGCGAAATAAAAATTAAAAAAAGTAAAAATCATATCTTATGGTTATCCGAAAATTACCATTTTCTTGTAAAAAATTCCCCAGATGTGCCCGTATATTCTATATAAATGCCGAAAGTTTTCGTCGGGTACTACATATAAATATTTACAAAAATGTATATTAAAATTATTGAAATTCATTTTAAGGCGTTATTTGGGGCGGAGCTACTCAACTTCGACACCTGAAGAATTTTTGGAATAAACAGTTACAGAATTGCAGAATTTTAAATTTTAATGCACATATGAGCAACTTTCTCACCGCTGTTGATATCAAAATGAACATGAAGTTGAAAAACTTGGCTTATATGCTTAATGTAATCTAAAATACATCAGTTGACATATTGTCTGCTTACTTTGTTCCAAAAATTCTTCGGATGTCGAAGTTGAGTAGCTCCGCCCCAAATAACGCCTTAAACTGTATTTCAATAATTTTAATATACATTTTTGTAAATATTTATATGTAGTACCCAACGCAAACTTTCGGCATTTATATAGAATATACGGGCACATATGGGGAATTTTTTACAAGAAAATGGTAATTTTCGGATAACCATAAGATATGATTTTTACTTTTTTAAATTTTTATTTCGCTATTTCACACAGTTTTTATAAACAGAAAATTATACAAAAATTACCAGTTATGCATCTTTGGTATCTATGTATCCTCAGTTGATTGCATGAAATTCCGTGTAGCAGTTTTTGAGAAAATCAGTCTTTTTAAAAATCGAAAGAACATTTTTATCTCATTAAATATCAATATTTATGGGGCGATAATAGGGAAAATATATTGTCATATATATAGCCACATCTGGGGGAAAAAATCAGGAAATTTGATTGAAAGGCATGTTTCCAATGCTTATCCGGCTATGCCCTTTACTAAAATTTCTCTGGGAAACTGGGATTCCTAGAATTTTTTATGTAACGGGAACAACAAAAATTCATGTAACAGATACACTTTTGCACCGGAAATAAAAAAAATCTGTAAGGTTACTAAGAATTGTTTAGGAAACTGGGAGGCCTAGAATTTTTTATGTAACTGCAACCTGGGTTACAGATAAAATTTTAGTAAGATTACTGTAATTTTAGCAGATTCATTTGTAAAGCTACAAATTTCTGTAGCTTTACAAAAGCTAGTTTTGTAGATTTACATCTTTTTTTGTACAGTGTACAGATAAAATTTTAGTAAGCACATAACTTTACATCTGTAGAATTACGGATTTTTTTTTTTTTTTTTTTTTTTTTTTACATTTTAGGTTCTTCTTTCCTAAAATCACAAATATCATAACTTTTAGAAAAAGTTCTAATGATTCTTCCACTTGAAAAGCAATAACCACTGCTTATCCGAATCGTGTTTTTCTCATCCGAGTTTAATTTGAAAAGGGGCTGTAATAAAATTTTTATGGCTATACAGCCTAACCCAAAAATTCTATACTGTAAAGCAAAAAAAAAAAAAAAAAAAAAAAAAAGATGTAAACTACACTGTAAAAAAAATCTGTAATTTTTACATAAAAAGTTGTATTTTTTACAGAAAAAAACTGTTTTAAAGAAAAACAGTTTTTTCTGTAAGCAAATGTGGATTTTGTAATTTTTACAGAAAAAAACTGTTGAAAAATTATAGATATTTTCTATAAATTAAACGGTTTTTCACTGACGCCAAAATTGACAGTTTTTTTCAGTCAATTTGAAAAAAATTTTTTTTACAGTGTTGTTTTTGTAAAAGCTTCAGAAATATCTATGTTTACTAAAATTTTATCTGTGCACTGTACAGAAAAAGGAACTAGGTTTGTAAAGCTACAGAATTCTGTATTCTTACTAAAATTTTATCGGTAACCCTTGATAATTACCAGAATGTTTTTTGTTGCAGTTACATAAAAAGTTCTAGGCATCCCAGTTTCCTATAAAATTCTTAGTAACCTTACAGTTTTTTTTGTTTTACAATGCAAACGTGTATTTGTTACATGAATTTCTTTTGTTGCAGTTACATAAAAAGTTCTAGGCATCCAAGTTTCCTAGAAAATTCTTAGCAACTTTATAGATTTTCTTTACAGTGTACAACACTGCCTGGAGGATCTAGGACAATACATATAACCCCGAACGAAAATATACATAACCTCGTCAGAGTTACCCACGATTCAGGAAAGCGTTCTTTATCTTTAAAACCCTCAGAAATCAATATATTTTCAAAATTTAACGAAGCATTTAAAAGAACGAAATTCATTTTGCTGCCACATATTTTTGGAAAAGTTTCAAAGTAGTTTTTTTTTTTTTTTTTTTTTTTTTTTTTAAGCGGATTAATAAGTTTTTCAAACTGGAATATCCGAGTTTAGGATGCTTTCAATTCTAAAGCAAAGATTTTCATATTCAACAAACATGTTTTGCAGACAAACATGATAAGTTAACTATCTTAATATTGACATAAAAATTTAATATTATTTTGTTACTCCTGCATGTGTAAATTCATTTACGCAGCTGTAAATTTAATACGCTATAAAAACAACTCGGAAACGTTTCGGAAAATCAGTGGCGGTAAAACAAGCTTTGTTTTTTATAAATCCTTTTTTTAAATTGCAAACATATATTGGTTTCTAAGGTTTCTAATGATAAAGAAAGTTTTTCGGAACCATGCTTAACTCGTAATAAGTTATTGTATGGTTTCGCTTGTGGTTATATTGTACTAGCTAAAGTACCCGGCGTTGCCCAGACTTTTAAGAACGTTTGTTTTGAAAAATCAACGATTGCGTGTTAATTTACGTAATTTTCACTCTTTTTTTCATTTAATCCGGACGACAGCTTACTTACTGACTTAGTAAATATAATCTCTGATCTGGATTGAGAAAACGGATTTAATACGCTATATAAACAACTCGGAAACGTTTTCGAAAATCAGTGGCGGCAAAAGAAGCTTTGTTTTTTATAAATCATTTTTTAAATCTTAAACATATATTGGGTTTTGGGGGTTTTTAATGATAAAGAAATTTTTCGGAACCATGCTTAACTTGGAATAAGTTATTGTATGTTTTCGCTTGTGGTTATATTGTACTAGCTAAAGTACCCGGCGTTGCCCGGACTTTTAAGAACGTTTGTTTTGAAAAATCAACGATTGCGTGTTAATTTACGTAATTTTCACTCTTTTTTTCATTTAATCCGGACGACAGCTTACTTACTGACTTAGTAAATATAATCTCTGATCTGGATTGAGAAAACAGATTTAATACGCTATATAAACAACTCGGAAACGTTTTCGAAAATCAGTGGCGGTAAAAGAAGCTTTGTTTTTTATAAATCCTTTTTTAAATCTCAAACATATATTGGTTTCTGAGGTTTCTAATGATAAAGAAAGTTTTTTGGAACCATGCTTAACTCCAAATAAGTTATTGTATGTTTTCGCTTGTGGTTATATTGTACTAGCTAAAGTACCCGGCGTTGCCCGGACTTTTAAGAACGTTTGTTTTGAAAAACCAATGGTTGCATGTTAATTTACGCTTTTTTTTTTTCATTTAATCCGGACGACAAATTACCTACTTATTTAGTAAATATAATCTGTGATCTGGATTGAGACCGAGTTTTCCTTTTGATGAAAAGTTGTTTCCGAGTATTTTGTTATTTAAATAATTTTTTCATAATTAAAGAAAGGTAAGTACATAATTAAATGGCAAGTACAAAAATTCTATGAACTTTATTTAAAAAAAAATAAGAAATCTTTATTTCAGTTCTTTTCTAAGAATGAACTCTATGGACCTAAACCTTAGTGGAAAGTCTAATGTATACGCATACATATACGGATACAGGGTGTATCTAAATTCTTGGGCAAAACTTTAAGGGGTGATAGTACACATCAAGACAAACAATATTAAATCGGAAACTAAGGGTCCCAAACGTCTTCCGAAGGAGATAGGCGCCATTAAAGTTTGGGGTCAAAATTTCAAATGATTATAAAAAACGGAAAAATTGGTCGATTCATTTGCAGTTTTTTTCTAAAACTATTCTTTATGTCTGTATTTTCTTGAAAATAAATTTTAAAGATAAAGTTCAAAAAATGCTGATAGAGGGCGCTTTAGACTTTGGAGTAAAGAACAACTACTTTTTACCGTTATTTTTTGTATCTCATTAAATGCATATCTTAAAAGGAGGGGCGTTCAAATTTCAACTCCTGAACACAGTTCAGTTTGCGCTACCTAACCACTCCCAACGATTCAGATTTTGAGATCAAAATTTAAGTCTTTTGAAAGCATTTAATGAGATACAAAAAAATAACGGTAACAAGTAGTTGTTCGTTTTACTCTAAAGTCTACAGCGCCCTCTATCGGCATTTCTTGAACTTTATCTTTAAAATTTATTTTCAAGAAAATACTGACATATAGAATAGTTTTAGCGAAACCCGCAATGACCAATTTTTCCGTTTTTTACAATCATTTGAAATTTTGGACCCTAAACATTAATGGTACCTATCTCCTTCGGAAAACGGTTGGGACCCTTAGATTCCTATTTAGTATTGTTTGCCTTGATGTGTACTATCACGCCTTAAAGTTTTGCCCAAGAGTTTAGATACAACCTGTATATATGGAATGGATTTAAAAATAGCGAAAGCAAACTCAGAGAACCTCAAAATGTTAAAATACGACAATATTTCCATATTCGGGTTTTTATCATGTTTCAATACGTTTTTTAAAACTCATAGGACGTTATATATTCACCTGTTGACTTCTATTATATTTCCAATATGACGTAATATTAAATTTTTTAAAAATTCGTCAAACTATTTATTTCATTTTAATTTTTCACGTGAAATCTTGCAATAGAAAAGTAATTGTTGTGGTAAGTATTTTACTGTAGATTTTTAATTGCTCGCAACTGTTATAACGATAAATGTTTAAATTTGATAGGAAATTGCTGTTAAATTGGTGGTTTTTATTGATTAAAAATTAACTATAAATTATTTTGATTCCGGATTCCTTTAGTTGCATCTGCCATGTTTTAAGACACATGTACGTAACATTTCAGAATTCTGGCTTCCAAACTGTGTATTTGTATAGCATTACAGACAGATTTTCATTTTTATATATTAGATTTTCGTAGGTAAAGAAGCATTTTTTTTTCAGTGCTATTTCCTAGAGATTTTGTTTTTAAGTGAAAAATACAGAAATGTTTTTTTTTTCTTTTTGAGCTTTTTGTGTCCCGAGACCCTTTGTATCACCATGTTGCATATCTGCAACATACCTAAAAATCAACGTAACTTACATAGCGGGCTTTAAACAACAATTTTATTTATTCCTGCTATCTCCAAATACAGCAATTAATATAAATTGTTCATAGAATTCCACAATAGACGGCGATACTAAGTTAATTTTTCACGCAAAAATTTTATTTAACTTTTGAGTAGTTTCGCATCATTATTGCTAAAATGAACTTAGAACAACAGTGGACAACAATGAACTTTATAAAGATAAATTCATATACTTTACAATTTTGTATTAGAAAATCTACAATATTTATAATAATTGTGTAATTTTCTGTTTCTCATAGATGTGAAAAGAGTACCTTTAAGACAATATACATATTTTTTTAATTTTTTTTTCACATGTTTAGCCCTTTCAGGAAAAAGCAGTTATGTTTGTGTAATGTAGAATTCACACCGGAATTTAAAAAAAAAAAAAAAAACAATGTTTCCAAATAAGGTAAAGCACTTTTTTCAACTTTTTCCACCAAAGATAAAGAAGTAAAATGTAATTAAAAGTTTCTGGTGCGTATCTACATTAAAATTGCCCCTCAAGGGGTTAAGGGGACAGTTTACCTCAAAATTGGTCAAAATGTCGATTTTCTTTCTTTAATATTAAATAAAAACCTATTTAAATAAAAATAGCAAATAAAGCCTTTGTGCAACAATATTAAAAAGCAGAAAAACCAACGTTTAAAATGCACAAATAATATATGAAAAGCAGCAAACAGCTGTTTCGAATCTACTAGCGAGATTCTTCTTCAGTGCAAGATCTAGTACTCCTTATTTTCCAAGTATTTGGAAAGCATTAATTTAATTTCCCCTTTTTTGGTTTCTTTTTCCCTCCTTCTCCGGTAGATGTCACTACTTGTCCACCCAGTCGTTTCCACTGCTTCTCTCTCATTGGTTGGTTTGGCGCCTTCGCTACCCGCATAGGGTATATAAGCCAGCGCGTCTCTGTCTATCATTTTGCTCAGCCTTGCTTTTTCTAGCACGCTGTTCCTTTTTCCCTATCTTGCACTGAAGAAGAATCTCGCTAGTAGATTCGAAACAGCTGTTTGCTGCTTTTCATATATTATTTGTGCATTTTAAACGTTGGTTTTTCAGCTTTTTAAAAACCTATTTAATTGTGAATATTTTGACACCTTATTTCTACCCATACGTCAATTATATCGCGAGATATTGTAAATTTTGTTAATACATCCAGCGCAATTACCCATTGAAATTAAAACTTTAAATGGCTTTTTCTCCATGTTCATATTTTCGCTACTTTCCTGTTTTAAAAATGCTAAGTTTTTTTGTATTTGAGATAGAGATTTATTTATTTATATTTTTTGTGTGTATGTACTTACATACGTGAAAAATTTGCGTATGGAATTAGCCATCAGGTTTTTTTTTATGTTTTTAAAAATAGAAGTATATGAAGATGTGTTAGATTTCCTTGTTATGTATCAGCAAAAAAAATTATTAAATGTAATATTAGATGTATCTAAAAATCCATACGCAGTCTTGTGTAATACACATTTGAAAATGTTTTTAAAAAAATATTGGGCAAAAATATCAATATTTAAAAAAGTAGTAGGGATTTTTTTAAAAAATGCAATTTTTTTAGACTTTTTAAAAATTTTAATTAAATATGCAGTTTTTTTTTTTCAAAATTCACTGTTTGTTGAACATTGAAATGCAGTGAGTTCATCATTTGAACCACATTTTAAAAAATAAACAAAATTGTTCAAAAGGTAAACTGTACCCTTCCTTAAAGTGATGTTTTCTAATATGTAAGTAAATATTTTTCAAATCGGAGTTCTTGAGTCACAAAGGGTTAAAATAAAAAAAAAACAATATTTGAAGTTAAAGTACTAGTTAAAGGTGGTAAATATGTGCTTTCAAGAAACGTTGCATAAGCGCCGGACTTCATGAAACTATTTCAAAGAGAGATACAGAAAAACTAATTATTTTCAAATAACTTTAGGTAAAGTTTTAAACTGGAAAGATTTCGCATACAACTATTTGCAAAATATTTTATTACACGGAGAGTTTATCTAATGGAATGCTAATATTTTCTCAATGTTGGTTTTACATCGTAAATATTATTCATGTAAATCCGTCATTTTCTTTTTATACAAATACTCTTGCGATTTATAATTTTATATTTATTATATAATGACTTTTATAACCTATTAAAATAAAACAGCTATATGGTGAGAATTCAATTGATTAATTTACCGTAATTTCCGGTGTATAGCCCGCGGATCAAACAATCGTCTTTCGACCCAGAAATTTTTAAAAATAAAATGTAACTTTTTAATCACGGTAAATGTTGTAATCACGGTCTTCAGATACTGAATAAAATTTCTGGATCCAAACAGAATTGTTTGATCTGCGGGCTATACACACGAAATTACGGTAATTTAATTGATTCGATTGATTTGACATGAGAAAAGATTTTTTTTTTTTAAATATATATATATAAAATGCCTGTATTTACATAATTTATTATTTATCATATTTAAAATGCCTGTACCATCTGCCATGTTATATACCTTTGAAAATAAATTTAAAACTAAACTTAACGAAAAGTCTATTACTAAAATTTAAAGCCAATTATTCCGCCAAAGGATTTGATTGCGAAAAGCTCTGTCTTATTCCCTTTATTTATCTATTTCCCAAATGTTGAACCTCGATCAACAGGCTGGTTCTTAGAAGTGATTATTACTTTATATAGGATCGGGCAAAGGATTAAATTAATACTTATTTAGATTGATTTTATCCGGTGTATGCTATTTGCATTACCATGTCATTAGATTATAGCAGTCAGTCGATGAATCGATAAATCGATAGAGGAGGGGCATGATTCGTTCCCGTAGCTTTAACAAAATGGAATCTGCTGATGACAGGCGAATAGCTCAAAGAAAATTCAATTTAAATGCTTTTGTACTTATTTACTATATTTATGATTAAATATAATAGGCTGATAAAAATATTGCCTGAGTACGCTGTTACAAAAGACAAATATTTCTTAATCAAGCGAAATATAATAGAACCTCAAACGAAAATATAAAATAGCCTCTTTCGGGCTATCCGAAAAGCTTCTTTATCTTTAGAAATCTCTGAAGCCAGTATATTTTCAAAATTTAAAGAAACACTTATAAAAAAGAAGTGTTTTAAGCTGCCTTTGATTTTCGGAAACGTTTCCGTGTAGTTTTTATAGTTTATTAAACAGTTTTCCCGAACCGAAACATTTTTAGGCTGCCATTGATTTTCGGAAACATTTCAGAGTAAGTTTTATAGTTTATTAATCAATTTCCCCATACCGGAACATTTTTAGACTGCCATTGCTTTTCGGAAACATTTCCGAGTAGTTTTTATAGATTATAAATCTTTTTTTCTCAAATCGGTACATTTTTAGGCTGCCATTGATTCTCGAAACGTTTCCGGGTAGTTTTTTTAGTTTATTAATCAGTTTCCCCAAACCGAAATATTTTTAGGCTGCCGTTAATTTTCGGAAACGTTTCCGATTAGTTTTTATAGTTTATTAATCTGTTTCCCCATACCGGAACATTTTTAGACTGCCATTGATTTTCGGAAATATTTCCGAGTAGTTTTTATAGATTATAAATCATTTTTCTGAAATCGGAACATTTTTAGGCTGCCATTGATTCTCGAAACGTTTCCGAGTAGTTTTTTTAGTTTATTAATCAGTTTCCCCAAACCAAAACATTTTTAGGCTGCCATTGATTTTCGGAAACGTTTCCGATTATTTTTTATAGTTTATTAATCAGTTTCCCCAAACCGGAACATTTTTATGCTGCCATTAATTTTCGGAAACATTTTCGAATAGTTTTTATAGTTTATTAACCAATTTCCCCATGCCGGAACATTTTTAGGTTGCCATTGATTTTCGGAAACATTTCCTAGTAGTTTTTATAGATTATAAATCATTTTTCTCAAATCGGAGCATTTTTAGGCTGCCATTGATTCTCAAAACGTTTCCGGGTTGTTTTTTTAGTTTATTAATCAGTTTCCCCAAACCGAAACATTTTTAGGCTGCCGTTGATATTCGGAAACGTTTCCGATTAGTTTTTATTGTTTATTAATCAGTTTTCCCAAACCGGAACATTTTTAGGCTCATTTCTCAAGTGAACATTTTCTTGTTCAACAAACATGTTTTACTAGACAAACATGATAAATTAACAGCATTAACATTAAAACTAATACCATTTCGCTACTCTGGCATGTATAAATTCAGTTACTCAGTTAAAAGTGATTCCTTGAGAATTGCTGGCATTCTAGAAACCGATATTCTGGTTTGAAGAAACTGATTAATACATTATAAAAACTACTCGGAAACGTTTCCGAAAATCAGTGGCAGTAAAAAAAAGTCTTTATAAATACTTCTTTAAATCTCGAAAACCTATTACTTTCTAATTTTTTAAAGATAAAGAAAGCTTGTCGGAATCATGGGTAACTTGGAAGAGGTTCTTGTATATTTCCGTATATGGTTATATTATATTTTCGTTGATAAAAGAAACATTTGTCTTTTTTTACAATGTACCCAATGAACCTTGCTTTTTTATTGTAATTATTTTTGTAGGTTTATTATAAATTCAATCCAACGGTTCCTTTTAAAACATTTTCTTTCGTCAAATTTCGGCGGGTTCTACCTCGTTTTTAATCCTTTAAGCCCCACGACGTACCTGCGTACGTCATGAAATCTTCTATTACAATACCAGAACGTATGTGCGTACGTCCTCATTTTAAGTCCAGAGTGGAATGATCTACATTTTTTTTTTTTTTTTTTTTTTTTTTGTTGTTTTGTTTTTTGCGTGGCTAATTGCTGTTGCGAATAGTTTTGTACCCTCTTGCCTCTTATTTCATTTATGTGTTGTTGTTTTTTTTTATAAGATACATGTCCAATTCCTTACTATGGCCTCTAATGATAAAACATTTCGTCTTATATCACGCCAATTAATTTCTAACTTAAATTAAAAGTTTTGCTCTGATAACTTTTTTTTTAATTCATTCCACGAAACTTTGCTTTTTATCAATTGTTTGGTGGACATATTATATATATATATATATATATATATCATTGTATATATTGGCTTGTATAATCAGTCATTCAACAATGGTAAAAAATCACATAGGAACATAGGGTCGCAAACCATTTATTGAATCACAAATACAGAGTGTTTCATCCTATCTGAACCCGGGTTGACGGTAATAATTTCGAGAAAAATAAAAACATTGTAATGAAAATGCAACGATATGTACCTTGTTTTGTGTCAAATGTGATAACGTCGCGAAAAGATCTGGAGAAAACGTGTTGCTCAAGCAATCTATGATACCGTATGAATTAATAATCCAGTCTAAAATGTGGGGCGTCAAGTGCATACTGCTAGCGCGTATAATGCAAACTTCTACCACTTTTGTTTGGTGTTACCACTTTTTCAACAAAGGTGAGCATGTCTGTTAAATGTTTTATTAAAATATACTTCAGTTTTCTGAAAGTTATGACCGTCAACCCAAATTCCGTCAGGGGGAAACACCCTATATTTGTGACTAAATAAGTGGTTTACGAACCTATATTCTTATGTGATTTTTAATTCTTGTTGATTTGCCATGTCATTTTGCAAACTTTTTTATAATCACCCTGTGTATATATAACCATTAAATAAACATTACCGATCACCAACAAAAACTGTGAAATTTTGAATAAAATTACATTAACAAATACAGTCCCCCTCCCCCAACATACTTAACATAGATTCCAAAAACATAGTAAAAAACAGCAGGAATTGATATATCTGTACCAGATGTTATGTAAAAAGTATAGTCCCTGGCACCAACTTATGAGTATTAAAAAGGAAGAAAAAAAGAAAAATATGGATACCGATAAAAATAAATGAAATGCTTATATATTGAATTACTTTATTAAGGGTACAGAATTCATATATATAAGCAAGGCAGTCGTTTTCTTTAGAGAAAAAAGCTAAAAGCTGAAAAAATTTCCCCCTGTACCCAAACAACCACATGACCAAAAAAATAGAAGAAAAATGAAAACAGAATAATATTAAATGCCTTGAAATGGAAAAAATAAATAAATGTATGTAATATAAGGATGATATAAAGATAAGATCGTAGTTAATGAAAAAAGGAGTTTAATGATTCTAGGTTATAGTTTTACATATTAAATAGAAATTATATTTACAAGTACGGGAGGGTAGGGGGTTTTTCTGCAGCATACGCGCTCACAGAATCGTCGAGATTCCATATCGGCCTCTGCTCTCGTCTAGAGCGAGAAAGATACGTGTAACATCAACCGCGTCAGAATGAAATCTGCTCTCGGTTGTCACTTGTTTCCAAGCGAAGAGAATGCAAACTGCATATCAGCAAATTCAGTAACATCTGCTGTTCTGCGGTAACAAGTTCTCATGGAAAAGTGCTGACCATATCTGTTGCTATGAGTAGGGTTTTATGGGAATCTAAAACCACAACTCACATGTATATATATATATTTGGCGATTATTTCCCATTAGTGTTATTAAACAGACAATTATTTAATCACAAGATATTAAAATGTATTTAACCAAAATATTTTATGTAAGATTTGGTCTTGAGAACAAATATTAGAGTATCTGTCTCTCTTTTGCACACACACATACGGATATTTTAATAGATAGGATTATTTCTCTTATATTATTTTTTTATTTTATTTTTAAACTGTACATCCTTCAAATTAAAAAAATCGTATTATTATTTTTGTTATTCTAATATTTGGCTTTTGTGATAGAAATAAATACCGTTATGTTTTTTTTTTTTTTTTTTTTTAAGCTATGTACTTTTCTTAGCGATGTTCATTAGAAAATACTTAAACGGTACCTTAAAATAATTAATATAAAATAATAATTTTTCTCTCCATATTTGACCCATGCGGATAGATATCTCTATTATAAAACCACCAAGATATTACTTTTTAAATTTGCTTTTGAATTTCATTTTAAAATATTCGAATCCTTCAGATAAATTATGCTTAACGCCCTGACTATAACACTTTTTTCAAAATCAAAATCTTTTTGACTAATATATATTTCTTTTTTTAAATATTTCAAGTAACCATATGTATTTCGAATAGTACATTATCATTGCAGATATTATAATTTGCATTTTTACCCTTTAAACTTTTGAATTTTTGAAACAAAATCTTCGCTTCAAAGATTGTGTTTTTAATTTTTCTGCCTATGAAAATCGCAGAATACACAGTCACAGTGTTACACTGTTAAAAATTTGCAGCAAACTGTCTAATCGTTAGACCGTTTTTAGAGAAAACGGTTGCATAACCGTAATTTATCTCTATTCTGACCATAATATGAGCAATAATATGTTCAAAAACCATTAAATTATGGTTATATAACCGTTTTTTTGTAAAAACGGCCACAATGACTGGATAGTTTGTTGCAAATTTTTAACAGTGGTGTTACAAAAATACTTTTTAATATTTTTTTCTTCCCATTATGTCAGGTGAAAATGAGCATTCAAGTATATCACAATATTAAAATATTTATTTTCTTAAAAGACGTTATAAAAACACATTTAAAGTAAATTAAAAATCTATATTGACATGTTTCAACCCTTTCACTGAGTCGTCATCAGAATGGATAACAGAAAATTACAAATACAATGCATATGAAAAATGAAAAAAATCATCGAATATAAACAAGTAATTATATAACGCGCCCTACATTTTCGCGATCGCACTTGTTCCCTCTATGTTGCGACTCCGTAAGTTGTCCAACCATTCAACCCATAAATTCGTTGATACGAAAAGATAATGTATAGTTACAAACTCCTGAACCTCTTAAGTAAATTTCAATGGATTCTCTTATAAATAATTGTAAATAAAAATTAGACCTGTAGATTATTCTACTCTCGTTAAAAAGTATGTTAATGTTCTCTATTTGATTCAGCCGTGATAAAGCAGTATTACCTCTATTATATTTTATGTCCGCTATATGATCTTTACATCTGATATTGAATTTTGCTTGGGTTGTACCTATATAATTATTTTTGATTCCCCCTCCCTAATTCAAGCATTCATAGTATCGATCGCAGAGCATATATATCTCCCCCAAGGCCCTTTCTTTCATTTGTGCTTATCTACATTCTTTATCCATAAAAACAATCGAAATAAAATTAATTTTATTAGAAACTTAGAGATGCGCCCTTAGTACAGAGTCGCTCCTAGATCTTGCCAAATATGCCTTAGCCTGCAGCCGGTACTGTCAGCGGTCAATTATACATTATTGTACATTTCTTAAGGTTTGGTTTTATATATGACGGCCGATTATCTACACGAGGGATATAGGCCCGGGGAGATTGCCCTCCGTGGGGGTCTTTCTAAGGGAACCTAACCCGTATTTATGCAAGGTTATTCAAGATTCGAAGAAAACCACGGAAAACTTCGAACGATTAGGCCGGCAGGCACGATTGAGTTCTAACCCAGCAACTCCCGTCTGCCAGCTTTGAGAGCAGAACTTTTCAGTCACTGGTGGGGCGTACATATCTTAAGAGACGGTTCCTTGGAATAACATGAAAAAATATGTACCGTAATTTCGGGTGTATAAGCCGCAAGTAAAATAAGTCTGTTTTAAACCAGAAATTTTATTTAATATATATTGTCAAATAAGTTCGAAGACTGACTAAATTACATTTTGAGAAATAAAATTTCTGGTCGGAAACAGAATTATTTGAGCCGCGGCTTATACACCCGAAATTACGGTATATATGATTTTCTCTTTCACAGACGCGCACTCACATGAATGTATTTGATAACACCATTATTTTCTTTGTTTGCATTAAATTTTTATTGTTTTAAAATTATCCCAATCTTTCAAATATTATGCTTAATATTATAAAAACTTTTTATATTTTCCGTTTCATTATGCATTACTGTGTTAAAATTAACAATCAGTAAATCTTTTGTTTTAATTATGCAATTTTTAGAGGCGGTTACTTGGAAAATGTATAAATGGTGCACCACAAAATAATAATAATATTTTAAAGAAATATTATAGAACATGAAATAGTAAAGAGAAAAAACTAAATCCTTAAGTGGATTAGCATGAACATGATAGTATTCACAATCTGATATCCTAAAAGTCAATACAAGATAAAGCTTTTCTTGTTTCATCAGGAGTCATATTTTCAATACAGAATATTTCAGTGGATGTAAAATGAATAGTTTTTTCTCTTTAGCTTTCTAAAGGTCGTGTACTTTAAAAGTATATGCCGCCGAAACAGGTGAAATGTTAATATATTGCTTAATTATTAATAAACCTTATGGAAATGTTTTTAATTTTTATAACTAAATGATTTTATTTTTTTTTTATTTATCGTGAAATAAAATCGCGATACTGCTAATTTTTATACAATTATTGTTCTCGACGAAAATATATTTTAGAAAAAACACGCATTTTATCTCGAATTTTGAGAAAAATGTCTAATTTTTTAGAAATACATTTACATTAAATTTCAAATTATATACGGAAAATTACATATTTAGTGTTTATTATGGTGTGAAAAAGAAAATCCGCTCGTATCTAATGTCTCATAGAACTCTTTAGTGATATTTTTTTTTCTTCTAAAGATAGCAGTCAGAATGTCGCCTACAAGTTCGCTCAGTTGCCTCTATATTGTGTCGGATGTATGTCGATGCAACCATATTTTGCATTCTCTGTTTATTGTCCATAAAGAGACCTACTTTATTAAGATTTCTGATCTAACTAATGAAAGCAGCACCTTCTGTGCAACTACTGGGCAATTCCAAGCCAATGTTACCATTTTTAGCATTTTATATTTATATCCAATAGGTAATACACATATTTTCTGATAGTATTAAACTTATATTTTTTATATTTGCAATGTATTTTATAAAAGGTTGAATAGTTAAAATCAATAAAATCCTTTATAATCAGCATAGCTTCTTTTTATGGGCTTATTTGTTTGTCTGTTACATACTGGATGCTGGTCTGTTACAGGTAAGATTACATTGTTTTCATAACTATATTGTGGAAACAGTCAAATTTTGTGGAAGTCGAATGTGTCAAAACTGACTTTGAATGAAAACAAATTTTTGTTATGATAAATTGTATGTTATTTTATAAATAATATGGATAAACATTAAGGTGTCCGAAAAGCATGGTAATTCCTATTTGTCTGATACAATACCAGTTTTTCAATCATAATTATTTACATTAATTAATTTATTCTTAATAACTATATTAATATTTATTATAATATTATATACTAATTTTAGCCATCTTTTAATTACCTGATTATACTTTTTAAAATCAGTTAAAGTCATTTTTTCCTCTGTGACTGTTAGTCTGTTACTGTGGAATTGCCCTACTGTACAAAAGTGCAGGATTGTGCACGAAATTGATTTACCAGCTCGACAAAATTTCAAGAATACAGAAAATATACCTTTCAAGAACTCACTTTGGACATTTGTTTAAAATTATTGAAACAGGAAAAAGCAATATTTTCCCGAATTTTTAGCTCCTATGTTATACATTAATAACTTTTATAGTACTATTTTCCATTCACTATTATTAAGATTTTTTCTCCATTTCTTTTAGCTCAAGTTAAAGCTGTTGAAGATGCCGCTAATGCTGCGAAAGAAGAAAGGCAAAGGTAAGATAATTTGAAATATATAATACCATTCAGTTTTACCCTTTATCTACTGACGGTACTTATAAGTACCATTGAAATAATTTGTTATAAAATTCATTTAATACATCGATTAGTTGTAATACAGTTTAGAATGAGTTATAGATACATTACTTTTTCTTGTTCCAAAAGCATTATTGGTTACACAAAACAAAAATATTTTTAAAAGGATGATTTCGTTTGCCTTTGCATATTTTCAGATTTCTTGGCGTTGAGTGTGTGTGTGTGTGGGGGGGGGGGGGATTTTTCAATTCGGAAATATTTCTATATTTCTATTGTAAGAATATTATATTTGTACAATTCGTAATTCTAAGAAATACTAAGAAAAATATTTAAAATAAAAGATTTGAGTGGGGTTATAAATATTGCACAAAATCCTTATAAATTCAAATTTAATCAATCCTTTTAAAATTTATTAAATGATTATGTAAATCTTTTAATGTAGTTTAAACAATTCACGAAAATTACTTTAGAAGATAAAATTTTCATGAATTCATAATTCAGTACGTAAAGGGTTAAAAGAGGTATGTACATTGAGTAAATAAGACTTATTTTGACCCCACAAATGAATTTCTTTTTTCTAGCTTTTAAGGTATCTGCTTACATTAAAATGGCCGTTGCCATGGAACTTTTTTAGTGTTTTATTTGAAAGAGAAATCATTTACGTTTCTAAATCTGTTTTAATTTTATTTCTATGATTATTAGAAGAGGGGTCGTGGGCAATTTAATAAGCAGGACATAATCAATCAAATACTGGATGTGGGCACAGGAAGGCCAGGAGAAATGTAAACAATGTTCGTATGCATCCTCTTCTTACTTTTTTACATAAAAATACTTATAAACCTTAATTGACACTTCTAGATTAATTTTGTATGTATTTCAAAGATATAAGAGAAATCTTTAAATACGATTTCTGGAAAATCAATTTTCCCGTTATCTCCATGTTCATTACATAAAATATTTAAAAAATGTTCATAAAATTTTTCTCACAATGCTTTCCCTATTACTCACTATCTTCTGAACAAGAATCTAAGCTTCGTCTGTAAATGTAATTATTTTATAGGTACTAGAATATAAAAAACAAGTTGGAAATTGCTCGTCAAACGTGGCAAATGAGGTGCGTTCGTACTATAACTAGTTTTATAATTATTTTTTGCACCCCATATTGTACTGAATGTATAATTTTTTGCACTTCATAAAGCGCATAGTCTGATACATCATTAAAATGCACTTCCAATATTTTTTTCCCATTCCCCGTAATGTAACGGAACACTTTTGACTGTCCCAGTAATTAAACTATATATCCGATTTTCCTAAAATTTGAAATAGCTCAACAAAATTTTGCAACAATTATATCTTTAAAATTTCAGACCATTCGGAAGGCTGTAATATCATTAAAATGCACTTGCAATAATTTTTCCCATTGGCCGTAATGTAAAGAAAAACTTTTGACTGTTCCTGTAATTAAACTATGCATCCGATTTTCCTAAAATTTGAAAGGGCTCGACAAAATTTTGCAACAGTTATATCTTTAAAATTTCAGATCATTCGGAAGGCTCTAATATCATTAAAATCCACTTGCAATAATTTTTCCCATTGGCCGTAATGTAAAGAAAAACTTTTGACTGTCCCTGTAATTAAACTATACATCCGATTTTTCTAAAATTTGAAAGGGCTCGACAAAATTTTGCAACAGTTATATCTTTAAAATTTCAGATCATTCGGAAGGCTCTCATATCATTAAAATGCACTTGCAATAATTTTTCCCATTGGCCGTAATGTAAAGAAAAACTTTTGACTGTCCCTGTAATTAAACTATACATCCGATTTTCCTAAAATTTGAAAGGGCTCGACAAAATTTTGCAACAGTTATATCTTTAAAATTTCAGATCATTCGGAAGGCTCTAATATCATTAAAATCCACTTGCAATAATTTTTCCCATTGGCCGTAATGTAAAGAAAAACTTTTGACTGTCCCTGTAATTAAACTATACATCCGATTTTTCTAAAATTTGAAAGGGCTCGACAAAATTTTGCAACAGTTATATCTTTAAAATTTCAGATCATTCGGAAGGCTCTCATATCATTAAAATGCACTTGCAATAATTTTTCCCATTGGCCGTAATGTAAAGAAAAACTTTTGACTGTCCCTGTAATTAAACTATACATCCGATTTTCCTAAAATTTGAAAGGGCTCGACAAAATTTTGCAACAGTTATATCTTTAAAATTTCAGATCATTCGGAAGGCTCTAATATCATTAAAATGCACTTACAATAATTTTTCCCATTGGCCGTAATGTAAGAAAAAACTTTTGACTGTCCCTGTAATTAAACTATACATCCGATTTTCCTAAAATTTGAAAGGGTTCGACAAAATTTTGCAACAGTTATATCTTTAAAATTTCAGATCATTCGGAAGGCTCTAATATCATTAAAATGCACTTGCAATAATTTTTCCCATTGGCCGTAATGTAAGGAAAAACTTTTGACTGTCCCTGTAATTAAACTATACATCCGATTTTCCTAAAATTTGAAAGGGCTCGACAAAATTTTGCAACAGTTATATCTTTAAAATTTCAGATCATTCGGAAGGCTGTAATATCATTAAAATGCACTTGCAATAATTTTTCCCATTGGCCGTAATGTAAAGAAAAACTTTTGACTGTCCTTGTAATTAAACTATACATCCGATTTTCATAAAATTTGAAATAGCTCGACAAAATTTTGCAAAAATCATATATTTGAAATTTCAGACCATTCGGTTGGGTAGTTTTTGCTCTGTTACATGCGGACAGACGGACAGACGGACGGACTGAACGACGACTATAGGTGCTACGTATTTATATAATTACGAACGCACCTAAAAATGGTAATTTTTAAAAAAATGTAGTTTTGAGATATTTTGAAATATTTCAGTTAATTTTGAAGATATTGTAAAACTCCTAGTGCACAGGTAAGCGTAATAGTAGTATGTAGTAGAAAAAAAAATGAAATTAAATTTAAAAAATCAAAAAACCCGACTACGTAAAAAGCGAACTAATTATTTCTCGCCAATGTGGAACTATTTTTTATATTACTTAACTATTTTTTTTATTTATTTGTATTAGTGATTTTTAAGTTCTGTTTAATTGTTAGTTCCTATCTATAAACACTGTTTGGATGAGGCATATAGATGCCTATGAAGGTTAGAGTTGCAGTAAAGCCCTACCTACACAACTCCCAGGTTGTGTAATATTTAAACGGAGCTACTAAATGTAAAATAGTCAATGAAACATGGTCTTCATTTTGAAAGACCTATCGAATGATATGCCACTCAATATGGTGCGTAAAAAATATTCTTCGTCTCTACCGCCATTTTGTATTTTACGGCCGCCATTTGGAGAGTTTATAAAAAAACCTAGCCTATAACCATTGGACGGTTAAGACGAATCGATAGAGACTTCATTCATTAACCCTTTATCTACTGACGGTACTTATAAGTACCATTAAAATAAATTGTTATAAAATTCATTTAATACATCGACTAGTAGCAATACTGTTTAGAATGAGTTATAGATACATTACTTTATCTTATTCCAAAAGCATAATTGGTTACAGAAAACAAAAATATTTTTAAAAGGACGATTTCTTTTGCCTTTGCGACTTTTCAGCTTTCTAGCGCTGAGGGGGAGGGGGGAGGAATTTTTCAATTCGGAAGTATTTCTATATCTCTATTGTAAGAACATTATATTTGTACATTTCCTAATTCTACAAAATACTAAGAAAAATATTTAAAGTAAAAGATTTGAGTAGGGTTATAAATATTGCACAAAATCCCTATAATTTAAAATTTAATTAATCCTTCTAAATCCATCAATACTTCTAAAATCCTTCTAAAATTTATTAAATGATTATGTAAATCTTCTAATTTTGTTTAAATAATTCACGAAAAATGCTTTAGAAGATAAAATTTTCATGAATTCATAATTCAGTAGATAAAGGGTTAACATCCATCCAACCGTTGGGATGTTTCGAGGGTATAAAGAAATCCACTTACCCAGATACGCGTCAAACGCATAACCCTTCTTGGCAGACGGGTAATAATTTTAGTTGAATTGAGTGCACGCTGTCTGGGATATTTGGTCTACTTTAATATTATTTAGAATCTGCATTTACAATCTTTTTGATTAATATTTGTTTCAAGATTGTTTAAATGTGTTATGCATGTTGGGAAAAGTAGGTTTATTTAGAAATTTTTAATGTATTTCAATGAAATCTATTTTATTGCTTTTCAATGTGAGGTTCACATAACATCATAGTATTTTTTATGTGTTAATATATGCGTCAAAAAGTAAAACATATAAAATTTTATAATAATTTATTTTATAATTTTTATAAAATTTTATAAGAAAAGAATCAAATTGATGCAATTGCAGTACATTTAAATTTCCTTAATAAATTTATGTTTCTGATATAGTATAACACATTTTTAAACAATGTTTAAAGAAATATTAGTCAGAGAGTCAATAAATACATATAAATTGTATTAAAAGTAAGGATCCATCGACCCAGGTTTTTAAGACCGAAACTGAATTTCGGTAAACTTCTTTTTTTGGGCCGAAAATCAAAATGTCCAAAAAAAATGTAAGTAATTAATACATTACATAAATATACATAATTATTAATTATACGTGTAATTTACGTGTAGCCCAAGTTGGCCTCTATGCCTCTGACCAAAACTTTTTGTTCCCATATAAAATAAAATGTAATTATTTCATCAACGACACAAAAGGATTTTCTAACTATACGAATTTCATCTAATTAAAAAATGTTTTAGGTGTAATATCGCCTTAGGAAATAGTTGCTATGCTATCTATTGTTGTTCGCATGTCAGCTCTAACCATTTCTTCAACTTTCCGGACTGATTCATCTGTCGCAACCTCAACTCGACGACCATTTCGCTCTTCGTCAACAACTTTTGAACAACCCTGCTCATCTTGTACAGCTGCTGTCTCATAAATTTGAAATTAATATCTTATAGATGGATTATGCTGCCACCTATTGTTACATTTGGAAACAATGTACTACTAATTTCCGACCTCTCATATCAGTTTGTGGCCTACTTACTAACTTTCCTTGGTATATACTCCTAATATTGTACTTCTTTCCATACACGTATCTTCTCATTTGTGTTTGTAAGAAAAGCTTGAAGTTGTAAAAAGACTTTGTGGACACTTTTTATATATATTTGTTTAACATTAAGGAATCATATATCAATTTTAAGAAACCATTTTTAACAGTGTTTACTTTTTTGAACTGGATCGCCTCTTTTGACGGCTTGGATTTTCATTATAGAATTTAAAAGAAATAAAACGAGATTGCATTGTGTTGCAGATGCTTCATTCATTTCGAACACACTCAGTTTTACACAACACCAAGAAATGAAACTTTGCTCCGATATTTCTGTTCGCCTACACAAAACGCAATACAAACCGAGATTCGTAAGACAAGACCTCTTTTGTTAAATATAGAAAGAAACAACATTATCGCGTGTTTCTAAAGAACCTATTTATAAAACTGTTTCTACTTTGTCAAATAATCGAACGAAGGCCGAGATAAATCAACAATTCCTTAAGTATATGTCTAACACGGAGGCAAAGCCATTCAATCATCAATCACCCCTTGGAATTAAAAAGAAAAGGGTCAATGGATTTTTCAAGTTCTTTAGGGCAAAATGAAAAATATATATTGTTTGAACATATTTTTATAAAAGGGGTGGTTGAAGCTTTTTTTCTGTAAATGAAGAAAAAAAGCAATTTATAAAAGGTTGTTTCTAATAATAACTCAAAAACCTAAACAGTGAGTCAATAGCTGGCTCAAAATAGCACAAATATTTTATTTACTTTACATTAGAAGTGTTTACAATGTAACACAAACATTGCGAAGGCGGTCACATTTCTTTTGAAATAGTTATAATGTAATACCATTTAATACAAATATTTCAGACTATTCAATTTTTACTGGAAATATTTCAAAAGTTGCGCCAACTTTTATCAGTATTAAACAAAAATAAAGAGTAAAGAATTAGAGAAAGAAAGATTATGTTTTCAAAATTTAAAACACAGTCAACATGTCTAATAGACTTTCTTGCAAAACTTCAAAAATATTGACGAGATTTACTGCAAATATTTCATACTTTTGGCTTTTACTTGAAAATATTTCTAAAATTGTGCCAACTTTTATCAGTACTGGACTGGACATATATTAGAGTTCAATAGTGCAATGTGTCAACTTTTTCCAAATTTAAAGCCAATACAGCTGAAAAAGCTCAATCAACATGAGTAATAGTTGCTCTTGTAGGATAAAAGTTCAAAAAAATTGCATAATATGATTATCTGTTTTCTTTTCTTTAAAAATAAAAAATAATATCAATCCTCTAAAATATCTTTTATTTCAGAATTTCCTCTTCTATGTTACTTCAAAAAACGCAGAAATTTTAAAAAGGATTAAGGGGAAATAAGGCAAGGGCATGTTTACAAACAAACACTTACTTCAACCAATCTACCACCTACGTTTTAGCTTTAGCGAACATTCCAGGAATCATCATGGCGACAACGACCAATGGTACCACAGAGCTGTTAATCGTAGACCAATCAAATCACCTGAATTCTTTTTTACAGTAGGAATCGTAAAGACGAGCAGGAAATTACTGTGGATCCACAATAACTTTTCCCACAGTGACGTCAGCTGCCCTTTCCGTATATACAATAATCTGCACTACTTTTAATTTAAGTTAAATATTATGAAATAAAATTTGGGGAGTGGGTGGGGGAGCTCAAACAGTGTACCTGATACTATGATAAATTATTAATTTTTTCTGTTTGCTCCTCCGTGTTACATCTCACTATTAACCAGGGCGATTTATAAATAATCCAGGATTATACTCCAGGCCATTAACCCATTCCCTGCTTGTGAAACGAAAACGTCCCATTTTCTTAAGAACATACACTAATAGTCACGCGAAGACAGTCGTTAGCCAATGTTAAACCAATGAAAGTGTTCTCATCATATTTCTCGCATGCGTTTTAATATTCTTAAATGATTTTTGCATAGGATATGAGAGGTTTATATCTAATGTTGCACTTTTGTACTTTTTCGATTTTCGTTGCATTTTTTTATGAGAATGTTTTCTATTTTGGACGTGAATGGTTTTCACGATTCCGAAAGTAAAAGCGTCCTCATAAAAAAACTGCTACCAAAATCTAAAAAGTATAAAAGACCTCAGATATCCTATGTAAAAAATATATTTAAAAATCTAAATATGCAAGTGAAAAAATTGGAAAGAATGGCCCCATACGTTTAACTCCTATTTTTTTGTTTAATTTATTTTATTTGTTACCTTTCGCAATTTTTTATATTTAAATTTTCTTTTAAATTACAGTTTTGACACTTTCAAAAAAAAAAAAAAAAAGAAAAAAGAAAGAAAAGAAAAAGCAACGTACTTGTAGAGGCTAAATGACTTAAAACATTTCCTAAAAAAATAAAATGTGAATTTTCATGAATTTGTATTCATCTCAAAAACAGTACTTGTAAGTCACATTTTTGTTAACTTTTATATCAATATATATATAAACGGTTTAAATCAGAACACATGGACTCATTACAATACTGTAATATTTTAAATGTTAAAGTACCGATAGTCAGATTATTATAATCTTTAAAAAGCCCGATATTGGGTCAATATTTGTTCGCCTTCCTGTAACGCTACACTGTAAAAAAATCCGTTGATTTTATAGAAAAAACTGTCTGCCATGGTGCCTGTAAAAAACTGTTCATTTTATCAAATAATCTGTATTCATTACAATTTTATGCTATTTTAACAGATTTTGGCTGTAAGTTCGTATACTGAAGAACGTATTTTGTTAAGGATAATAAAGATTTAAAAACTGTTAGCTTAAATTAATTATTAGCTTCAGTCATACAAATTTAGCCGAATAAACAAGTAAGTGGGTTGCGTAAGATTACTGTAACTCAGGCCTTGAGAGAGATTCAATAAAATGTCCAATTAATGACAGGCAATATGTGGCATTTATTTAAAGATGAGAGGGAAAACAGTGTTGCCGCGGAGTGGCCCCGAGACCAGAGGAAAAACAACGTCTGATCTACATGATCATAATAAGAAGAGTGATGAATAGTTGTGATATTCAATTTCAAGTGTACCAATCCAAAAAGGTATCCCCTACACTATACTCAACAGATAGCTCATTTAATATTAATTTTGTATTATAATCCAGCCAAGCAATTTATTAATTGGCGTAACTGAAATTTTATCGTATATATTGAGATGCCAAGGTTAAGCACTGGGAAACTTAAATTTAGTAGTCAAAAGCCAGAATAAACCCCTTTCGCAGTGCGGATCGCTGCGTAACGTGCAGGAAGAGAGTCAGTTAGGTTCTTGAAGGTGTTCACTGGGATGTTGAGCCATGCCGACTCCAGTGCCGTGGCCAGCTGCGCTAGGTTACGCAGTTGAGGATCCATGGCGCGAACAATCCGATCGAGGTGGTCCCACAGATTCTCGATTGGGTTTAAGTCCGGGGTGTTTGCCAGCCAGTGGTGCACGGTAAACGCATCCTGGTGCTCTTCGAACCACGCACGTACACTGCGAGCTGTATGATACCTCGCATTTTCCTGCTGGTAGATACCATTATTCTGAGGAAAAACAATTCGCATGTAGGGATGGACATGGTCCGCAAGGACAGATATATACTTGTGTTGATCCATCGTACCTTCCACAAAGATAAGTGTACCCAGAGAATACCACGAAAATATTCCCCAGACCATAATGCTCCCACCTCCGACTTGGACCCTTCCGGCAATTGTTGAAGGGTGTTTGCTTTCAGACGTTTCACGCCGTATACGCCAACGTGCATCTGTCCGATGGAGCATAAAAACGTAATTCATCTGAAAAAAACCACTCAGTGAACGTCCAGTTTCGGTGCTGGTGTGCACATCCCAACCTTCGTCGTCGATGAACAGCAGTCAGCATAGGTGTATTAACCAGGTCTCTGCTGTGGAGGCCCATACGGAGCAACGTTCGCTGAACCGTCGTTGAGCAGACACTGTTGGTAGCCTCTTGTTTCATCTGGGCGGTCTGTTGCTCAACGGTTGCACGTCTATTCGATCGAACACATCTCCGAAGCCGTCGTTCACCTGTCAGCTATGGCCCGTGGTACACCGCATTTGCCACATCGCTGATTTTCGATAGTGCCGTTTTGCTATGCACGATATACATTTACCACGGCGACACGTGAACAATTTACAAAATTAGCCGTTTCGGAAATGCTTCCACTCTTGGCCCGAAAGTCAATGACATGCCTTTTTGGACGTCGGATAAATCGCTCCGTTTCTGCATTACGCCAACGATTGCAATGTTTCCCGATTCCCTCGGACACCCTTTATATACGCTCCACTGCAATGCGCTGCCACCTGTCTTCTGTGATTGGTTATTTCACGTAACGTCGAAAGTAGATGGTGGTCACATTAATATGACTGGACTGTGTATTATATGCATAGCACAACTGTAATGCTATAAAAACGACGATACATAAACACGTGTAGTGTGCTTAAAAATATTATTGGCCTTAATTGGTAAAAGTAAACAAACTGAAAAAAAATGCATAAGCTTTGCTATGAAAATTCAGAACACCAAGAGGAAATCCCTTAACTGGGTATTTCCGTGTATAAATCTATTGTTATATAAATTTGCAGATATCCATTAGAAGAAATTTTGTAGAATTAATAATGACAACAATTTATCTTGAATGTAAAGAATGTGAAAATGAAAAGAGGTACTTTAGAAAGTATGCGTGTACAGTTAGAATGCAATCGTTAATTCTTTCCGGCTCAAAGTACTTCTGTTGCTAAAATGTTGAAATAACTGAATGACACCGGGACTTGCTAACATATTTATTTGAAAATAAATAAATCCTTTTCTTCACATGCAATCTAAAAGGCAAAAATTTATTTCAAAATACTGGTTCCGTAGTGGCATTTGTGAATTGAAATTAAATGGGACAGAATTTAACCCACCATGCCTGAAAGGGTTAATATAAATTCGACTCAACAAATGTTGAAATTGCATAACAACTGTGAATAAAATACTTCCAAAAAGAAGAACGGTGCATGAAGGAAAACTGTGAACTAATGTGGGAGCAAATTATGCCTTAAACAAAAAAAAAATTGTTATTTTGAATGAACTAATAAAGAGAAGTGTAAGCTTTGAGTATGCCTAACAAAAGAAGTAAATGCAGTATGGCTGTCTTTTCACAGAGGAAATTATTTAAGTTTAAAAATTCAAAATTAAATTTTAACATTTAAAGTGGAAATCAAAATTTGTACATTCTTTGTAATTAAATATTTTGCCAATTAATGTGCAAAGAGAAAAAAATCAAATTGAGGAATCAGCAACATAAGAGATTTAATAAGTAGAAAAGATATACCAAAAATATGTGACTGGTGAAATGCAGTGTTATAAATAGAGTTAGAAGGGGAAAATATGTAATAAGTATCTGTGTATGTTCACAGGCTGAACAGGGCCGAAACTAAGGGGGGGGGGGGCGCAGAGGGGGGCATGTGCCCCTGGCGCCAGAACAAAGGGACGCCAAATGAAGGATTATACCTTTGGAAAGGATCATTTTCTTCTTATGGACTGATGGCTTCCGTTATTATGAAACCACCATTATAAATAAAGTGTTAGGTGAAGATGAAAGAGCAGCCGGAAAAAGTTAGAACTCTGATTTTCTGGTCCGAATGAAAAAAAAAAATGGCCATTTTTTTTTTCCCATTCGGACCAGAAAATCAGAGTTCTGTCCATCAGAAGAAAATAACTCGGTGAAAGCGGAAACTCGGTTGGGCGGGACTCTGATAATCGGAACTCTACTGAATATGTCATTTTAAAAATGATCTTTAGAATATTTTTGTTGATGTTCAGAGGGACCTCCCCCTTGGATCCGCCACTGTAGATTACGTAGTTCAGTACTACATATTTTAGGATTACATATTTTAAATTTAAAAATAAGTCGTCTATTATAAAATTAGTAAAATTCTCTTTTTAAATATACTTTGTGGAAGAGGGTGGGGGGCGCCAAAATCCATGTTTGCCCGGGTGCAAAAAAGGCTAGTTTCGGCCCTGGGCTGAAGTATTTGATGCTTTAATAATGAAAATTTTATGAAAGCTATGTATGCGCATTAAAAGAACTTTAAATGGTTTCTTACTGAATTTTAATATTATAAAAATAATATTATTAAGTCATCAAGGCCGATTTAGTAATGCACAAATCTATATTTCAACTGTAGACAAATTTTATCTTAATGGAAAAAATATTAATTTTATAGTTATCATACACAATATTATTTTATTAATATTATTTATTTATTTATTTTAAAAAAACTGGAATTATACGGTTTTTTAAACATTTCTATAAAATGTGAAAGAAAAGTAAGCACTATTCATACATTTATAAAGAGAAACGTGTATAGCTAATGTTATGAAACCATTTAATGAACATGTGGTATAACTATTACTTAATTAAATAGGGGTAAACTTAGCGTTAATTTGTTTGTTAAATGCTGATAATGTCAAAATGGAAAAAATAAACATTTAATGGTATAAAAATATATAGTGGCAGTGTAGAATAACATTGAGTGGTAAATATAAAAGTAACTTTGAATGGTAGTGTGAAAAGTGTGCGATATTCAAACTCGAATGAAGTCAACCTCGGCTGAAGTTAATCAAAATGGCATACACCAAAGTAGAGTTTGTAATCATCTAGAAAAGTAAAAGAATATATAGTGAGTAAAATCCTATTGACATCTGAAATGAGTTAAAAACAGAAGAGTAACTGAAAGTTATAATTCCTGCAGAAATCTACAACAGTAAACATGTAAAAATGACAATGACTTGAAAACAATGAGTGGAAAAACGTATCTACAAAAATAAGGCACTGTTGCATATCACCAAAGTTGTTATGTATAGGGTAAAGCAGTGTAAATTCTCGAATATTATCATACATTATACTCATGTGTAAGTACTGTAAAACTACTAAAATAACATATTGTGAGGGTGAAGTGTTACAAAAAAAATTAACAGTAATAAAAGTAATTAAAACTATATAGAAATGTGAAAATGGAAAGTTAAGAGAAATGATAGTGTTTAACACCAAATGTGCCATCATTCTCATTGAAAAAGAAAAGTAATAAAATAACTGTTCATAACTTAAAAGGTAAAAGTAAGAAAAATAACACATGGCTTTAACGTGGCATATATCAAAGATATGAATGATGTTTACAATATTCACCGAATGTTGAAATATTAAAAAGTGATTACTAAACATTGTAAAAATCAAAAGAAAAGGACATTGTGGAAGCATTTTTAAATGACAACAAAAGCACCGTATCTTCTACCTCGATATTCATTCGAAAATAACTATGATACTGAAAGGGAATGTCATAAACATGAAAAATTTTGTACAGAAAAATTCATTGTTGTAATTTTAATTGAGTTCTTAATAAATTATTTCTAAGCTATTATTTTCCAGAACAGATAAAAAGCAAAAAAAAAAAAAAAATTAAAACAAAAATGTTAATATTGACTTTTTAAAGAAAGCTGGAAAAACCATGATTAAAATGAAAACACAAAGAATAATTAATGAAAGTAAATATTTTGTTACATATCCCAATAAGAATTGTTGTATAAATTAATATCAGCGGACAAGCACTGCAAACAGCATAAGATCTAATACTTGTATAAGAAATCAAGAAACAACCTATCGAAACTCAAAAATATCTGCTTAATAAAGGACGGAGAAGCCCTAATACAATTTAATACTATGAAAAGTGTGTCAACAATCGTGTAAAAGTGAACAAAAGTTATGCATTGGAATGTAAATAGAACTGCATGGAATGAAATAGTCAGCAACACTCGAAAAACTTTGTAAAAAATATAAACTTTGTGAATGAATGAGTAATTCTGAACATTTACCAGGATAACAGGAAAATTACTTATAAATATAAGAATTTTTTTTGGATTTGTAACAACGTGTGTGACATAACAAAATGTCATAAATTACGTCAACGGAGGTGTGTGTGTACTTTGAGAACCATGGGGAGCAACGAGAACTTTGTAAATATTTAAAAAGTGTGGCACCGCTGACCGTCACATTATGCCACACATCATGCCAAAAATAATTCACCAAGGAATGTCAATATTATGTTTCACAAATACTATCATACATCATAATCTGTGATTGGTACTCATACTTGTAACGCCAAGGAAAAAAAGAGAAATATATTGAACCTACCTGAGTCGAAACTGAAAACAAAATTAAAAAATGTTAAGAGGAACAAAAATGTAATGAATGTGAACTTTATATACCTATACATAAATAAATAAAAATATGAAATTAGCATTATTAAAAAGTATGTGTATATGAACAAGACAGAATCCATGTGAAAGAGTGCAACGTAATTCGCACCTGAATGAATTGGCGCAAACACCAAGATTGAACCAAATATGAAATTTAATATCATTTTAGCAAGCAATTTCGGGCCAATAAATCACTCAACGGAAAAGAAGTAAGGCTCTCAAACAAAGAGATTCATTAAAAAGCATTTATTCATATTTATGTAAAAAAAAAAAATCTTGAATATATAAATGATTCCGACCGCCGCGGCGAGCGGCCCATCTTCGTCTTCGGCCCTTTATTCTTCTACTCTAGTCCGACTCTTTTGCGGAAGCAAGGTACGTAGGTCCCCAGCCACGTACCGAGTGAAAGACTCTCTAGCGAAAGTCAGATTGAAAAAATAAAAATCAAAAATTGAAACCAGACAAATTTAAAAGGGAAATTACACAAATTAAAGCTAAATTAACTTGTACTGTATTGAGACAAGAAAAAATTAATTAAATGTGAAGCATTTTTTTATTTAACTTTTGACCCTGTATACTACGAAGGGACTAGGAAAATGTAACTAAAAAAAGTAACTATGAATTTTAAGCAAATGATAAAATCAGTTGTTTCTCAAATGAAAAAAGTATGACGGCTGAAATAAACTAATGTATTCGTATAACAATAATATTGAAATATTAGGAATAAAAGAATGGAATGAAAGAAAAATGTAAAAATAATGATGCATAATTTTTTAAACGAAATGTTTAACAAAATATTGAATCAAAAATTCTCTAAGCGCACTATAATCTATAAAAATAAAAATAGCTACAAAAATAAAATGTAGGGAGTAGGTATTTAACTAAAAGGAAAACGTTATTAATTCCCATGTCCAAATTTTTAACCTTAGTAATAGATAAAATCACCACCCACAATAAGGTCTACAAAAGTTTTAGATTATACTCATTAGCAATATGAGATACTGAAACAACTTTAAAAAAAAGAAAAGAAAATGATTGTGCTAAATTATCTTTAAAGTTTCTATCTTAAACATACAAAATTTACACGTGTCAATGAGGCAGTTTTAATCTGGAAAGGAGAATTCTGTTGTCTTGTTTTATAAGGGTGCCGTTCTTAAAAAGTAAAAACGGAACCATTATAAGATCACTCGTGTGTCTGTCTGTCCGTCTGTCACAGCCGTTCTCCTTTAAAACTATGGAATGTGCAAAGTTCAAACTTGACAGAGTTATAAAGGCTATTGGCCCAAATATTCATAGATTATTAGCCATTCACAAATATTTTCAGGAAAACTTTGGGGGGGGGGGGAAGGCTAATTAAGTTACTTGAAAAAAAAAGTATATCGTGTGAGTTATCGTTCGAAAGATATCATAACACCGAACAATTTGTTTTAATTTAGCTGTTATATTTTCAGAGATATCGTCGAAAGTGCATTTAAAAAATATCCCCCCCCCCTCCTATTTCTGAATCTGTTGAAAGTAAAATTACGAAAAAGTTAGGGGTAGTAGGCGTTTATTTAAATCTTGCAGGAAAACTATAGCGATTATCCTAGGTCACATAGTTTTTGAGAAAATCTCATTTTTCCGTTACACACAAACTTACTTTGCTGGCGCTCAGCAGGGGAATTTAGGGGCGCTCAAGGTATCTATCCAAGCGGAATCATCCAAGGATTCTTGATAATGATTTTCGAAAAAAATTGTTGATAATTAGCCGAAATATTAATTAAAAACCTATCTAGAAAAACAAGATAGTTACGCGCATGGATCAAGGCGGTGTCAAGTTTGATCCATGTTGTCAAGTTTGAGACTTCTTTTCGAATCCTGCTTTGCATAATACCAAGTTTAAACTTTGTTGTGCGAAACCCTTTGTGCGCGAGTAACACTCGCACTTGACTGATTATTTATACTATTTCAATACCTTCTAGATAAGTATTCATTTAACTATCTTCTTTTTTTTTTTTTTTTGGCATGATATCAGAAATGCTAAAAAGGAAAGATTTTTCACCAAACATATACTAATGAAAATTGTACTACTTGCTTTAAACTACTCTATACTATACTAACAAGCAGAAAAATATAAATTAATGTACAATATTTATCGATGGACTTGAATATGTAATTAGTAATGGTATGAAACACAATGAAACTTTCACAATAAGTATTTTTGTTATGTATTAAAACAAAAATACACTATATCTATTGGACTACATATGTATGATTGATAATTTTTAAGCAAAAGGGATAAAAAGGTAAATTAAAATTTGCCCATTTCTAATTATGCTAAAAATATTCACACCCTTACAATGAAATAGGAATTTCTCATGCATTTATAATGATCTTCTGTTCATACATGAAAACGTCCCTAATATTGTTCCATATATACCCAATAATTCAGTGACAAATACATCATAATTTTATTGATAAAAAAATAGTTTCCTTTAAGTAAATAAATTAATACTTATTACCTTTGAAACAAATATAAGTGATCCAGATGTGTAGAGTTAACTAAATCACGAGTTCTAAAAATATATGTTCTTAAAATTTATACTAAATGAACGCTCTTGTAATAATGCTTTAATTTTAATTACCTATACATAGTTTGGTATTCAAACAACACCATGTATTGATGAGGTAAAAATCATTTCTTTAGATGATGTTCTCTTAATGTAATTCGCACATATAAAATTCACTGAATACATAATTGTAATTATAATTCGTGGAAATAATAATTGTAAGAAAAACGGACCCTCTAAATTTTTGCATTCTAGTCATTTTGCATCAAACTAAAGTTCAATTATGGCGCACTAGTATTCATAAAATTTAAATATTTTCATAATAACATAAAATATATATATATATATTGAACGCTTGAATCTATTAATACATCAATCAATAAAGTAACAAAATAAAATCAGTTACACATACATTTAAAATAACAAATTCATTGAATCGTGTAAATATTTTTATTAAATAATTACACCGTAAAAAATGTATGTAACGTTGCTCCATAAAATTGGTGGCAACATGCTGCCTCCAATTTTATGGAGTAATCTAACTTATATAATGGTGTAATTTATACTGATAGAACTGGTCTAATATTACCCATTAGTGTAACGTTACACCAGTCATATTGGTTAAATTACTCAATAAAATATAGGCAGCTAGGCTGCCACCAATTTTATAGAGTAACGTTACATATTTTATTTTACAGTGTAGCTCTGCTACGTTGCTACAAAAACTTAGGTCTTAGATTATTGAAATATAAACATAAATGAATACATGGTTATGCGTTAAACATTCATATATTTTATACGACGTATGATATCTTTAATATATATTCCACTAAAACCTTTAATTTCCAAGAAATTTTGTATATTATTCCAATTTTTAAACCTAAGAATGTCTTCTATGATTAAATGTAGTGATTTTATTTCTCTTTCTTTAAATAAGTTTTTAATAATGGGGAGACGGATTTTATAATTTTGTTGCACTTTACCTTTTATACTTAAATACCTTTTCATATTTAAATTATTTTTGAAGGGTGCATTTTTAAACTCAATATTTTCTCTAAAAGCAATAACCTAAATTAAGTAATTTTTTAATTGAATTTTGAAAATCTGTGCAACGAAAAAATTTAGTAACAAAATATCTCTCAAATAATCGTTTAATTGGATTTCTTGAAACCCGTCGCAATCTTTAAAATGATATTTATGTATTGCTTCAAGTCTTTTCCATAATACTACTCAAACTTGACTTAATCCAATTATTATCGTTAACATTCAGCTAAAGGTTACATAGCTAAAGGGTACATTTCACTAAAATGAATTAAGTGTTTTCATTTTAATTGTCGGATTATATATTTATAGTTTTTGCGTGTTGATAAATTTAATTAAGTCAGTATTTCTATAATTAAATAAACAATTTAGAAATATTGTTCATTTTAAACTTTTTATATTTTTGTACAAATGCTTTTTTTTTTTCGTATACCTTATTTTTAGCTGCAACTTCACTACCAGCATCAATCAGGTTTTTGCTGATGATTGAATTTCAGAGTTGTTTGCATAACTTCAGAAAAACTTCTATCTAGACTTCCTAACAGAAAAAGATTTAAAGCGTGTTCTATTTTTGATACTGGAAATTTTAGTTTCGGACTTTTTATATCCCCTTCGGGACCCAACTACAGACAAGATTTTTACTCGGTTGGCACCATTTTTAAAAAAAAACAATTACATTTATTTATTTAATCACGGTAATGCCATAAATGAATAAGACAAATGTTACTCTTCTTTATCACTGGTTCCAAAAACAACATTCCTGCCTGCAACTGTTGAAGTTGCATATACAGGGTGTTTCAGAAAGGACTCCCCAACTTTGAAATGACATAACTGAAAAACAGTAAGAGACAGAGAGGTGAAACAAGTGGTATGTTGGACACACAGGTCTGGAATTTTCGCTACACCCGGTTGCAGAAATAGTTTCAAAATTGGCTAATAGGCGGCAGTACAAGCACATGAAGCTTTAAATATTACTAAGTACAGAATGTTCATTCTTGAGTCTGTTTCATTGCTGACACGTGTAAGGGAGATGTATCGAATTAGTTAATATGCGGAAATTGAAGAACATGATGCCGTATTCCTTCGAGCAACACGTTTCTATTGCACTGGAATACCACCGATGGCATGGGTGTGGATTGGCCTCCATATTACCTGGATCTCAATCGATATGACTTTTTCTTGTAGGGCTACTTGAAAGACACTGTTTACTCTAAGAATCCTCAAACGTTGGGACAGCTTGAACAATTCATCTGTGAGGCGTGTGTATCCGTTTCAGTAGAGACATTACAACGAGTGACTTCAAAATTTACCCTTCGGTTGCGTCATGTTATTGCTAAGAAAGGTGACCTTATCGAAACCATTATAATGTGATTTGCTCTCTGTTCACAAAGCACACTTTCAGACGATATTTCAGAGACACTACCATGTGTCTGCAGTGCCCTCTGATGTCCAATCTTGGAACTATTTCTGCAAACCGGTGTATAACAAATTCCAGACCTGTCTGTCCAACACACTACTTGTTTCACCTTTCTGTCTCTCACTGTTTCGCAGTTATGCCATTTCAAAGTTGGGGGGGGGGGGGGCTTTCTGAAACACACTGTATGTACCCATTAGTGTTGCCAGGTGTCCCGATTAAGGCGGGACATCCCGATTTTCATTGGATTCGAAGACCCGTCCCACGTAACCGCTGCGCGGGGCGCCAAAAGTCCCGATTTTTCATTCATTAGTCTGCATCGAGAGGGACATGATACAGTAAAATCTCTAAAAGCAGAACCTGTCTATAACGAAATGTATTCATGATTCCGAGAAAACAAATACCGTACATATCTACCTTCTACCTGCTAAGACGGAAATCTGTCTTTACAGCTTTTGTTGAACTTTGTGTAGTAAAAATAACGAAAACGGAATTTGTTTATAGCGGAATCTTGTCTTAACCCATTCGCTGCCAAAACTATAAAGTAAGAATTTTCAAACTTCTTGTTGAAAGTCGTTTGCCACCACAAATTCAGAAAGATAAATTTCGATTTACAAATACAGCTGTATTTCTGCCAATAAATAAGGCAATTTCTTTAATTCTAAAATAGTGGTGACAAAGTAATTAATAAATTAAAGCCACGACTATACTCGTGGTTGGCAGCGAATGGGTTAAAAGTAAAAACAGCTTAGTCTTTATAGTCCAGGCAATAGGGGATTTTACCTGGCAAAATTAATGGTAGTTCTGGAAATCGGCTTACTTTATATTTTTTGGGTCACTGAATCCGAATTTGTAACTTCCCACCAAAATTTCCCCCGGCACCCCCCCCCCTCCCAAATTTTTGTAAAATACCCCCCAAAAAAGGTTTTTATTAAAAAAAATCATTTTTTTTTTTGTTTTAGGGTAAATTCAGAAAGTAGACAAAATTTGCAACAAATAACATAAATGACATTATGACGTAGGATGAATGGGGATGAGGGGATCTGCCTTGGAACATGCGCCGCAGTGCTGCGTGAACTATGTTGCTCAATTTCACTTAACCACTCACATCGTTTACATTCGTCCTCCCGTCTCCCCTCCGAAGTTTACCTTAAGTTTTTTGGTTCTCTAAATCCGAATTTTTAACTTCCCCCCACAAAATTCCCCCCGCACCCCCCCCCCAAAATAGTTGTTTTTAAATTAAATTTTTTATTGTTTTAGGGGGGGGGGGATATGTAGAAATTCAGAAAGTAGACAAAATTTGCAACAAATAGGATATATGACATTATCACGTAGGATAAACGGGGAGAGTGGGGGCTGCCTCGGAACATTCCCCGTGCGCTGTTCTCAAAAACCAAATTTTTTCAAAAAATCAATTTTTGGGGGGGATTGCCGGGTGAAATTTTTGTGAGAAGTTACAAATTCGGATTCAGCGACCCAAAAAACATAGAGTCGAAATCCAAAACTAGTATTAATTTTGCCAGGTAAAATCCCCTATTGCCTGGACTTGCATAACTTAGTGCACGTAGTGCCGCAGTGCAAGTTCAGAGGCAGCCCTCCCCTCCCCATTCATCCTACATGATAATGTCATATATCCTATTTGTTGCAAATTTTGTCTACTTTCTGAATTTCTACATACTTTTCCCCTAGAACAATAAAAAAAATTTAAAAATAACTATTTTAGGGAGGGGTTGAGGGGATGGGGGATTTTGGGGGGAAGTTAAAAATTCGGATTCAGAAATCCAAAAAAATTAAAGTAAACCTTATAGGGAAAGTTCGGAGGGGAGACTGAAGGGCGAATGTAAACGATGTAAGTGGTTAAGTGAAATTGCGCAACTTTGTCCACGCAGCACCGCGGCGCATGTTCCGAGGCAGATCCCCCCCTCCCCATTCATCCTATGTCAAAATGTCATATATTTTATTTGTTGAAAATTTTATCTACTTTCTGAATTTCTAGATATTTTTTCCCTAAAACAATAAAAAATTTGATTTTTTTAATAAAAACCTTTTTTGGGGAGCATTTTACTAAAATTTCGGGGGAGGGGGAGGGGTTGAAGGGGGAAATTTTGGTGGGAAGTTAAAAATTCGGATTCAGCGACCCAAAAAACATATAATAAACCTTTTTCCAGAACTACCATGAATTTCGCTAGGTAAAATCCCTATTACGGTCTCTATTGCCTGGACTATTATGTAAGGAATGTCATGCAATTTTAACTGTACAATTAGAAACCACTCTAAAACGGAATATTTTCTGTTCTTTACGATAAGATTACTTATTCTGTTTATTTAGAATAGTAAGCTTACTAAGAGGAATTTTCAAGTGACCCAAGAAATATTCCGTTTTAGACAGGTTTTCGTCTTATGAGACATAATCGTATGGTCTTCTTTCCGTAGAGACCATGAACATTTTACGTTTAAGAGAAGAGCCCGTTATAAAAAGGTGCCGTTTTCATAGGATGTACTGTATTTTTTATGTCCCGATTTAGAATTGCTTGTCCCGCTTTTTTTCTCCTTGTCCCGATTTTTCTAACAGTGGATCTGGCAACACTATCACCCCTCGTCCTGAAGACGATAAATAGAAATTTAACTATGTTGAATGAACTTCGTTATCTTGAAGCACTAGCGGGAAAATGTTCGAGTTACGCAAAATTCGAGTTGTGGAAATAATTAAATTTCTTTTTTCCGGTCTCAAATGCTATCTAATCTATTCGTGATATTGAAATTTCCAGTTGCAAAGTTTTGACTTACAGAAGTTCGTTTGTATTTCAAATTTTATAAAAAATAATTTTACTCTCGATTAAACCCATTGACTACTAATGGCTCTCTGTTAAACAGTGTATTTTATTGTAACTAAAAAGAATTCTTTTATTGATTTAGCAAATATCCTCTTGTTTACGCCTTTCGGTAAAATTAATAAATCTTTCATTCTTCTTGTCCGTTGCTTAATAAAATTAATTGCGTTCCCTTTGGCTTTATTCTGACACGTTCCTGTTTGAGAGGGAGTTAGAATCGATAATCTTCGAGCGATTAAAGGAAGAATTTGAAAAATTATTTGTTTTAGGCTGTTAGTTTGTTTTAGAAAAACAAAACAAAAAAAAACATTTCAATTGTAACTTTTATATGGGATCGTTCCTTAGGAATATTTAATGAGTTGTGTAAAAATATATTTTAACATGAGTGATGATTTGTTTTAGAAGTATTTTCAAAGAGATTCTACTATTATAATTTTTATTCATGTTATATTTACTCTCAATAATTCGCGGCTAATAATTCAGTGTGCGGAAAATTTGCGGAATTAGTTTTTTTTTTTTTTTTTTTTTTTTTTTAACTGTTTTTGTTAATTTTGATTATATATTTATCAAGTTTATCAGAAAAATTTCGTGCTAATTTTTGAAACTGAAAAACATCAGCTATTATTTTCTAAACTGTGCGTGCAAACGAACGTTTACAATTTTAAAGGTGTAAATTTGATCGCCAAACTGAAATACCATTCTCTGTTACTTTATAGACTGATATATAAAATTTGTTTATACTGACGTATAAACAGATGTTTACAATTTAAACAATGCATTATTGACTTTAAGAAAAAGTTTTTGGATTATGTACGTTGTAAAAAAAAATTACGGAAAATTTCCTGGAATATCAAAAGCGTTAATTATAATACCATACATCTTTATAGTTACCATGATTCCAGAAAAAATTCTCTTATTTCCTGAAAGCATTTGAAGAATGATGAATTAAAAAATAGAGGAAGTAAACTAATGTTGCTTAATTTTGTCACAAAAAGGGGCTTCAATTATTTTCTGAATTAAAAACCTACACTGTAAAAAAAAAAAAAAAAAAAAAAAAAACCAGACTAAAATGCGGAACTACTACTGGCAGTCCAGACGCCAGTACTATTTCCATATTTTAACGGAAGTTTTTCCTCGTAAAAAAAAACGGAAATTTTTCTATAATTTACCGGGAAAAAGTTCCGTTAAAATAAGGAAATAGTACTGGTGTCTCGATTGCCAGTAGTATTTCCGTATTTTAGTCACTTTTTTTACAGTGTATTTCGCTTAATAAATAAATAAATAAAATGTAAAAATTGAAATATACGAAAAAGAAAATGATTAAAAAATACAGAAATGTTTGCAACTTAAGTTGAACAATCAACATATATAAAAATCATCCGAAACATATACGATGCCTTACAGAGCAGTCTACAAGGCTTTATATTTTATAAAATATAGAAAAACTAAGAATTTTCGGCATATTGTGGATAGTGTTAACCTAACTACTTATTACAATATATAATCTTTTTCCCTGGTTGGAATGAAAATGAAATAAAAATGAACTTAAGGCTACACAAAAATGAAATTAACAGGATACAATACCTAAGAGACAGTAAAGGAAAAACATTTTACTTCCGCAAGCATCAATTGATTAATGAATTGGGAAAGATGAGCGCTTAGGCAGATTACGTAAGTTATTACTCCCATTACCCTTCTATACGCCAATGATAAATCAATTATTCTACTGAAATACCTCGTTCGTAATCAGATTTCGTCTTTATTTTAAGCCGCTTTGTCAATATGAGGCATAGTTTTAACACAATCGCTCCCATATTACAAGTATCATCAAGAGTGAAAAGTATGTTAAATTTATGTTATTATTATAAAACTGAAATATTTTCATATAAATAAGGGTCTGGAATGTAAAACATGGCAACTGCCATTTTTTTAATTAATTCTGATTTCATAGTAAATTATTTAACCCTCTATCTACTGATGGTACTTATAAGTACCATTAAAATAACTTGTTACAAAGTTCATTTAATACATCGATTAGTTGTAATACAGTTCAGAATGGTTTATAGTTACATTACTTTATCTTGTTCCAAAAGCATTATTGGTTACACAAAACAAAAATATTTTTTAAAGGATGATTTCTTTTACTTTGCATCTTTTCAGCTTTCTTGGCGTTGGGGTGGGGGGGGGGGGGGATATTTCAATTCGGAAACATTTCTATATTTCTATTGTAAGAACATTATATTTGTACATTGCCTAACTCTAAAAAATGCTAAGAAAAATATTTAAAATGAGTTCAGTGGGGTTATAAATAATGCACAATATTCATATAAATTCAAATTTAATTAATCCCTCTAAATCCTTCAATCCTTCTAAAATCCTTCTAAAATTTATTAAATGATTATGCAAATCGTCTAATGTAGTTTAAACAATTCACGAAAAATGCTTTAGAATATAAAATTTCCATGAATTCATAATTCAGTACATAAAGGGTTAACTAAATCCTGATATCCTTTTAAAATTACATGGTTTATTTTATAATTATTCAGCAGATGTCATCATAGTTAGAGAAAAATTTTAGATAACTGCAACGAGTTTTTGTCATTAGAATTCAGAAGTCCAATAAAATAAAACTTGTTAGACAAAAAATATTGCACAAACAGATCATATTCAAAATATTAGAATAATCACTCTTTTTTTTTACAAATTGAAAATATCGTTTGATAACTTAAAGATTTTTAATACAAATATGCACACGATATTTTTATTAAGAACTTATTGTTGATTAAACTTATTTATTATCTTAAAATTAATATCATTTTTTAAAAGATTAATTGAAAAAAAAATATTTTGAAAAGTCAAAATATTAGAATATTTATTCTAGTGGTTCAAAATATTAGAATATTTCACATTAATTCTCCTTTAATTATCATCAATTCATAAGTGGTGGCATCATTGATTAAATTCAGACGATTTTATTTAAAATCAGTATTCTTTTTTCATTTAGTTTGCTTTTTCGTGTTAAAATGTGTCGTGTGAGTGATATTCCTGAATCTATTAAATTCCGTATGGTTCATTTGTATCGGCACCGTAAAAATCAATGCTAATAACGAATTATTTGTATTGTTCGCAATAAAGCGTTAGTAAAATATTAACACAATATTTTTAAAATGGAAAATTTCAAAATAATCGCCGAAATGGCGGCCGAAAACCAAAAACATCTGCTAGAGATGACAGGAAACTGAAGCGTATAGTTAAGAAAAATCGTTTTAAAAGTGTGCGATTCTTGCACCGAAAATGGAAAGAAGAAGGAGTTGAAGTTTCTACATCGACAACATTAAGACGTCTCCATAAATTTAAGTTTGAATCTCGTGTACCAAAAACAAAAACTCTCATGACTGCAAAACAAAAGCGTATAAGATTGAATTGGTATAAAACAAGACGTTTATGGAGCAAAGAAGATTGGATCACTAAATATATTATTTAGTGATGAAAGTATGTTTTGTGTTTCATATAGTAATCAAGGTATTCGATTCGAGTTTGGAGAATGAAGCAAGAAGCATTTGATAAAGAATGCCTTAACGTTCCGTAAAATTTGCTGCTAGTGTCATGGTTTGGGGTTGCATGTGTGCAGAAGGACCTGGAAAGTTATGCATCGTCTACGAAAAGGTTAACACTCAGATATATCAAGAAATTTTGGAATATTACAGGATTCCATCATCAGAAGATTTATTTGAAGATGATTTCATTATTCAACAAGATTTAGCGTCACCGCATACCTCAGTGTCAACTAAGAATTGGTTCCGCCAACGCAACATTAAGGTACTTCCTTCGCCACCAAACTCACCAGACCTCAATCCCATCGAACACTTATGGTGTATAATGAAGAAAAATCTCCAAGAAAATCCTCCTTCAAATAAAACTGAGTTAGTGGCACGTATAAAGTCTATTTGGGCTAATATTGATAGAAATATTTGTAAACACCTTGTATATAGTATGCAAGATCGATTGTTCGCTGTTATAAAAGCTAAAGGGGATGCTACAAAATACTAACTACCATTTTCTTCATATTCATAAGGTTATATTGTTGCGTAAAATAAAATGTTCTAATGTTTAGAACCATTCTAAATTTTATTCTAATATTTTGATGTGTTTCAGAAAGCTGTATACCTAATTTATTGTACAGTTTTTTATATTTTGTAAAAGTTAAAATCTCATCTAAGCATTCCAGATTTGATTTATAAGAAATTTAATTGCATTTACTTAGTATCAAAAATAAATATGTGAAAAATAATTTTTTCTCAGTTATTCGAATATTTTGAATATGAGCTGTAGACAACTAAAGGTTCAGTTCTAACAAATCGGTTGTTTTCGAGAAAGCAATCGTAATGGCTTTAGTTGTAGCTAAAAAAAATTATTCTTGAATATCTCGAAATATGAATTTGTTTATTATCTTGTTTTACACCCGATCCCTTCAAATATAAACAGAAATATCAATTATGATTATGGCTCAGTCATTCAACTGAAATATATATTTATGATTGTATATCAAACACTTCATAGACGCATGGTATACATTTATATTACAAATCTATTTATGCGTTAATTTTATCCAAAATTAAAAGTGCATCATCGGTATGCAATTATTATAGCAATTATTTTTTTATGAATACAATCGCGAACTAAATGCCAATTGTGAGTCATTTAAGTCGTTGAAATATCTCGTATCTAATTGGATTATAAATTTATACCAATCCGCTTTGTAAGCCTCTGTCACAGACGTAAACATAAAATACTTAAGGATTTCATTCCAAAAATATTACGAATATACAATGGTATTGAGATTTCTCTAAACGTAATAGTGCAACAGAAGATAAACCAAAAATAAATGACTTATTTATGATTAATATATTAGATTTCCTGCGAATATTACTGTTCTTGGGTGTCTTGGGTTCTTCGATTTGAAAATTTTTAAAAAAAAAAGTGAAATGAGCAGGATAAGCAAGAAATTAAAATTGGGGGGAAAAAAAGAAAGAAAGAATTGGTAAGTTCAAACACTGGTTCCAGATACCATACTTTCAATAAAAAAAGACAACTCTTTCTTAATATGCGAAAATATAATATAACCAGGCATGAAAATATAGAATAACCTCTTCCGAGTTTTCCATGATTCCGGAAAACGTTTTTTATCTTTAGAAAACACATAAATTTAAAATATTTATTTTCAAAATTTAAAAAAGCATTTATAAAACAAAAGTTTCTTTGCTGCCTGTAATTTTTGGAAACGTTTCCCAGTATTTATTACAGTGTATTATTCCGTTTTCTGAAATTGGAATTTCGGTGTTTCGGTTGCTATCAATTCCAGATTAAACATTTTCAGCTGTACTTGGAAGAATAACAAAATAATATTAATTTTAATCTTAATAATAGTAATGTTTCAATTTATTAATAATAGTAATGTTTAAATTTAATCACTCAAAAACTACTCCGAAATGTTTCCGAATATTAGTGGCAGTAAAAGAACCATTTATTAATATGCGAAAATAATGCGCATTTTTTTTATATGCGAAAATATAATGTGCAAAACGAAAATATATAATATCTTATATCGAGTTACCCACGATGTCTTTAGAAAACTCAGAAACGAATATATTTTCGAGATTTAAAGGAGCATTAAGGCTAATGTCAGACGAACGTCTTTTTGCACGTTTTTTTCGCTACACATCATCCCTACACATGCTAGCGAGTATGTGTAGGGATGATAAGTAGGGAAAAAGGCGTGCAAGAAGACGTTCGTCTGACATTAGCCTTATAAAAACAGTTTTTTTTTTCTTTTTGGAAACATTTACGAGTAGTTTTTATAGCGTATTAATCAGTTTTCTAAAACCGAAATATCATTTTATAGGATGATATCAATTCTCGATTAAACATTTTCAGCTGCATAATTCAATTGAGACTTTCAAGAGTAACTAAATAATAATTTTAATCTTAATAATAATGTTTAAATTGATCATGTTTGTCTGTAAAACATGTTTGTTGAACATAAAATTTCAAACTTGAGAATTAATAGCATCTCAAAAACCTATATTTTGTGTTGAAAAAAGTCATTCATACACTATAAAAACTACTCCGAAATGTTTCCGAATATCAGTGGCAGCAAAAGAACCATTTCTTTTACAAATGCTTCTTTATATCTCTAATATACATAGGTTTCTGCTGTTTCTAAAATAAAGAACGCTTTTCGGAAGCGTGGATAACTCGGAATAGGTTGTGATATTTTTTTCTTTCGTGGTTATATTTAGTTTCCTAGATTAACCCTTTATACCCCAACGGTACTTTAAAGTAGCATTAAAATAGCTTGTTATAAAATTAATTTAACACATCGATTAGTAGTAATACAGTTTAGAATGAGTTAAAGATATTTTACTTTATCTTGTTCCAAAAGTATTATTGATTGCACAAAACAAAAATATTTTTAAAAGGATGATTTCTTTTTCACTTGCATCTTTTCAGCTTTCTTGACGTTGAATGATTGTAAGGAAACATATCTATACTTATATTGTAACAGCATTATATTTTTACATTTCCGAATTCTATGAAATACTAAAAAAAAGATTTTAAATAAAAGATTTGAGTGGGGTTATAAATGTTGCACAAAATCCCTATAAATTCAAATTTAATTAATTTTAATTGGCCAAATCCTTCTAAAATGTATTAAATGATTGTGCAAATCTTCTAATGTTAGTCTAAAAAATTCCTGAAAAATGCTTTAGAAGATTAAATTTTCAAGAATTCATAATTTGGGATATAAAGGATTAACCCTTTATCTACTGATGGTACTTATAAATACCATAAAAATAACTTGTTATAAAATTCATTTAATACATCGATTAGTAGTAATACAGTTTAGAATGAGTTATAGATGTATTACTTTATCTTGTTCCAAAAGCATTATTGGTTACACAAAACAAAAATATTTTTTAAAGGATGATTTCTTTTGCCTTTGCATCTTTTCAGCTTTCTTGGGGTGGGGTGGGGGGGGCGTTTCAATTGGAAATACGTCTACATTTCTATTGTAAGAACATTATATTTGTACATTTCCTAATTCTAAAAAATACTAAGAAAAATATTTAAAATAAAAGATTTGAGTGGGGTTATAAGTATTGCGCAAATTCCCTATAAATATTTAATTAATCCTTCTAAATCCTTTAATCCTTCTAAAATCCTTCTAAAATTTATTAAATGATTATGTAAATCTTCCTGTGTAGTTTCAAAAATTTACGAAAAATGCTTTAGAAGATAAAATTTTCATGAATTCATAATTCAGTACATAAAGGGTTAAAAAAGCATTTGCGTGTTGTGTTTTTTTTTTTTTCTTTTTTTTTTTTTTTTGTGTGTGTGTGTGTGGGGGGGGGGGGGGGTTACTTTGGACGTCGCCTACGTCTAAAGTGCTAAAATGAAATAATTTTGTAATAGTTTTTTTTTTTAATGCTATTTATCATTTCCCTTTTGAACAGCTATTGTTCAAAAACTGTTCCTAAGATACAGAAGGATAATATAGTTTTATTATCTTAAATTAAGCATGTCAAATATCAAATTCTTGGGTTGTTAAATTCGTTATCGAGATGCGAAATGTACACGATTGGATGAGGAAGGTTATCTCAGACACTTTCTAAGATATAAGGTTATAGGGCACAATCGTTATCAATTAAGCTTTTCTCTCAAGACACATAAAAACATGTAATATGACACATAAAAACACAAATAAATTCTTATTGATATACTGATTATTATATTTTTTGAGAGTCATTAGGCATTGAACATTGATCTTGCGACGTCATAATAAATAACAAGTTGGAAATTGCACGTCAAACGTGGCAAATGAGGTGCGTTCGTACTATAACTAGTTTTGTAAATATTTTTTGCACCGCATATAGTACTGAATGTATATTTTAGTGCACTTTATAAGTACAGTCGTGGAAAAAAAAAGTAAACACCCCCTACTAAATCCTCAACAAATTATCGTAGAAGAAAGTTACTGGTACCGAACGATTGGAAAAAAAGTCTACTTTTAAATGATGTATATAAAATTTGCTTAAGGGGCCATCTACATATTAAAACGAACCATAACTTTGTTTTTTTCAATAGCAGTACCCCATTCTGACAGCATAAATGAACTCTACACTCTTCAATTAGCCTAAAAACGAATTTTTATGCAATTCGTACCATAAGTTTCCGAGAAATTAATTATTTTAAAACGAGCGTATTTTAAGGGCTGTATCCAAATTGAAGTTCCGTACTGGATTGTTAACTGAGAGAGCCGCTTCCTTGATTAGGGCACCTTAAGCGCCACTCAAGGAGTCAATGAAGCGTGTTAGATTACAGTACGGCAGAATAAATTTCAAAATGTCTACTCACTTCCATCATAGACGGCCCCTTAAACCATCATTTTGCCGTTTTTTAAGCATAATTTGAAAACTACGTGGAAGAAAAATGTGAAATTTTTGAATTTCCATAAAGCAGGACTTAATAAATCTAAATCCATCAAAAAAATTGTAGGTTGCAATTCATAATTGTTTCGAATATTAATTTCATAATTCATAATTCATATCATAAAATTATAAAAATTGCAAATTCAGCTTATTTATGTTTGGGTATATTAGTATTATTACCACAAAAAAATTAGCACATTAGGAGCATAATTTCGGGAGATATAAATAAAAATATGAAAATAAAATTTAACATTAGAAGCACTAAATTTTGAATGTTTATAATTCAAAAACTTATCATTCAAATGACTTGAAATTTGGTGTCTAGGCATAGTTTGAACCGAAGATTTGAAATATCTCGTTAAAATTGGGTATTGCTATTTAAAAAAAGGAAGTTAGGATTCGTTTTAATAGGTAGATGACCCCCTAAGAAAATTTTATATACATCATTTAAAAGTAGACTTTATTTCCAATCGTTCGGTACCAGTAACTTTCTTCTATGAGGATTTGTTGAGGAGTTAGTAGGGGGTGTTTACTTTTTTTTTCCACGGCTGTACATATGAATTTCATTCTCTTCGAAAGGGTATAACATCATTAAAATGCACTTGAAATATTTTTTCCCATTGGCCCTTAATGTAACGGAAAATATTTAATATTTAATTGTCCTTGTAATTAAACTATATATCCGGTTTTTCATAAAATTGGAAATGACTCGACGAAATTTTCCAACAATTATATATTTAAAATTTCAGACCATTCGGTTGGGTAGTTTTTGCTCTGTTATATGCGGACAGACAGACGGACCGAACGACGACTATAGGTGCTACGTATTTATATAATTAAGACCTACCTAAAAATGGATATGCGCTTGCACGTTTATAAGTGGTGTTCACGAAATTTTTTTTAAATATTTTTTCACTCATGTTGAAAAAAAGTTGCTGTATTGTTGACATAAAACTGTATAAATATGAATAACAAAAAGCTACACAATAATAATAATAAAAAAAATGGACTGGCAATCCGCCAGTACTGTTTCAGTATTTTAAAGGAATGTTTTCCGTAAATCCAGGAAAATTTCCTTTTTTTACAAAATTATTCTCCTCTTTTACATACTTCCGTATTTAAAAACCTTTATTGGACAAAATATAATTTTCCAAGGACAAAACTTACATCTCCATGAATTTCAATCATTACTTTTTAAAGACACGTTTCCATCAATAGGATAATTTTTCTATTTAATACAATCTACAGTAAAGAAGCAATATTTACCCGCAACAGGATAGGAAACTGTGACTTTTTCAGAGTACAGCCTTGCCCTTTCTGCTACTATTACAGAAGCCGCAATTTCAAATATAGTTACTTATTTTAGATGCTTTTTATTAGAGTTCAACCGGTTACGTTTTCGTTTTCTGCACAAAATCGTAGTTTCGGCGAACATTTGTTTTCAGCAAAAACACTGTAGATTATTCGGCCAGGACCGAAACTGGGCCGAAACTCTTTATATTCCTAAAATGTTAATTGTTCTTTCGTGAATTTGCAACATCACTTACCGATTTCAGCTGCATTGGTTTAAATCAGAGAGTATTTATTTATTACTATGAACTTCACTGTTTATAATAACTCAATACATATGTGAGTAAATTTTGAAAACGCTTTCCACTTGCTCATTAAAATTAGCAGACTTAATAGTGATAGAAAATTTTTATTTGAATTCCGCAGAAGTGTTTTGAAGGCGCTCTAGGGAAGTTGTAGAATAAAAGTACAGAATAAACAGCTGGTGATTATTTATAAAAATCATTATAAAAAGTAAAACGAGATATGTATACCAAAAACACTTTTTAATTGGATGAAATTCATATAATTTAGAAAGCGGTCTGTGCTATTGATGAATTGTATCTCATACCATACGAAAATTAGAAGTTTTGGTCAGAGGAACAGAAACCATCTTGGAGATAAAGTTTCCAAACAGGGGCACATATAAATGATGTATCGTGTGTTTGTTAGAAATGTGTTTCTTTATATTTATAATTAATTAAAAATTATATATACATATATATATATATATATATATATATATATGGTTAAATTGTACAAAAAGTTTATATATATATATATATATATTACTTTAAATTTATTTTTAAGACATTTTCGTTTTCGCTTTCGGCCGAAACTAAGAAGATAACCGAAATTCAATTTCGGTCTTAAAATCCTGTTTCAGTCGAACACTACTTTTTATCAAGAACAGGTAAGGCGCATTTGTTCCTTTTGTTGCTTTTCTTTGCATTTGTTTCATGTCGCCATTTCTATTATTAAAATTTGAACTTAATCAGATTACTGTTAAAATTATTCGCCATTTATTTTTACAATTATTCTCCATTCCTGTTATTTTTTTAACGCCATTGATGTTTGCCATTTGAAATTTTCGAAATTAGCTCACTATAACCATAACTATGAGGGCATTACTCATTGTCTCACAATTTGGCTGCCCCTTGTTTTTGTTAGTCTGAGAAAGGGCTGAATTATTTTCAATTCAAAATGATCGTCTTGTTTCAATTAAAATTATCTTGTGTTCGAAAAAAGTCTTTTTAGCTCACAGGCTATCAAAGCCTGAGAGCTAATGTGCCTGCAGGTTCTGTATGTACGTATGTACCTAACGGAATAACTCTTGATAGGAATATCCGGTTTCCTTCAAATTTTGTATATAGGTTCATTCTGATAAGGCGCTTCCTTGATTACTTTTGGGGGTTCATTGGTTAAGTATAAAAGGGGGAACGAGGTACTACCCCCCCCCCCTTAATTTAGATAAATGGGTTTCTCACACAGAATTATCCGATTTGCTTCAAATTCAGTATACAGGTTTATTCTGTACGGCACTTCCCTGACTAGATTTGGAGGTTCATTGGTTCAGTAATAAAGGGGGAGAATAGGAGAGTTAATCCTCCCGCCCTTAATTTAGCTAAATGGGTTTTTTGTCGATTTCTTTATTTTTCGAGGCGTTTTATTCTTTGAAATAAAAGTATAGTATACAGTTAGTGTGAATAGTCTGTCAGCTCAATCCCATCTGTTTAACTGGGCACTTTTCTTTTTATTTATTTATATAATTGACATTGATTTGTCTCAGGGCTTTTTTTGTTTTGATTTCAAAAGTTCTTATACATGTACAATCATATTCAGGAAAATCACAGGCAGCGATTTAAGAACATAAATCAAATCCAAAAATTATATTTGTATATTGCATAATAACAATGTTAATTGGAAAAATAATTTTCAGTCTACTTTTTCACTTTTGAATGACTTCAAATTATTCAAATTACTATTTCACAACGAAGAAATGAATAGTTGGAAGCCATGTTATAAGATAGCATTTATTGATTCAAAACATCGTGTAAAGTTTGGCGTTTTTTTTTTTTTTTTTTTTTTTTTCGTGTTTTTGACACTGTCAGGAAACACAGGTTCCGTTTGCAATTTTTAAATTTTAGAAAGTAGCTAGTTGTTTCTTTAACGGTTTCTTCTGGGAAACTCTTAAAGAAATAACCGGATCATTTCAGAGTGCGCTTCAAGTTAAATAACAAGCGAAAGAATAGCCTTGACCTATCTTTCACCAAAAGTTTGATTTGAGCTGCAAGATTTAGGATCTGAAAACAAACTACTGCATAATTAATATTTTTTTTTTCTCTGTTTTTAATATATTTTTTTTTCGTTATGTGCTTTATGAAAGAATATTTAAGTAAATATTTTTAAAAAAAACATTGATTATATAGTTTTATATATATAAAAAAAAAAGAATTATAATATCATTATTTGTTTGTACATTTTACACAATTTTACCATTTTACATAATTTTTAGAATCAAATGGAGTAAACTTGTCTACTGCAATGAGTGTGTCATAGATACAAAAGTATACAATGTATAATATTACCCCAAAATTTTCGAAGGATGCTTAAAATTAGTATATGTAAATGAATGTTATAGTGCATGCGTATTGCTACCGATGATGAACACATAGAGACATAGAGGATACTTAGCTAGAAATTAAAATAAATTGTACATTGTTTACGGGGTGTTTGTTTTACTAGAAAATATACATCTCCCTTATAATGCCATACTTTTAGAAGCTATTGGTGACGTGTTTAAGAGGCTACTTCAGTTAGGCGAAAACACCCGTTCGCTAATGTGAATCTTATGGAAGAATTTTTTTTAAATATCTCGTTCGCATTTTAATATTTTTAAACTTTTTTTTTTTTTTTGCATTGGCTAGCTGAGATAGATCTGTACGAAGACCGTTTTTTTTTTTTACTTTTTTGATTTTGTGTACAGGTTTTTTTTTATTAGAATGCTTTTATTTTCGGAACCGGTTTCGAAAGTGAAAGAATTCTCATTAAAAAAACTCTGAAAAGAAAATCGAAAAGGTAAAAATCTGCCTTCATACAGATCGACCTCAGCTACTCATGCAAAAAAAATCATTTAAAAATATTGAAATGCAAGCGAGCTATCTTAAAAAATTTCTTCAATAGGATTAACATTAGCGAACGGGTGTTTTCGGAAGTAGCCTCTTAACGGGAAGTTCTTGTTTGTGTAAAAATTTTTGATTATTTACTTTCTGCATTTTTTACATACCTAAAGTGTCCTCGTTGTCCTAAAACGGTTTCGTGGTATACAAATTCTTTACAATCTGTTTTACTTCGTTGATTGCAACGCCGCTCGATCGGCATAACGCCATTTCGTTGAACGTAGCGTTATGGCAAAGCTTTAAACTTGTTTTTTTTTTCAAAACCATGTTTCTGAAACTGGGCGACCATTTTTCTCGAGATCTATTAGACTGATTTCCTTCTCGTTTTTAAAAAAACAAAAGGAAAAGAAATGTACTTTTTAGTTAAAATCACTACCATTTTGTCAAAAATCGACTTTTTAAACTACATGTTGGTATAAACTCCAGAGAATTTAATGCCCTTTCATATTTATTTTTTATTTTTAGAAAGGTAATGGTTTTTATAACTTATACCTCCGAAAAGTACAGTTTTTATTGATTAATTATTTTTTCTATCTCGTAAAAGGTAAACAAAAGGAAACAAAATGTACTTTTTAGTTCAAATCACCACCATTTTGTCAATAATTGACGTTTTAAACTAAGTGTTGGTATAAACTCCAGAGAATTTAATGCCCTTTCATATTTTGTTATTTTTAGAAAGGTAATGGTTTTTATAACTTATGCCTCCGAAAAGTATAGTTTTCGTTGATTAATTATTTTTTCGACCTCTTAAAAGGTAAACAAAAAGAAAAGAAATGTACTTTTTAGTTCAAATCACCACCATTTTGGCAAAAATCGACTTTTTAAAATAGATGTTGGTATAAAATCCAGAGAATTCAATGCCCTTTCATAATTTGGTAACCAAATTTATTTCAGATTCTTATGTCCAGAGAAAAACGGTCGCCCGATTGGAAGTACACGGCGCGCATCTGCAGGTAATCCCCATCGCACAAGGCGTATTATCTTTTTATTTTCCACATAAAAATTCAAATTTAAAAATGAAACGACAAAAAGTATAACGCAAGAAGTCCGAAGGTGATATCTCTTTTCTTTGAAACCGAAAAAGAAAATCAAAAAATCACATGAATTTTACGCCAAAGAATAGAACCTCCTCATAGGCTAGTAATTTGTTATAAAAAAAAAGGTTTCAGAGCTTCTAATAAAGTTATTTTTAGATGAAAGAAGTCTTTTCATACGAAATCGAGGATGCTCTACACCTTTGGGATTGATATGTTTTCGCTATCTCTCATATTTTTTAAGATACAGCCGATTACTTCCAAATTTCACCACTAGAGGCACTAAGACATTCTCTTATGATAGCGCATAGCCGTTTTACTATAGATAGATACTTGTTCCACAATTCTTTCTTCATCCGTTCAAAAGATATCTGACTGCATATGGACTTTAACTTGCCCCCGATATAGTTACGAATCTCCCGCAAAGTAGGTATTTTGAACCTTGCTTCTTTTACCTTATACTAAAGAGGGCCAAAATGAAAGAAAACTTTTTCTGCTAATTAAGATATGTTCTTCCCAGTGGTACTAACGGTAATCAAATAAGATATATCCCTTTTCAGATATGGGCTTTTGAAAATGGGTTGAATTTATAAATTTATTTTAAAGAGGAATTTCAAAGATGAATAACTTAATAAATATTTAAGTGGGACAGGAACGACCCCAGCAGTTCCATGGCGTGTTCATAAATAATTAGTTGGTAAAGTGACAAACTTTTAAAGTAAGTTGTTCTGTAGTTACAGCTTATTAAAGTAAAGGTCAAAATCCTCGCTACAGGCTACATGGCTTAGTTTGATGCTAAGTAATGATAAATGTATTGATTTCTGATCTTTCATAATGCAAGTATCGTTTTCAGCACAAAAATTTGTACTAGATCTACCATGTACTTTGTTTACGTTGTTAGTTTTATTAGTAAAGCAGTACCTATTTTATAATGCCACACTTCTGAATGCAATTAATGGTGTATTTAAACTGATGATAGGAAATAAATAATTTACATTTAAGGGCTTCGAATAATAGTATTATTTTTACACGTAAAACATGATTTCATATACTAAATAGAGGACGCTCTTCAATTTTGTCATTGATAATTTGGTCCTATCATCTATATCAGGGTCGGCGAACCTCTTTACATCCGCGTGCCGAATTTTTTTCAAAAGAAGATTTTACGTGACCATGACGTGCCAAGCACCAAAAAAATAATTTAGTGGATCAAAATTTCTGGATTTTTATTCATTGGGATTTAAAACTATGGGGCAATATACATCTAATAATTAGACTAACATATATTATAAAGTAATATAATGGTGAATGCGATGTCGGTTATGCCAAATATTAATATGGTGTTTAACCTACTTACTTTTAATAGGATGCAAGCTGATATCGAGTTATCTAACAAGTGGTTTGGGTTTCTAATATTTCAAGATTTTCGTTTCATTTCCGAAAATAATGACCGGCAGGAAGAGCGAACTGTGAAAACTACATATTTTATACAAAGTCGCTTTAGTTTCATCACTACGAGTTTTACTTATAATGCCTGAAATTTTCTATTTTTGATATTCTCTCAACCTTCTCTTAATTTGATAACTTATTGAGCCCACATTAAAATAATTTAGAAATTCAATTAGTTGCTTTCCAATAAAAAAAAGAAAAGAACAGAAAGAAAAGACCAGTTTGTATAAGTTTGCGAGTTTTGTTTAACTTATTATATTTGGTTTTAGGATTTCAATAAACGCTGTGCCGAAAATATTCTATCGCGTGCCAAGTTTGGCACGCGTGCCATAGGTTCGCCGTCCCTGATCTATATAGTTTTAGAGATACTATCTCTAATTCGGGTATTTACCGCCATGTACTTCATTGTGTAGCGCATACCCACTTTACTAGCTGGATTACACATTCATGGCTGTAGCTAATTCGGTTCAGCAGTTATTTGAGGAGAAATGGAATTAAGAAAATACCTGTAATTTTTTTCTGATAGATTGGAATGCAATAATGAAATGTGATGATTTCTTTTTATTAAAAAGGAAAACGGTTAACATCATTGGGATAAAAACAATTAAATTTAAAAAATCAAAAAACCCGACTGCGTAAAAAGCGAACTAATTAATTATTTCTCATCAATGTGTCAATCTCAAACTATTTTTTTTTTTCAATTCCTACTATTAGCTCACACTCTCGCTATATACAGGGTGCAATATGTTATCTATCGCCGACCTTTAATTTCTCAACCGTTGGCCGCAGACATATAGTTCCAATTACAAAAAGGTTTCAAAGGAGCTAAATATTCATGTTGTGGCATTATTTAAAGTAAAAAATCAATTTTATAAAAATTACGAAATTTAACTTTTTATACGGTCCCCCCAGTCCCTATAGTTATGTTTAGTAAAAGTTTACACATATCATAACAGATATAACACAAAAAGATTCTCATCTGTAGTGCAAAAATTAACACAGTTATTAAATTTCAAAGTTTGAAATTTTTGCACATGATTTTATCTTTCATTGAGGGATCAGTTAAAAGATGAATTAAAGTAATTCGAGATCAAAGTCAGTGTGCAATGTCCTTCTTACGGCGAAACCACCTTTAGCCAGTATTGCCAAATCGGGGAATCACCAAAGAGGGTTATAACATCTAAAAATTTGAGCTAACTTTTATGGTTCGAACAACGTTCAAACGTCAAAATAGGTAGAACTGACAAACGGAAAATAAAACATACTCACTAAGGACTAGATAAATGGCAGCGGAAATGCACCCTGATTTTGATCTCGAATTACTTTAATTCATCTTTTAACTGATCCCTCAATGAAAGACAAAATCATGTGCAAAAATCACAACCTTTGAAATTTAATAACTGTGTCAATTTGTGTAGTACAGATGTCAAACTTTTTGTGTTATATCTGTTATGATACGTGTAAACTTTTACTAAATATAACTATAGGGACTGGGGGACCGTATAAAAAGTTAGATTTCGTAATTTTTATAAAATTGATTTTTTACTTTAAATAATGCCACAACATGAATAGTTACCTCATTTGAAACGTTTTTGAAACTGGAACTGTATGTCTACGACCAATGGTTGAGAAATTAAAGGTCGGCGATAGATAACATATTGCACGCTGTATATCTTGTTCAAATTTTCAATCGTTAATAAAACACTTATGATTCATCCAATCAAACTCAAATAATTTTTTTAACTTGTAGTAAATGACACTCTATGTTAATCCAGTTTTTTCAAATATTAATTCATTAATTAAATTAAATTAATTAATTTTCAATAATCGAGAGAAATACGTATCTCTTCTTCATCAAGGTATTTTAAGACCGAGAGAGCCCTCTTCTTGATCAAGGCATTTTAAGCGCCACTCAAGAGGAAAGAAGAATGGGAGAAAAAAAATTCTCTTATTGACCTAAGTAGGAATTGACTTAAAATATTTTTTTTATATTACTTGTTTATATTACTTACCTATTTTTTTTATTTACTTATATTGATGAGTTTTAAGTTGTGTTGAATTGTTAGTTCCTATCTATAAACACTGTTTTGATGAGGGCTATAGATGTGTGATGGTTAGAGTTGCAGTAAAGCTAGAGATCCTACATATGCAACTTCCAGGTTGTATAATATTTTAACAGAGCTTCTGACTGTAAAATAGTCAATCAAACATCGTCTTCATTTTGAAAGACCTATCCAATGATATGCCACTCAATAGTGTGCGTAATTTTTTTTCGTTTCTACCGCCATTTTGTATTTTACGGCCGCCATTTTGAATTTATAAAAACAAAACCTACCCTATAACCATCGGGCCGTTAAGACGAATTGATAGAGACCTCATTCATTAAAATCTATCCAGCGGTTGGGATGTTTCGAGGGTATAAATAAATCCACATACACAGATACGCGTGAAACACATAACCCTTCTTTTTAGTCGGGTAAAAAGATGATCTTTAGAAATTTCTTTGAACAATATTTAAACTTTCGCACAAACATTATTTTCCTGCTTATGCTAATGCACACCATTCTTCAACAATGTGTAACTGGTTATACAAATGCGAAATCCTTCTCATGGAGATAATCGGAATCCTTCAACCGAGCATATGAGAAAACAGGTGGATGAATTAATACCCAGTGAAACGTCTAGATAAATATGTCCAGTAAAATTCAATAAAAAATTTTATTTGACTGTTTAATTTTATGCTGAACTTTATTTGGTTATATGCTAAGGACAACGGCTTTTCAGGCAATATTTCTAGTATGAACTTCAAGGGGAATTCATACTACAAAAGAAAACGAATGCAGGCTATAATTAATTCTAAATGATAGAAAAATACATTTTTTTCTTAAAAAATTCTTTATAAGTGTATATAGGTTTTTATTTTTTCAAAAGCGTATTTGACCAGCAAACTTCATTAAGTTTTCTTAAACTTTTCAGAAATTTTTTCACTGGACGAAACTATTCGATTATGAAAGTGAGTGTGACGTTTAATTTATCCAAAACAAGGTGTTAATTAAATATCTCCTCCTCAATGAGAGGAAATACATTAAATAATTTAGAGACACGTTTCCCTAAGATAACAAACTTCGATATCATTTGACATTTCCTTTACGATATGAATAAAGAATATGAACAATCTGACTTACAAATTGTAGTATAAAAGTTAATACTAACAATATATATTAACACATAATGTAGAAAACACATTAACATGGCAAAATATTAAAGGTTTTCCGTATTTAAGGAAAGTAGTATGTCTAAGTAAATTTTATATGAAGATAAAGACCAGCCGAAATATGCATATTCGACTGGGAAGTTGTATGTCTGAGCAAATTTTATATGAAGCTAAAGACCAGCCGAAATTAGTCCTTTGCTTAAAATCAGTCGCAAGACACAGTCGCCCTCCCCCCCCCCCCCCCTCCCCCACAAACAGAAATAATAAAATAAATAAAAATAAAATAAAAATAAAATAAAAATAAAAAAGAGAGAGAGAGGGGGGTGAACAACCTCATAGGTTTTAACCATGAAATTGTCCCAAGAAAAAAAAAAATGGAAATAGCCATTCGACTGGAAATTATGTCTCCTTTAAATTTATGTTTTAAGGGTGTATTCGGAAAAAATATTCTTCCACCCTCAATAGCTCGAAATGTGCTGAGACATTTTCAGACTCATTTTTAAAAGTAAAAACATGAAACTTGCTGAGGTGATTTTTGAAGACATGTTTAAGAGGCCGTGCCATTTCATTTTTCACTCAATTAATTAGAATTTGATTTTAAATAATTTTTTTCTCAGTATGACAATTTTTTTCATACCCAGGTCTCCCGCTTCGGAAAATTCTGTTCAAAACGCCAACATTGACAGCATTTTTTATAACATTTTCTGCATTTATCAAAAACTCGAGAACCACGGCGCATTATGTAGTTTCTAAATAAAAGAATTTCCCAGTTTGATGCGTTTGAGAGTAAAAATGAATTTAAAAATTAATCAGAAATTAAGCTGTTTGGATTGGAATACACCCTATCATTTATTTATTTTCGGGGCGGGGGGGGGGGGGGTGGATGGGGGAAGGAATACTGGAATCGTAACAAACTGAAGTTTTCTATACGAATACCTAATTTTGGCATCATATTTGGATTATTGGGAAACTTTTACCTTAGGATACGAAATGGGAAGTCATTCGGTGAAGAAATTTAGGAATATGCACATTTAAAGTTTTGAACTCCTATTGTTAAATTTATTAATACCTTCGGGAGGAGCATTTTATTCCTGAATGCCTGGAATAATGGAATGCCTGGTCTATATCTTCATATAAAATTTATTTAGACACATTACTTCCCTTAAATACGGAAAACCTTTAATATTTTGCTATGTTAATGTGTTTTCTGCATTATGTGTTAATACATATTGTATTTAATAAATAATACCGTAATAAGGTAAATACGCAGTGTACCCTATAAAAAATTTTAACATAAATCAGTTTCTAGAAGCTTAAAATATCCGAATACAGAATTACAACTTATTTCGACAAGTAGTTATTGAGTTGTGCTTAAAACATCAGGATCGCAGTCTGTTTTATAGCGATTAAAATTATTTTAACATTAGTATACGTAACGCATAAGGTACTCCGAATCCTTCATTATTTCCACCAGTTACTTTTTATTGTAAATTTAGTCTTATTTAATCAGAGCATTTTCTCGATTTAATTCGGCAAAATTTTCTGTTTTGAAAAACCTATGATAAAAGATTAAAAATTCTATGAAAGATATTCGTCGCGAAGGCGTTTGCGAAACGAACTCCGATACCTGCAGTTTTTTAAGCTCAAAAACTTCTTGGCGGAATGACGATATAAATTATTGTTCAACTCTAAAAAATGGCTTATCTCGCCATGGTTAATCTTAAACGAAACCCCCACCACTTCATCCCGCAGTTACAAAATAATTTTCAACCTAACAAGTATAAAAGTTTCAGATATTCTAATTGAAATTACAAATAATACAGTTGCCTTTTAACTTATCTATTAAAATAATGTATTCTGGAAGCTAAAACGTAAAATAAATTGTCACATAAAATGAAATTTCAAAATATGAAATTTGAAGAGGCAATTAAATATAGTATCACATATGTAAGTAATTTTTTAAAAAGCCTGTTTACTTATTGTGAATCCAAATAAGAAGGTTCTTCAAATTTTAAGCCTGCAGTGGTGAGAACTATTTCGCAATTTTCATAGACTGTTCTTCAAAATAACATTTTCGAGAAGAGGTAAATGAAATATTTCAGAACAATTTTGTGTCATTTATCTGAAAAAAATCTTAATAGATGGCGCCATTAGATATTTTTTTCCTGACTTCTGAATTGTTTCGGAAGAAAGTGTTCGTTTTCCGAATTTGCTTTTGGTTCTATTATATCATGGAACTCGGAGGGTAGATAGTTTCGTAATTCTGTGTAGTGTATTATAATATGTTAACATTAAATGTTATTAGATATGTGTTAAGTTCGGGTTCTTTTAAATTTAATTTTCCAGTATTCTGTATTTGGCCAGAATAAAAAGGAAAAAGTATTTTCATAAAATATAGTCTGTCAGATGTATTATATACTGACACGGATGAATAATAATAATAATAATAATAATAAGCAGAAACAACCGACATAAAGGACGAATTACTTAAACAATAATCATTATATCTAGAGTAGTGTCTTTTTAATGTAATTATCTGTTTATGGATAAGCCATACAAAACTTATGTAACCGTCTATCTAATCATCGCTATATAATCGTCTCCTTTTTATCAGTATTACATATTTTGACAGTATCTATATTATAAAGGACAAACGTGCCCGTGCGTAACGCTGACGTCATTTTGACGATAGCAACTCCAAATGATTAAATTTAACTTTTACTGCAATTTTTAGAAACTTCTAATCATTGCACATTTTTAATTTTTACACCGTCGAATAGGGGGGGGGGGGGAACCTTCAAATGAAATTTATTTCAAAACTGTATCGCTATTTACTAAATTTTTATTGTTTTTAAAATAATTTTCAAGCATGATTTTTTTTAATGATATGTCGATCGCGTGTAGACGATTACGTAGGATGAATCCGTTTGTACTTAAATTAATACAAATAGTTCAGTATTTGTTTCCAGCTTATATAACATAACGAAATTAAAACATTCATTAAACAATAGTAAAACAATAAAATATAAATAAAGTACAAATTTAAGACATGTGATCGAACTATGCACTTAAACCACTAAAATGATCAGAATAAAAAAGGTGGATTTTAAATAGTGATTTTTGGCAATTTCTTCGGCTGTTATTTCTGGCGCGAGGCCAATACAAAACTATCGCTTAGAATAAATGTCAAAGCTTTATTTAAACTAATTTCTATTTTTCATACAAATATGATTTTTAGTATTGTTAGTGCGTATGCCGCAAAAATATTAAATGTAAAAAATCTAGTTATCAATTAAATAAATGGTTTTCGTCTATTTTCTGTAACCCGGGAAGCCCGGGTATACCCCCTTGTATTAATAACTGCCAAAAGAAAAACATGTTAACAATAACTCACAAACAGTACTTATTCGCGTATATGCCGCAACTTTTTTACCTTTTCTTCGGGTTTAGGGGATGCGAAAAATACGCGAGTTCTTTTTATAATATTCATTTTCTAGAAGGACACCTTAGAATAAAAAGGGAAATGAGATAAACACTATATAGAAATAAGATAAATGTAATATTTTAATAAGTTAATACTTGAGATTAAATAAAATGCATAACAGTTTCAACAATGCACTAAAGTTCGTAGATAGTTTTTGAAGCGCGATAATAATTTTCTTTTATTAATTTTTCTGGAGCATTCTACAATAAACTAAAAAATTTTTTAAATCCTTTTGTGCTTTAAGGCTGTTTTCAAATCCAAAGGGTCAACTTTCTGATATAAGTTTTAATTCATTTTTGTTCGGAAACGCATGAAACTAGAAGGTGTTGCTATTCAGAAACTATGTCATTGAACTGTTTTTTCCGTTTTCTTGTAAACGCAATAGATCTTTCAGAAAATACTGTCAAAGTTGGCATTTTCAACTGAACTTCAGAACGAAAGAAGAAAATGCAGTCAGTAAGGGGATAAAAAGGCCTTGTTACGTGATCAAAATCGCTTAATAGGTAATTTACTGATCAAAAAATGGAAAAAACAGTTTGATTCCAAATCGCTTCCATGGTCAGGCTTTCCAATTTTATATCTTTCCATTAAAAAATGAATTTGTAAATGTGTCAAAACGTTTTCGCTCGTTGAGCAGAGCAGTTGAGAACAGCCTTAAGGGCGTATTCGAAAAAATATTTTTCCACCCTCAAGAGCTCGAAATTTTCTGAGACATTTTCAGACTCGTTTTTAAAAGTGAAAAGATGAAACTTGCTGAGATGATTTTTGAAGAGATGTATAAGAGGCCGTGTGATTTCATTTCTCGCTCAATTAATTAGAATTTAATTTTTAAACAATTATTTTCTCAGTATGACAATTTTTTTCTTTCCTAGATCTCCTGCTTCGGAAAATTCGGTTTAACACGCCAACTTTGACAGCATTTTTTGCAATATTTTCTGCATTTATCAAAAAATCTAGAAACCCGGCGAATTACGTAGTTTCTAAATAAGAGAATCTCCCAGTTTGATGCGTTTGAGAGCAAAAAAGGAGTTTTAAAATGAATCAGAAAATAAGCAGTTTGGATTAGAATACACCCTTAAAGCATGAAAACTCCCTAACCATGTAATTGACCGCCAATCCAATTCACCGTTATCTCAATCTCAACCTGCGGAAATGGGAGGAATAATCGAAACTAAATTCAACTAATTGGCATCTTCTATGAGATGTATTGTCCAAAATCGCGATCGCATAATTCACTTTTAATTATTTGTTTTACCGGATATTACTGTTTACGCTAACACCCAATAGGTGTTTCATTTACCCCAAATTCTCATCGTCTGCACTTTTATTAACACTTTGGGACTGTACTTATATAATGTTATCAACTTTTACTTTTTGGTAATTTTGAACCCCCCCCCCCCCGTAATGATATTGTTATCAATGTCTAATTTTATTTTCTGCTTTTTTAAATTCTTTTCTTTTGTTTTATTGTTTTCAGTGATATACAGATATCACTAAACATTTGTTATTCGCACATTTTATTAATTCAAATGAAGAGAAAATAAAATATCGGTATTATATATTAAATAACTTTTTATCAAATAACACTTAAAAGAAATAGCTACTATTTAAAAGTTTTTTCTGCTTTCTATTACATAATGCATTCAACAGTAAAAATGTCTTCTAGTACTAGCCCCCGCACAGGATGGTGGAGAGGGGGGGGGGGGGGTGTTTCGGAACTTGTTATCAACAAAACAGGCAGACAACATTCTTTCTCTTTTCTTCACATAGTAAACACAACAAGTATCATCTTGTTTGTTGTTCTTAAATGCAATCAAATGGGAAAACAAACTCCGAACACCGTTTTTAATATTAAATGAATCTTTCGCTATATTAAAACATACTCTTTTCAGTAAAAAATGTAACTGATTATATAAAAAAATAGCTTTTTTCAGATATATGCAAAAATCTCGTTTTATCCCTATAGTTGGGTAAAACCGGGTATCCATTTAAAACTCCTTTTCTTTTTAAAAAATCTTGTTTAATATAGTAAAAAAATACATTTTTGTTATATTTAACAAAACAAAATTGCACAAGTGTTCTTCCATGTGTCAAAAATAAATCTGTAGCAAATTATCTACATTGTATATGCCTACTTATTTTACACTGGAAGTCTGAGAGTAGATTTAACTGCAAAAATCACAAAAAAAATTATTATCATATTCTCCTTCATACTACATGCTTCGTGTGCTCATCCGTGGCATTTCACATATTGTATCCAACTTTCTTTGGATTTAGAATTGGAGTAAAGCTCATTGCAAAACATTCAGGTTTCGTTATCTTCTTCATCTTCTGAGGATGCCCCATCAACTTTTTTTGGTTTCTTTTCCTGTTAATTCTTATTTTCTTTTAAGAATCTCGCTTTTTCGTTTTCCAAACTGTTTGGCTTCTTTCTCCTTAATATCTGTTTCGAGCTCTAATCTATAGGGCGAAATAGTTAAAATAACAGTTTCCCCTTCTTTTGCCAACTCTTTTCTCAATATTTAAACCTTCCTGGGGAGGGGTAATAACATTTTAATTGAAATTGGAAATGCAGATTGCTGGCTGCACAATATCAGATCTCGATAGAAGAGGCTGGATGTGTGATGTCGCCACTTTTAAATGTGGAAATATGAGCTTCATTATCCTGTGATATTTCAGAAATATTTATTGCTGCAGCTATGCCAACCTATGGCTGCATAGACTTAGGTGTTTTATCACTGACTTTCATGGGTTTCTCTTTCATTTCCGATGGAGCAAATAGATTTAGGAAAAACATCCTGGTTGTTATGAAAAATCCCTGTTTTCTCAAACCATCTGACTGGAGTATTTGTAAGTACTGCTCTAAAAAATGCGGATTTGAATAATTTTATAATTTAGTAAATTGTTACAGATCGCCCAGTATTGGAAGTAACCACTTCCTCACCTCCTGCTTGTAGAAAAAGTTTAGAGTTACCATGAATGACACATCAAAGGGTTAACAATACTTAACAGCCTTAAATTGCAATGTAAAACTCCATGCTAAAGTATTAACATTCCTAAAAGATCACTCAATAAGTGTTGGACAAAACCGGGTATACCGGTTTTGACCCACTCTTAAGTACCCGGTTTTACCCTAACCTGAAACAGATTTTTAAACATGACGTCACTACTTTCAGTCCTATAGTAAAAGATCAGTAAAACTGTTAAAATACTAGCAGGAAAGTAAAGAATTAAATATGGTGCTATCCAATATTTAATATGCTGGCAAACAGTTAATATATGCTTAAAATCTATAAACAAGCAAAATAATTTTTAAGAGAAATTCAAACACAATCCTTCACACAAAAAATAACCGCACACAGTAATGCTTCGTTCAGCGACAAATGCCGTAATGTCTTTTAACAAGCAATTCCTGGTATTGGCGGACAAATAAAAGTTCAAATTAAGGTGGAAACACCGCTACCCGGTTTTATCTGCCTATCCGGTTTTGTACAACTCTCCCCTACATACATATATGATAGAAGAATAGGAATGTCAAAGGTAGGGTATTCCAAATCATTAAATGATTTTAATATTAACCTTGTTTTTTTCAGAAAAATAGATAACAGACTAAAAAAAGCTAACAGACTATAAAGAACAAGTATACAAATAAAAAGAAAAAACTGGTTCCATAAAAATAAAAACGATATCAAAAGACTAACCCCCCCCCCCTCCCCCTAGAGATACCTTACGATATCATGTGCCAGACACACCCCCTCCCCCCTAAAGTGATAACGTTATATATGCACAGCCCCTTTCCAACATAGTTGAAAAGTGTTTATGAATTCGGTTTGTCTGTCTATATGGCTGCCTGTCTGTCCGTGCTGTAACTCGCGTAAATATCCTCCGAATGCCCTGCAATTGATATACAAGGTGGCCATAATTAAACTGACAGTACTCAGGGTGTTCTGTAGTGCGATCTAATTGAGAGAATGACGCCAAATTTTCTAAGAAGGTTAAACAAGACGGGGGACGAAGGAAAAAAATAGTTCCAAAAGTCACCCCTAGGGGAATATGTGGCGCTGTGTAACGGAAAAGAGAGTATTATTGCCGTATTGAACTTGAATTAAATCGTTAAATGTGCTAAATAAGAGGTAATTTTATTTCAGTATTGATTCTGCATTTTTTAAACTCTCTTTTCTGTTGCACAACGCCCCATATTCCCCTAGCGGTGATTTTTGGAACTAATATTTTTTCGCGGAATCCTTCCGTGCCCCGTCTTGTTTAATCTTCCTACAAAATTTGGCGTCATTCTCTCAATTAGATCGCACTACAGAACACTCTGAGTACTGTCAGTTTGATTATGGCCACCTTGTATGTTATTCAGGATTTTTATAGCATGTTAGGTATCGAAAATTAAGTGTGCAGCATTTATAGGAACACTCAAAAGAATTCCGTAACATTACGGTATATAGGAAAAAATCGTTTGCGGTGTATTTTAATGATGTTACACGATTTCAAACATATTGAAATAGATATATATTATTGCGATGCAGTACACGAGACTTGTTATAGAATAAGGTGTGCATAGCATTCATCGTACATTTACAGGGGCACACAAAAGAATTCGATTACAGTACTGCCTATGAACAAAAATAGTTTGCAGTGTGTATTTAATGACGTTACACGATTTCAAACATATTGAAATTGATACATATCACTTCGGTGCAGTACAAGAGACTTATTATAGAATAAGGTGTCCATGGCATTCATCGTTCATTTACAAGGGCACACAAAAAAAATCGGTTACAGCACTGTCTATGAGCAATAATTGCTGGAAGTGCGTTTTCAGTTGTGGTACGCGTTTTTAAATCTAACTAATTTTTTGCGTATTACTTGATGTGTATAAATCCGATAGATCATAGGGCCGTAAAAAGATTTCGAGTACATTTCTGCTTACTGACAGAAATTGCTGAAGCGGAATTTTCAACTTCGTTATGCGTTTCCTAACCGAGCCAAATTTTAGCATATGTACTAAACGAATAATTATATATACAAATTTATGTATCATATACAGGGCTGCACAACAGAATTCGGATTTTTTTCTGACTATTGATGATAATTCTTGAAATTGCGTTTTCAAATGTGTTATGCGTATTCCAAATTGTTTACTTAGCCAATCCTTGCCTTCCTTAACCAAACCATGCCTTACCATCCCTTGTTTACTTAGCCATAATTTTCCACCTTATTAAACAGTGAAGTTTTGTTAAAGTATTTTGGAAGTGTTGGAAAGTGTTTCATAATTATGCTTGACGTATGATTTTTCGTTCTTCTTGTTCTATTCAACAAAACGTTCTACCATTAATAAGAAAATTTCAGTGTAAGCAAACAAGCGCTTAAGAGTCGAAGTATTGGTGATATTGCTTTATCGGTTATAATATACCATTTGCAAACAATTGTTCTGCAGCTGAAAAGGAAAAATATCGCGGGAAAAATAATTTTATTCTAACTGACCGAACTAAAATATTAAAGAATGAATACTATGAGGGTGCATGCGGTTTTATTATCTTAAATTATCTCATAATCTCGATGTAAAAATTATGCTAATCTTTGTCTAATACCGAAATTTTCTTTCAAAAGTACTGAGTGCGTGAAATTCCTGAGAGCGCAAATTACGCAAGAAAATACGGTTGGTTGGTTGGTTGTATTTATGTCGGCCAATTATCAGCACGTGGGATATAGGCCCTAGGGAGGGGGAGTGCCTTCCGTGGAGGTCATTCTAAGGGAACCTAACCCGTATTAACGCTTGGAAACCCAAGGTTCGAAGAAAACCACGAAAACTCCGAAAGATTAGGCCGACGGGCGCGATTGGGATCGAACCCAGCACCTCCCGTCTACCAGCTTCGAGAGCAGAACCTCTCAGCCAATGGTGGGGCGCAAGAAAATACGGTGTCTTACGCACCAAGAATCGAGTAATTTGTTACACAATTATTTGCGTTATTATTTTTTTCTTTTTTTTCAAATTGTTTGTCTGATCAGCTTAACTCAAACCATCATGCATGGAGGAAAACTATAACCACAGACATTCTTGAACTATAAATACAGACGATATAAATTTAAACTATAACCACAAACTATTAGAGTTTTAAACTATAGATCTTAGAGTCTAATGTCTAGAGTATAATCTAGAGCTATAACCACAAATACCGCGTGGGTGCGAGTGCACATTCTTACAGGGATTCTCAACAAAACTAAAAGACCTTTTAATTTATTCTTTTTTTTAAATAAGGTTTAAATATTTGTGAAACAGGGCAGAATATATCTTCTGCGTTTATAGAAGGATAGGCCCAACAACGTTTTTTTTTTCTTTAATTACAAAAAAATCTTCAAACGAAATTTTGCGTCCGAGTTTCTAAAGAAGAAGACCAGCCTAGATAAAAAGGAGAGATTATTAAAAAAGGAAAAATCCCAATTTTGAAGCCTATAAAGAAAAATATTGTAGATTTGTAAAAATATTTCTCCGTCAATTATGAATCCAAAATTGATTTCTAAAGGTTCCGTTAGATAAAATCCAGGACTGGACCGGCCCGAGTCTAATTTTTTTAAATATGGCGCGCGAACAGGACCGTGCTCGAGATGCGATCCAGACGCGGCTTCGTGTAGACTTCTAAGTGTTATATCCAGAGATTGTGGCGTACTGTAAAAAACAACAAATGTTTCTTAACCTAGCAAGAAAATTTACGAAAATATAATAAAATCTTTTCCAAATTATCCACGATTCCGATAAGCATTCCATTATCTTTAGAAATTTCAGAAACCGTTAGCTTTTCGAGATTTAAAGAAGCATTTCTGAAACAATTCGGAATCGTTTACGAAAATTTCGGGCAAAAGAAACTTTTGTTTCAGAACTGCTTCTTTCAATCTCGGAAGTCTAATTGGCTTACGAGGTTTCTGAAGATAAAGGAGCGCTTTTTAGGATCGTGGGCAACTTAGAAGAAGCTATATACAGTGTGTTTCACTACCAGACCGACAAACGTTGAGGGGTGATAGTAGACATGAAGACAAACATAATTAAATAGGAAACCATGGGGCGCAAACGTCTGTAGAATCTAGGGGCCATTAAAGTTTAAGGTCCGAAACTTCAAACGATGATAAAAAACGGAAAAAAGGGTCGATTCGTTTGCGGTTTTCCTTAAAATCATTCTTTATATCATGATTTTCTTAAATTTCTTTTTTAAAGGTTACGTTCAAAAATTGTCGATAGAGGGCGCTGTAGACTTTAGTGTAACGATCAACTACTTTTTACCGTTACCTTTTGTATGGAGTTAAATTTTTTCTAAAGTTTAGACTTTAACTTAAATTTTAAGCCCAAATTGGAAAACATTGCGATCGGGTAACTAGCGAAAATTGAACTGTGAACAGAGGGGGGGGGGGGGGTTAAACGCTCATAAACATTGAACAAACTAATCGATTTTGTTGCGGTTTGCGTGTAGGTCATTCCCTTGGTATAATTATTTTATTCAAAATGACGTACAGCTTTGGTGTCCTCATTTTTTGATAGTGGGCGCTTCAACACACCTCCGAGATTTCAATGACATTACTCCTGGGTGTTTTACTACCAGACCAGCATACTTCCAGGAAGTGTTAGGGATGCAAAGACGACTCGGAATCACATCGGAATGTAACGTTGGAAATGCCTTTTTGCGAGTTATGGTTAAAAGAAGCAGAGAAAAAAGCAACAGAAAGAAGCAGAGAAACAGCAACACGTTAATGTGACAAAAAACAGTTTATTTAAAGGTGTTACTACAAAAGGTGTTAAAAATTACGACCAGAAGTAGTCCTGCAAACTTCACAGCAACGGCAGATGGCGCTGCGGTTTCCTTGCTGCTCATAATTCTGTAGCTGCCAGAAAGCTATCAGAGATGCCAGGAATCTTCCAGAGCGTGAGGAATTCCATGCGATGCCGCTGTCAAGCTTTCCGGACTACTTCTAGTCGTAATTTCGAACACCTTTTGTAGTAAAACCTTTAAATAAACTATTTTCTGTCACATTAACGTGTTGCTGTTTCTCTGCTTCTTTCTGTTGCTTTTTTCTCTGCTTCTTTTAACCGTAACTCGCAAAAAGGGCATTTCCAACGTTACATTCCTATGTGATTCCGAGTCGTCTTTGCATCCCTAACACTTCCTGGAAGTATGTTGGTCCGGTCGTAAAACACCCAGGAGTAATGTCATTGAAATGTCGGAGATGTGTCGGAAGCGCCCTCTATCAAAACATGAGGACACCAAAGCTGTACGTAATTTTGAATAAAATAATTACCAAGAGAATGACATACATGCAAATCGCAACAAAATCGATTAATTTGTTCAATGTTTATGAGCATTTAAAATCCCCCCCCCCCACCCCCTCTGCTCACAGTTCAATTTTCGCTAGTTACCTGACCGCAATGTTTTCGATTTTGGGCTTAAAATTTAAGTTAAAGTCTAAACATTAGAAAAATGTTAACACCATACAAAAAATAACGGTAAAAAGTAGTTGATCGTTACTATAAAGTCTAAAGCGCCCTCTATCAACAATTTTTAAACGTAACCTTTAAAAAAAAATTTAAGAAAATCGTGATACAAAGAATGATTTTAGCGAAAACCGCAAACGAATCGACACTTTTTTCCGTTTTTTATCATCGTTTGAAGTTTTGGACCTTAAACGTTAATGGCCCTAGCTCCTACAGAAGACGTTTGCGCCCCATGGTTTCCTATTTAATAATGTTTGTCTTCATGTCTACTATCACCCCTCAACGTTTGTCGGTCTGGTAGTGAAACACCCTGTATTTTAGTACCCCTTCTTGCTAGATCAAGAAAAACACTGTGTCAAAGTTGTGGTTCCATTGTGCCCTATCCGTCATTGTGGTAATTTTCAAACAGTGATCAGTTAGAACAGAAGTATCTTTTCTCAGATTCTCTACATGACATCGCAGACCGCAGATCTTTAGGGCAAGAGTTTCTTTTAAATTAAAATTTTAAATCAGGGAGATTTCATGTGTATTCTGTGTATTTCAATTACTTTTAGTAAAGAAAGTAAAACATTGAAACTTTGTGAGAAATATTATAGGTTTCGTTCTCTTTTCTAAAGTGAGATTTGAAGTTTTATATTTTATCACCAGATCACCAAAGAAGTTTTAAGGTGTTTTAAAGCACTTCTCGTGTAGAATGTCTATTACACTTTTCCTTGCCTCTAACCGTGAAGTTAATCTATTTTACTAAAATTATTTTTATTTATTTACATACATTTTAATCATGGTTTTTTTTTTTCTCAAAAAGGAGAGATTATTAAAAAAAAAAAGGAAAAATCCCAATTTTGAAGCCTATAAAAAAATAATATGTATTTGTAAAAATATTTCTCCGTAAATTATGAAATCAATGTAAATTTCTAAAGATTCGGTTAAATAAAATCCATGGCTGGCCCGAACCGAGTCTATTTTTTAAAAAACATTATTTGCTAACAGGACCATGTTCTAGATGCTATCCAGACATAGCTCCGTGTAGACTTCTAAGTGGTGTATTCGGAAATCAGAGCGTACTGTAAAAAAAGAGGAAATTTTCTTAATCTAGCAATAAAATTTACGATAATATCATAAAATCTCTTCCGAATTGTCCATTATTCTGATGAGCATTCCTTTATCTTTAAAAATCTCAGAAACCATTAGCTTTTCTAGATTTAAAGAAGTGTTTATGAAACTACTCGGAATCGTTACGAAAATTTTGGGCAAAAGAAACTTTTGTTTAAGAAATGCTTCTTTGAATCTCGGAAGTCTATTGCCTTACGAGGTTTCTGAAGATAAAAGAACGCTTTTCAGTATCGTGGGTAACTTGGAAGAACCTACATTATATTTTAGTACCCCTTCTTGCTAGATCAAGAAAAACAGAGTGGAAAAGTTGTGGATGCATTGTGCCCTATCCGTCATTGTGGTAATTATGAAACAGTAATCAGTTAGAACAGAAGTATCTTTTCTGAGATTATCTACATGACATGGCAGACCGAAAATTTCTAGGGCAAGAGTTTCTTTAAAATTAAAATTTGAAATCAGGCAGATTTCATGTGTATTCTCTGTATTTCAATTACGTTTAGTAAAGAAAGTAAAAAATTGAAACTTTGTGAGATTTTTTTTTTCTTCTCTTTTCTAAAGTGAAATTTTATATTTGATATTTTATCACCAGAGCACTAAAGAAATTTTAAGGTGTTTTTAAAGCACTTCTCGTTTAGAATGCCTATTATACTTTTCCTTTTCTCTAACCGTGAAATTAATATATTTTACTAAAATTATTTCTTATCTATTTACATGCATTTTAATGATTTTTTTTTTTTTTTTTTCAAAAAGGAGAGATTATTTAAAAAAAGAAAAATCCCAATTTTGAAGCCTATAAAAAAAATAATATCTATTTGTAAAAATAATTCTCCGTAAATTATGAAACCAAAATAAATTTCTAAAGATTCGGTTAAATAAAATCTATGGCTGGCCCTAACCGAGTCTATTTTTTTTTTAAATATTATTCGCGAACAGGACCATGCTCGAGATGCTATCCAGACACAGCTCTGTGTAGACTTCTAAGTGTTATATTCGGAGATTAGGGCGTACTGTAAAAAAAGACGAAATTTTCTTAATCTAGCAACAAAATTTACGATAATATCATAGAATCTCTTCCGAATTGTCCATTAATCCGATGAGCATTCCTTTATCTTTAAAAATCTCAGAAACCATTAGCTTTTTTGATTTAAAGAAGCATTTATGAAACTACTTGGAATCGTTACGAAAATTGTTGGCAAAAGAATCTCTGAAGTCTATTGACTTACGAAGTTTCTGAAGATAAAAGAACGCTTTTCAGTATTTTGGGTAACTTGGAAGAACCTACATTATATTTTAGTATCCCTTCTTGCTAGATCAAGAAAAACACTGTAACAAAGTTGTGATTCCATAGTGCCCTAATCGTCATTGTGGTAATTTTGAAAATGTAATCAGTTAGAACATAAGTATCTTTGCTGAGATTCTCTACATGACATGGAGGACTGAAAATTTCTAGAGCAAGAGTTTCGTCAAAATTAAAATTTTAAATCAGGGAGGTTTCATGTGTTTTCTCTGTGTTTCAATTACGTTTAGTAAAGAAAGTAAAAAATTGAAGCTTTGTGAGAAATCTTTTTGGTTTCCTTCTTTTTTCTAAAGTGAAATTTTATATTTTATCACCAGAGCACCAAAGAAATTTTAAGGTGTTTTTAAAGCCCTTCTCGTGTAAAATGTCTATTATACATTTCCATGACCGTGAAGTTAATCTATTTTGCTAAAATTATTTCTTACTTATTTTCATACATTTTAATCCTGTTTTTTTTTTTCCTTTTGTAAATCATACCAAAGTTAAACATAAAACTTTAATAAAATTTTATGTATATAAAAATATTAGAATAAAAAATTTTAAAAATTAATTCATAAGCAATCTACAAATAAATTAATCAATTTAAAATAAATTGAAATCTAATTCTATTTCTATTTTTTAGAGCTCAAATTATTTGCGGCATTTTATATTGAGAAGAACACTTATAATGAGTGTGAAATTTCGTTTTGGAAATTCTTGTATTTCTCCTTTTCGAAACATTAATGTGATAACACAACATATGTCGAATTTTCCGCTTAATTTTAAGTTTTAAAGCTTTTTTTTTTTTCTCCATTCACATTATACATGCGTTTTTTTTTTTATTTCTTAGAAGTAGAAATTATTTTTTATATCATTATTTGCAAAGAAATATGCATGCTCTGTTATAACAATTTGCGATTCTAAAAACGAAAATTCTTTTTATACACCCAAATAACCACACCCCTACTGAGAAATTTCAAATAAACTACTATAATAATTGTAACTGCAAGGATAATTTCATGATTAATTTATTGTTGCGATAGTCAAATTCATCATATTAACCATTTCTGAAATCTGTTTCCACAATACGCATTTACATCTGATCTTCGTTTAATCTGTTTTAATATTGATCTTCCAAGGTAGACAACAGCTCCAACTGAACATTGTGTGTATGTGTTGAATAGCTTTAATTACGGCTTTCCACTTTATGTAGCATGTGGAAATTTTGAATAAATATTTACTTGTTTGAGACAGAAAGTAGGTTACAAACACAATACTTAATTTTCCTATTCAGTGAATATGTGAATGAACAAGACGATGCGAATATTGAAAATCGAAGAAAAATAATAAATAAAAAATAATAATAACTTATTGACTAAGAAAAATATACTTACAAAAATATTTAGAGTACTTTGGATTTGCAATCACTGGGAAAATATTTTCTGACTATTATGTCAAGTAAACTTCATTAGACAGAACATTGAAACTGGTTTCTAAGAAAAGTGAAAACCTTTTTTTTTCTGCATATCAAGATTTTATTTTATTTTATTTTATTACGCAGATTAAACTTTTTATACAAATTTGAATTTCTAATCGAAATTTAAATTATAGATTGGGATTATATATAATTACAATTTTTGTTATTTTATATACATTTACGATCAACGATAATCTATTAACTAAGTACTGGGTTAGGCAAACCTCATAAGATAGAACTTTAAAATTAATTTATAAGAATAGTTAAATCACAATCTTTTTGTTTAGTAGGCTCAGATTAACTTATATTCCATTCGTTTACGCTGATTAAGGCTGCTCGTCACTCAGTTTCCTAATTCCCTTGGGTAATGTTAAGTCTATGGGCATTTGATGCATTCTTATATTTAAAATATCTCCTCCTGAAATTAATATTTTTAACTTCTTTTTTGAGTGTTCCGATCTTAAAAGAAGTCTCTTTTTTTGTTAGTTTTCAAAATATTTCTAAAATCTATGCTTAATTTTATATGAAGTGTTAAAAGTTCACTCCCAGTTCTTCCGCTTTTAACACAAAAATATTAAATTTAGCATAGATTTTAGAAATATTTTGAAAACTAAGACAAAAAAGAGATATCCTTTAAGAATGGCCCACAGAAAAAAGAAATAAAACATATTAATATCCCGAGGAGATATTTTAAATTATAAGAATGCATCAAACGCCCATAAACTTAACATTACCGAGGGGAATTCGGAAACTGAGTGGCGAGCAGCCTTAAGCTTTTATACAAATTTGACATTTTAAGAGAAAATTTTAACTTCTTTCATGGTTCGTACGGATACTGTTATTTCTCCAGGAAAATACCAGTATATTTTTATAGAAAAAGAAATCTAGGTTAAACGCGCAAAATTTCGCCTTCTTTTAAGAAGAGATTTTCTATAAGATAATACTGGTGTCAAGAAATTTTCTGGTCTGCAAATTTCAAGGAGGCGTACGAACCATGTCTTTCATCAATCCGATTAACATTATAAAAGTGTAATATAATTATAATATATATTTGGTTAAATCAGTACTGGGAAGAACTTAAAACTCCATAAAATTCGACTACAAAATTTTATATTGCTTCCAGATGTATGTTATACTTCGGGTACTCATATTATTATGATCGTAATTCTCTGGATAGAGCTTTTACAGGGTGCCCAGCGAATAAGACCCTGATTTCAAAATTAAATATCTCAAAAATAAAGATCAATAGAATTATGCGGTAAACGGTTTGTTTATTAGCTAAGCTGTAAAAATGTTATACAGAAGTTTCAAAATTTAGTTGCAAAAACCGTTAACAGATGTCGCTGTAACCGTAATGCCTATCAATTGTACTTCGAAGTCCAGAGCACTAGCGTCTCATTCCTAGATGGCTCCCTGTCGAAGGACGAAAAGTGGGAAGTCCGCTTCTTACTTGGGGTGATGTGCTGAAGCGGAGCCATGTGTTGACGGAATTGAGATTTGTTTCAAATTTTGTTATAAGCTATTTCGGTCTGAATACCAGTATCACTATGGTATGTCTTTTCTCTCCTAATTTGTAGATCGTGGAATCGAATCCAAGCAGATTTGAAAAAAATTGGAAATCTTTACTTTTTAATACTTATTTAAATTGTGAAAAAAAAGTTTGAATAAAAAAACTTAAAGTTTCTAGTTTTAAAATTTAATTAAGCCAACAGAAACTTTTTTTTTCAAATCATTGAGCATTTATAATAATGATTCATAAATCATATTTTTTTTAATTGTAGAAAATAGTTTGAAGGATGCAAAGTTTCCATTTTTAAAAACTTAATTAAGTTTAAAAAATCATTTTAATTTTAAAAACTCATTTTCATTTTTTTTTTTTTTTTTTTTTTTTTTTTTAATCATTGGGCACAGAAGTATGGTGCAGCTTTTAGCGGTATGATTCGAAGTTTTGGAAAGGAGTGCAGCATCCAAAATACTTTTGCTTTGACGTTGATGATATGACTTATAATCAATTCCTCTTAAAAATGAAATAATTTAATGCATAACTTCTGTCCCTAAAACTTTGTTTGCAAAGAAAACAAATATATGTGCTGTGCTAAAACCAAAATATTATGCCTTGATTGAAAAATATAAAAAATAAATAAAAAGTACAAAATTATTTTTCTAAATATTATATGCATTTTGATTTAAATAATAATATGGCATTAAAAATTGAATTTAATAAAATATTTTAATAAGTTCTTATATAATGATTTCTAAACTTTTTATAGAAAATTCTATTAATTGAAATTCTCTAAAATTAAAGCTGGTGCAATAATTCTGTGACCAGATGTCTCCACTTCTGCACATCACCCCAACGAAAAAGTGGACTTTCCCAATTTTCGTTCTTCCGTAGGGAACCACCTAGGAATGAGACCCTAGTGCTCTGGACTTCGAAGGAAAATTTATAGGCATTGCGATTACAGCGCCATCTGTTAACGGTTTTTGCAAATAAATTTTGACACTTCTGTGTAATATTTTTACAGCTTAGCTAATAAACAAACCGTTTACCGCATATTCTATTGATCTTTGTTTTTGAGATATTTAATTTTGAAATGAGGGTCTTATTCGCTGGACACCCTGTACATATAACATTAAAAAAAGTTAAGCTACAATTTAAAATTTAGAACAAAGCATTGTGATTTTTTTCGTGGAAGCTCTAACTAATAAATAACTTTTAACGTATTTTTAACATCGTTTTAGTGTTTAAACGTCATGCATATTTTAAGTGTCATGTAGATTTTAAACGTTTTGTATAATTCCAATTGTACACTGTTTTACCAACTGTATAAGAATTCTGAGCTTAGCTCATTATTCATATAATAAATAACTTCCCTATTAGAAATAACATAAAAATATTTAAGCTGTAAAATAGTACATTACACTAAAATAAATTAACACATGATACAAGAGAAAAAAAGTAAAAAAAAATTAGATTAACATTTAACAGAGTTTATTTACAAATTATTTATAAAAAATACGCATAAAAACTTACGAAGTGCTTTCGATCTGTCTGCACCAGACAGTAAAAAGCCAATTAACATAATCATTCTGTCTTGAATTATTTCTTAAATTAACATTATTTATTAGTTTCATATTAAATATTTCACTTTTAACTTCAATTTTCGATCTAGATTATACTTAAGGATAATAATATAAAAATGTAAGCATTTGAAACTAGGCTACTTAAAAAATAATAATATAAAAGTACCAACATTTGAGACCCTTAGCCCTTTTCAACGTAGGTATCACCAGTTACTCTATACCTTAAATAAACTCAAAATGGAAACTTGAAGAATGAGAAATAAAAATACTTTGAAGGTTGCTGAGGTCTTGTATAACATCCTCGGCATCGCTGAATATTCTGTCATCATCAGGTGGGTCAGTTGCTATCTTCTAGAAGGTACACTTGTCATTCATAATCCTTTTTGAAATTATAGGATCATTGAGGTCAAAACTTCATTTAACATTTTTATTTCAAAAAATAACATTGAGAAAACTTTCAATAGTTACGCAAAGCATCTATATCCATGCATCACCTTCAATGTACAGAGAGTTTTAAACATCGAAAACCCACTGATAATATGGGAAGAAAGTTACCTTCACAGCATCATTTTTAGGTAGCTTTCTTTACAAAAAGCTACCTATTGCAGCCGTTCGGAGGAAAGCGATTTCAAAAAATTTTGGTATATTTTCATCGATCATGACCCCCAGACCCCGAAACCACCCTCCGTTCAAAATTGATATATATATATATATATATATATATCAATATATATATATATATATATATATATCTGAACTATGTCACACTGTAACTCTCGTATTTGTGAACCGATTTGGATGTAATTCGGTGTGTACATAGTACATACCAATGTCTCGACCGAGTTCGTTGGCCAGCTTCATCCGCCATTTTGTTTCAAAATGGCGGCCATTTAAAAATTTTAAAAAAATTTAAAATTTGAAATGTGGTACCAAAAAATTGAAAAGGGAAAAATGTTTTTTTCTTATGTATTTAACCTTTATACAAAGACTCCGTAGCAGTTTTTGTTTCGTCTATATCTTAAAAAATGGCTGAGTTATAGCATTTTGAATTTCTAGCGAAGCTGACATTTTGAAACGTCCTGAAATTTGTCACGCGATAAAACGCATATTTATGAACCGATTTGGATGTAACTTCGTTTATACATAGTACAGACCAATGTCTCGACCGAGTTCGTTGGCCAGCTTCATCCGCCATTTTGTTTAAAAATGGCGGCCATTTAAAATTTTAAGAAAAATTTAAATTTGAAATGTGGTACCAAAAAATTGAAAATTGAAAAAATATTTTTTTCTTATGTGTTTGACCTCGATAAAAAGATTCGGGAGCAGTTTTTGTTTCGTCTATACCTTAAAAAATGGCTGAGTTATAGCATTTTGAATTTCTAGTGTGGCTGACATTTTGAAACGCCCTGATTTTTGCCACGTGATAACAGACGTATTTATGAGTCGATTTGGATGTACCTTGGTGTGTACATAGTACATACAAATAACTCAACCGAGTTCGTCGGCCAGCTTCATCCGCCATCTTGTTTCAAAATGGCGACCATTTAAAAAAATTTTTAAAAATTAAATTTAAAATGAGATACCAAAAAATTGGAAAATGAAAAAAAGTTTTTTCGTATGTGTTTGACCTTGATACAAAGATTCTGGAACAGGTTTTGTTTCGTCTATATCTAAAAAAATGGCTGAGGTATAACATTTTGAATTTCTATTGTGGCTGACATTTTAAAACGACCTGATTTTTGTCACGCGATAACATGCGTATTTATGAACCGATTTGAATGTAACTTGGTCTGTACATAGTACATACCAATGTCTCGACCGAGTTCGTTGGCCAGCTTCATTCGCCATCTTGTTTCAAAAGGGATGCCATTAAAAAAAAAATGTAATTTAAAATTTAAAATGAGGTATTAAAAAATTGGAAAATGAAAAAGATTTTTTTATGTGTTTGGCCTTGATACAAAGATTCTGGAGCAGTTTTTGTTTCTGAAAATTTGTTCTTTTGTTTATATCTTAAAAAGTGGTTGAATTATAGCACTTTGAATTTCTATCATGGCTAACACTTTGAAACGATCTTGTATTTGTCTCGCGATACCACACGTAATCGCCTATTTCGATGGAAGAAGGCATGTGGATAGTATACATCAATATCTCGACCAAGTTCGCTGGCCAGCTTCATAAGCCATCTTGTTTCAAAATGGCGGCCATTAAATTAAAAAATATATATATTTAAAGTGAGGTGCAAAAAAATTAGAAATTGAAAAAGGTTTCTTTCTTAAGTATTTGACCTTGATATAAGGATTCAGGAGCATTTTTTGTTTGTCTTTATCTTAAAAAATGGCTCAGATATAGCAGTTTCAATTTCTAACGTGGGTGACATTTTGAAAAATCTGATTTTTTGCCTGCGACAGCACTCGTATATATCAACCGATTCCGATGTGAGTGAGCATATGCACAGCAATTACTAAGGTCTCGACCAAGTTCACTGGTTAGCCTCATCCACCATGTTGTCTTTAAATGGCAGGCACTTTAAGAAATCGCCGAATTTGGCAGCCAAATATAAGTTACTTTAAATAAGAGCAGTTTGGATAAAGCTGACTAATTTCGCGAAATTCCCATTCATAATGATTTAGTATTGATAAAAATTAGTATTGAATCTCCTACATTCGGTTTCCACTTAATTGAGCTTCGTGTGTTTGAATAATATAAGTTGGCTTTTTTAAAATAAGGAATATAAAAGCTACCTCTTCCTCCCGGCACTGGCCGGAAGGACTTTTTTCTATCAACTATTTTCATAACTAATGACGTCATGAATTACAACTGCAGAATTTTTCATTTAACATGATCATTTTTTTTTTTCAATTTCACAGCGAGTACATTTGTAATGTAAAGTTTTATTCCCTCATCCTCTAATAATGCTTTCTCAGCGGCAACAACTTGGTGATAAAATGTACCAATAACCAGAACTATCAGTTCAGAAATTGCATGTCTGAAATACATTGTGAAATATTGTTAAATTAGTAACTGAACAGTTTGTTGTTACCTTTGAGAAAGTTCAAATATTTGTTCAGCTTGCGGCCTTGGTTATTAATGAATCAATCCACGAAAGAATTCAAAATATTGAAAAAAATTCTTGGCGTTCTTTTTTTTTTTTTTTTTTTTTTTTTTTTTTTTTTTTGCAATTATCTAGCTCTGAATAATAATAAAAAAAAATCACTGATTCAATTTTCAATCAGGTTGTTAATGAAGCAATCCTTGAAAGAATCCTAAATATTGAAGCATTTTTTGGAGTTCTTAAATAATATTCACAGTTCAGATAACATAAAATGATTGTCCTTCTGGTGTCATTTATTGATAAAATGTTTTTGATAATCAGAAAGATTTAACACATAATTAATATTTAATTTTAAAATATTTACACATTGCCTGGTTTTTCTTTATTATTAAATGCATTTCACACAGTGGTTTTCTTTCCCTCATACAGCAATTTACTGATTACTTGTACATATACCTTGTTTTGTTTATTCTATGGATCTCAAAAACAATTCATAATATAGATCTTATACTATGCTGTGGATAATGCATTTTCTTTCCATAATCGATACAACATTCCGAATTGGAAGATTACAACTTCTAACATGAAAATAGTAGATCTATTATTAGCAAGATAGAGAAAATTATTGTCGAAAGAATCCCTGACATATTTCCTATTTTTCCATGGATGTCGTCCTCACCTCATTATCAGTAAAATTTTCCAAATTGGAAGAAAATGAAACCCTTTTCACAAAAATACTTTTAACACCAGACATTTATATAATAAATTTTGTTTCGTAAATTAAATATTAATTAAATCTAACTTATTCTTATTTATTAAAAGGGTACAGAGGTTGTCCTGAAAATAATCATTCAACTTTAAAATGAATAATTATAAAATCGTTTATTATGAAATATTAATTTAAACTCAGTAGTGGATTGCGAATGCATACATTTTAAATAACGTACTTATTGATATTAGTTGTAGATATCCTCGGCAGATGGCATTCTAACACAACATCTCAATGATTTTACAGCAAATTGGTTCTAATTTCATATTTTAATATTTTCTGCGGGTTTTTCCAGGTGTGCAATATTTGTGTAAAATTTATGTAGATAGCTATACAGTATCTCAAAAAGGTGTACCATGCACAAGATCTGCATATATATACACACTGAAGAGCTAGAAAATCTGGTACAGTCAGGCGTATGCAAATAACAGAGGTATGCAATAATGCAACCAATAAACGTAACAGGATGCGGTTGGCAGCACCAATATAAGACAACAGGTGCCTGGCAAAGCTGTTAGATCGGTTCCTTCTGCTACAATGGAAGATTATAAGATGTAAATGACTTTGAACGTGTTGTTATAGTCGGCGCACGAGAAATGGGACATAGCATCTCCGATGTAACGAAGCAATTTGGATTTTCGCGCACGACGAGTTCACGAGTGTAACCGTGAATATTTGGTTTCCCGTAAGACATCATATCTCCAACAGAGGTGCGGCCAGAAAAAGACCTTGAAAGAGCGGGACCATAGTCGACTGACGAGAATAGTTAAACGGGATGGACCTGTAACACTTCCTCAAATTGCTGTGGATTTCAATGCTGAGGTATCAACAAATGTCAGCGTGCGAACTGTTCAACAGACGATCATTAATATGGAGTTTTGAGCCTTAGTCCTACACGTGTTAACTGCACGACACAAAGCTTTACGACTTGACTGAGCCTGCCAACACTTCCATTAGACTTTTGATGACTGGAAACACTTTGCCTGCTCTGACGAGTCTCATTTACGATTGTATAGGGCGGATGAACGTGTACGAGTATGAAAATAACCTCATGAATCCATGGACCCTACATGTCAACAGGGGACTGTTCGATGTATTAAATCCTCTGTTATGGTATGGGACATGTGCAGTTTACGTGATATAAACCCCTGATACGTCTAGTGACGACTGTGACAGGTGACGGGTACGTACACATCATGTTTGATCACCTACACCCATTCATGTTCATTGTGCATTTCGACGGACTTGGACAATTCCACCAGGACAATGCGACAACCCGCACGTCGAGAGTTGCTACCGAGTGGTCCCAAGAGCACTCCTCTTATTTCATACACTTTCATTGATCACCTAAATCCCCAGACATGAACATTATTGAGCATATCTGTGATGCCTTGCAACGTGCTATACAGAAGCGATCTCCATCACCTCCCACTCCTATGGATTTGTGGACTGCCTTGCAGGGTGCATGGTATCAAATTGCCTTAAATGAGGTAGACAAGTTGCACTATTTGCGTTCTCAATTACATTCTACTACCTTAGGTACAATTGAAATTTTCCCCATTTATCAAAAAACATAAGACGCTGCCATTTAACTATTAAAAAACAAGTTCTGTAATAAACAGTTGCAGATTCATAAACATCGGAGCAATTTTGTGGCAGTCAAACCATTGAGAAATTCGACGGATATTTATACCCTTCCGAAAATATTTTGGAAAAATATCCATCAAACTTCAGAAGTTTGGAAGCAAATTTGAAAAGAAGTTTGGAAGTGTTGAAGCAAATAATTGCTGGACATTTCTATTGATATCGCTAAATGAAAAAGAGATTACGATTTTTCTGCTAGAGAGTCGAAGATTCTAAGAACCTTGGTATTTTACAAAGATTGTCGTATGGTCTTTGGGATTCGTTGTAGTCCTTTCCTTTTGGCTGCTAAACTTAAACATATTTTAGTTCAACAACCTGAAAATGTTAAAGTTGTTGCTACAAAACTTAAAAAAGCCTTATATGTATATAAATGTGTAACATTTAGAGTCATTAAAAAGGTTAGAATATTTTAGCGCTGAAGCATGGAAACTCTTAGCGTCAGCAAAATTTGACCTGTGTTGTTGATTATAATCAGTGCGATCATCAGAGTCGTTAAAAAGGTTAGAATATTTTAGCGCTGAACCATGGAAACTCTTAGCGTCAGCAAAATTTGACCTGTGTTGTTGATTATAATCAGTGCGAAATCGAATTAGGTAATAATGAGAAAGGTAATTCGAGTAATGACAATGAGAATAAAATACCGTTACTTGGTTTATTGGTGGACACCAAAAAAAAAAAAAAAAATCCACTGTCGTGTGATTTCCAAAGTTTTAAAGTTCAGAACGAGCCCATCACTAAACGATTTTGTCCTTAACGCATAAAATATTTGATCTAATTAATTTCATCTATCCCATGACCTTAATTCCAAAAATATTTATAAAAATGTTGGAAAATAAAAGCTTCATGGGACTCCAAACTGCCCGATGAGATAGATAAGGCGTTTTAAAAACGGAGCAACCAAATTAACGATTTAGATAATTTCTACACTCTTCGAAAATTGTCGAACTTTTCAATAAGTATTCGAAAATTTACCTTCTGTGACGCGAGTAAATCTTCTTATGCCACGCACGTTTTCCTAAGAAATGAATTATAAAATCTTGTCACCTGTCATCTTATTCAGGCACATTCTAGAGAAGCTTCTCTTAAATACAGATATTCAAAAAGATTTAAAAATAGAAATTATTGATGTGTTTGATCATATTCTAAGTGTGCATTATATTGGATAAAACGGGAAAGCCCTCGGGCGACATTTAAAGAAGACAGAAATAGGGAAATTCAAAAACTTGCATTCACCACTTTGTTGAATTTCGTACCTGGACATATGACTCCAACAGATTTCTTGTCATGCGGTTGTTGGGTGATATCCCTTCTCAAATCTCAGTGGTGGTTAGGAACAACATGACTTTTGTCAAGTCGGTTATCCAACATGTTTTGTCCAAACAGTCCAACATGTTTTGTTCAAGTAGTCCAACATGTTTTGTCATCGTAGAATTTCTTTCATTTGAACTGAAGATGCTTCAGAGGAGTTGAAAGCGTTTTTCAAACAAAAAAGGGGAGTGAATACTGTCTGACGAAAGTGACAGCTAAGGTAGAATATGAATTTTTTTGGATTTTTTGTACTTATAAAGACTCAGACTTTTTAAAATGAACTTTAGATTTCTACAAGACTAACCCTTAAGAACTTTTTGACGTGAATGTTTTTAAGAAGAATGTGTTTTTATAAATATTACTAAAATTGTTATTTTATTGTACCAGTACGAACTACTGTTTTACAGACAAAGTGTGGAAGAAATTTTTTGAAAAGCAACTGAATAGTGTATTTTTTATATGATGAATTAAAACATTTTTTAAATAACTATCTTTAGCAGTTGTCAAATAACACAGACATGTATAAAAGAGACCATTTTTAATTAAATAATATCTGATGAAAATTGATAATATATAAATGTATAGTATAATACAGGTATTAACAAATAAAAGCCTTCGGTTTACTTATTTTGAGATGATTTTTGTCTTCCGAAGGATACTGGCCTAAAACTATTATTTTATTAACATGAGCATCGTAAATACGGAAAAGAAGAAAGCAATAATGGCTGTTCCTAATTAAGAGAATAGTATGATCCATTTATCATCGCTACATTTATTAAGCTAAAATTTTGCGCGTTACAGATTGGATTTTGCGATTTTGTCAAAATTCAACGAAGGAAGGCGAGAGTATATTCGGTAAATTAACCAGCCACGAACTCAAAATGGCACAAACAGTTATTTTAAAATTAGTTCAGAAAGAATAATTTATGAATGATAAAATATTGAAATGTTTATACGCACTTTTATAAATTAGTAAGGTAGCATTAGAATAATAACCAAAATTTTCCAGCGAAAAGTGAAACGTAATCAGTAAATATTGTATGTGCTACCTCTCCGAAACCACCTGAAGTAGAAGAATGTGATTTGTCTTTTTAACAGAGTACGAAATTCCGTTGTTTACGAAATAACTTAGTCTGCATCTTTCCGGTACCCTATTAGACCGGGAGCCGGCAGCACAGACACATGATTCGTACGGATACCGTTATATATCCAGGATAATTACCAGTATCTTTTTATAGAAAAAGAAATCTACGTTAAACGCGCAAAATTTCGCCTTCTTTTAAGAAGAGATTTTCTATAAGATAATACTGGTGCCGAAAAATTTTCTAGTCTGCAAAATTCAAGGAGGTGTATGAACCATGAGACAACCACCTCATCGAGTTGGAGGCTGAAATTCCAGAATTAGCTAAAACTCGATTCCCATATTAAAACACAATATGTCTGCCAAGTGATATCTTGTTGGAAAACACCTAAAAACCCGATTTTACCGATTGACTCGTAGGTTTACCATTGTGTTTTCCTGCTCCCAGTCCGCCATGTTTTCATACCTTTGGGTGCAGGAAAACGCAATGGTAAACCTATGAGTCGACCGCTAAAATCGGGTTTTAAGGTGTTTCCCACCAATATATGACTTGGCAGCCGATTGCGTTTAAAAAGCTTACCCTTAAAAAGCTAATATCTGCGTTTGTTTAAACATTCTTTACTTATTGCCAGAAAGAAAAAACTTTGTGTCGGCGATGTTGCCCTTATCTATACAGAAACTTCTCATCAATTAAATTAGCCTCTTGGGAGAATTCTTGAGGTTTATTCCAGCCAAGACAGTATCGCGCGTGTCGCTAAAATGAAAACAGCTTCCGGATTTTTAATTCGTCCCATGAAAAAATTATGCCCTTTGAAAGAGTGTGAATCACAAGCAAGTCGTGATGCTCAAGCCCTTCAAGACTGCCTGGCTACTCGTCGGAGGCGAGTTGTACGTCCATCCAAAAGCCTTCAAGTGGACTGATGCTTCAAGTTGTGTTCTGTTCCCCAATGAGCTATAAAACCTCACACATTGTACGACTACATTTTAATTTCATTTTAATCTAGACTCATTATTTTTGTGAACGCTGCAAATCGAACTGTAATTTGATGACAAATCCTATTTTCTCTTTCTATTTTCTTTTCAGTGCAGTTGTAGTGATGAAACCATAAAGAATATATGTAATTTTTTGTTATGGAGTTAAATTAAATAGAGTTTTTTGTGTGCTAGAAGTATCGTATTTAAAATGTGAGGAATATGCGAAACAATTCATTGGATGATGTGATATTATGATGGATTATGTCAGTCGTGCTGACCAAGAAAGAACCCTGATGAATGAAAAAGGTAAGAGATTTATTCTGATTCGACTATTGAGATTAAGGGATCTTACAATACTTAAAATAAGTAAAAAAAAATATAGTTAAGGGTATGAACGAAAATCCGGTTCAGTTTGGAATGCCACTTCTTGTATTTTTGACACAACAAATTATTTGCGACCCTAGATTCCATTGGCGCTATCACCCCTTTAAGTCTGTCTGCGGAATAATAGAACACCTTTTATATACCAACCTAAGTCGTAAGTCCAGTTCCAAAAATTGCGGAATAAAGCTGTTTGCATCCAGTTTTATAGGTTTGATATTTTCTATGTGTCTGTTGATCTATTTATATATTTTTGCTCGAAATTTGAAATTCTTGTTAAGAATTCGTATTTTTTTTCTTTCCATTGATCCTTCTTTAATTATTCTGAATATAAAAACAACGCCGTCATATATGATGAAAAACTTAATCAATTTATGAATTATTATGTTTGTATTAATTATGAGCTAAAATGTATTTGGACACTGTGACAATTTTCAGAAGCGCACTTTGAAAATTAAATGAAAATGCTGCTATAATACTATTATGCGCTATATACGAAACTATTCATTATTTTTTATCAATAATGAAGTCTCTTACTTCGTAATCTATAAATATACCATTATTTGTGATTATTTAGCTACCTGAAGTGACAGAAAATGAATTTTTTATTTTTATTTCCTATACGGACACTAAAGAGTCCACTTCAGTCACGGGAAGAAAGGAAAACGCTAATGCTAAGTCTATGGGAGCGTTATTTTCAAATATCTCGCTCAAATTTTAACATTTTTGAATGATATTTTTTTAATAGGACAGCTGAGGACAATCTACAATCGGGCTAGTTTTTACTTTTTCGATTTCAGATTCTTTTTAAAAAATTACTATTACTTTCGCATACCTGCCAACTTTTACGCTGTTTGGCTACCACTAAATTTTAATAGAGATTTTCGACTTCTTTAATCATGAGATTTCGACAATTAAATAAGACAATATTTACTATAAAATTTTAGTGGTCAGTAGAAAGCGTAAAAGTTGGCAGCTATGCTTTCGGAACCGGTTCCAACCAGTTCCGAAATTGAAACCACCCTATTGTAAAAAAAAAAAAAAAAAAAAAAAAAAAAATAACCCAAACCGAAAAATTAAAAACTAGCCCGGTTGTAGATCATCCTCAGCTATCCGATACAAAAAAAAAAAAAAAAAAAAAACATTAAAATTTGAGCGAGAAATTTGAAAATAACGCTCCCATAGATTTACCATTAGCGTTCGACTTTTTCCAAGTGAATAATGTGGACTCTTAACCGTGCCGTTTTAATATATTTGCTCATAATGTCACAACAAAAGGTGAGAATGTAAAGAAATAATATCTCCGAAGATTTTCAATTATTCTGATTCTAATGGAGTCATAAAAATATCAGTTTCCTTTCGCGAATTTTTAATAATTTCATTGTTAATCTTAACCCTTAAATGCCTGGTGTTGCTTTTCGGCAACATACCCAATTTAGGCTCTAAAATACTATTAGAATAATATTGAAGCTATAATGCCTAATGTTGCCAATAAAATACATTCTGAAAATATTATTAAATCGGTTTTCAACATGTAGATGGCAACACATGTGCTGTTTAAGAATAAAGATAGATTTATTTTTTCAATTGTTGCTACTTGTTCTTTTTGTTTTGTTTGGGAGCTTGCGAAATACCCTATTTTGACCTGCAGTGAGCAAGTGAAATTTATTTCTTATTATAGTTCCTAAAATTCTTGTGTGTTTAATATTATAGAATATCAAGGCAAATTGTTTTTTCAATTAAACACCAGTATTACCGATTAGCAACAAACTTTTTTTTAGTCGTAAACTATACTTAAAACAAAATATGATTTTTTAAAGTATTTTTCCCATGATTTATTTAAAAAATGAAAGCCGAAAAACATTATTACAATGATTTTTGGAAACTCAGACATTTAAGGGTTAATTAACGTTTCAAAAGCATGTTTATCCAAAATCTGCATGGTCTTTGTGTTTGTGATTTCACAAAATGTCATTTAAAGCAAAATGAAATGCAATGTAATTATTCTAGATCCTACACCAAAGTAAGTGACGCTTTTTTTTTTAACATAAATTAGTTCCATTTTCATCCATTTATATTTATCTTACAACTGATTCAAAATTGATGAAAATTTCTAATTCCACTTTTTTTTTACGTGATTAACTTGAATGTGCAATAAAATTATCATGCCGTTATTGAACATGTAACAGTTGGGTTCAGTTTTAATATGTCGTTCGTTTCGTATGCCAAAATTAACCATATATTTATAAAGCATCAAAACTAACCTTTTTTTTCTGGGAGTAATTCGAATTTCTAGTCTGATGTTGTATTTTCTCTCTTTTTTATATTATTATCTTATTTTATTTTACTTTGCTTTTTTCGAGTTCCACAAATATTAAAAATGAAATGACAAAAATATTGAAATCTTTTAAGCCAAAATAAAGTAAACCTGTTAAAAATTATTATGCGAACACACATAATTTATCATCATCATCATCGCCTGAATAAGATATTGAGATGTTCAGGAAATTGATTCTACTAAAATTTTGATAATTTGGGGGTAAATGTTTTCCTGTCTCACCGGTATTACAAATTTCAGCTGCGTCTCAGATGAAATATTATATTTGCGGATGCGTGCTTCTAATTCTAGACAAATATGCTCAATGTGATTTAGATCCGGAGGTTGAGGCGACGTTTTAATGAATTAGGGACTGTGATAGAGCAGCCAAAGGGAACATCTAAAACAGTGTGTTTAGAATCATAGTCTTGATAAAATTTTCTCACCTTTCGTGTAATTAATTTATGAATGCAACTGCATACTTTTCAACTGGTATATTATGTTTCATGATTTAATATACAAAGCTTAAAATATTTTTTAGCAATCTGTTTCATGGAAAAGATATAGCTGCCAAACCTTCCAATTTATAAATATTACTATTTTCTTCGTCTTATTTAATCTTCGAATTATATTACATTGAATATATCTATTCGAAAATAGTGATACGCAAATATCGGAAAGTTTGACATCTATAAAAATGCATTAAAATTATGTAATTTGAAATATTTTAAACTAAATATTATGCCATTAAACCAATATTTAAATATATATATATATTATAATTTTGACATAACATACATCTCATAATTATATTTACAAATATTTAAAGCTTCTTTATTACTTTTAAGCATATTCTTCAAAAAGGAAATTTTATTTTTTATGTAGTAACCATTAGGGCTGGACGATATCTGGAATTAAATATCGTGATATATTGACATTTTTATATCATGATATCCCGATATATCGATTAGGGAAGCATCGAATATTCGGTATTTGGCCTAATCGGCGACGCTACCAAATATTCGGTTTGGTCGTCTGGCGAACGTTCGATTTGGCCGAACAGCCCAATATTCAACTAAACCAAACATATAAAATAAACCTTTCAAAGAAATTTTTAAAAAATTAAGAAATCTTACAAACCTGCTATTTTTAATTGTCAATAAATTTGAGATATTAATTGACAATATTTAAAAAGTCGAGTCCTATTTAAATGGAAGAGATTGCTTCAATTTTATTAACTTTTTTTGTTGGAAAATTAATTATTAATGGCACGTTTTTTTTTTTTAATCTATGACAATAATTCAATAAAGGCAAATTAATGAATAAATGCAAGTTCTTGGATATTGTCTGGTAACAAACTGTTTCTTGCTTTTTCACATGTCTAGCCTCTGAAAAAAATTGCGCACTCCAGACACAGTTTGCTGGAGCACTTAAAACTTTACTTATGTGTATTTTTCATCTCGAGTTATTTTATTATTATACGAACAGGAAATTTTTTTTAGTTGAGTTGTCACCATTTTAATGGATTTTTCCCCTTCCTGAAATCCCCCTTCTAATCCCATTCAGTCAGCTTTAATTAACTTAGAGAAAGAAGCGAGAAAAGCATTAATATTATAACCATAACTAATTTCGATAAAACAAAATTTCTATTCGATTTTAAGACGGAGTGATCTCTCACTTATAGGCGATGTACGGTAATTAATTTTCAGCACCACTTTTCTGAAAAGCAATATTCACCTTTTAAATTTTTCTATTAAGTAAGGCGAAAATTTCTATTAATAAATAGTGATACTAAAATGTAATTACTGTACATCGCGTATAAGTGAGAGGCCACTTTACTTCTTTTAGAAGATAGGGGGGGGGGGATAATTTACTTTACTTTACTGAAAGAGACGTGAAGGTTGCGCATCCTAAAAGCATTATTATTTTTTTTTAAGTCTCTGAAGTCTATTTATTTATAATAGAAAAATAATTTACTTTACTTCACTGAAAGAGACGTGGAGGTTGCGCATCCTAAAAGCATTTTTTTTTTTTTTTTTTTTTAAGTCTCTGAAGTCTATTTATTTATTTACTTATTGTCCGTACATTTTATTGAAGTAACGGTCCTGTTGATCAAAATAGACGTATTTATGTTAAATGTGACGTTTAATTGTTTTAGAATTTATTTTTTTAATATTTTTAAATATAAGACTAACCAGTTAGACGAATGTTCGGCATTCGGCAAAAATTGCTAGTCGGAACATCTCTAACAGCGATAGTGTGATCAGGCCCTGATTACCGAATAGGCACGAGAAGCAGGTGCTTCCCTTAAATATTTTTGAAGGGGCCCGGAATTGAGAAAACAGGGGTCCCATATTTTATATTGAATTTAATGCGATGTAATTGCAATGTTGGATTGTTAGATGTATGTTCATTTTATGTATTAGATTTGAATATTATTGAATTTGGCTTGCATGCACAACATAAAACATTAATCATTTAAACTACTACCAAAACTTCAAGTATTTCAAAATATTGGCATTTTATATTCTGCATACATGCTTTCAACATTTTCATAGAACTTACATTTTTATGCTAATATTAGGCAAAATCATTTTTGCATATTTTTCTTGGTTGTATTCAAATTTTGTGTAAGGGGAACATAAAAGAGGTGTTTAATGAAATATATGTAACTGAAATGAGCAACTGGTTGGGAATAATATTTGTGGCATTGATGAGTTTTCGGGTATGTCGAATTTAAAAACTCTCCTTGAATGAAAGGAGGCCCCGAAATGACACTGTGCTTCCCATGGCTTCAGAGATTAATCAGGCCCTGAGTGTGATGTATCAACAATGTGATAAAAAACCAATTTATTTATGAATCTGATCAAAGTAATAAAATTTTTATAAATTGATATTACAGGCGGAGGTGACAGAGCCGTGCCTTATTTCACTGTTTATTTGTTCGGATCAAACCTTTTAGCTTTTACATCGGGCTTGGACTTCGGTCATCCCCGGACCCATGCAGACCTAATTCGATCACCCAGGCTTCCTTCATTCACAAACACCGAAAATCGAACACTTCTTTCCTTTACTAATGATTAAATTAAGCTTTAATCAAACAAATAAAAATTGAAAATTACGTATTTTAAAAAATATTATTGCAAAATTTAAAAATATTATTACACATTTTAAAAAATATTATTACAAATTTTAAAAATGTTATTAGTATTTTAAAAATATTATTGCAAATTTTAAAAATATTATTACAAATTTTAAAAATATTATTATAATTTGTTGGAAAGTGTTTCATAATTCATGCTTGGCGCGTGCTTTTTCTTTTTAGTTTGTTTCGTACCGTTATGTCTAATAGTATTTAAAATGTAAATCAAAATTTCCCTTTAAAAATAGCTTCAAGTAGTCTTTGTAATAAAATTGCTTATGTTTGGCCAAATTTCAAACAAAATACAAGGTATCCATAAAAAATGTTCCAGTTATAAAATTTAATAATATCAACTGTATGCGTTGTAGAGTATTGCTCACAAATAAAGAGTAACTCAGTTTTAGATAAGCGCATGCGCGAGTACTGCTTTGTTATTGACTCACTTGCAGTGCCACATACGCAAAATGGCGACTCCTGAGCGTAAAGTGTTATTGCTGGGTTGAAGATTTAAAAGCCTACTCTAATCTGACATATCGTCATGCGATTTTTACCTTTGGAGATTTATAAAAGATCGTGTCTACGTTCCGTCGCTACCTAATGATTTCCCAGAGTTGAGACACAGAACAGTGTTGCCAGATTGGGGACTTTTTTAATTCAGATTATTTGACTGCCACCACTTTTTTAAAATAGAGTCGAACCTCGTTATGCCGACACTCTAAGGACCAGAACAAAGTGTCGTCATAAGCGGGGTGTCGCGGTAAACGGAGTTGAAGAAAAATGTTTATAAAAAGCTGTATTTTTAAGTAATTTAAGGCCATTTGAAATTCATAACTAGTCTTGCGGTTTTCAGCAATAAAACATTATTATTAAACAAAATAAACACAAAAACAAAATTGAAAAGAATAAAAATCATATTTATGGTGACTTGTTTTTTTATTGTTACATGGAATATTAATGAATTAAGGTTTGCTTATCCCTAGATGTGCGTCCTACAATTCTTTTTTCAATGTTATACAATGAATTGTAATCAATATTCGTTGTTTCAGAAATGGATGTTAGATAATTTCTGATCGTTTCAATGCAATGCAATTCTTCGGTTTTAGTCGGATGAAAAATGCCTTGTAACCAAAAGAAAGCGCCACCTGACCAGAACAAAAAGACCGCGAGTAGACTGATACGTCTATCTGGAGCTTAAGTGGGCCATTCATAGAGTTTGGGTTCATTTATTCAGATACAGGATTGAAGTAAAATTTCTGATTTGTCCCAATGGGCATTTTAGACACTTTTGTGAAAAGCTTGGTTAAGATATTTCTTACCGCTTAATTTCCGTGCTTATAAGATGGACTATGAAAAATGGACAATTTTTCTAAACCGTCGGGATATCCGGAGTTGAACATTATACAACGACGTAAAATCCGGAGTTTATTTACATTAAAATCATATACGGAAAATCGGGACTTTGAAAAACTGACGTGATAAGCGGAGTGACGCTAAAACCGGGTGTCGGTATAACGAGGTCCAATTGTAGTATAATTCGCCTTATTTTTCAGAATTTTTAGTCTATGTTTAAATAGGCCGAATATTTCTGTTTCAAAAAAGCGGTGACAATCAACAATCTGGGGACAAAAAAGTCTCCAATTTGGCAACACTGACACAGAATCAAAGAAACCATTGCTTTCATTACTCCGGACTTGCTAACCGAAGCGTGGTAAGAATTGGACTTGAGGTGTTGATATGTGCCGTATAACTAAAGGTGCACACATTGAACATTTGTAAGAATTTAAATTGGTGTATGATTTGTTGTAAATAGTCTAAATTAAACTGTTATAATATACCATTGAAACTAGGGCATTCTTTTAATGGACACCCTGTATATTGCGTAACTTAATTGTAAAATAATTTATTCTTAAGAATGTGATTTTTCGTTATAATAAAAAGATCGCAATCTGTACAAATATAACTTTTATAACTAACTTTTTTAACAGATAAAATATTCGCATCGTTGTAAAAACTGATTAATACACGACTAATGAAACTGCTCTGGAATATCATTCAGAAAATAGGCAGCAAAAGAAACATTGTTTTTCTAAATGAATCTTTAAATCTCGAAAATATATTTGTTTTTGAGGTTTCTAAAGATAAAGAACGCTTTTCGGAATCGTGGGTAACTGGGAAGAGGTTATTGTATATTTTAATTCATGGCTATATTATCTTTTCCTAGATTAAGAAATGTCTTTTTTTTTTGCAGTGTATAGTTTCTATCTCCAGTGGACATACGAGGTGTGGCTATTTAATAACGAGACAAATGCTTCTACAGAACTGCCCATGCGCTAAATTCGTACGCCCAATAGTTTTGTAGCGCAAAGCCTCCTGTATCGAATACCACCTCTAAATTGGCTGTATCCAATTAGCCTGGCTGTGAACCTCATTTGTTCTGGGCACTGTTTTAGCGTTTTGCCGGATAAATATTGAGGGTTTTAAAAGAGCAAGGAATTAATGCGAGATTTCTTTTTTAAACGTGGAAAATCCACTACTGAAACTCATCATTATACGACAATGAATTTTTATCACTTGCGCGAGTTTTTGAGGGGTTTAAGTATTTCCAAGACGGCCAAGAAGACATTGAAGTTCGCCCAGGTCACCCTCCCACGTCAGCAACGGAGAAAGATGTTGAAAAAATTCATAATCTGATCCGATCTCCTGGTCAAACTGTTAATCAACATTACCACCTTGAAGTCCTTGCTCTACGCCTTGGAAAAATACGAAAAAAAACGACCCGAATTGTGGAAGAACAAGTCATGGGTGCTTCATCAGGATAACGCACCGACTCACACTGAATTATCTATCTGTCAAGACGTTTCTAGCCAAGTATAACAACCCAGTGTTGGATCATCGACCTTATTCACCTGACTTGGCACTTGGTACCATGTGACTTTTATTTATTCCCCAAGTTCAAATCTGCAATAAAAGGAACCAGATTTCAGACCTTTAAAGCTGTGAAAGGAAAGCGGTACGCGTCATGAAGTCATGAAGGAAGAAGAAAATTTCCTGTACAGTTTATAACAATGGAAAATTCGCATGGAGCGCTGTAGGGATGAAGAAGGGGGGGGGGGGGGTTGAAGGGAATGATAACTAAATATGTATAAATTTAAAATAAAATATTTTACAGCATTAGTCTCGTTATTTAATAGCCACGCTTCGTATAATTACTTAGAAGTACACGTTGCTAATAAAGCCACACATATTTATTAATAATTCCTCATTTGCTTAAAAATAAAATCATTTCTAATATACAGGGTGTTGCCAAATTCGAAAAAAATTCAGAGGAGTGATACTAAGCATAAAGAGGATGAAAAATTGCCGTACAACACGGGGTCGCAAACCACGTATTTCATCAAAAATACAGGGTTTTCTACCCTAACTGAATTTGGATTGACAGTAATACCTTTCAGAAAAGTGAAGTATATTATAATAAAACTTTGAAAAGACATTCTTACCTTTGTTGTAAATGTGATAATATAAAAAAAAAGTGGTAGAAGTTTCCATTATACGCGCCAGCAGTATGCACTTTACCCTCCAAATTTTAGACTGCGATTACCAGTTCATACGGTATCATCGATTGCTACAGCACCCTGTTTTTCCAGAACTTTTCGTGTTGTCACACTTAACAAGGTACATATCGTTATATTTTCATTGCAATGTTTTTATTTTTCTCAAAATGATTACCGTCAACGCAAGTTCAGTTAGGATGAAACACGTTGTATTTGTGACTCAATAAGGGGTGTGCGACCCCATGTTCTATGGCAATTTTTCATCCTCTTGATGTACTATTATCACCCCTCTGAATTTGTCGGTCGAATTCGGCAACAACATGTATGCAAGAATTGTAATAAAAAATATTATGTTACTTGTTAGTACAATTTCCCTATTTTTGAGATTTTTTTTCCGATGAAAATGATTTTAGGAATGTGTCAGGAAGTAGCGTATACGGGTTTCAGAATATCCTTGACAGATAACAGTGCTAAAAATGTAATTAAACTGCCATTTTCACTAAGGCTGCGTGTATATTTTTATTTTTAAACTGTAATAGAGATGGATTTTCATACAAAAAGTATGAATTTGTTTTCTTTTTGTTAGCAATTTGTTTTTATTTTTATTTTTTAATTGCACTGCCAAACAATGGATGTTTGTTTTTATACTTTAAACAACCTTACAATACTAAAGCACTTCATTAACCCTTTAAAACCTGAAGAGTTTTGGTAGAAATTAAAAGTTTTGGTTTTTAATCCTAATTAAAAGGACCATATATGATTGAAAAAAAAATATTTTAAAAATTTTTGGATGGCAGGTTACGTCAAGAGAGGATCTACGCAATTGTGGGGTGCAGGCTCGGATTTAAATCACAGAAAAAAGGGGATTTTTTTTTTCTTTTTTCTTAGGATCACCTACACAATTGTGTAGGTCAGGTCTTAAAGGGTTAACTTCAGTTCTTCAGTTATCTGCAATAAAAATTTACACAAAATTCTATTTCAGTCCATCACGCTTTTAAACAAGTCGGAAATTGTACGTCAAACGTGGCAAATGAGGTGAATTCGCACTATAACTAGTTTTATAAATATTCAGTACTTAGTGCAATAGCTGTTGCACTCTTATGCAAAAATGCATGCATACAAAATTTATTACAATTGTATATATTGAACTCAGTAACACGGAAATAATATGACTCCATCTTAAATAGGATGTAATCACCATGGTAACCTATAATCATTACCTGTCATGGGACATTATTGAATTAATTACGTATGATAGGGTTTAATAGAATGAAGAAAACTTTTATTAATATCTTTTTAAGTTTCGATTCTATTTTTATAAAATGTGAAATGATTCAACAAAATTCTACATCATATTAAATCTCAAATCATTCGGTTGAGTAGTTTTTGCGCTGTTATATCCGGACAGACGGATAGACAGACGAACGGACCATACGACGACTATAGGTGCTACGTATTTATATAATCACGAACACACCTAAAAGCGTCACTATATGTTTTAGTTTATTTTTTTTAAATATTTTTCGGAAAGAAACACTATTTTTCATCAGTTTGCTCAATTATACGGAAAAAATTATTTTATGTAGGAGAACTATAAGATCGTTGTTAAATTTATTGTAAGTATGTCGAAGTTAATCTAAATTTCAGTTAGTCCTTTGAGAATCATTTTCATTATAATTTCATCGGAAAATTCTCATATGGATTTATCGTGAAAAGAATTAAATATCAAACTTATATCTCTAGAATTCTTGCTCATTTTATTTCCCATGTAATTAACTGCCGAGAAACATTATTATGCTTCAGTAATCACAAAGCCTGGAGAAAATCTTTTGATCACATTAATGCAAGAGACAGGGATTTACGTATAGAAAATCAGATGTATATTGAAACACCTGAAATTTATAAAGAGTTTTCCCACTAAAAAAGTTTCAGTTTTCTGAAAGTTCGAATTTTAATTTACTTTGCCTTCTTCTTAAAAAAATCTCCTTATCTTCTTAAGTTTTAAAAATAAAGATTGTTATTACTGGTGGATATGGTTAAGTTCCAATACTCCAAAAATGAATTCAGGGATAATATGATAGTATCTGCATGCACTTTGCTTGTGTTTCGCTCTATGTAAGTTACATAATAGTCATACTTATAAAGGTTGCGTTATGCAGCTATATCCATCTATACAATGTGTTCTGTTGAAACGGGACGAAATCAGGAGAGTGGCAATAAATAAATTTCGTTGTGGAACTCAGGGTCGCAGTCTACTTATATTAGTCAAAATTGCAAGTGTCTCATTTCACACTGAAATGCAATTTTCGCTAATAACTTTAAAAAAAGTAAATATTATCACGAAATTTTCAACAGACTTAGCTTGTTTTGACAAAAATTCGATAGCACCCCGTAAGGCATGGTGACGTCACGGCGACGTCGTTGTGAAGTCACACTGTGATTTTGTGACCGTCGATGTGACGTCACGTGACGTGGATGTGACGTCACAGTGACTAGAATGTGAGGTCGTTATGGCCGTTTTAGAGGTCGTTTGTGACGTCACATTGTGACCACTCTGTGAAGTCACGGTGTGACTAATTTGTGAAAAGTGTGTCATTTGTGACTATTTTGGCATTAACTTTGTGACGAACCTGTGACGAAAGTGACAATGTTTTGAAGTCACACTGTGACCAATTTGTGAAATATGTGTCATTTGTGACGAACTTGTCATAAACTCTGTGATGATTTCAAATGAAAATCAAATTTCAAATTAATTGCTTAAAAGGCGCAAAGGCGAACTAGTGAAAAAGATTCCATGCTGGAACTCGAACCCGGGCCATCAGTATAGCGCACTTACGTTCTACCGACTAAACCACATGGAACGATACCCAGCCTGGAAAATTTCTCACTATTACATGTTGGCAAGGCTACAAACGCAGCACAAGATGCAATATTTATCGTCAGCCACCGACATGGCGCAAGCACGAAACTTAAATCCAGCATCGATTGAAACTATATTAATACTTGGAAATGTTTTCAGAGAGAACCATTCGCCTTGCATACAATATTTCAAATGAAAATCAAATTTCAAATTAATAGCTTAAAAGGCAATTTTAATTTGAAATTTGATTTTCATTTGAAATTCTGTATGCAAGGCGAATGTTTCTCTCTGGAAAAATTTTCAAGTATTAATATATATTTAATCGATGCTGCTTTAATTAAGTTTCGTGTTTGCCCCATGACGGTGGCTCACGATAAATATTCCATCTTGTGCGGCGTTTGTAGCCTTGCCAACATGTAATAAGGAGAAAATTTCCAGGCTGGGTGTCGTTCCATGTGGTTTAGTCGGTAGAATGTCAGTGCGCTATACTGATGACCCGGGATCGAGACCCGGCGTGGATATTTTTCACTATGTTGGCCTTTGCGCCTTTTAAGCAATTTATTTGAAATTTGATTTTCATTTGAAATATTGTATGCAAGGCGAATGTTTCTCTCTGGAAAAATGTCCAAGTATTAATACTGTGATGATTCTTGTCATAAAAACTACGATAATTTTAAAGTAAAGTTTTGTTTGAAATATAAAATTTTATCTTTTTACCGTACTTTTTAGCAAGATATCGCTATTTTGGAGTCCTATTCTTCTAAAATATTTTTAATTTTCCATTTAAAAAACAATGCTTATTAACTGACATCTTTTTTTATTAAGTTAGCTTGATCTTGAATTCAAGCTTAATATTAAGAATGTGTAAGCTTTTTAATGTGTTATGATTTGTCATTGCTTTTTTAAATACGAACATGGAGTCTAACGGACATTAATACAACTGTTACTTATAGAACTACATGATAAGCCCTATTTATTTAAATTTTTTATTCCCGTATATATTGTATTTTGTGAATATGAGCTAATTAGATTTGGTATGTTTTATATGAAAAGACTGATCTGGGAAATAGAAACAACAAGTAAGATATATCATGCGTTAGGCATAGATTATAAAACACTTTCCAACTCTTCCTAAATGTTTTATCAAGACATCGGGGGGAAATAACGTAAATAAGATAACTAAGTAAACATGAAAACGCGTAAAACATTTAAAAACTGATTTACGCAGTTACCATCCACTAAGGTGTAAAAAAATCATAATTTAAAAAAATAAATAAAAAAAATCGTTTTTTTTTTATTTAAATCAGATTTTTTTTATTTAAATCAGATTTGTATGATTTTTTCCCCAGCGTTCAAATACTGAATAGCTATCATGAGTTTTAGGTTTCCAAAACAATTACACCACTAATTGCTAACATAATCTATGTTTTTACACTTTAATTGATAAAATTATAATTGTTAGTTTGTAATTACAGAAATAAAAACTGCAAATTAGTAGTTTCATTAGGTAGTATTATACAATAATGTTATATACATTAATATTGTAATAATTATGTAAAACTTTATAAATACTAGAGATACTTAACATTTATGAAAATTATTAACTGCATTTTATACTAAAAGCTAACATTACTTCAAATTAATTATTAAACAATCAACTCTCTAATTAGGAACATATTATACATTTTTAAGCCTTAATTATTAAAATGATAATAATTCATTTTAGAAAGAAAAAGGGACAGGATGCTAGTTCAAAAAACGGGCACTATTTCATGAGGAAATATATTAGTAATGTGTTTAGTAATGATGTAAGGAAAAAAAAAGAATATTTTTTAGCATTAAAAGTAAAGTGTCCTTAATTTTTAATAATTTTATGAATAACAAATTGAAAAATACAATTAAATAACATATTTTAATAATATCCTGTTTTTTCTAAAGAAATAAAGTTCTATATTTTTGCAAGATTTTTTCCACATGAATTTAGAATACTGTTGAATGGGGAAGTTTTTTACAAGAAATCTCTGGCTACAACTACAGGTAAATTTCAACTTTTTTTTTCTTTTTTTAAGGCAGGGTGCATTTTGACAATTTCAAAAGGGGCATGGTGTGGCACCATTAAACAAAATGGCCTAGAAGAAGCAGTATAAGTAATTACAGAATTAATAAAAACTGCAAATAAGTAAAATTCATTAGTTAGTAGCACAAATAACAAAACTAACAAATATTATTTGCAGCTCATTTTGCATTTGTATTTAGGAAAATTTCTGTAAACCACCAAAATCTATACTTACACACATGTACGTGTATGCTAACCAAAAAGAAAAAAATGAAAATGAGTTAAACCCATTCATATAGAATAAATATAAGTTAGCCACTAATATCTGAAATCCTCAAAATATTTAAGTAACAGCATTATTACCTCTATTATCTTTCAATGGTTCAATTTTTTAATATATATGAGTTACAAAAAAAAAATAAATAAATAAAATAATAATAATAATAATAATAAACATTTATTCAACCTTTACCAAAGAAGCTCTTGCTGTGCTTAGCATTTTTATACCAATTATTTCTTTTTCTCTTATGCATTCATTTACAATTTAGCTGCTGAGCAGATGTCATTCTTTCATTCTTCTTTAACTTGAGATTGCTATTAATTACTATTTATTATTTTACTTGTAGAAATGTAATTATACTTGCTATGTGTATTTTATATAAAATAATGCATAAATTGATTACCTAAAGGAAATTGTGACATTGCAAATTATGTTAGATTTAAATATCATTTTTAAATGAAACTGTTTTAATTTGGATAAAAACTTAAAAACAATGCTTTTAATTTTTTTACAATACTAATGAATTAAGCTTAGAAACAATTATTTAAAGCTCTTTTTTTGTTTATTAATAAGTCAAAATACCTGTAGAAACTTTCAAATTATGTTCATGTTAGATTTTAATACTTTTTTTGACATTTTAAACATTTAGAAAATTTTTGATTTTAATCAATGATTTTTTTTTAAAAATCGGTTGATTAAAATCATGATTTAATCGCTGATTTAAATCAACCGATTAAAATCGTTGACACCCTACCATCCACAGCCAAATATGTTTTCTAATTCTTTTAAACAGTTCTGTATTTGATCTGTAGATTGATATATATATACTATATAATGGAAAAATTTAGTTTATCAAGGAAACGCATAACAGGTTGAAATTCTCTTTTAGCAATTTATAATAATATATGGAAACATACTTAAATAATTTTGTACAACCCTGTAGTTTACCTAGAACCTTTATTACACGCCACTATTTAGTTAAAATTTTATTCAAGCTAAAACACTCTTAAAACTGCTGAAATTACATTTCCAGAAATTATAATTCATAGATGGCAACGTATCCAATTCTTTGCGTGACCGTTTATATCATTTTATCTATATACTACAAACATTTCTTAGTAAATTAAATACAGTGCAGCGTTAAAATGCATAACTTATTTAAAAACCTCCTTTAAGCAATACCCAGTAACCCTTTCGAATACTTTTGTATATTCCTGTATATGAATTATAGCATATATATATACACCATATACTATGCATAAATGTAGTGAATCATAAAAGTGTATATCATAATTAAAAATGTATTTCCAGCAATCATCGCTAATGAACAGTACTTCGGATACAATATAGTATCTGAAATATTTTGTGTGTCCCTGTAAATGCTATATACACTTCGTATTAAACATGAAATAATTCATAGTATGTAAACCTCAACGACGTATATCAATTTCATTACATATCAAATAGATTAACATAAATAAAGTACGCCGCAAACAATTCCCTCCACCCCTATATGATTATGTATTGGAATTCCTTTTTTAGCCCTGTAAATGAACAATAACTATTCTTTGCATCGCATATTCTATGGAATGCACATTTTAGTGCGCTTCATAAATGCATATCAATTTTATTCTGTTTGAAAGCGTGTAAAATCATTAAAAATCATTTGAAACGATTTTTTTCCCACAAGCCGTAATGTAATGGAATACAATTGACTGTCCCTGTAAATGAAATAACATGCTACAAACTTCATTACAAATAGGGGTCTTTGCTATGGTAAACGTTAATAACATCCAAAAATTTTAAATAATTTAATTATCTTTAAATGTCTATTAATTATGTTAATGATTGATGATAATACTTGTCCATATACTTTTATATTTATGCCACCATGTGGTTTTAACCCAATATTTAAATAAGAAAATAAACCAGATTAAAATGCAATTTAAATCACTAATTTTAATAATCTGATCAAAGCTGTTGAAAAGGAAGTTAGATATTTTAACAAAATAAAAAATAAATGTAATGAAATATTTGTGTTCTATAACATGTTTATTAGAAGATAACTGAAATCATTGTAATAATAAAAAAAAAAAAAAGCAAACAAGGAAAATAATATTTTAGATATTTCAGCAAAATAAAAAATAAATGTAATGAAATATTTATGTTCTACAGCATGTTAATGAGAAACTAACTAAAATTGTTGTAATAAAAAAAAAAAAAAAAAAAGCAAACAGGGAAAATAATATTTTTACATACCTAATTTCATTGACGTTGTACGTGATACTTTGATTTTGGGGAACCAATTAAATCCGATTATAAGTACGATAGCAATGACTTGAATCATCTTCAACAAGTCAAAGCTACCGTAATTTTCTCGGGTTTATATTTTGTTAGCTGAACTAACTTGGATCCTGAGAACGTTCTTGTTTCAGTTTTTAAATCCGTGTCAACACATCTATGCTGTCCAGTGTCCACAGAACTGTCCAGTGTCCCGCGTTTATTCTAAAAAGTTTCACTGTTACTTTTATCCGTTATTCTGCGGTCGAGTGGTAACAACTGAAATAGTGCAGATGCAGACGATTTTTAAGTTTCGAAGTTCGAAGCAGATGTTTTTTGGTTTTATTTGTTTTTCTATACCACAGTTTCGGAAGGAAATTAAATGCGTAATAATTTTCTCAAATTGTCTCTAATTCAATTTCCTGTTTGAAAATGTTTTATTGTATTTCATCTTTTATTTTTATCAGTTTTATTGAATTGTAAAGTTTCATTTACGTAAATAATAATAATAATATTATCCATAATTAGAGTTTACTAGATAAAACATTGCTTAAATTTTCAAAATGTATACAAATTAATTTATTGGTAATAATGATGACTCCCTCCCTTTTTTATAAAGTAAAATTTGTATCACAGGTATCAGTTTGTATCGCACTCATCTCTTCTCGATAATCTTGTTGTATTTTTTAAGAAGATATTTTGTATATATATACAAAATATCTTCTTAAAAAATACAACAAGATTATCGAGAAATCTCTTCTCGATAATCTTGTTGTATTTTTTAAGAAGATATTTTGTATATATATACAAAATATCTTCTTAAAAAATACAACAAGATTATCGAGAAGAGATGAGTTTTTCTTTGTCAATCTGTCATTCTCTTAATATTAATTTTCTGTAGAATAAAACTTGTAAAATAATTTTTAAAGATATATTTTGAAAACAAAAAATAAAACATGAATAATTAATTATGTCGTGGGCTTTGCCTAAATTTTGTACATTAATTTTATATTCGGAAAATGTCAATTCTATTTTAAACGTTTGAAAGAAGTAGAATAAATAAAAAAAAATACTTAAAATAGTGAAACACTAAGAGGGAAAAAAATGACTTGAATGCAAATTATAAAGCAAGAAATGCATATATGACTGAACTTTGAAGACGCTTTCTGCGTGCTCATTAAAAGCTGCAGCCTTAACTGTAATAGAAAGTTTTTAGTTTGAAACGACAGAAATGTTTCGACTACTCTTTGAGAAACTTCTAGTATAACAGATGATCATTTACAAAAATCTTTATAAAAGATAAGTCGAGGTCTGCTTACCTAAAACATTTTTTTAATAATATGAAATTCTCATAATTAGGAAATCGTTTTGTGTTGCTGATGAATTAATTACATTTTATGTTATATGAAAATAAAAAGTTTTTGTTAGAGGCACAGATGCAACTTGGACCACGGTTTAAAAAATTTGTTAATCCGGCAGAAAAATATATTTTACAGTAAATAACATGCTTTTAATAATTTTTGTAATTTTTTAAAGTTTTCTAAGAAGTTCACATCTCAGTCACAATGTGACATCACTGAGTGGTGGCATTTTGGTCACAGATGTGACGTGACCACAGTGACTTACAGTGACGTCACAATGACGTCACTGTGACCATGCATGCTATGAGGGACTGTACACTGTTAAAATGTTCTGTTCAACGTTATACCAATATATGGAGTAATCCGTATTTTTTTTTTATTGACATTTCAGATTTTCTCTGTGTGAAAAAAAAAAAAAAAAAAAAAAAAAAAAAAAAAAAAAAAGAGAGATTTTAAAAATTACCACTGCGCATAAAAATAAAACCAGTCTTTAAAATTGAAAAAAAATGTAATTTTCTTTTAATTAAATCCATCTGAAAATGAAGTGTAATAATAAAAATCAAAATTTTAAAGCTCCGCCTGACAGATTCGAACCTACAATCTACTGTGTGGGAGACGTGCGCTTTACCACGGCGTTATTGGTCCTTTGTGATGTTTGCTGAATTTAAGATTATGTTTTGAAATCTAAAAAGAGTGAATTCGCTTAATTAAAGTAATATAAGAATTTTTCAAATTTTTATGATTTTGGGCATGACAGGGGGGGGGGGGGGTGTTCAGTTCTATGAAAAAAAAAATTCAATTCTGTAACTTAAATAGTTTCCGAGTACGAAGGCTGTGACGGACCGATAGAGAAGCGAGACTATAAGGGTTTCGTGAGATGAACGAAATATATTATGTAAATCATAGTGTAAGATATTTAATACCACAATGGTGTTATCGTATAATTAAACTATATTAAAATTTGCTAAATAAAACTAGGTTTCTGATCTTGAAAATTATCTTCTAACAAAAATTAATTGCAGACACCGTAAATATTGTACCTTAAATTATATTAAAACAATAAGAACATCTTTAAAAAGCAAAATATTTTACCTATAGAGGAGGAGGGAGGGGGGAATCATTGCTTCATCAATATTTCACCAGTTTATGGTTCAATATTTAACCAATTTATGGTTCAACATTTCACCAATTTACGGTTAAACGTTTCACCAATTTACGGTTAAACGTTTCACCAATTTATGGTTCAAGGTTTCACTAATTTATGGTTCGACGTTTCAGCAATCTGTGGTTCAAGGTTTCACCAATTTATGGTTCAACGTTTCACCAATTTATGGTTCATCCTTATACCCAAACGTTGGAACAATATTTCACCATCTTATAGTGGCAGCTACTGCAGCACCAAAAATTGGTTCAACGTTGTACCAAATTTTTAACAGTGATGATCACCATCTTTATCTAAACAACACTGAGTTAGGCATTCCATATTTCTGAATGAGGTTGGCAGTATACATGCGGTGCAACTAACCGAATTACTCGCCGTTTATAGCACTTCACGTGATACCATTAGATTTCAGATAAAGGAAGTTAAATCTGTTTCAAAAATTTTCCACAGTATTTTCACTAACGTTAAAGTTGTAGATAAAAATTCGGGTTCCGCTTGAGTGAATATGTGAATTGCGATTATGGGTTCCACAGCAAAATTTGATTGTTTTGGCATGTACATGGTTGTGTTTTTTTAACTTCTGATAATTGATTATTATGTACTTTTTAGCGCTGAATTCGAAAATTACCGTCATTTTTTACCATTACGTCAGGATTTTTCGCAAATCGTAAATTTCAAAATTGTTAAAGTTGAAATATTGCGAAAATCTGATACTGTGAAATCCATGTAAAACTTTTTTCATGATAATTTATTCACTTTTTTGGCTTATATACTGGGGATTCTTATAGCTAATCAGTTGAAGAATCTGATATGGGAAGGGGAGGGGGTGTTCATTAACCCGCTTGAGAGAGATAACCTAAAACATGACACAAGGTGAAAAGGAACATACGTCATGCAGAGTATAAGCCAAAAAAAATGATTAAATTATTATGAAAAAACGTTTTACGTTATTTTTATAGTATCAGATTTTCGCAATATTTCGACTTTTTAAAAATTTAAAAGTTTTCTATTTGCAAAAAAATCCTGACGCGACGGTAAAAAATGAAGGTCATTTTCGGATTCAGCGCTAAAAAATACATAAGAATCAATTACCAAAAGCTAAAAAACATGAAACATCCCAAATTTTGCAGGCTTATGTTATCAACTCTCTAGAGTTGTTACATTAGCAGGGTACTCTTCAACAGAACACCCTATGTATGTGCTTTTGTGCGCATGCATGTTTGAATATTTATATACCGGAATATATGTAAGCAAATTAGAAAAAAATTAACTCTTTTCCCTGATGTTAAATAAAAAATGATATAACATCAGAATCTTTCATGTATTTTTTTAAATTCAAACTAGTAAACTAAAAAATTTAAATTAACGTTTCTTTAGAAATTGAAGTTTGTTAAGTATTCCTTCCTACTTGTTCAGAAGTTGCTTAACTAATTAGCGACCTCTACAGAAAAAAACTCATTTATTAAAAGAGGTTTTACTAGAGAGAGAAATTTAAAAATCTCTAGGATATGTCTTGTTTTAGCATTTTATTATATTTAAATGTAATCATTTTTTAGAGCAGAAGAACAGACATTAAACGGTATATGCAGTTATTGCTACACGAATTTATATCTATGACACTTTTTCTTAATTTAAAATCTTCGAAATACATAGGATGAAAAGGAATCTTCGAAAACTATGTTTTTGTTTTACAAAAAAAATGTTGATTACAGCCAAAATAAAGGCTAAATTGCAAATTAACGAATTATAAAAAATTTTATGCTTGTAATCTTTTATAATGGCATCTTCTTCTCAATATCGAGTGAGAACAAATAAAACAATTGCGTGACCGAAACAATGTATTTATCATAATGTGGTTAAAAAAAGCTATAAATAGAGAAAAAATACTGCAAAAATACTACTCCTTAAAACTTCAGATATGCTTAGCGAAAAGCGAACTAGTTTCGAGAGCAATAACTATACAGCTTTCTTTATCATCCGAAATATATGTATGTTTCTCAAAATGCGCTCATATACAAGGTATCGCAAAAAATTTGAAACGCGCTCTAGTTGTTTACCTATTGGAGACACATAAAGCAATATAAATTACAAAAGTTTTCAAAAATAGTGGGAATTAGGATTATGTGGATGAAATAGTCCTGCCATTAATTTTCAAAAAGTTGGACTTTTTAATTCTTATACGATCTCTGGGCTCTATGTCGTATTTCGGAAAAAAATTCCATGCTCTGACAAGTACAAAACTTAAAATTCCATTCTTCTACGACCTAAATACACTGGGTTATGATACTTTGAATTCTGTGAAATTTCAGAGCTTTCTGGCATTAAAAAATCGTCAGTCAGTTTTTATTACCGGAAAGCTCAAAAGTATCATAAAATTCAAAGCATCAAAAGTCGATGAGTTTTGGCCGTAAAACCGAATGTTTACTGTTGTATACAACAAGTATACTTCTCAAACCTTGGAGAATTTTTTCCAAATATAACTTATAGTACCCAGAACTGTATAAGAATTTAAAAATTGTCACTCTTTGAAAATTGATAAGCGGAATCTTATCATCAACACATCCTTAATTACTACCCTATTCTGAACACTTTTGCAATTTACATTGACTGTGTATATCCAAAAGATAAAAAATTAAAACGCGTTTCCAATCTTTTTGGGATAGCGTGTATTTATTCTACGGAAGTTTTTTATTATTATACGGAAGTTTTATTTAATCTACGGAAGTTTATTTCAAGCATTTCTGGTGTTTTAAGAAGTTTTGTTTATAGCAGTTATCAAAAGCGATAAAATTAATTTAAGGATGATTTTCATTACTGATATTATTAATTGTTCAGTTTGTTTAAGGGTCGGGTAGTAAATATATTTTCGTTGCCCGCAGAACATTGGTTCTTTCCGTTTCCGGAATACAAAAGTTCATTGTTGAATGAACAGCATCGTTGTCGGAGAAATTACTAAAAGGCTATTCGGGCGCATTTGTGCGCCGTAAAAAAAGCAAATGTTTTTTAATATGCGAAAATATAATTTAAACACGAATTCTTTAGAAAACTCAGTGAAATGTGAAACATTTTGTCAACTCAGAAAACTGATGAAATTAATTTAAGAATGTTTGTCATTACTGATGTTAATAATTGTTCAGTTTGATTAAGAGTCAGATAGTGAATATATTTTCGGTGACCGCAGAACATTACTTGTTTCCGTTTCCAGAATATAAAAATTCATTGGTGAATGAACGGCATCGTTTTTGAAGAAATTACTCAAAGGTTATTCAGGCGCATTTGTCCACTGTATAAAAAGCAAATGTTTTTTAATCTGGGAAAATATAATGTAACGACGAAAGAAATTATATAATAATTTCTTTCGAGTTACCCAAGCTATTTTTAGAAAACTCAGAAACTAATGCATTTTCGAGATTTAAAGGAGCATTTATAAAAACAGTTTCTTTTGCTGCCACTGATTGTTTCGGAAACGTTTAGGAGTAGTTTTCATAGCGTATTAATCTGCTTTCTTAAACCTAAATATCAGTTTATAAGATGCTATCAATTCTTGAGTTAACATTTTCAGCTGCATAATTGAATTCAGACATTCAAGAGTAACAAAATTATATTAATTTTAATTCTAATATTATTGCTCTTATGTCATCATGTTTGTCTGTAAAACATGTTTTCTGAACATGAAAATGTTTACTTTCGAATTGATAGCATCCGAAAAAGCTATATTCCGGATTGAGAAAACTGATTAATACACTATAGTATCTACTCGGAAACGTTTCTGAAGACCAGTGAATGTAATAAGCGGCAAAGAAGCGTTGTTTTTATTAGTTTTTCTTTAAATTTCGAAAATATATTGGTTTTTGAGATTTCTAAAGGAAAAGAACGCTTTTGGAATCATAGGTGTATTATATTTTCCCAGATAGAGAAACATTAGTCTTTTTTTATTCAGTGTAGTTCGTTTCTTAAAAGCCAGCGTGTACTTACATGTGTTATCATTTGAAAAAAGCTATTTTTGGTTATAGTCCACCCTCTGACTGAAAAAGCCTGTAGAAGCACGACTTGTTTTCATCTGAGCGCTAATCAAGGCGGCATTAAAAACGGAAATAAACATAACTTATTTAGATATAAAGTTAAAATTTCAGTGCTAAATTCACCTTTATTAATAATTAAAAGAAAAATACACATAAATGCATCATCATTTCTTAAGACACAATAACTTTTAGTTCTCACTGATAATGAACAAGTAAGTTCGATTGAAAACGTTTTTATTTTAAAGGACTTAATGTAATTTAAATGTTTTTATATTGTGTTGTACGCACCTTTAAGTAATGATGATAAATTTTAATAGCTTTTATAGGCTAAAAATTTTATTATTTGAAGGTTTCATTCACACCGGCACTCCCCCCTCCTTTAAATAAATTATTTTAATCAGTAATTTCAATTCCTTAATTAAAATATGTAACACGAATCTTTTTCATATTGTGAAACAACATAAATCTGCTGCCATTTTTTATTATTATTATTTATGATGATGAAAGCACTGATTGGCCTAACACTATACGAATATTCCAATATTCTAAAAAATCATGTTCAGAAAATAATCATGAGTTCGCTCTGGTCGATTTCTTTCAATCTAGATGATCATTAAACAATGTATCCTAAAAGATAATTAAAGCAGTTACAATCACTCTTCCTCTGAGATTTATGAATCAGAGAGAAAATAAAACTGTACCTCCTACATTTTTATCACTTCAAAAATGAATCGATATGCGGAAAATTGTATTTCTACTTTCTACATTAAAGGACAAAGCACCGGAAGTTTGTTAAAGGTTGTTAGTTTCAAGCTGTATTTTACAGAAATATAATTTGAGAATCCTGTGTATCTATTTTACTGCTCGTGAAATGCTGCACGTTGATGACATTTTCAGTATGCATTTCGTCCAAGTGTACGAAAACAAAAATCACTTATTCCACAAAAAAAAAAAAAACATTTGATCTCGTTTCTTCATTTTTTTTAAATGATCTATCTACATATTGCTGTATCGCCTTCTGAATGAATCGATATGCAAAAAATCTGCATTTCTGCTTTCTACATTAAATGGCAAAGCACCTGAAGATTGTTAGTTTCAAGCTGTGTTTTACAGAATTACAATTTGAGAATCCTATCTATTTTATTGCACTTGAAATATTACACGATGACGACATTTTCAAATATATATGTATTTCGTTCATGTATTCGAAAACAAAAAGGACTTATTTCACAAAATTAAAAAAAAAAAAAAAAAAAAAAAAAAAAAAAAAAAAAAAAAAAATTGATCCCGTTTTTTCATTTTTTTATGTGACATATCTGCATATTGCCTTATCGCCTTCTAAATGAAACCATGTGCGACAAATCTCTGTTTCTACTATCTACATTAAATGATAAAGCACCTGAAGATTGTTAAAGGTTGTTAGTTTCAAGCTGTATTTTACAGAAATATAATTTGAAAATCCTGTATATCTCTTTTACTGCTCGTGAAATACTGCACGATGACGACATTTTCAGTAAACATTTCGTCCACGTGTACGAAAATAAAAACAGTTATTCCACAAAAACAAAAAAAAAGAAAAGAAAAACCATTCTATCCCGTTTCTTCATTTTTTCATGCGACATATCTGCATATTGCTTTATCGCCTTCTAAATGAAACGATAATGCGAAAAATCTGTATTTCTACTTAATACCTAATATCTGCTTAAAATGATAAAGCACCTGAAGATTGTTAAAGGTCGTTGCTGTGTTTTACAAAAATACAGTTTGAGAATCCTGACTATCTCTCTTTTACTGCTTGTGAAATATTACACAATGACGACATTTTCAAATATATATGCATTTCGTTCATAGATTCGAAAACAAAAATAACTTATTCTACAAAAACTAAAAAAAAAAAAAACATTCGATCCTGTTTCTTCATTTTTTTCAACTGACATATCGACATATCTGCATATTGCTTTATCGCCTTCTAAATAAATCGATATGCGAGAAATCTGTACAGTCATTCAGGGTAACTTTGAACCATGGGGTGTAACTTTGCGCCACCTCCTAATTTTCAATATTTTTGACTCCAAAAGACTAAATAACCTCCAGAACTGTGCTCTGTTGGCAAGGTTCTAAACTGGGATTTCTACTCTTTATTTTAGAAAATAAATTAGCATCATTATGCGCAATTATTTGCATCATCTAACTATTTTTGTGAAGTACCGTTTTCAAGTTAATTTTGAATGCTGTATTGAAGTTGTTGTAAATCAATTAAATTTTCATAGTAAGTAACAATATACTCATTTATCAGACATATTATTATCTAAATGTTGTAAATGTGTTAATATTTTGTGATTATTTATTTATTAATAGTTAATATAGTGTAAAATAAGAAGGCACTAGCATTTTACCGCATTTTCAGGGTAACTTTGAGCCGGCTCAAAGTTATACTGATGTTTATAATTTACTGATTATATGTGCTAATGTCAAAAATTTCCCATATTTGCACGTATATTTTAAATACATTCTAAAAGTGTGCATTAGATATAAAATGTAAATATTTTTACAAATATGTGTAAAATACATAAAATTCATTTAGAGGCGTGATTAGGGGCGGAGCTACTCAAATTTGACATTTCACACATTCGACATTTTTTATTCTTGTTTGAATAATACTAGTACAGTATGAATTACTGTAACTATGGATGTATTATTGAGTTAAAACATTGAAAATTGTTTTTCACTGCATTTTTATGTTTTATATGAACAATAAACAGTTTTTTTTTTTATTTCTAAATATTCATGGTTCTCTTCTTCCACTTTTCTTGTGCCTAATAATTGTTGTAATATCATAAATTATACAAATCTTGTGATGTTGGGAAATGTAAATTAGGAGTCTTTAGATATCTGAAAACATTTTTTGGCGTTCAAAGTTGTCCTAACTACAATACTTTTTTTTATAATGAAATATTTTAGATAATATTTATCATATGGTGCAAAGTTACCCTAAATGGCTGGGTAACTTTGAATCGGGGTAAAAATTCATTTTTTATTGCCTTTATCATTATTATTCCTTAATTTTTGATAGTCATACAATAGTTTAGGATCATTTCTTCCCTTTTAAGTCCCTAGTTGCAACAATATTCTTAAAATAAGAGTCTGGCATATGAAAATAGAGAAAATGCGGATCAAAGTTACCCTGAATGACTGTATTTCTACTTTCTACATTAAATGATAATGCACCTGAAAAAGGTTGTTAGTTTCAAGCTGTGTTTTACAGAAATAAACGAATACATTTGAGAATCCTGGCTATCTCTCTTTTATTGTTCGTGAAGTACTACACGATGACAACAATTTCAAATTGCATTTCGTCCACGCGCTCGGAAACAAGAATGGCTTATTCTACAAAAACTACAAAAACTTTCAATCCCGTTTCTTCATTTTTTCAAGTGACATATCTGCTTATTGCTTTATCAGTATGGATTTTCTACATGTATTTGAATATTCTCTATTACGTGATTTATGTTTCCTTAATAAATATCTGTGCTTTTCCGAACAAATAATTCGCAAGAGTAAATTACTTCTCACTTCCACCTGTTAAGTTTTCCCAAGATTAATAATTATATAAAATCCTATAACCTAGGTTTAATGTGATAACTGAAATTTTAAAAAGTCTAAATATTTTAAAGAAAAACGGTAGTATAATATTATAAATTAAGATAAAATATTCTACTACCATAACATAATCAACAAATATGAATCTTCTAAAATTTTTTTCATTCTAATTCTGATGTTCCGTCAATAATTATATCTAGCAACACGGAAAACTTAAAATCCATCATGAATAACGAAAGACTATTTACCGTCAGCATAGTAACTGGTTAAAATGTTTCTTCGTTTTTCTCAGAACAGACGTGGCAAAAGAAATAAATTTCTCTCATAGAATCGAATTTCGATAAGTTTTATAATCACTCATGACTCTGGAAATTGTTCTTTTATCTTTTCAGATTTTTTTTTTCTTTTAAGCAATCAGAAACCTCAGAGCTGAATAAGTTTCCAAAATAAATAGAAAATTCCTTTATGAAATTTAAGGATCCCTTATTCAGAAACCTTTTTCGTATAAACTTAGGAAATCCCCCCCCCCACCCCCACCCCCGCCGGCTTTTTTTCTTTTGCATGTGTGTGTATCCTTTTCTAAGTGATTTTTGAAGGTAAGGTAATGTTTTTTTTTTTTCAGAATTGTGAACAACTACTAAGATACATAAAATTTTTGTAAACGCTTCTGCTATATGTGGAAAAATATTCATTAATTATTTATAGTGCAACGAAATAGCACTGAAAATGAAACATTAGCTTAATTTCTTTACTTTTTGTTCAATACTATTGGTAGATTTTTTTTTTCTTTTTTAATGAAATCCGTTTTCGAATTGATTATTTTTTTTCCTTAATGAGAAAGAACTTTAATTATATGAGAAAATCTTTGAATGAACCTATGGAGGAAATCTTCGAATCACTGTAAAAGAAATTCTAACTAACGAATTTCGTAGAAGTTAAATATAAAGTTGAACGCAAACTACATTCGGCCATATTGTTGCGGCTGAAAGAATATGGCCAGGGAAGGATTTTCTGAAAATATTGTCGTGCTAGTTAAGGAGGACTTCCTATTTAAAAAAAACGTTAAATTATCTTTATGTTTTTGGTTTCATTTACGATATTTCAAGTTTTTTTTTCCCTTGTAACAGTATAACTTTTAAATACCACCATCAGAAAAAACAAAAGCTATCAAGCTCGATTAATTAAATTTTCTACTTGCAACGTTTATCTAGCTAGCTTAAACACATGTAAAAGAGATAACTTAAATTCATGTAACTGTGATAATTTTTTAAATTAGATAAATCATGTTGTTTTACAAGCCCTAAGACAGTTTAATAGTAGGAGTATGTTTAGATTTGCCAGTTTGGCGTTCTTTTCTATTCAGAAATACCGAATTCATACTAGAAATTACGAATAGTAATTTTACTATATTTAATGACAGGACTTTCTTGATTAAATCGAAGTAAAAATTCTTCGTTTGGAATTTCCGGTGTATGACGGGGAAAAAACCCCCTCACAAATGCTTCGTAATCTACAGAAATATAATATGACCACGAAATAAAATATACTATAGTCTCGTTCGGGTTACCCATGGTTTCGAAAAACGTTCTTTATCATTAGAAATTTCAGAAATCAATATAATTACAAGATTTATTATTTAGATATTTATTTAGATAATTACAAGAAACATTTACAAAAAGTTGCCTTTTTGCTTAGTTGCCACTGCTTTTCTTGAACGTTTCCGGATAGTTGTATAGTGCATTAGTCAGTTTTCTAAAACCGAAATCTCAGTTTTTAGGAAGTTTTCAGTTTTGTCAGATCTCAATTACACATTTTCAGCTGCATAATTGAATTTATACATGCAAGCGCAACAAAATAATATTAATTTTAATAATTTATCTGGTTTGTCTGTAAAGCATGTTTATTGAGCATGGAAATGTTTACTTTAAATGCCACACCCACTAAATATTCGCACCATAAAATGTTCACCAATACAACTGTAATATCTAGGACTTACATTAATAAGCAGCAAAGATATGCAGTTAGTATTAAGCCTCTGACAGTCTAGCAAAAGGACAAAATTTTGTGTTAAAAATTAAAAAAAGATGATTATTTCAACATTATATAAAAAAAAATTAATTATGAATATGAATGTAATCCTTGAAAGTATAAATCATTGTTCAATGAATTAAAAATCATTAAATGAATTAAATTATATTACATTAAATAATGCTTGTATTGCTGTGAAACCTGGAGCTTAGTGAACGTGTTAACACGGGCTTGTCCGTGAGAGGGTAAGAAAAATGGAACAGTTTTTAATAATTTTTTTAAGAATAAAATCCTTAAATTGATTTTTTACAGTTTACTATGTTTTGTAAATTTTCTGTATTTAAAATGCAAAAATTTGAAGTATTATTTTTCAAATGTCTTGATTATATTTTTATATATTCAGTATGATCTTACTTAATATAACTAAGGATGGATTTTGCAATATAATGAGGGAAAAAATTTAATCTAACAGAATCCGTGTTTTTTATAGCAATTTTCCATAGATGTATGCGTTTTAATTTTTTTTTTCTGAAAAACTAATTAATTAATTGAAAAACGTTTACTCGAAAACACGAAACTAAAATGCGAAGAACCCGATTAGTAAAGATAACATCCCAGTTTTCTTTGATACTGAATTTGAATAAGAATTTCGCCAAATTAGTCAGGTATAGCCATGTTGGCTTCATTTATGCCGATTTACTTTTGGTCACCAAATTTGAAGATATTTCGCCAAGTTTCTCCAAGCTTGTTATGGTAAATTGAAGGAGAAGAAAAGATTTTAAAATCGTTGAATTTTTTTTTTTTTTAATGTAAATTTTAGCAACAAAATTATTTATTATTGTCAGTTAAAATGAGTTTATACAGTAATAACTTCTAATAGTATGCATAAGAGGTAAGTGAAAATTCTTTAGTATTTCAAAGGGTATCGAGTCCCCTTAAAAAATGATATATAAATGAGTGAAAGGAAGGAGAAATATAAAAATCCTTCCAGCCTGTACCGGTAGGAAAAGGAAGTTTCCCTATTTCTTGGTTTTAAGATGTTAGCTAAGTTTACTCGAAAACATGTAACTAAAATGCGAAGAACTTGATTCTAGAAGATTAGATCCCGGTTTTCTTCGATACTAAATTTGAATAAGAATTTCGGCGAATTAGTCAGCAATAGCCAAGTTGGCTTTATTTATGGCGATTTATTTTTGGTCACCAAATTTGGCGATATTTCGCCAAGTTCGGACGAGCTTGGTGAGTATTTGTTGCTAGCAGATAGTAATATATAGTTTTATGCGTGTGATTGGAAAAATTGTTACAACAGTGAAAGACAATTTGCGAGAAATCACATTCACTGAAACTCATAAATTAACCCGTAATTTTTTTATTTATTTATTTAATCTGTTGTCTTGTTTCAAAATGTTAGCCAACCTAGAATTTCAAACTGCTATATCTGAGGCATTTTTTAAGATAGAGGCGAAACACCAGAATCCTTGTATCAAGACCGAACTCTTAAGAGGGCTGGTCAGCCAGCTTGCGATTTCTCCTCACTAACGTAAAGTCTATGGCCATTGGATGCATTCGTATATTTAAAATATCTCCTTGGGAAATTAATATTTTTAACTTCTATTTTTTGCGTACATTTCCTAAAAGATGTCTCTTTTTTTCTTAGTTCTCAAAATATTTCTAAAGTATAGACTTAATTTTATATGAAGTGTGAAAATCTTACTCACAGTTCGCCCTCTTTTAACACATAAAATATTAAACTGAGCGTAGATTTTAGAAATATTTTGAAAACTAAGAAAAAAAAGATACATCCTTTAAGAAGAGTACACAGGAAAAAAATGTTAAAGATATGAATTTCCCGAGAAGATATTTTAAATATACGAATGCATCAAAAGTCCATAGACTTAATATTACGGAGGAGAATTCCGAAGCTGAGTGACCAGCCCTCTTAAGTCTAATAAATTTGGAATTCTATTTTTTATATATTTCTTTTTCAGATTAAAATCTATAATTGGGCATCATTTTGAAACAAAATGGTTGACCATTCTGACCAACGAACTTGGTCAGGATCTTAATAAGTGCAATACACAATCTTTGTTATATTCAATCGGTTTATAAATACAAATGCTATTCCATGACAAAAATCAAACAGATAGATAGATAGATAGATAGATCTTTATAAATAAACATTTGGGCTGAGTGTGGTTTTGGGATCTGGGGGATCATGATCTGTAAAAATATACAGACATTTTACGGAATTGCTTCCCTATTTATTGCTTTTTAAGTGCGTAGTCAGATTTCATGTCTGTTAAATTTGTGTTTTAAATATGTTATTTTATTATTTTCTTTATTTATCGATGAAGCTTTAATTTCGTTACGGAATATTAGCTGGAAACAAATGCCGAGCTATTATATTTATATTATTTTAACACTTTATGTACTGAATTGTGAATTCATGAAAATTTTACTTCTAAAGTATTTTTCGTGAATTGTTTAAACTACATTAGAAGATTTACTTAATCATTTAATAGATTTTTGAAGGATTGAAGTATTTAGAAGGATTAATTAAATTTGAATTTATAGAGATTTTGTGCATTATTTATAACCCCACTCAAATCGTTTATTTTAAATATTTTTCTTATATTTTGTAGAATTAAGAAATGTACAAATATAATGTTCTTACAATAGAAATATAGAAATATTTTCTAATTGAATAATGACCCCCCCCCCCTCCCAAAGCCAAGAAAGCTGCAAAGACACAAATGCAAAAGAAATCCTCCTTTTAAAAATATTTTTGTTTTGTGTAACCAATAATGCTTTTGGAAAAAGATAAAGTAATGTATCTATAACTCATTCTAAACTGTATTACAACTAATAGATGTATTAAATGAATTTTATAACAAGTTATTTTAATGGTACTTATAAGTACCGTTAGTAGATAGAGGGTTTAATCAAGCAAAGGGTATCAAAGGGATTAATCTTTCGTAATCGGGCTGCACGCGATGGAGATAGATTAAAAAAATATTCTTGCCTAAAAATTATTTTAAAAACTATAAAAATAAGTGAGTTGAGATATAATTTTCAAGCAAATTGCATTTGAAATAACTCCCCCCCCCCTTATCTGACGTTGTAAAAATTAAAATTGTACGACGTATAGAAGTAAAAAAAAATCAGTTAACCCTTTGTATACTGACGGTACTTATAAGTACCATTAAAATAACTTGTTATAAAATTCATTTAATACATCGATTAGACTTCAAATGATCATAAATAGCATGCAAAAAACCCTGAGCTAAAATCTTCATTCCTATTCCAGAAGAAAACAAAAATGCTTAAAAACACCCTTTTTTCAGCCATTAACTTGGCCTCTCTGTCCATTCGGCTCAAAATTTGCAATCCAATTTTAACACACTTCCTATGTTATAATTGACCTAATTTTTCTTAGCTTGCCATATTTCTGGTGACAGTACAATATATTCAGTAAAATAAATATTTAAAATATGTCACCGCTTCCCCTGAGGGGTTAAAAACATTTCTCCCCTAGGGTACGTAAATGTAAGCACGTATATGTCATTAATTGCTTCATAAATAAGCTCATCTTCTTCGAACGAACCATGGAATTGTTGGTAAATATGTCATTGATTGCTTCATAAATAAGCTCATGTTCTTCGGACGAACCGTGGCATGGTTGGTAAATACGTCATCTTTCAGTATCATGCAGAGGGTAAATGAATCCGTAGATCGACATTGGTTGTATTTTCTTTCCAGGAAGCTGGATTTAAAATTGTACATTCATTTTTTTAACAAACTGATAAAAGAAATCACCCCTTTTTAGTACATTAGATAAAAGCTTGTCTTTAAAACATATTTTTACTCATAATTTTATTTCATTTAGATTTTTTTTTTTTTTTTTTTTTTTTTTTGTGAATTGCTCAGAAATAAACATACGTAACAGGCGTATATGAACAAAAACTGAACGTTAGCTGATAGTTTTTTTACTTTCATTTCTTTTCCTGTTCTATTTTTTATTCATAATTATATATCGCAAGATAAAATAAAATGATAATAGGTGAAGCAAAACTTAGCTAACATTGTTATTATTATTATTGGACAAACGTATTAACAATATGAAATTATCGCTTTGCCTTCCGAACCCAGTCCAAATTATTTGCGCTATGTTCTAATTTTATTACACACTTTTATCAGAAAAATAATCAAGGATAAAGCAAGGTGCTATTAATTAATATTTTTTCTTCTCTTTGTCATTTCCACTCAGCTTGAATACTTTATCCCCATATACGTTTTTCCTTGATTTAGTGTTTAGATTTACGGTTAAATTATATCAGAAAATAATAATAAATAATATAAAGCATATATTTAGCTGACAATTAATATTTTTATCTTAATTTAATTTAAATTTTTCGTTTTTACGTATGCAAAATTGTTTATTTGCAACAAAAGTATACTTGGATTTTATATATATGCTTATATTAAGATTAAATAGAAAAACAATGGAAGAAAATTATGATTTACGTTATACCGTATAGGTCAAACTATATACTGGCTGCAATATATAAGACTATGGATCTTTTATTCTGCACTCAACAAGATTTTTTTTATTTATTTTATTCCTTGTTTTATTATTTAGATTGATAATTAAATATGGTTTCATAAAGTATTTTTCCTTTTCTTTAATTAATGCGTCTTTTTTTCTTTAACTAATAATGTGTCTCTTTATCTTTAATTAATAATTTGTATTCCTTTTTAACATTTTATTAATACTTTTCTTCTTTACGTAAATTAAACTACGTACATGAAAATTTATATTACGGCGTTTTTACCACTAAGCCATAACATTTCTTTTTCATACATTCATTTTCATTTTTAAGACTTTCCGACATAGTTGCAAAGTACTCGTGACTTTAGTTTGTCCGTCTGTCTATTCGTCTGCGTGACTGTCCTTGCTCTAAATCTCGTAAATATACTCGAATTGCCCTAAAAGTTTTATATGTTATTGAAGTTTACTTTAGCATGATAGCTATAGAAAATGAAGTGTGTATCGTTTCTAGTTCGTTTACAGGAACAGTCAAAAGTAAACTGTTTCATTACGGTCAGTGAAAAAAAAAATCGTTTCATGTGCATTTTGATGATGTTACACTATTTCAAACATAATTAAATTGATATGCATTTATGAATTCCACTAAAACATGCTTTTTGTATTATATGAGGTGCAAAGCATTTATTATTCATTTACAGGGTCACACAAAAAAATATGTTACATAGCGGTTTACGGGGGCGGGGAATCGTTTGCAGTATATTTGAATGTTTGTACACTATTTCAACCATAATGAAATTATATGCATTACTGAGGTGCGCTAAAATTTTGTTACTAAAAAGGATGGTGGGCATTGCATTTATCGTTCATTTACAGGAACACACAAAAGAATTTGGTTGCAGTACTGTTTTTGGTCGATAATTGATTCACTTGTTTCTTTATTTTATTATTCAACATCATAAATGAATATGCAGTGAAACGTGTCAAAAGCAAATCATGACTTAAATTATTCTTTTTAATAGTCACGGCGGCAAAAATATAATACAATTAAAAGAGACCTGGTACCTACTTAAACTTCTCTAAAACGGAATTTTTCATCGGTCCTGTATGATTCCCTCTTTGTATATATTACTGTTTTATCACAAAAAATAATAATACACAAGACAAAACTTATTTGTATTTATTTTTCTGAAATAAATAAACGTTAAAATTTTCTTTTCTTCTCTTTTATCTATACATTTGCAGCCAAAGGTCCTAGCTTTGTATTCTGCACTCCTCCTGAGTACTTTATTTACAATATTTTAAAGAATAATTTTTAAAACACATTTGTTTTCTTATTTTATTTTTTAAAATAATTATTAATTATATTATCAAAAAACTTGTAATGCACGGTAAAATAATAATTTTTTTCTCTTTTAGCTAGACAGTCGCAATCTAAGATCCTAGCTTTGTATTATATGCTCATTCAGAATATTTAATTTCCAATATTTAGAAAATCCTTTTTTAATGTACTTGATTTTCCTTTTCATTCTATAAAATCCTTCTTAAATGTATTGTCAGAAAAAATATTCATGCACGATGCAATACTTATTTATATCTACTCAGCCTTTTATTTACTTTTACCTACGCGCTTGCAGCCTAGGATTACAGATTTGTGTTCCGCATTCATCCAGAGAACTTCCTTTATAACAAAGAATACTTAACACCTGCTTCACTTTTTTATTCTTAAAAGTCCTAATTAAACAAAATAATAATACAGAAATTACTACATATCCATCTATATATTTTTTCTTTCCTTATCTACGCACTAACAATACAATATCTTAGCTTTGTATTCTGCGCTCATCTAAAATACTTCCTTTATATTAGTTTAAAGAATATTCTTTTAAAATACATTCGTGTTCAAATTATAATCACAAATGTCAAAATTAAATGTATTATAGAAAAAATACACGAGACAATAACTTACTACTTATTTCTATCTATTCATAATTTTAATTTTCTCTTTTATGTACGCACTTGCAACTCAAAAGACTAGCTTTGCATACTGCACTCATCTAGAATAGTTCTTTATAATGTTTTGAAGAACGCTTTTTTAAATACATTTCTTTCCCTTTTATTCTTAAAAGTTTTAATTAAATACGTTGGACAAAAAATAATATAGGTGACAAAATTTATTCTCTCTTTCTCTTTCTTCTTCTCTATTCTCTGTCTGTCAGTCTTTTTTTTTTTTTTTTTTTTTTTTTTTACTATTTTACCCGCGTACCTGCAACCTAAGAACCCTCTTTGTACTCACCCAGAATACTTGTTTTATATAATACTTTAAGGAATACGTTGTTTAGTTTTTCGTCTTTATCCTTAAAAATCATTATTAAATATATTATCACAAAAAAAAATAATAATAACGCGAGACAATTCTTATTTTTATCTATTAATAAATTATTATTATTTTCTTTTATCTACGTACTTTGGAACCTAAGATCCCATCTATGTATTCTGCACTCACCAAGAACACTTCTTTTTTTAATACTGCAAAGAATACCTTTTAAATTCAGTTTTAATCCTTAAAAATCATTGTTAAACATTGTTAAACATTGTTAAATCATTGTTATCACAAAAAATGTATGAGACAACAGGGCTCGTACACATCAAGGGATTTAATGAGTTTTAAGTGTTTTAGTACCAGAAATTTCGTAAAGTGCTAGTCTCTATATCTGAAGATAGATTTCATTAAATAAGGCAAATATTACTTTACAAAAATTCTGTATAAAGGTGCCTGAAAGTCCTTGAAGCGTACGAACCCTGGACAAAACTTGTTTATATCTATTCATATTTTTTTCCACTCTTTTGCCTGCGCACTTGTGAACTAAGATCTCAGCTTTGTGTTCTGCACTCATCCTGAGCGCTTCCTAGCTGGTGCTTTTCGCGAGCAGGTAGCCCATCATCCAGCCCATTGGAAGTCCGTTTTCTCTTCTTACTCTGATTCACGTGATCCGCCCTCACACACTTCGCCCTCCTCCTCTCGCTCTTCTCTGAGCATCCCCCTCAGAAGCATCGGGAGAGTAGAGAGCATCGCACCCTAAACGCTGTTCTCGGACAGATTTTAATTTGAAATCTTTACATAAACCACCTTTCCTAAACATTGTTCGCAAGCAGTGTTAGGATTTGTTTCGGGTTTTCTTTGTTGGATTTCGGAAAGGTTAGTACTTTGTTTCTCTGTATGTTCTTTTTAGGTTGTGCTTTATTTCTCGCCTGTCGCGTTGTTTTGGGGTCAGAGAGCTGTATATTCCCGCGCTTTTTTGAGAAACACGTGCTTTATAAAATACATATTTGCAGCCATAATGTAGATGTTTAGGAGCAAATTCTGCGTAATCTCTTTGTGTAATAGACAGGCTAGAATAACTTACTATATCATTAGCGTAATATCAAGGCAGTTACTTTGTGAGCTATGATGAATGTTTATGGCTATTTTTACTCGATTTTATAAAGGCGATAAATTTATCGTTTAGGGGGAAGCACGTTAAAGTTTTTGTTATTTATTCCTACTTTGTTTTAAAACGAATTGAATACAGTTTAACTAGAAAAACGGTTTTTTAACATAGTGTAAACGTGCTTTTCCGTAAAAGATAAATGTATTGCCTTCATAAAACCGAATAAAAATAGCCATAAACATTCAGTATTGCTCACAAAGTAATTGTCTTGATATTACACTAAGGATATAGTGAGTTATTCTTGTTTATTACACAAAGAGATTGTGCAGAATTTACTTCAAAATACCTACATTATGGCTACAAAAAAGACAAGTGTTTTTCTAGTTAGACTGTATTATATTCCTTTTAAAACATAGAAGGAATAAATATCAAAAAACGTCAGAGAGATTCTGGCAAATAAGTTCATCAACATCGCATTAAAAATCTAACATGAAAATAATTGTTCCGTATAGTTCTAGGAATACGAAATAAATAATTAAACATACTGAAAAAGAATAAAAATAAAATTAAATTTAAGTAAATCACCCGATAATGGCATTGCTCTAGTTTTTTAATTCCACTTAATTCCACACAGTTCTTCTTATAACTTTAAAAATAAAATATTATAACGATAAAGTTACGTCAAAAACACTTTTTACCAATTAATATAGATCGGGTTTCTTTTTAATTTTACTTAATCAAAAACTTAGAAGTGACATTTTAAAAAGTAAATTTAATATAAAGATAATTAAGGGATATTTCAGTTCTCAGTGAAGAATTTTAAATAATTTTTATTAATGTATAAATAAAAAATATAAAGCTGTGCCGTGATGGGTTTAATTTAAAGTGGTTAAAAAAAAATTAACTGTTTAGTAAACTGTAATTTGTCATCATTTTTATGAAATTTAACATGATTGTTTCTTTGATATAATTTGATATTTTTTTTTATATACGAGTCCTACTTTTATTATAAATTAAATGTTCGCCGAAAAGTAAACCAATATTAGGCGTCTGACGTTGTATTACATAGTGGTATATTTTTGCATCAAAACTTTCTTTCATTATTATTTTCCGGTGTAATATGTGATGTTTGAAACATCATCAATTGCTCTTTTTCTGAGATATTTTGTTAAAGGTACGTGATCAATATAATTAGTTAAATTACCCACTAGCATTTAAATCACTGTGGGAAAAAAAGTAATGATATTGCTCAAAGGAAAGTATGCAACCAACTATGTTAAATATGGATATGTTTTTTTAAGGGGAAACCTTTGAAAATCGTTTTACTTAATATACCTAGTAAATTGAATTTTAAGAAAAATAGTTGAAGAAAGGTTTTTTTGTAAAAATTTACATTGTCGGAACAGTTTATTTAATGGTATCAGTAGCTGAGAACAAAACAGAGACGACAGTTGCGTAGGCGACTGCAGTTGCTGAAAGATATGTCGGCTGTTGAAAAGTCATTTTTAACGCCTACCTGTTAGAATTGGAGAAGCAGGTATCTGCTAAATAATCTTGACGATTGACAATAGTCGAATGTACTCATATAAATTAAACGTTAACGTAGTTTTTTTAACATTCCTACGGATTTTTGTTTTTAAATATCATATCAACAAATCTTAATTTTGGCGTTCTATATACAACCGAATACATTGGCTATCTACGAAATCTATTTCGATCAAGGTTTTGAAAGTTTGATGTTTCTTTTCTAAAATTAGCAGATTATCTAAACAGATACCCTCTGAAGAGGTACTTTTTTTTTTTTTTTTTACTTACCCTCAAAATACGAAATGTGGGGGTTGCTGTTTCTCTTTAATGTCACATGGTTCTTAGAGAGTTTTCTTTTATGATCTTTGGCAAGCGTCACTACGAAACGTTTATCAGTTTGTTTGACTTCGAGAATTTAAATGATACTCATTAAGATTTCAGACTGAGTTTCTTATTAAATGTAGTCTATTATTGACAGCAACATCCAGAAATCTGCTAGTTTTTACATTAGGATCATAATTTCCGAGAACGGAAATATATTTCTTCGTTGATATTGCGAATATTTTATTGCAAAGGAAACTCGGTGTTTAAAGCGTTATTTTATGTTTACAAGAATGCGGATGCCAAGAAACAAAGATTTAAATGTTGAAGTTATGACGAAATCTGTCTTTTACTCGAAAACAAAAGTCACGTGTACCAAAATTAGATAAATGAGAATGACAATAAATAATGTGCTCTTATTAAGTAATAAAGAATTTATTTATATGTATATTTACAACAAAAAAGTGCTATTTGTTTACAGGATTGGCAAAAATTTGGATGCGAAGAAACAAAGATTTGAATGTTGAAGTTATGAAGAAATTTAACTTTTACTCAAAAGAAAAATAAAGTGTCAGTTGCGACTCAAATGAAAGAAATACAAATGAGAAGAAACAAAGTTATGTTATTGAGTAATAAAAAATTTGATATTTTCAAACACAAAAAATGTGCTGTTTGTTTATAGGATTGGAAAAAAGCGAATAATAAGCAGAAACATAGACAATGTTCTCGAGTTATAAAGAATTGTACCATTTTACGTAACAAAAAATGCTATTACACGATTGAGGAAAATACCGATGAGACGAAGCAAAGACTTTAATACTGCAGTTAAGAAGATAATTTTTAATGCTTTAAAAAAACAAAATGCTGTATGTTTATAATATTAGGGGAAATACGGATGGGGAGAAACAAAGATTTAAACAGTGGCACTATGAACTCAAAACAAAAAAATTCACTTGATTATATTAGAAAAAATGCAGTAAAACTAAATGTGACGAAAAATGTCTGAAATACTTCAGTTATGGAAAATTTGAGCTTTTATCTCATGAAAATAATGTATCGTTGTATCTCAAGTTTTAATGGAATATATTCATATATAGACTAGAAAATGTAAATCATCCACTTTTGTCATTAAGTTTAATGAATGGAACAAAACAAAAAAAAAAAAAAACTTCTGTTGTTCAATATGTAACTTTCGAGTTCTGTTCTGATAATCTTAAAGTCCAAAATTCTGCAAAACTGATGCGAATATATTGTTAAAAACAGTCAAAATTCCTAAAGCTCAGCATATTTTAATTTATCTCTCATTGAATATCGTGTTAAATTTTATGAATTGTGGCATTTCTAATGTACTAATCCTAACTAAAATCCCCTGGTAGCTAATCGCATGATATAAATTTCTCATTTAAAAGATGAAGTAAACCTCTTAAAATTTTTTTCTTTGCTGTTCTCGCATAAACGGATTTTTTTTCCCGTCGGCAGCACCATTTTTTCTCTCGTGGAAATGTACAAAGGCAGATTATCTGAAAAGCTAACAGTGCTTTCATTCTGTAAACCTTTCTGCTCCATTAAGTACTTATTAGCAATAATTTCTCAAGAACAGATCTTGATTTTACATAAAATATATTTGAAGAGACACAGATAGATATTTTTTATTGGATTTCCATTAATAAGCCTTGATAAAGTCACGCACAATCCAGTAGTATGATTGTCATAATAAGCTTGTACTTACATGCTTAAATTTTAAAAAAGCTTATTTTTAACCCTTTCGCGTCTAGAATCTTAAAATAATAGTACATGTCTTTATATTTATTGTTTTTTTTCTTTAGAATTACTATAATTACTATTATTATTATCTGAATATAGAAATGTAAATATAGTATATACCTTTGCATTTACTTGATTTATCTTTCATCACTTAAAAAAAAATAATCCTTTAAATAATCATCATTTAAAAAAATTAATTAAAAAAATGCTTAACGCTTTATAAACCGTTAATGAAATTTATTCCAAAGATGTGTTTAATTCTTTAAAGTTAAATATACTTTTCACAGTCAATACTTTATAATAAAAGTAGAAAAATACTGGAATTGTCTATTTAATCCTGTTGTAGCAATAATACAACATTTTCCAAACGTCTTTAAAAATTCTTCGGTAGTCTGTTGTCATATTAAAAATACGCAAATTAACTACTGACATAGTCATGAGTCAATAACTCTTAATTTTTCTCATTTGCATAACTAATATTTTTTTACTAAAAAGTATTTTTTTTCTCCAAAATTAAAAAAGTATTCGAACCCGGATTAAAACCTTTTAGTTGTTTTGTTTCAAAATAATTTTTAGATTTCTATGATTTCAGGTCTAATATATTTTTCTTTTTAAATTGTTTTAAATGTTGCATGCGTAACTGCGTAAGAATATGTTCAATTTGACCATTTAAAAATTACTTTCCAAAGCAAATTTAATTTTTATATTGAATAATGCTTATAAGTGTATCTTACTGTTTTATGTAAAAGTAATTTTATAAAAGCAAAAATAATAAAGTCTTTTAAAATACTTCTATATTCTGAAAATTGGTTTTCAAACACAAGTATTTTACATTGACTGTTATTTGGCAAAATGTGTCTTTTTGTCTTATATAGTTACATTTTGTAATCAAAATTAAAAATGACTTTTAATACATCTTATTAATCGTTAATTGCTTTAAAAAAAGGGGGGGGGGGGTTACAATAGTTCGAATAATTCAATCTTACTGCTCTGTAGTTATACAAGATTTTGTACGGTCCTTGAATTCGTATGCCACTATTTCTGAAGAGTAAAATTCGTTTTATTTAATAGTACAAATTATTACTATATATTAATTATTTGGGAACATTGGTACTTAAATTCAAAGAATAGACGAACCGTGGTACATTTTATGAAAAAAAAAAAAAGAGTAATAATAGTTTTTAAAAGTTTGCGAATTCCTTTTGAAAGTAAATTAATTTTTAGTTGACTCATGCTTAGAAACATAGAACATTTATTTCATATAAGTAGAAACCGAATTTAAAGAATTAATTAACATCGGAATGATTTAGTATTCAAAGTATTTGTATTCTCTAATCTATTTCTTTTCACACCCTTTCTTTTTTAAAAGAATGTATTTTAACATTTTCCTTACTGAATATTATTAAGTTTTAGTTTATATTTCGATTGTGCTTTAGTGTGAAGAAATACTATACAATTTTTAAAGCTATTTTTTAAAGATAACAAAAAGAAAGAAAAAAAGACAAATCTTAGTATTTTTAGTGTATTTTAAAAATTAAAGATGTATATTTTATACAATGCAAACATTGTTTTTTCAAAACAGGATTACTGTTTAATTGGATAAAACATCCTGAAATGTGTCATAACAATTAAATGTGTCATATTATGTAAATTATAAGGTAATTTAACTAACTTTCTAACAAAAAAAATTTAAATATTTGAAAGGTTGGATTGGTGTAATCAAATTTAAAACCAAATTCATTTTATTGATAAAGTTCTATAATTTTCTAAATACTTTTATAGTCAACAATTCCTTAATTGAACTGAGCAAGTGCAGTAAAATAATCTAAAAAGCCATTCCATATCACGTGTAGGGCAGCTTTTCTACATATTACTGCTTTTTTAACAATGCTACACTGTAAAAAAAATACTGCCAGTTTTCCGCTAGGAATCGGAAAAATAGTTGCCCTTATCGTACCAGAATAATTTCCGACCCAGCTCGGAATAAAATCCATCAAAATAAGGAAATAGTTAGTAAAATGGTATTTTACGGATTTTATTCCGAGCTGGGTTGGAAATTATTCCGGTACGATAAGGGCAACTAATTTTCCGATTCCTACCGGAAAACTGGCATTATATTTTTTTTCAGTGTATTATATATCCTCAAATTAAAACAACTATGCTAATACAGGGTTTGTACGCATCAAGGGATTGAGGGGTTTTTAGATGTTTTAGTACCAGAAATTTCGTGACGTACTGGTCTCTATATCTGAAGATATAGAATTTCCTTTTCATTAAATAAAGCAAATATTACTTTACAAATACACTGTAAAAAAAATCCGACCAGTTTTCCTGTAGGAATCGGAAAAATAGTTGCCCTTATCATACCGGAAAATTTTCCGACTCAGCTCGGAATAAAATCCGTAAAAAAAAAGGAAATAGTCAATAAAACGGTATTTTACCGTTTTATTCCGATTTTGCGGATTTTATTCCAAGCTGAGTCGGAAAATTTTCCGGTACGATAAGGGCAACTATTTTTCCGATTCCTACAGGAAAAGTGGTCGTATTGTTTTTTCAGTGTATTCTGGTAAAAGGTGCTTCAAAGTCCCTGAAGCGTACGAACCCTGTAATATGAAAATCTAAGGGGTTTTCTTATTTTTAATGCATAGTTTATATTTTAACAACTTATAAGTTAATAGATATAGGTACAGTAGAGCGCCGATTATCCGAACAAGTCGGGACCGATCCTACACTGTAAAAAAAATACGACCAGTTTTCCTGTAGGAATCGAAAAAATAGTTGCTCTTGTCGTACCGGAAAATTTTCCGACTCAGCTCGGAATAAAATCCGTAAAATCGGAAAAAAAATCCGTAAAATACCGTTTTATTGACTATTTCCTTTTTTACGGATTTCATTCCGAGCTGGGTTGGAAAATTTTCCGATACGATTAGGGCAACTATTTTTCCAATTCCTACAGGAAAACTGGTCCGATTTTTTTTTTACAGTGTAGTTCGGATAAGCAAAAGTTCCAATAAATGGACAGACAATTTAAAGGATGTTCCTGACTATACTAAAACCTTCTCACTTTATCCAGGCTTAGGACTGGCAGCACCAGTTAGTGCTAGCGTGTTTAAAAACTGTTTCTTTTTTTGTTTACTTTTTTATCATTTAAAATTTTCTTTTTCTCTTTTTATCCTTTTCTGAACTTCAGAGATTATAATTTAAGCAAAAAAGCTTTCAATTGTTGCTTCTTTTCAAAGACGTCCTTTCCAATGCTGCCATATCTCGAATTCTTCTTAAATAAGTTAGTTGAATAGGATCAGAGTTTTTCTACCGTTCGAGCCATTTCATAGCTGTTTCCAAACATTCAAAGGTTTCGTTATGTGATGAACCTGGGTCATTTTCAGAGCATTCGTTTTAATTTCTTCAATTTCTTTTTCATCTTAAATCTCATCCACAATCTCATCATCATAAAAAAAAAAAATTGAGAAAAATAGGCTGTTCGGATAAATGAAAGTTCGGTTTAAATTTTTTTTTCAGAGAAATAGGCTATTCGGATAATAGGTAGTTCGGTTTATTCGAGTTCCGGTAATCGACGCTCTACTGTATTTATATAAGTGACACAGGACATTTTTTCCGTTTTTCATGGAATGGCCCTGAAAATGGGCAGATTACTTAGGTCTGGTGTTTAGAAGGTGGACATTTTAAAACCTATTCAAAACAGGTAGATTATTTAGGTCTAGGGTAAAAATATAGAGAGGCTATTCCATATCACGTGTGGGACAGCTTTTCTACATCTTACTGCTGTTTTAACAACTCTGATGTATCCTCAAATTAAAACGCCTATGCTAATATGAAAATCTAGGGGGGGGGGGGGGGTTAGTTTTAATGTATAGTTTATATTTTAACAACTTATATGTTAATAAATATAGAGATTTATCTAAGTGTCACGTGCAGAACATTTTGTCCGTTTTCAATGGAATGGGCCTAAAATAGCACAAGATGTGCTGTAATTAATCTATTTTTCATTCCATAGTATGTTTTTCTGTTAAGGGGTCTCAGGACTCTTAAAATTGGAAAAAATGAAAAAAAAAAAGACCATTTTCAACATTTAATATCTTAAAATGTATTGGATTTTAAGACACAATTTTAATTGGAATAAAATATATAAGTATGTTCTTTCATTTCATATATTTAAAAAATTATAAGATGCAGAATTAGCATTTACAGGGGACTCCAAACTGTTAGACATGTTTCAAGCAAAAAATCGGCATAACAGCTTACGCGCACGATTACAAAATAAGTGTTGCAACTAGAATGAAAATTTTGGTACCTACTTATACTTCAGATTGTAATAATTACCCTGAACCTAAATAAATTTGTATTTAAAGCTTTTTTATATTTTTAATACAAAGTTGTATTATCTAATGCAAAATTAAGAAAATTTCAACAGTATAATCACCTAAAAATATATTGTTTTGAACAATAAAAAGGAAATTTTAGGTTCAGTTTATACAGACTAACATGAAACATATGTTTTGAAAATTTCATGAGAAAATATTCATAAGTTTTTGAGATATCTTGCGCGTTATGCCCAAAAACGTCATTTGGAGAAAAACGGCTTCAAAATTTCCGAAACGACGCTTCAGCTATTGAACGTGTATAAATGTAAAACCATAACTTCAGTTCTAATAGGAATTTCAAGGAAACAATTATATCAAAATGTTCAGAAAAGATAGGAGTTTAACATCTCAAAAAATTAAAATTTCGAAAATTTTAAAGCTTTAAGAGTCCTGAGACCCCTTAAATTTACTTTCCTAATGATTTATTATACAACAAAATTGCAATTAGACTTGTAAACTTTTTCACCGAAACTCTAGATCGTATAAATATACTAAAAAAATTTTTTTACTGAAATAAATCCAATTTTTACTACATTTCACTCTTGTATCATAAAATTGAATTTATTTTATTGTACCTTCATGTTTTCTAAGAAGCCTTTAGGTAAAAATGAAACCTTAAATTTATCGAGACTTTTAAATTTACTTTAAGGCATTTTTTCTTGTTGTGAAAAATAAAGAACATTGAAACAATAACAATAACCCTTATAACATTTTATTTTATACATTATAGGCAATACAGCGAAAAATATTACCGATAAAAGCAAATTTACTTTTAAAATTAATACTTTATTTACAAACAAGCAACTGGATAAAATTCAAAAATTAATACAAAATTTGCTTTTATACCGTTATTCACATATTGAACATAAAATAAAGCGAAGGGGTAAAATAAACTTTTAAAAGAATGGGAAAAGCAGAATAAATTCCCTTTCCTCATGGTTCATTTGTTTTAATATCGTTGGCATCACTGTTTATTGCTCTTTTTAAAGCTATATTTATAACAGAACATTTGAAAACATGGTACAAATTAGAAAGTTTAAAATTCGTTTTTATCGAAAGATAGCGTTTTTGTTTAGTGATATAGATTTTTAAGATATTATTTTACAACCCGTAAAGAAAATTATAGATGCGTTACTTGTATGGGAAGATAATAAAAATATATTTGATATTATTATTTTTATTGCAGCATTTTATTTGATATTTTTATTGCAGCATTTTATTTGATATTATAAATAAATCCATTTCACATTGCACGTAGTATAAAAAATAAGTTACATGATTTTTAACTTCCAATAATAACATGAAGGAAAATTTTAAAATAAATATTGGCTTTTAACATAATCTATTATTTAATTGTAAGAATATTTTCCATAACTATTTCATCATAGAACCGTATTTACAAACAGAAAGCTTTCTAAAATTTAAATAGACATTGGAGCAAATATTTAATTTAAAAATGCATAAAAACTGTGCCAGAGTTCATACTGGTGCTAACTTTTAAATATCCCCATTTTTCTTAAAAGTAATTTTCTCCTTACTTTTTTGCATAATATTATAATTTAATAAGGCGAAATTTACTTTTCGGAAGAAGCGGTATTCAAAAGTAAGCACCCGTTCGAATCCTGTGTGTGTAAATTGAAACTGATTCTTTCACAGTAAACTTTCCTGATGCAAACTGCTATTTAAAATCAAAAAGGAAATTTAAAATGAAAAAATAAAATATTTAAACAATCAACTATTTCCGCTGATGTAACGAACATGAAAATAACAGCCGTTCGATAAGAGTTTAAAACACAATAAATGAAATTTTATTAGCGAATAATCTTCATGTCATGCATTTCACTATTTTCAAAAAGGCTAATTTTATCTGCATACTGTTTGAAGATTTAAAATTTAAAACTCATCTACATGCATTTTTACTTAATATTAATCATGTATAAACAAACATTATAAATGATAAAAATGCATGGTTCCAAAAAAAGCATATATTACACAAACTATATATAAAAAAAAATGCATGCGATTTTGTATACATAAAAGATTATTTATAAAAAAAGGTTTGTTTAATTTTTTTATTATTAAAAAGTCTAGTAAATTCCTCTCTGCAGTGTAAGTTCCTGTCATAACTTCATCAGTGTACTACAAAATGCTAAAAAAAGTTAATACGCTAGCAGCAATCCAGCATTCACGGTAAATGGCTAAATCTTCAAAAGTGTTTGATTAGTTTTATACGCTATTGTGCCAACACAGGAGTATTTATTTTTCTGAAATTTCTGCCCGAGTTTATTTGCTATTCGGAATTTCTAACACAGGAGTGTTTATATTTTTATACATTTCTACGAGGGAGTATTTTCTTAAACATATAATCCATATTTTTTAACAATATTTATAGAATATTTTTGTAATGTTGATAATAGAGAACATATTTCCAACGAAGCGTTAAAACCTTTGTGAATATTACGATAAATAGCTAAATCTTCAAAAAGTAGTTTTATTCGCTATTCTACCAACACAGGAGTATTTAATTTTATGAAATTTCTACACAATTGTATTTGCTATTCTGAATTTTCTACACAGAAGTGTTTATATTTTTAGGCATTTCTACGTGGGAGTATTTTCTTAAACATATAATTAGTATTTTTTAACAATAACTACAGAATATTTTTTAAAAGTTGATAATACAGAACATATTTCCAACAAAGCGTTAAAACCTTGACGAATATGTTTCCAATAAAGATCCAATATTCTAAAAGTACTTTAGTTGCATTGTAAATAATTTCAGTAAAATGCTTCCGCACTAGTACTATGTTATTGAAAACAATATTTTAACAATATTTGCAGAACATTTAAAAAGTGTTGATAATAAAGAATACATTTCCAACGAACCGTTAAAACCTTGGTGAATATATTTCCAACAAATTTCCAATATTCCGAAAATACTTCTGTTACATTGTTAATATTTGCAGTGAAATGATAATGCTCCCGCGCTATTAATATGTTATTGGAAATAATTTCAATATAAAGAAAATAAACGCAACATTAGCGTAATACTGGTGAAATATTGATTTTGCACTAAAGTAATAAAAAAATTACAGAATAAATAATACACACTCTTGAAAGTTGCGGAAAAAATCAAGGTTAAAACCATCGTTTGTTTTTTAAATGATGTCAAACTCTTCTGGTGTATTCAAGGAATATTGCCCAAAGGTTTCTTATGTAAATTTGCTTATCTACATCACGTTTCTTTTTTAAAAGGCTGTTATCTTCCTGCTTGAAGAATATATTAATGTACAATGAATAAAGGGGCGGAATGACTTTACATAAACCCTCCCTCTTTCATTCAGGCTTAATCATTTAATCTTATAATGAAATTAATAATTACAATTACTACGCTTACGCTATTACGCTAGATTTTTAATCTTAGTTCTCCTAAAATATTAATTAAATGAAAGTGATTATTTTACAAAGATTGTATAAATAATCCAGTGAAGCTTCCCGTGGTTATTCAAATCAAATAAAGTGCATTAAGTATGTAACTGAATAGCTAAATAGGGGATTGGTAAATTGATAGATAGATGAATGAAATATTAATTCATTGAAATATCCTTTTGTTTCAATAGTGAATTTAAACAAGTCGAAAATTGTACGTCAAATAAGGCAAATGAGGTGCGTTCGTACTATAACTAGTTTTATAAATATTCAGATCTTGGTGCAATAGCTGTTGCGCTCTTACGCAAAAATGCATGAATACAAAATTTATTACAATTCTATATATTAAATTGAGTAAATACGGAAATAATATGACTCCATTTTATATAGGGCGTAATTACCATGGCAACCTAGGATCATTACCTATCTTGGGATAGCATGATAATTGCGTATGAAATGATTTAATAGAATGAAGAAAAGTTTTATAATATCTTTGTAAGTTTTGATTCGATTTTCATAAAATTGTAAATGACACGACAAAAGTCTGCAGCGATTATATATATTAAATTTCAAACTATTCGGTTGGGTAGTTTTTGCGCTGTTATATGATGACAGACGGACAGATGAGAAGTGCTAGGTATTTTTATAATTACAAACGCACCTAATAATGACTAATATTTTTCTCAAAATGTAATACAAAAATGTATTCCAATTAAAGCACGTGCCTTTCAAAACCCGTCGAATTGAAGCAATTGGCGTTTTGATTATTCTGCTGTCAGAATAAAGTATATTAAGCGTGTAAACGACTAACTTATGAAAAGGATGCTCGACTTTGAAATGAACAAAAATTGATCAAAATACGAACTTTTGCGTTATTATTTTGTTAAAATTTAAATGAAAAATGTATTGTTACACATTTGTCATAAAGTGTATTTTCATACTTCTTAAAGTTAAGTAATGAAAATTACATATCGTACTATATTTCTAATAAATTTTTCTCCAAACAAATTTTTCAATGTCTCTACATTCAAAAACATCATCGGCGCATTAGGTTGACCACCTGAACTGGACATAGGCTGCATAGCCCCCAGGGCCGATGGTCAATAAAACTGAGTTGGCCTCTGTAGACCATGATCTCTAGGGATTGTAGCACCACAGGTTTATTTTATAAAATAATTATAGCATAAGCCTATAGTTATAGTATAATTGTTTATAATTATAAAATAACACTTAGGATAAAATGTCTTAAAATATTACTACGTAGTTTCCATAAATTATTTTAGAACAAATATAGTATGTTCATCTTAATATAAACTAATATATTTTTTTCTATGTCAGAAACGAAAACAATCAGACGTCATCATCATCTGTTATATTTAAACATTATTTTCGCAGTCCTTATTTCTATAATAAATATTCTCTGGCTAATTCAAAAAGCGCAAGCACATATAAAAATAACTCTTAAAATATTTGCGCTTAAATTCCATACTTTGTATATAACAAATAGAATAGAATAATAATAAAATAAAATTTTGAAATTAGAATTTAACCCTCTCACTGCGCAACCCGAGATTTCCTCGGGCAACGTAAAAGTAGCAAAAATTAAACAACCCGAGATTTCCTCGGGGTTTCATTTTTTCCACTGTTGACTATTTTTTAATTCAACTCGAACCATTTTTTAAATACAAAAAATTCCATTTAGACTTTAACAACATCTACAAGAGAAATATACTGTAAAATTGATTTTCTTAAAATAATGGTGCGAGAATATAAAAATAGTCTCCAATGACAGCCCCGATTTATCCTGATTTAAATGTTTAATTATTGATTCAGGTTTGGGTTTAAAAAACTCTATAAAAATTTTTTACATATTTAAACTCTAAAATATATATAGATTTGAAATATGTAATGAAAAAAATGCGCAATTTCTGAACCTATTTTGATTTTTTTTTTTTTTTTTTTTTTTTTTTTTTTTAATTAAAAAGTGAGATGGTTAAACCATATCAATCTCAAAGCATTTACATTTAAAAATCCTTCCCGAAAACTTTGCTTCTATAATAAATATTCTCTGACTAGTCTAAAAAGCACAGAAGCGTACAAAAATATGTCTTAAAATATTTCCAAATTACCTAGTGAGGTGCTGAAATTGAAGAAAACAGATGATATCTAAGCTTTTTATTTTATTAAAAGAAAAAAGAACTTAATATAAAAACGCCTTGTTTAAGAGATGACTAAGTTGAGCTCATTCAATAATTAAATTCATGAATGTGGCACTTGTGAAACATGTCAGTCGACATTTATTGAGTCTTAATAAACCCACCTTTGTTTTTATTTTTTAACTCCAACCGTTTCACACTTTTCATGGTGCTTTCAATTATGAGACGATCAGTCATTTGGGAAGCTCTCCGAAATAACAGGAGACTACGAACCTGAGTTATATATAGCCTATTAATAGCTACGTCCACCGTTTGTGTTTTTGGAGAACGCCCAAAAGTTTCATTACTAAAAATCATACCTCGTGAATAGAAGACCCATGTCGAGGAGGAATCGGCGTTTCAGATCCATTTTAATATCTTGATGTCTTTCTGTGATTTGTCTCAGATGGAAGACATGCGTAGTAATTTTTTATTCCTTTTGCACCTAAAGATTTCAGAATTTTGACTTTTATCTGGCTTCGTTCCGAATTCATCATCACTGATTTGACTATTATTAAAGCTTAACTGGGAATGATAAGAAAAACTCAGCAGTTAGGTATAAATAATATATTTAACAGGCAAGACTGAAAAAAAAAGAGAAATATAAAAATATAAAAATATGCTTTTATACATCATAAGGTGCCATTGCATAAGGCAGGAACGGCGAACTTTTCCCTATCCGCGCACCAAAATTTTGCGAAAAAAAAAAATATTTTTTACGTAATCATGCCCTTCCAACAACCAAAAATTTAATGGATGAAATAATAATGATTCGATATTACTTAAAAATGTGTTTGCAGTATTAAAAAATATATGGATAACATTTTATTTTATACCTTAGAAAGAGATTTGAAAAATGCTATTCCTGCTGCTGCAAGGGTAAAATAATTGATATCAGCTTCGTACTTAGTTATTTTAAGGAGAATGCAAGTTGAATTGGAGTCATCTGACAATGGGTTTTTATTTGAAAAAAGAAAATCATAAAAGGAAAGCACTAGCTTCTTTAAACAGTTTTTTATGTCTGGAATTGAATTCCAAGTTGCCATAAATTTACAATCGACATTTTTGCTTATAAAGTTTTTTTTTTTCGAAAGTCTCCTAATCGTCTCTTAATCTGTAAAAAATTTAAGCCAATATTGAGATATATAGATTTCCTTAAGTTGCATTTCAGTTTATTCAAGCAGTATGACAACAACCAATCGAATTCAGACAAATTCATCTAGTCTAAATTCATGCATTTTGTCCAGTTTCACCATATTTTGTTTTAGAACATGTCGTGCCGAAAATAATCTGCCACCTCTAGCCACCTGCACGCGACCATAAGGTTCGCCATCCCTGGATAAGAAATACAAATTTTAATAGGGGATTGAGCACACTACACGAAACTGATTTTTATAGGAAGCAGGTCGCAACGCATTAATTCAGTCAAAAATACAGGGTATTTCCGAACTAGTACAATAATTATGTTGTTTTACCAAAAAAGCACGTCCGACTTACCTTGCTTTGTGCAAAATATGAGAAATTTATAAGAAGTGCTGTAAGGGAACACCATACAAATTGCATTGAACTAGACGCTCCGTACTTCGCAATGTAGTTGGCACTACATAGGAAGTCACTGACTAAACTATTGCGCACTTCCCGCCTTTTTTTTTTTTTTTTTTTTGTTATCATTGCATGTCACATAAAGCAAGGTAATTCTGTTGAAAATTTTGTTACATTATCTTTAGTTTTAAAAGAGATTAAGGTCGTTCTCGGCTTGGAAAGAGACGACCTGTATTTTTCAGGGAATAAGTGGATCTCCTGATTTCCTACACAAAAATTATTTCTTTTAGCGTGCTCTAATACTTCCTAAGTTTTTACCCCATGTTTGTTGCCGGATGTCAATTTAATAAAGATCCCTACATCATGTATCATTACACCCTGCGATATTTGCTGGGAGTTTTTATTAATAAACTTGAATGATTATTTTTGAATAGATTTTTTTCAATATTTTTTTTCGAGGTAGAGTTTTAATATGTTATTTCGATGCTAAGAAAAGAGAAACAAAATGGGAAATTAAAAGAAATTAATTAGGTGGGACATGAAGCACATTTTTTTACAATGTCCCTCGAGTTCCATAAATCGTATAAAAATCGATTAGAATAAATGAAAAAAAAATGCATATTTTGAGATATAGTATAAAAATAATGCGCCTCAAAAAATAGAATTTTTTTTTAAATGAAGATTATTCTTTTTAATTAAATAAGACATGTAGGATCCAGGCAATCATTAGGATTGGTAATTTTTATAGAAATAATTTTATTTACTCAAACGGCATCTAAAATAAGTAAAAAGTAAATGCAGAAATGTTTGAAACATTTTTCTAACAGGAAGTAGTTTTTTGGTCACTCGAGAAAATAACTGCATCATAACGATATCAGGAAGATATCATATTTACATACAGAGACGTTTGAAAGCATACTCACGACCCAAGAAATAACAGGCATGAGCTGATACTGAACAATAATATTAGTAATTCTTAATATTAGAAGATTTAGAAATGCTGCATGTTTGCCAAGCCTTTTCGGGAATTATTTTTTATATGTTAGATGGAGCGTTAAACATACGAAAATCTGTTTCTAAAAAAATAAGTTAAAATATTTTTAATATGTAAATTTTGCACTATAAAATACTGTTTTTTTTTTTTTTTTTTTTTTCAATTCAAAATTACATCTAAGTTGAAAACGTGACGAAAGAATACATTTACCCGTAATGAAAGAAAAGGTTTAACCCCTTAATTCTCGCTCGCGTCAATATCACGGGCTGAGGTGTCGTTCGTTATTTCTTGTGCCCGTCATATTTCCGGGCTGGAGATTTATTTGCTGTAAAAAAACTTCTGAAACCAGAAAAATTTAACTGGCATTTCCGTGTGAAGTCTTTGAATATCGCCGCTTGGATTTGGCTTTTGGCGCTGATTGTAATGCTGGGATTTGTATTGCATGTTTTGAAATATATAACACTCGAAAAAATTATTAATAATCAAAATTTAATGTATGTATATATATATTATTTCAAATATTATTTGTAAAAATTTGTGTGATGATGATAAATAAAGATCTAAGACGTGAAAAATAAAGGTCTTATTCGCATTAATTTGTATGGTGTAAAACAAACATTAAGACACAGAATTCTCACATAATGGCTTTTCTACAAATGTGAATTTGTTCTATAACATCTTTATTTTTCGCCTTAAAAAAACTAATTGCATATTTTATTTAGAAACCTTATTCAATTTATGTAATAAAAAAATAGGTACTTTTTAATGCTTTTTCCAAATACTAAGCGACCGTGGAGGGGGTTAAAGTCGTTGCAGAAATATTATAATAAAACGAAATCAAATTTTGTAAGAATTTTCGCCAAATTTTCAGCGATTTTAAGGCCAACAACCGTTTCATAATTATTTCACAATACATACTATGAAGATGATAAATAATAAGGAAAGTAATTCCATGATAAATAAATCTTAGTATTAACGATTTCTCCCGGTTCGACAAAAATATCGCCTTGAAAACTTTCTTCTTGTTGTCCGATGTCAACATAATAAACATCCCTACATCCCATTTCATTATAGCCTCCGATATTTGCTGGACGTTTTTTTTCTCCATCGAATTGTTGTTACACATTCTTTTATTTAGACTGTTAACTATTCTTTTCTTGTCCTTTCAATCACTTGTCAGATTGTTCTTTTCATCAACACACCTGCTCGAAAGATTTCTTGTTTAAATGAAGCCCTGAAACAAAAAAGAGAGGGAGAATTTAATAAAAAAAAAAAATAGAAAACGCCAAAAGGAGAAAAGAGTGTAAAAGAAAAATAATTCATTGTTTTAATATTAAATGGTCTCAAAACACCTACATTTTTTGCATAAAGTCAACAAAAAATAATATAAAGTAAACAAGTTGGAAATTGCACGTCAGACGTGGCAAATGAGGTGCGTTCGTACTATAACTAATTTCATAAATATTTATATTTTTGGCACCGAATATTGTACTGAATGCATATTTCAGTGCACTTTATAAGTGCATATCAATTTTATTCTGTTCGAAAGGCTGTAACATCATTAAAATACACGTGAAATAATTTTTTCCCATTGGCCGTAATGTAACGGGAAACTTTTGACTATCCCTGTAATTAAACTATACATCCGATTTTCATAAAATTTGAAATGACTCGACAAAATTTTGCAAAAATTATATATTTAAAATTTCAGACCATTCGGTCGGGTAGTTTTTGCTCTGTTATATGCGGGCGGACGGACAGACAGGCAGACGGACCGAACGACGACTATAGTTGCTACGTATTTTTATAATTACGGACGTATCTAAAAAGAGTGCAAAAGAAAAATAATTAAATGTTTTAATATTAAATGGTCTCGAAACACCTATTCACTAAATTTTTACATGAAATCACAGAAAAATATTGAAAGCAAAAAAAGAATATAAAGTAAAAAAAATAGATGTTTTCTATATTGGATGAACCAAAAACAACTGTTCAGTACATTTTTGTTTACATGAATTTATGAGAAAAACATCAAAAGAGACAATTAAATAAAATCACGAATCGCAAAACTCCACTTTGAGTCAATCGTAAAATATGTAATATGAACTTTAAAAGTTCATCGTTAAAAGGTGACCATAAACAACGCAGATGTTAAAAGTTTAAAGTCTATTTTAAACTTTTAACATCTGTGTTGTTTATAGTCACCTTTTAAGTAAACGATGAAAACTTTTAACATCTGCGTTGTTTACGGTCACCTTTTAAGTAAACGATGAAAACTTTTAACATCTGCGTTGTTTACGGTCACCTTTTAAGTAAACGATGAACTTTTAAAGTTCACATTATACATTTTACGATAAAATTAAGTATTTAAATGTTTTATTATTGGATGGACTAAAAAAAATTGTTCCGTACATTTTTTTGTTTACATGAGGTTATAGGAGAAAATAATAAAAAAAGAGTATAAAATTTAAAATTTAAATGTTTTTATTATCGAATGGACCAAAAACATCAATCAGTACATTTTATTTACTATGGCCTTATTGTAAAAAATCGAAATTAAAAAAAAGGAAATATAAATTTAAAATTGTTTAATATTGGATTGACCAAAAACACTTTTTAAGTAAATTTTTCTCTACTTGAAGTTATGTGAAAATCGTAAGAAATACAAAAATATAAGATTAACTATTTAAATGTTTTAATATTGGATGGATTAAAAACACCTGTTCAGTACATTTTTCGTTTGCGTGGAGCAATGAAAAAATATAGAAAAAATAAAAGAGGAAGAAAAAAAGTTAAAAATATAAATGCTGTCAAGTCCTTAATACACACACACACATATATATATATATATATATATATATATTATTTATTTATTTTTTTTTTTTTTAGGATTTTTTCAAGAGAGGAAAAAAAAAAATTAAAAATGACAAAAATAAACTTTCCTTTCTTAAATATATGCTAAAATAAGCGTATAAATTTATTTAGAATTACCAGTGTGTGTTAAATTAATATTGAGGCTTTTTCATTAAATAAATCTTCCAATTCATTAAATATATTATTTATCGTGCTGGTCTAGTTTATTTGCACGCAATATATGAGAAAACGGAATACAAGTTAACTCTTGTACATTAGATAGTAGAGTTTCATGAATAAGGGAAATTATATATAACAAGTTGCATGCTTTGGAATTTTAATCACCATGTCTTGTGTATGCGTTACATACTAAAATGCCTTATCAGTGCATTCTGGCACATGAAAACTCTTCCACTCCCCTAATATCGATTCTAAGGTGCCTCTAAACTTTGCCCTTTATACACAAACACTTTCAACCTGTTAAACTCCCACCTCTTTTATTTTATTTTCGAACTGAAGGAGTGTAAATTACTTAAGATCTCAGCATCAGATTCATTTATAAAAGATCAGCACGGTATTTGTGAACACCTGAATCGCTGTTTATTATTATTTTCAGAAATAATTGAATGATGTGCTTAAATACAATGAAATACTAATTTAAATGTGGCCGTTTCTTAAAAAAGTATGACTGAGAAAACATACTGTTGAAAATTCTTTTCAACACTTACTTTCTTAAATAGAGGTGAAATATAACATTAATATTCTGATTATATATATTTTGAAGATGTTAAACATAGTTTATTAAGACAAAATTAGTTAAATATGGAAAATAAAAAGGTCTTCCAATATGTTAACATATGTAAAAAATTCAGGTTTCAATTTTCAAAGTAAAATTTTCATTAAGCATGCTTTGATTAGAAACAACTGTTTATATTATCATTAAATTTGAATCTTGCTTGTAATAAATATATTTAATTACTAGAATAATTTATAATTATTACAGTAATATTTAGACAAACCCCTACAATGTATGGCACTTTCAATGCTGTCATATTATTCAACGTTATACAGGGTGATTCATAAATATCGAAACAATAGGCTATCTTCTTAAATATTGCCCCTAGGCACATACTTCCAATTGAAAAGTTTCATAAAAAAGGGTGCAAAATTTGATGAGATAAGTTTCAACTCCATGGGGGCCCTATATGAGAAAATACAAAAATGAAATTTTTATACAGGCCCCGTAGAGTAAAATTCCCAATTAGGAAATTTTTCCTTATCTATTCCTCAATTAAACACAAAAAAATTCATCTCGATATCTCTAAAATTCGCAGAGATATCAAAATCCAAAATTCGTGACTTACACCATTTATGCATGCCTTTGAGGGACGAGTTTTTGACTCATTTTGAATGCAAGATAGGGATCAGCCACAAATTGTACATTATTAAAAGTCGATATAAGACAGTGCCTCTCCTTTGGACATAAAATAGGCAGCGTATAGATTTTACATTAAACTTGTTTTCAAAGTATGCTGGTGGTCTACACTAGAGGTCTGCACGGTTCGAAATATCTAGGTCCGGTCCCGAACCGACCCATAGGGAAAAAAAGCTCGGCCCTGCCTGGAAGTTCAAATCGTAGCCTGGCCCGACCTGACTGAATTTCTACATAGTTTTTACATCGATATGGATAAAAGTTGTTTCGTATGGAGGAGTTCTGACCAAAAATACTTATTATATCTTTTCTTTTTTCATGTTTATAATTATTATTTTTAAAGAAGTGCCAAAAGCTGTGGTTATTTGCTTTATTAATGAATCTCTATTTATATGTAAATGATTCACTTCTCCTTTAATAACGTTAATCCATATTCCGTGCGTTAGAGACGATGAAAAATGCTATAAAGTAAAATCTTTTAAGATGGAATCACATAGGAAAGAAAAAAAAGCGTTATAGACAAGTTCCCTTCTTAGGAGTTGTAAATGTAGTCTATTTTTTCTCAGGTATTATTATATTCATTTTCCATGGATCAACAGATTTTTCCGTTTAAGAAAGGATTCCCTCATAGGCAGATTTTTTTCACTAGTTTTACTGTATTTTAAATTTTTTGCCTTAAAATCTACTATCCTTTAAAAATATGAATTTTAAAATTTTATTGTAAAATAATGGCCATTTAAAAATATATGCATTTGTTGTAAAAGTTTTTGGGCTGAGCCAAATTTTAGTTCTTTTCGCACGGGTTAGGTCAGTCAGAGATAATGATTTTAATATGGGTTGTCTCGAGACCGGGACTGAAAATTTCGCCCAGGGGAGTCCTAGGAATAAGGAAGCCTGTTCCGGTGGCCGAGAGGTCCTGCTCTCATGCTGGGTTCGAGCCCAATCGTGTCCTTCGGCCCAATCGTTCGGAGTTTTCAGTGGTTTTCTACGAACCTTGGATATCCTTGCGTAAATACTGGTTATTTTCCCTTAGAGAGACCTCCATTGAAGGCACCCCACGTTTCGGGCCCACATCCCTCGTATAGGTAATTGACCGTCATAAATCACACCAACACCCGCTTCGGTATGAAAAAATACGATCGGCCCGGCCTGGCCTGGCCTGGCCTGGCCGAGTCTTCAGAAAAAAGTCGCCAATCCCGGGTCTGGCCCGTCCCCTGTATACAGACTTTTTTATCGGCCTCGCCGGGGCGATAAAAAGCCTGAATTTGTAAGGGCTAAAATTATGAAAAACTCTTACTCGGCATGTTTGAAAAGCATTGTTTCAAATTCTACATTAAACATTTATTTATGGACATTTAAGTAGTACAAAAAGGTGGTGGAAACGGCAAAAGTTAAACTGAATCGGAAGTTTAAGCTACCGAAAGAAGTGACTTTTTCACGTGCAATTTTTAAAAATTCATTTAAATATTTTATTAGGAGCCAATCAATGTTTAAAACTTTAATTGTGTTTTTCTGCATGATGCTTTTTTAATCGTAAATTAAAAAGGTGCAAACTTGGAACATGCCTTTTTTGATTATTTTACATTAATTTTGTTTCGGCAAATTGAAAAAAAAATTTAATTTTTAAAATATGATTTTTTTTTAAATAAGTTACATATTTTTTTAAGCAAATATTTTTAATATTTTTAAAATTAAAATTAAAATATTCCTGAAACAAAACTAAAATTGTACTTTCCTCTTTAATTTAATGAAAAAAATTTGAAATCCGATGAATAATGTTTCGAGTTATAAAGATTTTAAATTAAATCCGCTTAAAAAATACTAAACATTTACATTTTTAAAAAACTTTATGCGAAATATTAGGATGTGATTTTGTTTGAAAATTATACGGTTAACCATCACAAAAAAAGGAAAAAAATCAAAATTCTAGCTCAACAAATATATTTTTTACATGTTTCCTAGAACTCTTAAACTAACATTGTTTCTTCGATTGCACGCATTTCAATTTGTGTCTAATCCCTTAAAACCTGTTGAATTATTTAAACGGCCATAACTCTGCGAGTTTTTCGGATATGAAGATGCAATTTTTTGTGCTTAATTCAGGAATGGATAAGGAAAGTTTTCTTGGTTGGAATTTTTTCGCCACGGGGGCCGTATAAAAATTTAATTTTCGTATTTTTTCAAATAGACCCCCTATGGAGTTGCAACTTATGTCATTAAATTTTGAAGCTTTTTTTATGAAACTTTGCAATTGGAAGTGTGGGTCTAGGGGCCATATTTAAGGAAATAGCCTATTGTTTCGATATTTATGAATCACCCTGTATATTGTCACGTAAGTTTAAAATAGAATTACTCTTTTTGTATTTACAAATTTGTATTTAAAGCCAAAAAAAAGGCATTTACATTAAGAAAATACATCAATTTTGCGGGAAAAAAATAAAAAAACGTTTTTAAATATCAGCCTTTAGCTAAAAATAAGATAAGAGGGAGGGAGGAAACAATATTTTTTTAAATCCTATGGAAAAAAGCTGATACTAAAGTGCCTTTTTCTCGTGAACTATTTAAGCGATTTTTTTCTTTTTCTAAAAAATCAAATCATTTGTCGTAAGGTTATTTTTTTTAAAAAGGTAATTTTTTCATTGCAAAACTGCCTAACTACTAAATTTTTTATTTTTATTTCTTGCCGAACGATCAATTTATAGTTTAATAACTGTCAAAACTATATATATATATTTTTTTACTCATGCAAATAAATGATGTAGATAAAATTTGCTTAGGGGACCATCTACGTATAAAAACGAACTCAAACTTTGTTTTTTTTTCAATAGTAATACCCAAGTTTGACGCCATAAATAAATTCTATGCCCTTCAATTAGCCCAAAAACAGATTTTCAGGAAATTCATACGATTAGTTTCAGAGAAATTAATTATTTTAAAACGAACCAATTTTAGGGCTGTATCCAAACTGAAGTTCGGTACTCGATTGTTGAAATGATACAGAATGACTATGTCACTTCTATTAATGTATTATTTCTTGCCAATCTGACCATTTCACTATCTTAATATGTTTCGACTATTGCCAGCCCAAATGTTTCAATAAAATGAGTAAAATATATTTTTTCTTTTTCAAATTTTGCTTTTCTGTACATAATAAACGCCCCCTTAAATCATCATATTGACGTTTTTTAATCATAATTCGAAAAATACTTGGAAGAAAAATTTGAAATTGAGAATTCGCATAAAGCAGGACATAATAAATATAAATATATCACAAAATTATAAGTTGCAATTCCTATTTTTCGAATATTAATTTCATAAATCATATTATAAAAATTTTAAAATTACAAATTCAGTGTATTTATGTTTGGGTTTTTTAGTATTATAACCAAACAAAAAAATTATTGCATTAGGATTATAATTTCAGGAGATATTAATAAAAATATGAAAATGTAATTTAACATAAAAAGCTCTAAATTTTGAAAGTTTATACAAAAACTTATCATCCAAATGACTTGAAATTTCGTTTCTAGGCACAGTTTGAACCGAAGATTTAAAATATATTGTCAAAATTGGTTGTTGTCATTTAAAAAAACAAAGCTTTGGTTAGTTTTGATTTGTAGATGGCCCCTAAACAAATTTTATATATTTCATTTAAAAGTATACTTTATTTCTAATCGTTTGGTACCAATAATTTTCTTCTATTATAATTAGTTGCAGAGTTAGTAGGGGATGTTTTTTTCCCACTACTGTACATTGATCAACCCTACTTTTTAAAATGAACACGTTTTATAATACAGATTTGCGTGTTTGCTGAGTAATTTTAATTTGTTTAAAATAACAAATTACTGTAAATTTAAGTAGGGATAATGAGATATTCATTTTATAAATCTACACTGCTCTAAAAAATCAGGGGAGCAAGCAAAAAAGTGAAGAGAACAGTGCAAAACAGCCATGTATGGGTATAAAATGGATAGTACACGTGTATCAATGCGCAATACAGAAAAAAAAGACGCAAAAAAAATTGCAAGGGAGCTTCTATTCTTTGAAAAGATAAAAAGAACATGAAAATATGGTTTAGGGCAACAATTTGGTTTCATGTAAATGATAAAAAAAAAAGTATTGTTTAGAAATGATGCAATATTTTTAATATGGCGTGTGGTCTCCTCGAACAGCTAAGACTGCTGCACACCTGCTTTCCATGGATGCGATGAGGTTTTCGATAAGACTTTGGGGAATACTGTTCCACTGCTCAAGAATTGCAATCTCCAAGTCCCGGAGAGTAAAAGGAGGCCTCGGTCTCGCAGCAATGCCTCGTCTGAGTATGTGCCAAACATGCTCGATTGGATTTAGGTCAGGAGAGCATGCTGGTCATTCCATACGCTGTATTGTTTTAGCTTCAAGCATGTTTCCCACAAGACGAACTGTATGAAGCATTATCATGCATGGAAAAAAATAAATGGGATTATTTTGAGTGCCTCTTTCTGTCCATGCCAAAACACATCAGATGTCACATTCAGACTGAATCGGGATTCGTCTGTAAACAGAATTTGACTCCAACAACGTTGCCTCCAAACTATGTTCAGTTCCCCACCTTCTTCGGGCCGCACAGTGGCTTGAGGTCAACGGAATACAGACCATTGGCTTACGTGCATAGAGGCCACCCTGATGAAGCCTATTTCGGACTGTTTGTCTGGATACCCTTCGTCCTGTGGCAAAGAACAACTGCGTCTGCAGCTGAGTAGCATTGCCCGTTTCGTCTCGATGAGCTGTTAACAGGATATATCGGTCATCAGTTTCTGTGTTAGCACATTTTTGACCTTGCACTTGTCCATGACTACCATTCCATGTGCCTTGGAATCGATTCCATAGCCTTTCATGGACACTTCTTGCGACTCCAACAGCGTCCACTACACTTCGTTGTGTTTCCCCAAATTTAACGGTCCCGATAACACGCCAAGCGATGGATTGCGATAAATCATGTTGTTGTGACATTTACAAGTCACCTTTTCTCAAAACACAAGCTGAGCAATTGAATTTTACAAATGAGGCAGCGAAACAGACGTTTCTGCAAAATTCCGATTTCTGCACTTATCTTCTTTTTCTAGTTTTGGACGTCATAAACTTTAATTTACATGTGAAGTTTTCTTTATCTGTTTTCTGCAACACTTTAAATTATGGATGTTTTATTTTACGTTACTTATCGTTGTAAATATTTGCGTAATTTCGTTAAAATCATGTGCTCCCCTAATTGTTTTGAGCAGTGTATATTTTGGTATTTCATTTTCTCTGCGCAAAAACATTCAGTAGCAAAAATAAGAAAAAAACTTTATTATTAGTTTTCTTATCATATTTTATGTTTTGTACAGCATAAACGTTTTCCGCACTAAATTAAAATTTATTTATTTTTTGTTTTTGTTTTCCCCCCTCAAATTTGATGCTTGCATTCGATGCTTCGTTTCTTGAAAAAAAATACTTTTTTGTCTAGAAAATATGATACAGTATAACCAGTGGTGTAGTCGTAAAAAAAACAGAGGGTATACTCTCTAAGCAGAGGGTATACGCTCAAGGCAGAGCGTATACCCTAGAGTGTATATACTATAGCTTTCTTGAGAAACAGAGGGTATACGGTGTTCCTTAAAAAAATCCAGAGGGTATACGGCGTATACCCCCGTATACCCTCCACTACATCCCTGAGTATAACCGATAAAAAACCTCGTTTTAGCTCCCGCATTTTCGCGATTTTATTACTTGTTCCCGGGCTTGTAAAAGTGCAACTTTGCCTATGTGTCACGCAATCACAAACTTACTTTCTGTGTTATTTTTACTTTGTTTTTGTTCTCAAAATTTCGCTAAATATCGTATTAATTATTTTCTTCATGATTTTTCTCTAAATATCTGTCGTCATTTAAAAAGGTTTGATTTCGATATTCTTACTATTGAATTGCACACAAATATATTTATTTAAATCCTTAATCTAATGCATTTTATCTTCGCCTATTTTCATTTCCCATTCATTTCTAATTAAATCAGCAATGAATGCAAATAAATTTGCACTTTTCTAAGAAAATTACAAAACCATAAAACGGGTACTTTTCAATCAATTTCTATTTCCAATGCATTTGTATTTTTGTGGTGGTACGTTATAGCTATTTGTACTTAATCCAAAATTCACAAATCACAGTCTGGACTTGAAAGGATAAAGTGGCTGCAACTGCGAACCTAAAGTAAAGAGTGACACGCAAAATAGCCATCTGTATTGCACCAGAATGCTTAGGATTTAATCTTTTAATGGCACAGTGCGACCATGCTTGTCTGGCAGCTGTGATATTTTCTTATTTTACCTTCATTAACGTGTGTGCTTCTACAAAGCACCATATGCTATGTTAATATCGTAAGAGACAGTAACTATACTTAATATTCGGTATTTTAAAATCTGTATATTTAAGCACGTCCGTTTAGTGATCGTAATTTTAAAGTTTCAGGCAAGTTTAAGGTAAGATTCAAATCAAATAAATTTCAAGTAAATAATTTAAAAGTTTCTCATGACTTTTATTTAGGTTTTTTGATTCTATGCTTTTCATTTCATGTCTTAAATTAATTTCTTGAAAAGTGGAATTATGTCTGGATAAAATTTGTGGGATTCTTCATTAAGAAGTGCTCTGTTAGTGCGTTTAAACATTATACATTTATTTGTATTAGAATTTATTTTTTGCATGCCTAAAATAAAAGATTTTTTTTATTACAAAAATCCTTTTTTTTTTTCTTTCGGAGGGTGGGGCTATTTGTTTATTTGTAATAAGATTGCTCTAAATAGCAAAGATCTTTATTTTTAGTTTTTTAGTTTTTGCTTGATTAAATTGTGTAAAAAAATTAGTAATATGTTTTATAAGCTTACAGATTCATATTTTACCAGTTTAAAGTAAGTTTTAAATAAAATATTATATAACTAAATGTCATAAAATTAAGCCAGTTAATCAATTGCAAGAGTTCTTAAAGGTTTTTCTATTAATGCATAATGTTTTTATAAATATTTTTCTTTACTTTAAAAATTTGTAATAAACTTGTTCGAAAAGAAAAATGTGCAACAATTTTTAAGAGGATTTTCATTTATACGAAATATGAATTCATTCTTTTCTCGGTTTATTTATTTATTTATTTATTTTATTTTATTTTTTTTTTTTTTTTGGGGGGGGGGGCTCTTAATTTGATGATATAAGATGAAGCCAATTAATTCAGCCATTAAAGTCTTCATTGCTTTTCCTGATAAAGCGTGACATTTTTATTAATATATATTACCTTACAGAATGTATGCATGGACAATACAAGCACAAAAAGAGGGTTCGGGTTCAAAAACTCAACATTTCACTCTTTTTATTTTGTAATTAAAAATAATATTTTTTATTATTATCATTATTAATTTGTAGTCAGATAACGAGTATACGTTGTTAAAAAAAAGTAATAACTTTAGAGAAACATACTGAAACCTAACATAAAGCAAATAAATTTTTATTTCACTGAAAAAAAAAATTTACGTTGTATGAACTTTTTCTTATTTTAAAAGTCAAAAACTGTATTTGACATTGTTTTATAAACAAATTTTACTGGTGTCCAAGCTGACAGTTTCTTCTGTAAAATCAGCATTTTTTTCTGCGTCGGGTGATGTTTTATTTAAATATCTCAAGGATTTTCTCAACTGCTCTGCTCAACAAGCACAAAACATTTTGACACATTTACAAATTCATTTTTAAACGGAAAGATATAAAATTGGAAGTCCTCTATGGAAGCGATTTGGAATGGAACTGTGCTTTCCATTTTTGATAAATAAATTACCTATTGACTTATAAGCGATTTTGATCACATGACAAAGGCATTTTTCACACTTCCTTAAGTGGTTATTCTTCTTTCGCGCGGAAATTCGGTTAAAACACCCACTTTGACACTATTTTCTGAAATATCTATTGCGTTCGCAGAAAAACGGAAAACACAATTCGATTACATAATTTCTGAACAACAGCACCTGCTAGTTTCCTGCATTTCCGAACAAAAATAAATTTAAACATATGTCATAAAGTTGCCCTTTTGGATTTGAGAACAGCCTTAAAGGTATGTTGCAGATCTGTTGTAGAATTTGTAAACATTAATAAAAGTTGTTGCTTGGGATAGACATGCGATGTTGGATTCTAATGTTACATTCAGAAAATACAATAAATGTTTTAATACTTATATTATGTTATATTGTATACTTTAACACAGGGATTTAATGATTTGTGGAAAATTATTTATTTTAGGCAGTGAAATCTTATCAAAAATGCTAATTTAAAAATGACTTTCAATAAATAATTAATAATTAATTGTCAGTTCCACTTAAGAAAATTGTCTGTTAAAATACGTAAATCATGTTATTTTAACTACTCTAAAAAATCAAGACCTTTATCTTTCACCATTTCTGAGAAAAAGGTACATAAAGTTGATGAATTTAACATGGCGAAGATGGGGTGGATGATAATCCAACAACTAATAGATATTGTTCTTACTAATATTTCTTTGTCAGTATTTGACCTCTGATTACATGTTATTTTTAAATCTTCCAATGGATGTCGCAGATAACCAGAAGGTTTTCAGATTCTAGGACTGTAATGAATGATATTTGGGAACTCACCTCAGAGTCTCCTAAAAAATTAATACTGTCGCACTTATTTGTATACTTAAGCGAGTTACAAGAAAATATGGAAAGTCGCCAGTGTTATTTAAAACTACAGTAAAACATAATGCGAATTCTTATCTTCGTAAAAAATGTAAAACAGAATAGACCTTTACTCATTACATGATTGCACTTGCTTGAAATTAGACTGGATTGGGAGAGTTTCTTGGACGAATAACAATAGAAAAGAAGGAACGATCCAAATTAACTGTGAACGAAGGTTAAATGAGTTTTGATGAGACCTAATTGATTAGACTCTGAAAAAGCATATTTACCTTGTTGATATAGAGGAAAGGAGGGGAATGGCGCTCACTTAAAGGAAAACATGAATAGCTAATCAAATTTAGACAGAAAAAATCAATATTTTATTAACGAAGTATAACTCCAAAGCATAAGGAACGGTTAGCAATCAACTAATTTTCATAGACGTTTTAGGAATTTTTTTTAGCGTTTTATTTAAATGACCATCGATTGAGTGGTAATGCCCGACATGGTAGGGGAATTGCGCGCAGAGTTTGAATACAACATTTAAGTAAGCCAAAAGTCACATATGTAGTTGTGTGGGCTGTTCACACCACTGCAGAATTTTTGAAACCACTTTACACATATTGTACACACATATTGTGTTAGACATATAGTGGGCTACTTTTTTTATATTTAGCTTTTTTGATTTTCACCACTTTTTTGAAATCGTAAAATTCTCCTTGTTTAATGATATATTAATAAAGGCGAAAACAGAGAAATTTTACCATTTCAAAAAAGTGGTGTCAATCAACAAATTTGAATTTTAAAAAAGTTGCCCACTGGCAATACTTCTTCTGGAATTCCACGCGAGCGCCATTACCCGTCATCGCCATGTTCGGTTTTATTGCATTATAATTGGCGTAACAACTCACGACAAAAATAAATAAAAACATGAAAGTACAGCTAAATGTATATATTTTGTAGACATAATGAGTAAATTAATATTTGAAAATCACTTACCTTCAAGTTAGATGCTGTAGAATTTTATAATAAAACAGCTGCAACTTAATAACGTGAGGACACAAAAATACTTTCCTCCCGACGGCCACTAATTGCTTACTGGGAACTTAGGATGAAGTTCACTAGGTGCCGGTACCGATCGCACGTTTTAAATTCTATTCTGTTTAGAGATATATGGGGAGCGGGATTACCCTTCTGAGCGTCATTACCCTACTTTCCCCTAATAGAATTTAGAGACAAAAGATTGGATTTTTCTAGCATGTATCT